>JAVJGI010000035.1:15805770-15915097 GCA_035590275.1 Ibycter americanus
GCTCAGCTCTTTTCAGGACTTTCCCAGACTCTTCAAGGATACACGGGTATCTGTTCAAGGCTAATATTAACAAGCTCACATTACGATCCCTCGGAGCAGCCGTGTTTTCCCACAGAAAAATATCTTAATGATAAGGGAAAAGAAATATCTTAGGGAAAGGGAGCTTTACAGATAATACTCTTTCATCTTTCCATCCTACCTTTTCCCTCTCCCTGTTGTCCCCCAGATAACTTAGCCGATTGGTCAATTAAATCCACAGGCAGATGGAAGCCTTAGAAGTACAAAGAAACTACAAATGACACCAAAAACAGCAGCTGGGAGGAGAGCCATTATTTCTGTCCTTGATGACAGCAAGTTCTGCAGTGCTACCTTACTAAGTGCAAACTTTGTAAATGCTCCACCACAGGAAAGATGTTAACTGGAAGTTACTCCTCTCCAGGCACTCAGGTCAAGCAATCCCTACAAACAGCACTGCTGTATACAAGGATCTGGTGTACACACTACTCAAGGAGCAAGCTTTTTTTTCCCCTGCTTTCTGGAATATCCCTGTGTATTATGAAAAGCTTCTCAGCAGGAAAAATAAATCTATGTATTGCAAAGATGAATGGATAAGCAGATGAAAACCATCTGTTCAAGATGCAGGACCCTAGCCAGAATTAGATATTTGCCCTGAATCACCAAAAGTGTTTCAGTTCGTGTGATGGCAAATCAGGTGTGCTGATACTTCTTGTACATGAGTCATGGGACTGCTAGAGATTAAAGTGAATAGTATATAAAATATGATTTGATAACCCTAGCAAGGAACTGCTGCAGAAGTTAAACAATCATGAATTTGTAATGCATTTTTAACCAGCAGATCCATGTTTTCTTTAAACATTTAACTAGAACAAGTACTAGGTGAAAGTTCTGAGAAAAACAGTGTATGCCATGAGGACTGATACTCTGAAAATAAGTATTTCTCTGTTTCTTCTGAAAAGTCCTGAAGTTTGCCTAAATACTGTCCTTCACTTTTGTCACCTGAGCAGCAACTCTCACCTCAAAAGCATTTCAGTACTCTGAGAGGGACAGGTGAAGGAAGGTGTCTGTGCCCTATCTGCAGAAGTGGAATTTTCCTTGGAGGAGCAGAACTGGTACCATTTCACAGAATTCACTGCAGAAACCAGTGTGATACTGAATAATGGTGTGTCCCTCCTTGCTTTCCTGTTATTTATGAAGCATACATGAGAACTGTTCACTCGTTCAGATTTCAGCATCAAGAGTAGACTTCAAATGCAAGTCTTTAAGAAGAATTTCAGCCTTAGAAGTTGAACATGATGTTAATGGGTTTTAATATTCAAAAGGTCATCATGGAAGCTGAGCTCTGCCCTCTTCCATCCCTCTCTTCTGCAGGGCACTTAGATGAGTGAATGCCCTTTAGAGCAGTCTGCAGCCTGCATACTACAGAAGAAAACAACCCATCAGCAATGGACCCTACACTTCAAAGTCTGTCCGGGACAAAGAAATATATAAAGCCATTTCCTCCATCAAAGAAAATTATAGCTATAGCCCAAGACATGAATCAATATATGTTAACGTCTATCTTCTTTGCAAATCGGGACAATTTGTAGGCTTTTCTGGTTTCAGATGTGGCAATGCTCTTCTCCCCACAAGCCCAGAATTTACTAAAGCTCTTCAGCCACAGGGGGATCTGATGATACTTACTGGAATGAAAGTCTAACAGAGAATCAGGTCCCACAGACATAGGGCAAGACCATGAAGTGTCTAGTACTATCATGTTCACGGGGCACTTCAGCAGCACAGTATTGCTCAGTTCTGCAGCAAACTGTCATAAGCAGCAAATTGCACAAGTCATGAGGCTTGAACAACAAGATAATTAAGAAAAATGATTGATGCAGACAGGAAAAGAGCAACACCTTGTTTTGATTACTTGTCTTCACACATACGTGTATCGGAGGATCCATCTGTGGGTAGGGAAGCTATTTACAGAGGCTGGTAAGGGCCCTATTTGCAGCCCCTTCTTGCTGCCATGTGCAAAGGAACTTTACTTTGTACACTTCATTTTGTGCCGCAGAGCCTGATATATAAATCTGATTCTTTTTTTTGGCAAGTAACCTGCACCCTGTTACACAAATGTGATTGTTCAGCTCACAATTGAGAAGATTTCTGTCTAAACCCTGTTTTCTCTTTAGCTTTTATGCAATGGCTTTAGTTGCAATGTATGTCTTTGTCAAAAAACGGTCATTAATTTCTTGCAGTTACAGTCAATATCTGATGTCATCCTGCCCCCTTTATGTCAGTGTCTGACCTCCCCTTTTTCATGCTGCCTGTGCAGCAGTCAATTTAGAGGAACATGAAATCAAGCAAAATATTGAAACATAAAATAACAAGACTTTAAAACATAGGCATGAAAATCAAAGTGAGCCAGAGCTCTTTAATAAACTCCAAAGAAGAGGGGAAAAATTAGGAGGTACCTGAAAATGAAGTAGTCTCTGCGAGGGTCTTGCAGCTGCCTAGCTGGTAGGTAGTAGGTCAGGTGGAAACATGAATAAATACACTTCCCCTGAATTCACTGGAGTTTCATTGACTTAGGATAATGGAAGGTTAGGTCATTGACATATATGATTAACCCCCTTATTTTAGATTTCTACCATCCTTACAGGTCCTTTCCTACATGGATCTTCACATAAGAGCATTACCCATTCAAGGAGATGTGTAGCTATTTCAGTTTCTCTGAGCCATTCGTTTAGGAGGGCAGGCATTTTTCTCACACTGATGTTGCAAAAACCAGAAAACACTGGAATAAAGGTTTCCCAGCTCTTCAGATCAATGGCCAGTCCAATAAGTTCACTAAACAGTGAGGAATCTTTAAAAGGATTCATTTACAGAGAATAATCAAGATAATTAATATGCAATGTGATTTTTTTTTAAAAAAAAAGTTGTTATTTGGTTCTAGCCATTCTAAATAACTTCTCCAAACACAAAATCTCATAATGGATATGCAAAACCTTTAGGATGGTCTGTAGTGAGAAAGCCGAACTTTTTAAAAGTTTTGAAATAATCTTCTGCATTAAGGAGATGGTGGTGGGTAAGGAAAGGTTTGGTGTAATTAACCAGAGTATGTGAGATACATACTATAGAGCTATTCTGGGGGAAGCTCAGATGAAAGTAAGGTGAACCCAGAGAAAACAGAATGCTGAAAATAATGTGAGGTGGGAAAAACTTCAACACCTGAGAAGTATATGAAAAGGGACTCAAGAAAGCTTGGGGTGGGAAAATCGGACATAGAAGTCCACTGAGAAGGAAAACAATATGTCAAGAGATGAAACTGGAAAGAAAATCAATCCATTGGCAGAACGCTTTGGATTTCAAAATGAACTGACTACCCTGGGATTTATAAAGGAAAAGAAGGTTTTTGCATTCAGGGCATACTGTAAAATATGCAGCTACTGTTCAAAACTCCAAACACTTTCAGCCTGTTACTTTTGCATGCTAGTCTTTGTTACAAAGCTGTACAACCTTGACTTACATTCATTGGCATAAGTCATTGCTTGGCTAAGGCATCCATTAAATAAATACGGAATTGTCACAAATAACAGGTTAGTGTTGTCTGTGTTCTCAGTTCTAACAAGCATATTTGACAATAGCTTTAAAGCATTAATTGAACAGAGAATAGCTATAAAGTTACCTAAATAATTTTTTTGTTTGTTTTGGTTTTTTTTTCTAGGCAAAACATTTCTAAGTAAAAGTAAAATGAACAAATGAATTGTTTTCAATTCCTTTGATATTGGACAGTTTCAGTTCTCTGGAAGTTCTTGCTAGAATAAAATTAACAACGGAATTACTTGGAAGGCTAAACAATGTAATAAAAACTGGTACTGTCATCCAGAATCATCTCTATAAAGTTTCTCCTCTTTCACTAGAATGATTTCTACATTTCACCACTACTACCAGACAGCCAACTCTGCATTGAGGAGCAAAATTGTTCAACACTGCACAGATTTGCTTCAATAAACAAAATGTTCAGCAAGGATACACATGGATTTAGTTGAGAAAGCACTAGGTATCGTCTATCAGCTCAAGCTAGAATTAAGGCAATTGAAAAAATAACGTTTAGCTCTTCTGATTCTTTTCTACACCTGCATCTATTCCATTTAGCCAGTCTTTCTTTATAAAAAGAAGCTTACATGTTTACTTCAATACTGGTTTTAATGCAAACCTCTTCAACATTGAGACTGTTTGAAATGTATTTCTTTCTTCATAGTTTAACCCTATCCTTATGTGAAAGTGACTGTACCATGGCTGAATAGAGATGGACAAGCTGCAAGACAAACTGAGCCTGGGTATATTTGAATGCCAGCATGTTTAATATTCTGCTGAAATTTCCATTCTCCACTCTCCTTCCTTTCCTGGTTTCTTTCAAGAGCGTCTGCCATTCTTTCCTATTCCACTCATGATCGTGTGGGAGGCTGACAGCAGGGAACAATGAACGTGCCTAAGGATCCAGGAAATCACTCAATGGAGACGAGGGATGGTTGCAGGAGGGCAGGCAGGAGGGAGAAAAGAGTCTTCCAAAGAGTGAGATGAGCTGCTGTGAAGATCTGGACAGCCAGCCAGTAGAGGTATAGATGTGCTGACAAGAACAGGGAACAGATGGGAGGAGAAGATGCTCAAATACTGTAGGACACTCAGAATGCTGTGGGAAGAGAACCAAAAATCTTCTCTCTGGTCATGGACAGACACCTGATGGTTAGACAGTGTGAATTCAGCTGTCCGATAGCATTTCATGAAACTTGTAGCATTTTACAAACAATCAACATTTCATACTAAAGTACTGAAAAATATTAAAATATTTTCCTAATGGAATGGAGTTTTGAACCATTTTTTCCCTAACTATTCCATTTAAGGAACAAGTAAAATTTACAGAGAACCGGAGTGATGGAGTGGTTATATCATCTTACCACAAGGCCTATTACAGTAGGTTTAGACAGTCTCCAGACTTGTGCTGATGATCTCTAACACAGCAGAGAAACATGATCTGGTCCTTCAGGCTGGATGGAGAATAGTACGAATAGCTTTGCCTCAGACCGTAAGTCATTTAGCAGTTTACAGACAAGATATGCCCTTGGCTATTGGATTATGTGCACCTTGTAGGAATAGGGTGAAATCTGAATGTCTCAATTATGTTTATAAATTAACTCAATAAGGCTGTTTATACTTTTCCATATTGTTCTTCATAGAACTAAAAAAAGAAATAGAAATTACTTGCAATTTTGACCTTTTTTATATAAATTGTAAATTTAACTTTTTGCCCCCAGTCAAGGGGAAAACAAGTGTTGATAACTAGAATTTCTCCAGGGATGAGAAGTACAGACCTCCCAACAGTTCTCCACAAACCTCTCTATGTGCTATTTGTTACCATCAAATATGGCCATGGTAATGTCTTCTGCAACAGAAGAGGTCCCTAGCTGCACTGTGCCAGGACTGCTTGTAAGTGACATTCAGGAAAGTGGGAAAGACAGTTGGTAGATTCACTAGAGAGAACACGCAGGGAAAGAGCAGGAGCTGCTTCTCTCCAGCATGGCACTCACCTCCTTCATGATGGATTGAGCAGCACAAAGCAGGTGATCAGAAGGCTGGTAAGTGACAACGAAAGATTCACAAAGGATGAAAGGTAAGGAGATTAATAAGCAATGAAATTTTAGAGGAGTCGCAAGGTCAGCTGGTGAGCATGCACACAATAATTAGCAGGAGAATGTATAAATATTTCTCAGTCTTATTTTCTGTCTTCTCCTCCCTTTCTGTTACCTTGGCCCTGCTACCAATTTGGGTTTCATCAAACATCCAGAGTAACAGCCCAAATTTACTCAGATATTGCAAAAGAAAGTGATAAAGCAGGAATAAATTATACGTATGATGGATAAGACAAATCTACTTCTTTATGCCTACTAAGCCTTTAAAACCAGGACTGGCTAATACAGCTATCACCCTGTGTTCACTGTGTGTGAACTTTTTCCAACTATACAGCAGAGGGTATATCCACAGGGGCAATTATGTGTCCTTATAATGACTAACTCCTGCATGTCTTTTGTTCTTTCCATTCACCTGTCAAATTATAGTCTGAAATCCCAAATTAGGATCCACAGAAAGGGATCTACAAGAGCCAGTACACCAGTGGAAACCTTGTGAGTGAGGCTCTGGCGAAATATGGAAGTTAGTTACCTAATTGCTAAACAGGGGAAGATTTCTAGATCCAATGAGAAACAGCAACTTTGAAGCCTTACTTAGTAAGATAGGTTCTCAAGTCATCTCCTTCAGAAACAGAGCATGGGTCCCCATATTTTTTAAAACACTATGTTGTTTTAAAGCATCTTCTCAAGGGAAGGGAGAAATACTTCTCCTTATTGAATACCCTTGTTAGACTATGCTGTATATATTAGAAATTTCTCCAGAGCAACAAGGAGATGACAATGTCCTAACCATTCAATGATGGCCTAATCTGGCAGGGACATTAAGCCCTTCCTATAAAATGATCCTATTTTGCAGTAGAAAATTGGGTGCAGTGAAATAAAGAATGGCAGAATGGAACTACCAGTTAACCCAGTTCCCAGGGGAGTCTTGGGGTCGTATCTGTGCTGTAGAGACTGTATGTATATGTTACCTAATAAATGTCTTGAACAAAAATACAAAAGAAAACCTCAGAGTTGGAAGCAGTATTGAAATAATCTTTCTTAGCTTACCATTACATACAGAAAGAAGGGCAACTCTCTTTTGCGTGAGGTCTGGCCCTGCACATGTGCAGGAGGCCATCTTGGCAAACTGAACATATGCAGGGTCAGCTGGAGAAGAAAAGCCACAGCAGGTTTTGATCTGTGTGACATCTATCAAGTTATTCAGGGCAGGCAAGAATAAAGACACCTAACCTGACACAAGAACGTTCAGGGAATATGGGAAGGATGCATCCTTTTACAAATACCAGATACCTGTGAAATTTTATTTAGGCAAACATACAACTTAAAATCATTGGCATTTAAGGCTGAATTCTCAGAAATACTATCGATTAAGGAGGAACTGTGCTGTTGCAGCTGTGAATATGGTGGTGTGAACCAAACTGCTTTATCTCCCAGAACAAGGTGAACAGAGGGTCCAGCAGATGTTTGCAAGGTTAAAAAGACAGGGCAGATCCCAGTTCTCTGCTGGTTGACAGTTCATGGAAGACTTTGTCTCAAAGGCACTGTTTGGAGTAAGCTAATAATTGCTTCAAGTATATTAGGACTAAACCATGTCAAGAGTTGAGGCCATGGCTTGTTCCTCATTGGCACCATGCTTCCTCCCAACCCTGCTTCCTCCCAATCTTGCAGCAAGCAGAACTATGTCACCAGGGAAAGACTGACACTAACTCCTACAGGGGTAGGACAAATTGGAGAGGTTTATATACAGACATCAGCAACAGCCAACAGCTCTTACATGTATGCCTCTCCAGAATGAGCAATTGAAACTTGGAAAGTGCTCAGTAGGGACACCCTCAAAAAGGAAAAAACCAAGGGCACTGCTTTTGTAAAGCAACCGCAGTGGTTTCAACAAATGGTATACAGAGCAGCACTGAAGCGATAGATGCCAGGTCTGTGGTGGATAGCAGAAAACAAAAACCACACAGGGAGAGACTGAGGGGTTGGATAAAGCAAGATTTCTAGTAAGATCCCTCAGTGACAGGAGGAAAAGACAAAATTGAAGACAAGAGATATTTAGTTCCTCTCTACTTTGTTTGGAGGGTAATATCAGGCATGAAAATTACTGAATATGTGGGGAGGATCTTTAGTTGTATAGAAAGAAGAAATGGGATGATAAAATGTTTAGGATGTAGATGGGTAAAGACATGACCCATCATTTTGCCTATCTTAATTCCCACATAAAAATTGCCCAGCATTTATTTTACCTCATCTCTTTTATACTGAATGTAAAAAACAAGCAGTTGTAAGGACTAAACCGGAGAAAACAAGCAGTTTATTTTTTTAAACCTATTAGAGCTCTGAGAAGAAAAAAAGTGCTGACGGAAAACACACAGAAGGACATTAGAAGTTATAAGACCATGGTTGTCCAAGAAGAAATGAATAGAAGCTAGCATGGGTTTACTTCAAATGAAATTTAGAAGTTCTGTAACCAATGGAGTTGTGATGATTTGACACAGTCTCCCAGTAAAAATAATATGAGTGAAAATCTCTAAAAGAGTTGAAATGTGATTGCTGCAGGAAAACTGTTTAGACTGCTCAGAAAATAAGGTATTTCTCCTCCAACATTTTTACTGCCAAACCTGCACACAGCATTAAACTAAAAGAGGTGTCAAACTCTTCAAGAGCTGCAGCAGGAAGAAAGGGGCACACATTTAGGTTGGAAAAGACCTTTAAGACCATCAGGTCCAACTGTTAATCCAGGACTGCCAAGTCATCACTAAACCATGTCCCTAAGCACCACATCTATGCATATTTTAAAACACACCCAGGGATGATGATTCCACCACCTCCCTGGGCAGCCTGTTCCCATGCCTCACCACCCCTTCAGTGAAGAAATTTTTCCTAATATTCAGTCTAAACCTCCCCTGCTGTAACTTGAGGCTGTTTTCTTTTGTCCTATCACTTGTTACCTGGGAGAAAAGACTGATCCTCCTGCCTGCCTGCAGCCTCCTTTCAGATAGTTGTAGAGAGCAATAAGGTCCCCCCTGAGCCTTCTCTTCTCCAGGCTAAACAGCCCCAGTTCCCTCAAAAACTTCTCATAACTCTTGTGCTTCAAACCTGTCACCGCCTTCATTGCCCTTCTCTGGACATGCTCCAGCACCTCTACACCCCCCTTGCAGTGAGAGGCCCAAAACTGAACACAGGATTTGAGGTGCGGCTTCACCAGTGCCAAGTACAGGAGCCCCATCTCTCCTGCATTTCACTATATCACCCATCTGGTGCCTCTGACACCCTAAGTCATCCCCCCACCTGTTTTTAAAGGAAAGTGTTGGTACAGAGTTGCTCAGCACACTGAACCACATCCTTTTGAAACAGGGAGAGGGCAGGCACATAGGATGTCTCCTTCAAGCTCATCTCATTCAGAGTCTGAGGAAAGAAGAATAAGAAAAAAACCCCAAACAAACAAAAGCCACAGTCCCCATCTCCCTTCCATTCTGTGATTTCTTTTTCCAGTTTTTCCTGTCTGACTGTAAAACAACAACAGAAAAAGGGTCTTTTTTCCCAGTGAACGATTTAATTTCTAATCATGTTTTTCAGTTTAAAATTAGGAAACAGAGTGTTTTATATTCTGGGAATTTATATTCTGGGAAAGCAGAATGGCTTGCATTTATGGGCTTGTCTTTTGCACTCTTGTAGCTCAGCAGTAATTGTAAAGAAGCCACACATACTGTGACAAACTGAAATTATCTCTAGGGTGTTCATCTGTCAAACAAGTTGATTCACATCTCATCTGCTTTCTGAATGAGATATGAAAATGAGTCTGCTACATTACTTCTGCTGTCAAAGGAGAGAATGGATTCAACCCCCCTTAAAGTGACAGTGAACTTTTTACTGCCTGTGTCTGAAGACTACATAGGATTTGACTTTATCTGCAGGGAATTAACCTTATCCCATGTGTAGAGAACAAAGAGCTATGTCCAAAAGACTTTCAGATTTGGTCCTTTGAGCCTAAAGCAAAAATTCATTCAACTTTCAGCTCATGTCTGCCTTCTTGAAGTTTTCTGATTCAATTGATTGCGAAAGGTGTCTGATCGACAGCACTGTTTGGGAAAAGGAAAGGTCCCAGCACTCCCTGAGCACTTGTTTTAAACAGGAAATTAACATTCAGCTGCTTGCACAAGGAAGGAGGACGGAGACACCAATGTGCTTGGGGAGGAGGAAGAGTTAGGAACCAGCTGCAAGAAAGACCTGCCCTTTTCATTTACAGACATGACTACAAAGCCATCGCTATCCAGCATGAGACTGAACTGATGAACTAAAAATGAGGTAAACTCCATTTCCTTACCCTTTGTCAAACCTTCATTCAGTCTTAATTTTTACATATTTTCTTTAATTATTTAGCTATCAAGGCTCTTCTGAGCTCATCCCCCTCCCCCAAAAAATCTCTAATGCCATCCTGAAGCAATGAAGCATCCAGATCACTTTAGCACAAATATACACCACCACCATCTCCCATTTCCATTGCCCTGTGTCTGACATGTCACCTTCCCTGTCCCTTCAGTCTTTCCATCTCTTACATTTTTTGCATTCAGCCCCTTGTTCTGCAAACT
Source organism: Ibycter americanus (assembly GCA_035590275.1). NCBI lineage: Eukaryota > Metazoa > Chordata > Aves > Falconiformes > Falconidae > Ibycter > Ibycter americanus. The sequence goes on from JAVJGI010000035.1 coordinate 15,816,050, forward strand.
GGGACCTGTGGGACCTGCTCAAGGCAGGGATTACCTGTCTTCCTAAGATGCCACATTCATATATACCGCAGACCAAGTACACAGAAAGTGGTTCTCACAGCAGTAAATTCACAGTGATAACTTTGTGAGGGTGCCTCTTGCATAGATATCTAAACTCTCATGATACTGGAGGTAAAGACAATTCTGCTCTGTCTGAACATTCATAAAACTTTGCGGTGGGGCAGCAGTCAGAGACACAGACCAGCCAGCAGCACAGAGGTTCCTGAGCTAAAAGAGCTAGAAAACGCTAAACATACAGTCCAGTATTGATCAAGCAGCTTGAGTCAGAATCTGTTCATTAAATGCATTTTCTTGCTAATGAACCCTATGGCATCACTTTCTCCATCCCTCCGCTTGTACCTGTGTGATTAGAAGAAAGCAACAGAGAGCATGAGCGCTGTGCTCGGTGAGGACGGTACTCATTTGGGAGACAGTTGTCTGGGTAACAGCCTTGTTCCCTGAACTATTTTTGCATTTTTAGCTATTGTTCAGTACTGCATGGGGATGTGGACTATAGTTCAGGACACCACTCCCGCAGGAGATCTTCTTTTATATCCAGTGTCCCCATCCACATTCCCATTTTTGCAATAAATTCTATATTCTTCATCAGCTCAGACCTTCATATCCTAGCTCAATGAGTGAAAGAAATTGTGACTACTGTGATTTGTGCAGTGTTCAGTGTGGTGAAGGTGCTTTAGCTATGGTAGACTGGGCCCTTCAGGGACATGGTCAAAGGAAAATTGAAGTTTCAAGACCTCAGATGGCTTCAGCAGGAGACACATGCTGAAATATTCAGCTCTGTCAAAACGGATGCAGAACTGAACATGTGAAAGAACAGAGCACTTTGCATCTTATCAGCCTTAGTCCTGCAGAGAGCTAGACATTAAACAGGAGTTTTCTGGGTCACACTACTGATTTTAGATGCCTCTTTTTTTTTTCTTTTTTCTTTTTTTTTTTTTTTTAATGTGAGTCAATGCTGTTTTCAGAGGTATTTAGACACTTGGGTTGTGGAGCACATTAGGATGGGTGTTCTGAAGTCATGAAAATTGTTTTGAAAAAATATTATTTTGAAAAATATACTACAAATGCCACTATTACTGTGATCTCTCACCCTTCTCCCTGTTCCCCAGCTTTTCAAATGCCTAGGCAAACATCCAGTCTTTGCAATGCACCTGAAGGACATGTCTTCTTTTCAAGTATGCTACAGTAATCTAATATTAATGTGATACATAGAGACTGCAAGAACAAAGTAGGATCCATGGCAATGTTCACATTTAAAAAAAAAAAAAGGAGAGAGAGATGAAGCAAGGCTTTCCTAGGACCAGTTACTGCATGATTTCTTGGTAAATAACAACATACCACAATGTTCCAGTGGAGGACAGACACCCTCGTTTGGGGTGGTTAAAATTGTCAGTGCCCACTTGCTTCTTCAAAAAGAAAGCCAGCAGTAGCACTTCCCTTGTTACCCATGGGGTCAAGATGAAACCTGTTGCCATCATGATGGCTCTTATTTCTTTCTTTTCATTTTTGCTCCAGATGTAAAGAAAGATGGCTCAGGTCTCCCAAATCAATACCACATTTCCAGCATTTTCATGTTTGCCAGGACATCTGGTCTGCACAGTGGTCCTTCTATCGGAACATCTGCTGCAGATCTGTGGCCTGGATCCATCTGTCAGACTGCACAGTCCCAGCCTCAAAGATTGCAGTCAGGTAAATTCCAGCCAAACAAAATTGTTTGTGGGTAGTATACAGTGTCATAGGAATCTGCCATCGTATCATGACATTGATATGAGCCTGAAAGATTTCCTGAAGTCGGTGAAATTACAGTAGTGGCACTCAGCAGGGTGAAAGATTAGCAACTGATGTAAACTTTCATGACCGCTGATGCTGTCATCTACTGTTTCCAGGTTAAAAGATTTAATTCACAGTAAGACCTGTCCTTAGGACATGTCATTTCAGAAACCTACTTTAGCCAGCTTTACAGCTTTAATTCCCTCATCTTTGTTTTTTAAACTAAGAAAGTTCCTGTTGTAGACTGAACAAAAAATGGAAATAAAGCTCACAACCATATCATCAAAGGGACAAATCCTTAGTCACCCAGCCAAAATTCTTACTATTGCTAAAGTGTTAGCTTTGCCTGAGAAAGGAGCTCTGGTTTGTCCCATGTGCGCACATAAGGATCAGCTCACTCGCTCCATAGGAAGAGATTTCAGTTGCATGCTTTTGCCTTCTGAAACAGACAACAGACAATAAGGCATGTGGAAATTACAGGGAGAATGTGAGGTGAAATTTTCAAACACTCTTGGTAATGGTTTGAGTTCGCTTGCATTGAAAGTATGATTTTATAACTGATTTCAGTGGGAGGAGAACTGTACCCAGGTCAAGCCATTTTAAAAGTTCTTCCCTATGCAAATACTCAGATTTGAATATTTATTTACAGAAATTCTTCACTGATTGTCAGCATCACAAGGTTGCAGAGGTTGGTGTAATATTTCCCCAGAAACAGATTTTCTTAAGCATGAGACGCAACAAGAGTTTTGCTACAGCAATGCTCCCCTGTGGACGGGAGCAGAGGCACAGGCTCATTCACCAACATACTCCAGCACACCCAGAAATCATTGGATTGAGGTTCTTACTTCAAATACAGACTTCAAGTAACATTTTATTGTGTGCTTATATAACACATTATGGACCACTGACAAGCCTTTGCCTAGAGGAACCCATAGTTTCAAAGACCTAACCAAATGCTAATTAAATGGAAATGCACCGCTTACTTGCCACTACAAGTCTTCTCTGCAGCAGATCTTTGCGTGTGCCCATTATGGCTATACAAAAGACACAGAAACACCCTGGTGTTCAGAGCACTCATCAATTAAAAAACAGAAATTAAAACATCAATGTTCTTACAGAAAATGAAGGAACCACAGACATTTTAGGTCCTTGGGCTCCAAAATGTTTAATTTAAAAATCCAAGATGACTGTCTGTGCAGTAACATTATATTATTATGTTTATTACCTTCTCTGTCTTTCTAGTAACAATTTTTCCTATAACCATAGTTCTCAAACTACTCACAGTACTATGATGATATAATTTGTAATGTTTAGCCATAGGGTAAGCACAATTTCTTTTATGAATTGCATACTTATGTTCATACAGTAAATTCTTTCTTTGAAAGCCTTGTTTAGGTTTTACCAATATACCTGCAGTTCATGGACATTCTGAAATGATAAGCCAAATTGTCTGTCTTAAATAATTAAACCTCTTATTTAAAATCTCTTCTGTAAGTGGAAATAATGATACCTAGTATTTATGTAATAATGGCTGTGCTGGCTTTAGGTAGGAAAAAAAATTACAGACTTGGAAGTCTGAGCATGCATCCCGGAAGCGCTGTATTCATTGAGGAATCCTTACCCTGCTTATCATGCTTTGATAATTTAAGATTTTATTAGAAAGCATTTACTAGTCAATTAACATTTGTTGTTTATTTGTTTAAAGACAAGAATCCTAAACCCACAAACTAACTACAATTAGCCTGCTACCATCAACATGGTCAAACGTGACAGAGAATATCAGAATAGCTTAGTCCCTTAGGAGCTATTTGTTACAATGGGATTCTGTCAGCAAAACATATAGAAAACTGTCTATAGCACTGTCCCCACTGCTCCGAATCTAAGGAAATACTTAAACATCAAGAGAGATAATCTTATCCTATAATCTCAAAATGCCAACCTCCAGCCCAGTGTCCTATTCTCTGTATTCAACCCTAGATATCGGAAATCTGCATTTTCTTCACATAACTACAGTGTATAAGGCATAACTGATACATATAGTGAGAACTGAATATGGAAACTGTGGGCACAGTCTCAATCCAGTGTGAAACTAAACACACTATTTAGAGTACTGAACATATAGTTCATTTTTGTGATGATCATGTGTACAAAAATCTCCTCTGTAAAGCCAGTAACCCACAAAAACTATAGTCTGCCATAGCAAGATATCAAAAAGTTTCAGGCACAGAATTAAAATGCCATGTGATGTGGAAAACAGGAACTGCAGCAAATGGATCTGATATACAGGTTTCCATAGGGGCTTGTCTGTGTTTTATAAAGCTCCTTCAAGCCCAGTGTCAAAATAAAATAGGAAGAGCAGGATTTTTTTCCTGCCCAGAGGATGAGCTCAAGGATAGAGCTAGGAGTAAAACCTGAAGTCGCCCAGAGTGGCTCCCATCCAAGTGCTGCTGCGCCGCTCATGCTGAGCTCCTAAATTGCCAGATGCTGACCCTGGGGCTGATGGAGGGTATGTACGGCAGAGGTGATGACAGGAGAGCTCTTCTTCCATTTAGTCCCTAGCTGACAGTGCTGCACTTAAGGAACACTACAGATGCTTTCCTAAGGTAGCAAATTGCTATACAGGTCAATACCAAGCTAAAAAAAAAATATAAAAATTGCTGAGACATTTCTCTATTTAATGTAAAACCCAAGTGATTTGTTAACTGCTTTTTATGTAATGACATGTTAAGCACAGCAACATACGGTTCTGGATGAGCACATCTCTAATTCAGACCATTGACAGCAAAGTAGTTTAAAAGTTCTACCAAAAATAACATTTGGCAAGGCACACTAGATGACTTAGAAAGCAAATACTGTCACCAGGGCTATGACTTGACTCTTTCATGTGCAATACATATTAATGAGGAGCAATGGGCTGGAAGTTTTCTTAAAAGAACAGTTCAAAGAATATAAAATTTTTGTTTCAAAGAAGTGACAAGTTCAGGTTCTTACACATGTCAACATGGAGAAGGCTTACTTCTTACAATTAAGGTCAAATGCATATGCAGCTTTACTCATGCTACCTGATTTCTGAGGAGAAATACATGTGTTCAGAAGGGAAATCTAATCACTAAGCCATTAGCTGTATTTTGTTTGGAACCAGAACTTGCAAAATACGGCTCCTACCCTACATATCTTTTAATATCTGTGTAACAAAATATATAGAAATATTTCAAATATATTTTATACATAACTAAGTACAACAATATTTAATTCCATGAATAATTAAAGGATGTAGTTATGCTGACCACACTATTCCAGGCAATGAAAATCATATGATACTGTTGCTGTTTCAAGAGGGTGCAATCTAAACAGCTACATGAAGCAATAAACTAGGACATACAAAACAAGATTCAGAATGAAGATAGAGATTTCAGTAATACCCAAGGCCTGCAATATAAACCAGAAGTAAAACTGTTACTTTTGAACTCTTCCCTGCCAGAGTTGAGAGGAACAAAATTATAGTCTGTGTACCAGATAGAAAAACAGATAAACGTCATATAGGCATACAGTCATAAAGTTATGCAAGCCCATGGTCATGTAACAGATTGTAATCAATGGTCACAAGAAAGGCAGGTGATACTTTACTTCCCACTGCTCCCCCCAAGGTGAACTCATTTTCATACTGATGTGTTTATTTTTAGATACTTAAAATTTCAGGTACATAACACAAAATCCCACTTTCTGCTCAGGCTTTGGATAAGATATCTGAAGGAATTTGTTTGTGGAAAGAAAATCAGATTCTGACAAGATTAACATAATTTAGCAACCTTTGAGCAGATAACACCCTCACCTCACCCAATTATTAGTACTCTTCCAGCAAATGTAACTGAAAGATCCCTTGATGTGACCACTAGCACACTTCCATGGGGCCAACAAACACCTCCAAATCACACTTCATCTACCATGGGACAGGAGTGCGCAGCTTCCAGACAAATAACACACAGTAGATGATAAATAGTAACTGATTGCTTTTTCCATCGTATCAGCACTTGCAACTGTGAAACTCAGTAATATAGCTGTTCAATATTTTGCATATGGCTTCCTAAGATTACATACTACAAGTTAAATCTGCACTTGTTTGCTGTGTACAGCAAACTGCTGCTGATTTTCAGTTTCATGAAGGGGTCTACGGATTTACTGGAACATATAATAAGTTTCAGAGAGGTTTAATTCAAGTTGTAAGAATAACTAGAAGTAATTTTACTTGGCTGTGGAAGTACCACTTCAGAAACTGTTCTTCACTATGATTCAACTGTTCTTTCTTCCCTTCTCGATCGCCAAAAGTAGAAAAGGTTAATGACAGCAACTTTGGTAGATGATCATTTACCTTCTCTTAAAGTAGTATCTGTGAAAATGATTCAACTGCAATTACTATCTCTGTTCTGAGCCTTGTGTGCAGAACAGTTTCCAGATTTTCTCTCACAAAAAGTCAGCACAAAATAACTAATCGGCTCTGGGAGCAGGGACTGGACCCGAACTTGAACTTCCCCTGCTGCCCACTAGTCTACGGTTCCTAGACTTCATGCGCTGTCATAGTCAGTGAAGCAAGGAGGGGTGGAGTGAGTCTCTCAAAAATAAGGGTAGTGGTTAGCAGACATAGGGGCTGTACAAAATGCATGTTAGAGCTATCTCAAGGCAAACAAATTTGAGCCAGATTCTCCTGCTTCCTAGGCAAAGAGCCTCACCAGTGAGCGATGATACATAAGAAAGGTAGACACTGACCCCGCATCTGGTGTTTGTGTTTTTAAGAAGGATAGGGACAATTTAATGCTCTGAAATAACTTTTCCAGGCTTTTCATAGTGGGGACATCCAAACTGGCAGAAGCGCCTTACCTCCAGAGCAGCAGGAGGGAGCAAGAGGGCCAGAGGGCCTCTCTCCTCAGCGGCACTGACTAGGCCCCAGCCAGGGCCTGCTTCCATGCAACGGCACTTCCAGATCTCACCCAGCCCCTCTCCCTTCACAGCAACTGGGTCTCCCACGGGACACCTACCATTACTTAGTGCAGAGTTCAGCTTTTAGGTGCTGAAGTTCGTCACTGGTTCCACTTCTCACAGCTCCCTGGCACAACCCAGCTCGCAGGCTGCAGCACCTCATTGACAATGAGAGTTCAGTTGCCTTCATGGTACAAAGACCCTCAAAGAAAACCTGCTCATGCTCACCTGCGAAAGGGTGGACACTGTTCACTCCAGTATTGCCCCAGACTGGATGTTACAGAGGGACAACAATAGCCACATAAAAGGTGAAAGACTTTCTTAGCATTGAGGTCCACATGGCAGAAGAGTTGAGCTGAGTCATCTTTTGACTTGTGATATTCTAGTAATGCTTTACGAGCTAACAGATTTTTCCATTTATACCAGTTTATATTATGGCCTTACAATGTATTTTGTGCTTAGACTGGTCAGGGTGGGTTTTTTTGCTTTGGGCCTTCGGTGTACTTGCAGCAAAGAAGCAAGAAATAGGACCGGGAACAAAGGAAAAATAAAGCCCCAGATCTTCTCATTTATGAGGTCTGAAAATGTGCTTATGACCCAGGTGCCAAACAAGATCGTACGTGAGTTACCACACATTCATCTGTTTTGTCCTGCTGGATGAAACCTTTTTTTCAGGTAAATCCAGTGTAGCTGAAAGGTACCAAAATAAAGAAGTAGGGATTTTTAATTATCTGTAGGAGCTACCATGTGAAGAGCTGCAGTGTGCATCTCTTCCATGCTGCCTATTCTTACCTGTTCTTCCATGCTTGCCTATTCTTTGTATGCTGACCAGTCATGCACACAAAGGGGGGAATATCTGGGGAGAGATAAGGCACACAGGAACAGAATCTCAGTAGGTGCAAATCTGTACTGCTCCTTTCAAACTAAAGAAAGTTTTAAGCTCATTTTGATGAAAAGTACTAATGAACTACAAAATTATGTTGAACTTCTCAGAGTTTGGAACGTGCTTTTAAAATCTCAGCCATTGTTCTTTTGTTCTGCCTGAATAGAGTTTCCCTTTGGCCTCAGACTCAGAGACAAGGAAGAAAGAGGCCAAATTGCCTTTCCATCTAACAGCTCCTAAAGAGGTGTTGAAACAGGAAACTACATAAATAAGGAAATGAGCTGCAGCTTTTCTCTGCCTTTATTATGCACAAGATTTGGATGAATTCAGGCCTGACAGGTAGTATAAGTCTATTGCACCTCAGATAAAGTCTGGTCTCTTTGTCTAAAAACTGAAGAATCTTCAGATGAGGTCAGCTCCCTGACAGTGTAAGAAGTATTTGCCACCCTGGGAAAAAAAAACAGCAGAAGAGACAAAGAACACGCAGGTGATTGCTATGAGATACCTTCCTCAAGGCATTGTTCTGTAAACATGTTATAACTAAAATGAAAAAAAATATAGAGGCCGGACAGTGAAATAAATGCCATGAGACTTGGTTCCGGGACATGCCGAGTGCCTGCACATCAATTCCCAGTGCATGTCATCATCAGTTGTGTAGTAATCTCACACTATTTCTTTGTCCTAATGTATCCTCTAAAAGGCTCAAATGAAAATCTGTTGTTGTTATAGAGTGTCTAGTTCCAAAGGAAGAGTCTGCCCTAATTAGCGCTCAAATTCTGTACAAAAGAAATGCAGAACTGTCTTACGTACAACTGCAGTACAAAGAGATGTATGTTTCCATTTCTTAAAATTTACTGACCTTCCAGGTCAGTGCTCACAGAATAGCAATGCAAATTCTTCTTTTAAATCTTCTACCTGGTCATTTTGTCAGGTTTCCCCTGATTCAGCTGCGAGTATGGAACTTTTACTCATTATTTCTCGTATTTTCCCTGTCAGTTATGACATGTATGTAAGCCTATATCCCAGTCATTTCTGTTGCAACTTAAGCATCTTTTTCCAATGTGAATAATGCTATGCAGCATTCAAAATGTGGGAAGAGAGCTACAGAATAATAGAATAATAGAGCGTATCATGGAATAATGATGTATTCTGTTTTGTTCTCTGTTCCCTTCCCAATCATTCCCACACTTCTAGTTTCTTTCCAACTGGTGTTGAGTATGAAAATGTTTTGTATCAAACTTTTTGCAAAAGTCCTAGATTTCTTTCCTAATTTTGTATATCTGTATAGATGGAGTTACCTCCACCTTCAGTCTCCTCACTCACATTTTCATTTGAAAATATCAGAACTGAATGTAGCCTGATGATTTGTCACCTGCTTATTCAACATCAGTCTGTTCTTCTGTAGCTCTTCTAATCCATTTTTAATTTTTTATGTTAAAAATTTTTTTGAAAACAACTGTTTTATCAAGCAAAAGTTATCACATCACTGTTCACTTCTTTGTGAAGTGTGAAGACAGCTTAGGAATTTGTTGAGTAGCGCTAGTCCCAGCACAGATCCTAGCAGAAGGCGTTGGAAACTTCCTTCAGCTGTAAAACCATTATTCAGCCCACATAAGTTATGGCTGACCAGATCACCCACATCTTTGACTTCTTCCGAGAACTCAAATATATGACTGTAAGACATGGCCTCCATATACAAAATATATGGCAATTCTTTCCCAATATGTCATGTTCATTTTTATATGTGCTGCTAGAATAGCAGTTATGACCTGTACATAAGGCAAATAACCATCAGTTTAGGTCAGACCCACAGCACTTTTAAAAAAATTATTTTATTTGTTACATGTCCCATACTCAGATAATAGAACAAATTTAAATGATAAACTATGTATAAGCACTAATAGTTCACATTCCTGAATAAGGCATTACTAAAAAGCAAGCTCAGAACTGAAAATAATCTTACACAGATATATCTATAGTTCCTTTTTTCTCGTATTTTTCATGATAGTCTTACAATGACCATACCTGCCATTTACTTCCATTAAATTACTCATGGAATAAAGCGCTGTTTATCCTGAATAAAAGAATCACAACCTTGTCTTTAATAGTGTTCATGTCTATCCAGTAACAGGAGAATTTATGCTCTTGACTCTTTAATAGCAGGAACTCCAAGCACTTTCCTGTGATTTCCTAAGCTCTTTTTTTGACCCTATTTATTACCTGGACTTTATTTTTAGAAAAAGGTAACAAACTGGAGATTTCTGTCTGATGCTCAAAGTCAACAGTACTTGCTTGCTCATATTGTCAAGAAGAGAGATTCAAAGATTCTGAAAAGACCCAAAATGAAAATTGGAAATTTAACTGAGGGTTGGAGCTGTCAGCTTGTTTTTATCAAACCTCAACCTTATTGCAGGCTTAATCAGCTGTGGCAGATTGATTAGAGTAGTAAGTTACATCTTTGTTATATGAGACAGGTTTAGTATTTCCTTAGTTAACATTTTGTGCCTTCAAGTTTCTTTCTGTGGAAAACAAAGCTGTTCACTGCAGCAACTGAAGAGTGAGTGTGAGTTTGGGTGCTGTTATGGGAAGGGAAGCATGGGGGTCTGATTGCATGAAACACCAGGAGGTGCATGAGCAAAAGGAAGATCGCAAGATAACCAACTCAATTCCCTATTTTTGTCAATCAATATCTCTTTCATGAAGGGTGGTCAACAGCAGCATGAGTGAGGACACTAGTGTCTATTACCGCCTGGTGAGGTGGGAGACTCTAATTTATTCAGTAATGTGAATTGGCTGTGCCTGTTAGCAACTAGAGCTGCTGAAGAAGAGTATCCTTAACTGAAGCTCATGCAGGGTCCTTTACATTTACACACGGAACAAAAATAATTTGATTGTACTGTTCATCACTGAAACTCTTCCTGGGTAGAGAGCAATACCACAGAGGTAAATTTACAGTACTCAACAATTAAGAGACGAGATTGTGAATATCTCTTACCCCTGCCTCCACAATTTCTCACAGCACTTGCTTTGCTTCAGAAACATTGCATACAGGCACTGAGCACCACCAAATGTTTTCCACACTCAAAGATATACTTTAAAGGTATAAATGATGATCAGGCAACTGTTTCCCATAGAAAGTGAACGGGATTTGATTCGCTATTTCCCTGTGCACTTTTAAAATATCACATTGAATTTCTGTCTGTGAAAAGAGATGTCACCTAAGACCTTAATTTACCTCTTTCATAGGGCTTAAATTCAATGAAAGAAAATGTCTTTGTGCAAAAGACTCACATTAAAACTCAGAAATCTTATCAGGTTTATGAAAATCAATGCTTTGCCAGCACATATTCTATATATTGTATTGTATGCTTGCTTGTATTACACGATTCAGCCACAGTTCTTTCCACCTTTCTAAATAACAATAAGGAAGTACCTTTCCTTGAATTGTCTGAGTCATTAATTCAGGAGAAAGGGTAGTTTTGTTACATTGGAGTCAGAAAATGGGAGGTCTCTATATGCAGTCAAAAAACCCTCATAAGGCTTGTCCCTGGGTACTTTTTCCATATGCTCACCAGCTTTCTCATCTCTATGTCTCTATATTCATTGACCATTTTAGTTATGTTAGTGATCTAATCCTCATGTTCTCCAACTACAAGCACCAGACTCACAAGCAGTTCGACAGAGCTAATTTCTTTTAAGTCAAAAAAATCCCATTTAACACAAGGCAGTATTTGCTATTTTATACTGAACAGTACAAACAGCCTGCAGAACAAAACAAACACATTTTCCAAGCTCTGGTTTGCAAAGCAGGTAACAGAGCCTGAAATGGTCATTAGTTCTTTACTGTAGCATTAGCTTATATAGAAACTTGTCGTTTAAAACATAAAACAAAACACTCTGTTCTCTCTATACCTTCCCAGTAACCATGGAGCCATGTGGGGGAAAAAAAAAACCACTCAAACTCAACACCGACAAGAAAAGCTGTGCTTTTTTGTGGGGTCTTGTATGACAAGAATTAATTTTATGACTTCACTAACACATCTTAATGATCAGTATTATCTTTACATGTTAAACAATAGCTCCTTTTCATTGCCATGGTATGTTCATCTCCTTTTTCACGGTGTTACATTTTTCTTGCTCCCTACAGGTTTGCCTTTCCAGAATCAAGCCATTTATACCATAAGCTGCACAGAAGCAATATCAAAAAAGTTCACAATCTACCATCTCACAAAATGATTTTAACCAGCAGGATTTTCTGGTAATATTTAGTCCAGTCTAAATATCTTCATTATTTTTACAATATTTACAATTAGGAGGTTTTAATTACCTGCTTGACAAGGACATTTCCTTCCATGATTTATTAGGTCAATAATTAACTTTTTAAGTACATATTATAGGTGCAATTGACTGTATCAGTCAATAGTCTACCATCAATACAAGTATAGGCCATATGATAAAAATCACTGAACGATTCCTTGGTCTAATAACCTGTGTTCCAAGATTTGAAATAACTCAGCCCTTCCCAGGGTATAAGGAAAGGAGCAAAGCAGAAAACATTTTCCTCTGTTAAGATTCTGTTCATCCAGTTGTGTTAACATCTCATTTGCTTACTCTTCTGAAGTTATAAAGGACATTCAGAATCCCTTCAATGGTGTTTCCTAAACCATTTTAATCTTCATTGGAGTCAAATTTGACCACATCAAAATTCCCATGCATCATAATGCTAGCAATTCACACAGTGGAGAGGGGGTTTACGCAAGGAGGAGAATGGCTTGGATGTCAGTCAATTACTTTTTAAAATAATCTTTGTCCTGCATCAAGCATTGCTGTTTAGCTGTTATTGGCCTTCCAGAGATGGTAACAGTTATAATTACTGCTGATGTGCTTGGCAAGTTCTGCATCTGTGTGTGTTTAGCTGCAACTTATGAACCCAGCTAAGCGAGGTGTGTAGAAGCAGGTGCATGGTGAAGGGTAGAAAAGAGTAAAGTATGAGAAATGAGTGAAAGTAATCAGTAACTGTCATCTGAATATTGATGCCTTTCTACAGTCTCCTTCCACAGTTGTTTGCCCACTATGACACATGTGTATGCAGTATGTAAAAAGCATGGAAACTGTCTAGTACAAATACATCTTTAGCAGCCCACCATGTGGCCATGCAGAAAGATAATTTCGTCGCATACTCAACCCCATCTCACACAACAGACTTTGAGAGGTACATGCATGATGCTACATTTGACAAAATCCCCAGGGAAACTAGGATTTTGCTAAAAGGAGAATGGCCATATTTATCTTATATTCTTTCATTTATCAGCTTACAGGCATCCAACTCCTGCCAGTAAAAACTACATTTTAGATTAACAGCAGAAATTTGTGTGTAATCAAAGTCTTTCTTTTCAGAAGAACCTCCTGGGCCTCTTGAATTTTTCTTTGCAATTGACAATGTTAACACCTTGAATAAAAATACTGCATGTTCCCATGACATAGTCATTAATTATTGTCTGACCTCTAACTTCTTGAGTACAGACCTTTAAAAGTAGCATCTTGATTCTACTCTCAGTTGCATTAATTTCATGATACAGTAGCAGGTTATGCCATTACTCCTGTGCAATGAAGTCAGGATATTTTTTTTTTTTTAAAGGACACAATGTTTCTGAGAAGGGCAAATAATTTCCAAATGTGACTGTGACATCTACAAGATCAAAAGTTTTTAAAAAACAGCTGAGGTCCACTTCATATTTCTGCAACTCAAAACTGGCTGACATGTTTGGGGTTTGTTGTTGGGTTTTTTGTAGCATTCAAAATCAGCACTTTCCCCTATGAAATCTATATATATAAGCAAACATCTTAAGTGTGAATCTGTCACTGTGGAAACAGAATAAGGAACTGTTGGTGATGGGGCAGACAAATATATTCTCTTTTGTGATGTCCATGTTGGCTTGTAAAAATTTGTTTGAGCAGCATCTTCTCTATCTTAACCACTACATTGGGGTAATTCTTCCATCTTTTACTGACATGAAGCTGCTATCTGGTAGGGAACAGAACAAAAGGAATTTGCCTTTTTCCAAGGAGATTAGGCAATACCTGAGTTTGCTCAAACATGTCCATGCTAAGCATCATATACCCATGAAGTCATGTTAGACAAGTAGCCCTCCTACAGACAACATCCTTACTGTAAGGTCATGATTTCTTGTTTTATTGCCATTTGTACCAGGATATAGTCAAAACAAAAACAAAATACGATCTCCACAGTCTTGTATGCCACTCAGGATAGTTGAGGAAGGGACACCCTCTTTTGCTTTGCCAGGAAAAAGCTTCAGTGTCCACAAAAGCTTCATGTCCCAGGATTTGAATGTGGGATGTTTTAAGATACCCAGTTCTAGGTATGGTAAAAACAACTAGATACTTCAGAGATCCATTGGGAACTGTGATTTCAGCAGCTGAGGTTAAAAATCCGAAGGGTATTCAATATGAGACCTAATGGAGCAGTTCATTGGTGGTAGTGAAATGAACAATATTTCCTTTGTGTTTTTTTAAAGTAGTTTGAGATATGTCTGTGACATCTTTATGGTGACAGGAGAGCGATCAAATCAGGGCTGATCTGCTAGAGCTCAGTGACAGTTGGAGAAGACAGCAAGAGTTGAGGGGATTTTGCAGGTTGCATCAGCAGATCAGTTGGGGACCAAGGATCACCATCACAAAGGCTGCCATGGGCTCACAGCGCTGTGCTGACAATTCACAGTGGATACAAAAGGGACTGGTGCTCACATCTGAAGAGCTGTGGCAAAACAGCATATGCTGATGGGCTAGTGTTAGCTACATCCTAGGACTGAGGTTAATTAACAAAACCTTCCTGACACCTGCCCACACGATACCTGGCTCTAATGCTGCTATTAACCACTCAGAGGCAGAAGCAATACATTTCCTGAACAGACGAGACAGAAATCCATTATGAAATGCTGACTTTTGCCTTTAGCAATTGTTGTGAGGTTGCAACTCTTTTCAAGCAAAGCCTAGCACAGTGGATCCTTTCCATTTTGAGAGAAACACCACTGCAGTAGAAGGAACTTTCTCTGGCCTCAGTGCAAGAGTCTCTTAGTTCAATCCCAAAGTTATGTGGCACTCAAACAAATGTAAGTGGCAAGACATCTTCTGCAGTGAAGCAGATACTAAAAGATGAGGATGAAACATGAAAGAAAAAATTGCGTGTTGATAATGAGAAGCATTCAAAATGATCCATATATGTACCTGTCCCATCTTAGAAGAGACACTTCAAGCCTACACTGCTGATGCTTATCAGTAAGCACAATGATGCTTTGTACTGACATGTTATACTGAAAGTAACCTTAGGTTTATGCTCACCATCTCAAGTTCCCCCTGTAGTTTAAACTAGAGAAGTTATTTTTGCTTACTTATCTGAAGGAGGATACAGCTTTTGCTTTTAAACTACAATACAGAAGTTGGAGTAGCAGAAGGTCCAGCTGATAGATGGCTACTGAGGTAATAATTGTATATCATCCATAGGATCCCACTAAAATAGTACAGATAGGAGAAAGGAAAAAATAATCAGATTAGGAATAAGCAGGTCATAACTGCAACTGATCAACTCAATCCCCATCACTTATTGCAGCAATCAGACATAACTTGTAAATGGTGACACATGTACTGAGGTAAAGTACAGACAAATATAAGCAGTTGATGATGTATATATAACCATAATGCAATTTAAAGAGGTATAATGATACTTTAAATCATTTCCAATATGGGCATTACTTAATTTTAAAACATAGTTTGGAGGTGCTGAAGCCAGAAAACAGGAAAGAAATTTTTTTGAACAACCAGGACTAGAATACAGGATCTCTTGACTAGCTCCAAATTCAAGATCCCTTAACAATAGAAACCCTAGATTTCAAGAACAGCTGAGGATATCTTGTGGTTTCTGGGTCCAGGTTGCCTCAGCCAGAGGAAGGAAGTTGTATGGAGTTGTAGGTTGTATGGAGTGGACAAAACAGACAATCCCCAAGATCTCAGCATCAGGAGCTTTTTTCCCGTGTTGAGAACAGCTACTAAGCTCATTTCAAACATGCTTATGAAGGCAAGTTATTAACACTGGAGAAGCAAGAGCAAGCATGCAGGTACTTGTTTCCCCGGTTGCTGCACTGGGTCCAAGTGAGGATCATGAGGGGATTAGCAGGCACAGAACTGCCTGGCAGACATAGCTTTGCACCCAAATGTAGGAGCTCAAGAACTGTTTTACTTTATTGTGTTTTTCTGTTTCAGTTAGTTCCTTCATTTCATGTCCTCTTCGGAATGGGAATTAGCAAGTTACTACATGAAAAGGCAATTTGACTTACTTCCAGCCTGGTGAGACCATAATCTGCCAACTCTTGAACTGATCCACTGGCACCTTGTACAATTTATTACCATGGTGCTACAAGAAGAAGGATTACAGAATGCCAACTGTCATGACTCATTACGCAGCATCAAACTCAGCACAAAAGACTTCCTGCAATGTTCTGAAAGCTAGGAGAGCTAACAGTAACTTAATAAAGCACAGCTCTGTGAGATGTTGCTGTTTACTTAATACGCCGTTGTCAGTCACATATGTGCCACTCCAGGCATCCAGTCCCTAAGGAACGAAAACTGCAGCAGTTTTTCAGAAAGCATTGGCAAGAAGGTCTCATTTTCCCTGTGGGCTCATAATCAGTTGACAGTCAAGATACCTAATGTCTCTGATCAGCTCAAGAATTTCCGGGTCTCATCCAATCCAGTGTTTAGCACTTCTAAAATTAAAAAATGGCCAGGATAGTGTCTCAAAAGAACCTGCCAAATTTCCTTCTTTAGGATCTAAAACAATTGGAGAATTTTAATGTAAACCCCTGGAAACCTGGTCTGATCCTCTTAAAAAATCAGGTAATGCATCTACTGGCACAGGAGGTAAATTGCTTGATAAAGCGTCAGATCAGTCTCATGGCATAGCTTGAAATAAAGCAATCAGACAAACAAATGTTTTAATAAGTGACCAGTGAGAGTCAAGTGCCCCTGTTGGGTGCTGTGTATGATCTTACCTGGAACATTGCATGTAGGAACTTCCCTCTTTTACAGAAAGCACTTCTCCGGACAGACAACCATTGGAAACATAGCTGTTACCCTTTTAGATTTCTCATGTCTGAAACTATATCCATCACAGGTACTTTCTTTAACTGGAATTAAAGTAAATCAGCAAAACCTGGCATTGAAGATCATGGCTACTTATCTCTAGAGGCTGAGAACTTGTTTATTATGGTCTTGGAACCCGAGCATGGGTTTATTTTGTTCCAGCAGAGTATTATGTGACTCAATGGAATACCTCTTTACAACAGATATAGTGCCTAGCATCTTGCTTACTGACCATACAGAGATAGCCACTGCACCATCACAGCAGAAACAGAACCTGGATTTAGGTATATGGTGCATCTATGGGTGAGGAACAGATCGTGCTCATTTGTTTTAGCTTGAGCCCACGTTTTTGGCATTTCCCTGACTGAAATAATTCAGATTAATAAAGACAGTATAACTGGGAACAGAATTGGTTTTGGAGCTACTGGAATGTACATTTATTTCCTCTTGAGAAGACAGTTCTCTGAAGCTACTCTGCACTTTGACAGCATGAACTAAGATCATTCAAGCAGTTATTGCTGAAAGAAGTGTAAATATACAGCAGATGTACCCGCCAACGGTCACTGCACTGCTCATGTAGCAGTGTTTTCCAGGGTTTGTCTGCAGACAGAAAGAAATGGGCACTTAACGGTAGGGTTTTTGTAGTTCTGATGGTATAAAAGGCAAGGTTTGTAGTCAAGTTTTTTTGTTTTGATTTTTTGTCTTGCTAGAGCTTCTGGTTTAATAAAAATAAACAACCTTTCAGAAACAAAAGACATTTTTTAGGCAGAACACCTTTTAAGCAGCCCATCCATATATGCCCATTTGCACCCAAACTCTTGGAAGAGTGGGTCAGATATTCACCATCACGCTTCAGCTGTTACCCCTGGCTTTGTGCTCTGTTTATTACCTTTATTGTTATTGTTTTCCTCTTGAGGCAGATCCTGATCTTGCCAGGCTACTTCACATCGCTTCCTTCCTGCTACACAATCTCTATGGCAAATTGTTCTGTTGACTTCAGTGTGACTGGTGGCCTTAGGCAAGCCTTACTTGCCCCAGTCTTTCCAGATGCTCCAGTCTCCCCGTACCCTCCCAGTTTAAATTTTTTTGCATTAATTTTAACCGAATTCAGCCAAGCAGCAAGTGATATACTCTGCTGGAGACCAAAGCCATCTAGTTACCTGCCTGACAAGTGCGGTGCAGCTGGGGCGATGGCAGAGTGCTGCAGTCCCTCTTGGCAGAGGGGACTCACCTCCAGTCAGACTGGGTTCATGTGTGGCTCGTTCAGCCCCTGTTTCTTTCCACAGCTTGTCAGAACAGGGCCACTAGAAGTCCTGGACCAATCACGGTAAGCTCCAGCTAGCCATCATTCAAAGAGAAGGTCACTCACCCCTGACTGTCAGCATTTTTCCATGCTCTGCTACCCAGCAGTAATGCATGGAAGCAAGTACCAGTAGGGTAGTGGAGTCAGTCAAAATTCCTCTAGTACTTCTACCCCTTTAAGACTTAGATTTATTTCTAGAAAAATGACTCCTCATCTTAAAAAAATCATTTATGTATATTTTTAATTGTTATTTTTGGCAAGAAGTAACTTTTTCTATGAAACCTTTTTTTGCCCAAAGAATAATTTAGCATGAAATCATTGAATAATTAAGATCTTTATAGGAGCTATTATTGGAAACTTTTTAATAAACATTTCTGTGCAGTAACCCTATCATACTCTGAATGCTTCTACCAGAAAGCCACAAATACCCATGAAGAAAATAAAAAGGATTACTTTCATAGCAATTTAAATTATTCTTCATTTTTGTTTTTCCCAGTGACAAGGCAGTCTTGAAAGATAACTTAAGTAAATCACTTTATAACAAGGCCACCCTGTTCTACTAGCACCACCAATTTCAGCCCATTCCCTTTTCTTGCCTGTGCACATACACATTATTTTTAAGCTTGATCACCCTGAGAAGATACTGAAAATAGAAATGGCAGTTTCCTCCAGACCAGCTGAAAGTAACTGCATAAAGAAACAAAGATGGAGACATGAGCTTTTAACTTTTGTCATGGATGTTTATCACACAGTATACCCCCTGCTTATGCATCTCTAAAACATACCATACTTCCTGGTAAAACACTGCTACCACTGATTCCCTTATTCCTCGTGTCTTTCAGACAACATACTGTTTATCCCTTATATTTGCCTTACCACAATAGCATGACAAAGCCCAGTTGTGTTTGGCTCATGATTCAGTACAGAGCCCACATCCCCTCTTTCCACTGAGCTGCTTCCTCGCCAGTGCCCCCTTCCCACCTTGCTCATTTACCAAAAAAAAAAAAAATTAAAAAAATTCTTTTGAAGTTTCATGGTTTGGTTTTCTTTTTTTTCCCCCCAAAGCCCATTCACACACACACACATACAACCCCACTACTTTTCTTGTAAAATCTGCTTTCCCAAGGACTTTAGCCCCAATTTTTTATTAATTCCTTCCCAGCAGAATTAGAGTTTTCTGATTCTAGCCATCTTGACAGGAAGTCACTGGTCTTGGTCTGTCTCCAGTGTTCCTCAGCCTCCGTTCTTTTCTCTTAAAGAGCTACTTGTCCTGTGCATTTGCCAGTAACATCAAAACCTTTAGCTTCCTCCATCACCCAGTTTTCTTAAACATAACCACATTCCCATGAGGATTAAGGGAAGGAGCGAGGCTCACACTGTGCTGCTTCTCTCTGGGTGCTGGCAGCTCTGAGAGGGCTTGCTAATTGCAGGTAGGTGCACACATCTCTCCGTGCCCTCCTACCTGTGACAGCACTGTGACATCTCTTCTCACACACTGCTTGATCCACTGACAGAGCAGTGGCACAGAGTGCCTGACAGTCTCACCGTCTTCCTACCCGCACGGGGTTTAGCGCTGGCTACTGGGCTCTCAGCTGCCAGGCAGTCTTCAGTGGTGTGAAACCCTGCAAGGCTCCCAGACCTTCCGGCTCCTTACAGGGCTTCCAACAGCTTCGCTTAGTCTGCTTACCAAACATTGTGAAGTGCTTTTGGGAACTGAGAGCTACCTGAGAGTAGAAGTATTTTGAAAGGGCCATCAAGATTAAAAGCTATTGGTTTGCAAAGGATAAGCCCCGTGCTGTTGCTCAGCTCCATCTTGCTGTCTTCCTTGACCGCTCTGCATGAAAGCTACTTAAACTCCACTTAGAAGGTAATAGTCACACTTACTTTTTCGTGAACACATATCATGGTCTGTAGTATTAAACTTAATCCAAGCCATCACTTCCTGAAGTGAACACCATAGGAGAGATTTGGAGATCTCCTCAGACCGAATTCATCATTCTTACTGAAAAGAACTATCTGCCTTTAGCCAGTAAACTGTGCTTTCCTCTCTCACTAGTTCCTAATTCAGCACCTAAGCCCACAGAAAAGATGCTTTTGTCAAGATATGTATTGGCCAACATGATCTAAACAGGTTTTTTTCCTACCTGCAATAGATTCGGCTCTGAGATCTGTCCCATGGCAAAGCAACATTTTGGTTAAGCACCACACCATTGAAGGGAACTGCTTTGTTAATGGTCTGATGGACGTCTGATGTGTGGAATAAAGACGCTCAATGAATAAAACTGGAAGGCCAGGCAGGAGGGGATGAAAACAAGTGTTGTGGTCTTTGAGTGCTCCTAGCAGATAATTCTGCTGTCTAGAGACAAGGGTGTTATTGTGACCCCAGGACCAAATAGACTGATGCACTTTACCCAGAAGAACATGCATTAAAGTCAATGGGACATCAGTTCAAGAGGCATAGGAGCAGGTAGAAGAGAATCCAGTCAGGTAGATGATTTTGTTCTGGCTGAGAAAATGAGAGACTTGGATAAGCTGCTGCAGGGGAGGTGAAAAAAGAAAGTTGTGTAAAGTCAACACAGCAGGAAAACTGGATAACACCCAGTTACAGTACAGGAGGAAAAAGACACTGAATCATACCAGCAAGTAGAATACTCAGACCTAAAGCAATGTTTTTTGCCATACTATGTATTTAGAAGACGAAATTCTGTACTTCAAGATATCATGAAGGCCTTGTACTTGGCAAGTTTGTGGGAAGGAATAGAGTCCTATGTACAAGGAACTCCCCACAGAGTTCCATTCAGATATGGAGTTCCACATATCTACATAGACTTACAATATTAGTATGTATAGATCCATAACATCCATAAATGTTTTTACATATATATATTTGTTAACATGAATTCTGGAAGGATATAAGGTTTCATCCCTCAGGAAATCAACTAGCCACTCATTTAGGAGAAAGGATATTTTCTAACTGCCTCAGCTATTTTATTTTATTTTTCCTCCCAATAAAATGCATTAAGGAGTATTTTCAATATGTTGAGTTTTCACTCAATAACTGGAAGAACTCCAAATGTAAAAGGTATCTAAATTTTATATATATGAGGGCAGGGGAGTGGAGAAGTCTGAATTTCTCTTTTAAAGAATTTCCACACAAGTTCTTCACTTAATTATAAAGCTGCTTCCCATTGAGTAAAAAGGTAAGGTTTTCGTCAGAGCTATTTGAAGTCCTCAAGATCTAACTAAACTTCCTGACATAGGAATGTGAAATTTCACCATTATCTTAGAAAAATAAGAACTTACCATTCAAATAAAAGAACAATGTAAAACAAATCAACTGTAACAGTGAAGAACAACCTGTATCTTTACTTGACCCTTATTTATCATCATATTGGTAAGGCAAAGCAGCATGGCCAGTGAAGGTACAACTCCCCAGCAGTTCAATTAAGTGAGGATATCTCAAATAACTGAGAATCAGTTCTGAACAAGTCCTGTGGAAAAACTCTATAGAATAAAACAAAACTGCTAAAGTTTTTATAATCTTTCTGATCCATTTTATTATGTCTAGTAGAAACAAGTTTTTGTTTTAGACTGCCACTAGGCAGAGGAAGAAAAATTGATACAGAGAGCATAGAGTGGTAGACCCTCACAAGATTTATAAGTGTTTCCTCTAAGAGATATTGGAACTAGCCACAGATACTTTTAACTGAGTTCATTTCAATCATCTTTGGTCCCATTTAAGTTACAAAACCACACAGTACAGGCATTAAACCTGTACACAGAGCAATTTCTAGGTCCTAGGAACAAGCATTTAGACAGGCAGAGGTGGTTACTCAGAACCAAATGCCAAACGTCAAGTAGTCCATCTGTAACTGGTATGTGTCCACAGAAGAAATGTTAAAAATCTGCTGCTGGATATTGCATGAGAGAAAGTATTACATTCATTTGGCACGTTATCTCCTACACAACACAATGAAGCAACATCAGCTGGTTTTGCCCATGCTCTACCGGTTCTGCATAGAAATGATGGACTTTTGCCCTGTCACATAACCAGCCTCCCCTACCACCAAAACCACACTACAGTGTTTGTCAGTAGTCAAAATTTCAAGTTCCTTCCTCCTTCTTCCTCCCCAAGATAATATAAGTAGAATTTTTCCAAATCTCTTTTCAAATTAGCTACTTTGTTCATTTGAAAAGGAACAATCTGGTAATGGAATAATCAGGGACTGTATTTTGCATAACAATGGCCTCTCTCAATATGCAAAACATGCACAAAAGATTAGTTGCTAGAAGCACCAGTACCTGCTATACTACTGTGTACACACAACTACTTTTGCCCTCCAGCTGTCAATGCAGCCCTCATCCTGATACACTTAGTCAAACCCTAAACCAGTAAATTACATAGTATTCATAATACCTGGCAGAGACTGATGTGTCAGCGGCAACTCACAAAATGCGTAAGACACCAGTAATGTGTAATTTGTCATTAATGGACCCAGCTTGATAGCATTCATGGCCAGTTTAAGAAACTTAACTCAGAACAAATTCATTCATACAAAGGTGGCAATCAAGGAAGTCAATCTCTCCAGTGCTAAGTGAAGAATAAAAAGATGATTTAAATATGAATTCCTATGAGAATATAGGTTTGGCACAGAACGCTCAGCTCTGGAGAACAAAAACCTATTTATCCACTGAAAAGTATCATATCGGGAGAGGCAGTTTCTCCAAAACTCATTTATTTGATGTGTCCCTACAATGAACTGGAGAAAATATTTTCAGAACAGAGACAAGCCCATTGTTTTTACCCCGACAACGCTGTTTAAAAACATACAGTTACCAACTCCTGTCATGATAGTTAGTACCTTAGGTGCCCCACCCTTAGGAAAAATAGCATAATAATACATACCATGCAGGATTATAAACAGAAATATCTCAGGTCTGAGATATGCTTAGTTATTACCACAATGAAGTACCTGGAACAGAAATGCTTGTTTCTGCATTTCACACTTTAGGACACATTTATAACCCTGACGAGACTGTAGATCACCACCACTGTTGGACCTGTTCCCACAGAGAAAAGGAACATTTTTCCAAAAGGTATTTCAGATTAAGACCACATGGTACCAGCAAGCCACCCAGCACTGCTAAATTCCTTCCTTTAAAAGTATTAATATGTTTTAACTGATATACATGTATTTCCCTTCAAACACCACTATGCATTTTTGGGATGATTCAGAGATGGAGAACTAGTTTATTTCTGATGTATTTTGTCACTTTTATACATCAATAAATTAAAAAAGGATTGTCTCTGACTAGTGAAAAGAGCCTCCCAGCTACATAAACATCCTGTTCCTGAGTCTTCTTCCTGGTAGCAAATCATATCTTATAGGTGGTGTAGAATAGTGGTAGTATTGAAAATGAAACACATTTCCAGAGTCTAAGACGTGTGCAGCCATTCATTTTACACAGGGGAATGGCAAAAGAGAGGTGCAGTAGGGCTCAGGAAGTTTGCCCAGAGGTGAAGAAACACTCCCACATCTGAATTACTGTCTAAAACTCTACATCTGTTCTGGAGGCATCAGTTGTCTTTCTGCTTTAAGTCAAAGACATGAGGCAGCAAAGTGACAATAGCTCATTTCCAAAGAACAGTTCCTAATTACTAAGTTACATTGTTGCAGGCTGATGCTGAGCGTAATTAAGACAAACCTCCTAATTCACACTTCCATGGCTAGCAGATGTATACGCTGGCTACACGGATGCCTAAATCTGGAAAGCAGTGTTGAATTTATTCACAAGGAACCCACTGGTGTAATGTTTCTTGAAGAAGCACCAGTAAAGAGCAGAAGGGAGGAAATGGGAAACAGTCTTCAGTTTAAACAGTAAGCAATACAAGGCTTCAAACATGACAGCTGAGATTTTTATATATTTTTTTTAATATATAGCTGACATAGTTAATGCTAAGCACAATAAAGTTGAGGATACAGTTAATACACAATTTTGTATTGCATGAGATCTTATAAATAAGGTACTGATTTATAAGTATTCCATTATCTATTAAAAAGTTTGTTCACTCCCTTGCCTCATGAATTTTCCACTCATCTCTTGGTTCATCTGCAAATACCTACCTGCAATTCACAGTTTACTTTTCACTTCAATGTCTTGTTAATCACTCAGGCAACAGAGCTACCAAGTATCCAGCAAGTGAAGTGAAATATCTAACAGGCAAAGAGTCCAAAAATATTCATCCAAAGATTCTGTAGATAAACATCTATATGTAGGCTATCTGTCAATATAGTGACTTAGAACCAGTGGCAGATTGGGAACTTTGGCTAAGTAAAAACAGGAATTCACCTGCAGCAAATATGATTTAAAAGTAATAGTTCAATGAATTGTGCTCCGTGGGGCAATGGTGGATGTACTAAATGACTAATCCTGTCTCCTGGCTTAATCCTCCTAAGCCACTTTCCTCAATTTCCTCTGGTCATCCATTCCAAAGATGACAGTGAACATGCTTTCTCATATTGAAAACTGAATAGTTTATCTATGCCTGTGACCTACTTGAAAAAGTTTATATTTAACATGTATGAAATGCTACTCTTTAAGGATTACGTTTGAATTCTGTGTCTAGTTGTATAACATGGAAATCACGCAAAACTTCTCTTGACTGCTAGTTACCCTCAGGATTACATTTCAAGGTCTGACTGTGAAGGCTGTAAGCGACTGGGAAGCAGGATTTCCCGGTCCTATTCCCGACTATTAGCATTTTACTCCATGACCTTGTGCAATTTCCCTAACCTTTGCAAACCTTACATCTCCTCCTGAAATGAGTACAATAAGAGAAAAGAAAAAAGAGAAGAAAAAAAAAAAAAAAGAAAAAAAAAAGGAAAAAAAAAAGAAAATAAAGAAAGAAAGAAGAGAGAAGAAAATATAAATTTAGTGATGCTTGGAAGCCACTTTCAGATCCTGCAGTGGAAAGGTTCTACTGCACATTTGTACAACAACAAAAAAAGGCAGTGCAACTAGACCAAAAGGTTTCAAGTCATGCAGTGATTCAGTAGAAATGAAGAGAAAGATCTCTTAGCCTGAAGGAATAAGGTATTGCCGAGTATGGAGTAGGGGGTGTTGAGGAAACAGTGGGCATGTTTAGACCATGCCCTTCACCACAGCTTTCTGTTCTGTACTCCAGCTTCAGCGCAGAGCTGCCAGAGACAGCTGACACCTTACTGACAAGGACATAGACTTGCCAGGTGCTAACCCTTCTCCACATTATCTTTAGCCATGTCTTAAAAGGTTTCTTCAGCTGAATCGATACTACAGGTTTTGTAATTACACAGACAACCTCAGTTTCCACTTGAGAACAAAACCATGTTGCAAGTCTTTCTCTTGCAATAAAAAGATTGGGTATTCAACCCCTTGGAAACAAGAACAGCAAAAGAAAGTGAACCCAGTTAAACTGTTTACTTGGAAGGGATAGCTGGAAAGGAATTCGATCTTCTGAGCCCAAATAATTTTGACGTGAATTATGTAAACTTGTAGAAACTGCTTAGAAGATTGGGGTGAAGGAGAGGAGTCCAAGGCACATTGTGATGTAAAAGAACAGCTAAAGGGGGTGTTTCTGTGGAATGCAAAAATGGATCTGTACCAAGGAATAAGTTGGAGGGGAGAGTTTGGCACTTATAACAGGAAAAGTTAAGGAGGGTGACAAATTCTGTTCTTTTACTTTGTCCTTGATTAAGTCTGAGGCTTAATGCATAAAAAAGGAATCAGCAGTTTCCATTTTAATTCTTTTCTTCCTTGATCCATCCATATTCCATCTGACTAAATACTATGTGAACAATGAATTAGTATACTAGCTTTACCTGAAGAAATAATTCAAGTTTTCAGAAAGATTTAGGAAAAATACTGCCACCAGCAGCCTTGTAAGCTGATTTGGTAGCCACCGCCATTGAGAATGCAGTAGAAAATGTGGTATGAGACCACTTTCCCTCTCCAAAGTTTGTGTAACCTAAAAGGTGTAAAAAAAACCCCAACACTGTTCTACTAAAGCAGCTGACATAAATGCAACAGCCTTTTGGCAGTGGAGCAGTATGAAGCCCATGTGTAAGCATTGTATACGTAGTCCCTTTACCATGTTTTGCCTTCTATTGTCTTTTTTTGTCTTCCTTACATTATTCTAACATCCAAGCTTTTAATCCTTCAGAATGATAGTTCCACATTTTCTCAGAATGAGAAAAATAGTATCACCTTTATTAATATTCCTATGCTTAAGATCACATACATTTACTTGCAACGCTGAAAATTCCAGTTTCAATGACCAATGGTCCCTGCCTGTTTACCATGGCCTTCCATGCATACTACAGTCTTCTGACTGAAATTGTAGGGGGGAAGACTATTCCACAAATTAGTCTCTCAGCTATAAGGCCAATGCTTTGTTCTTACTTCTAGGAAAAGTGACAGCAATAAGAATATGGACTTCCTGCAAGTAACCACACCTCCTTAGCAGGGGACATGGTTTTCAAAGAAGACAAGAAAAAGGGGGAGGGGAGGCAAAAGGAAATTCCTGTCAATACTTCAGAGTCAGAGCTGAAAAGTAGGTGTTCTGTTATTCCTAGATCCTAACAGGGTCAGCTCACCACCTCCTTTCATCCCTGAGTTGTAGGGCTTTAATTGAATTATTTAGCAAGGAATAAAAATATTTTTCAGTAATGTTTGATCTTCCATCTCTGACATCTTTATTTCACATCAGTCCAACCTTACCATTTCCTGTACAATATCCTATTCCTGGAGGTTTAGCAGTTCCTGTTGGGAGATTCTTCATGTTCCTTCTACATAATTTTATTCATGAAGAAAACAAAGCATATCCAACCTGGATATTAGCTTCCCTTGACCATTTCACTTACACATGGTGACACAAAGGTTCAGAAAGAGAGTACTTCACAGGAGGCTAGGCACAGGTACTCAGGAGGTCTCTAACCCTCCAGCACCGCTTAGAAATCAAGGGGACCAGCAGAACACAGGAACTGTAAGCAGTGCAAGAAAAGCAAATGGAGGGGTCTTCTAGTGCAGCAAGTTATCTTCCCTGCAAGAGCTAAGGAGACAGAGGTGGCTTTAGGTCACCTTTTCAATTCCTCAGTCTTTGACTAGCACAGGAATAGGCAGTTTTCCAAAGCAGATTAAAGGAGCTATACATAACTGTCTGCTAAATTTTTGCTTGGGTTCAGCAGTCATGGAAGTAATTGCTGACTACACTCCAAATACGAGCCAAAAACCCTCTGATCTGGATCCAAGTTTCCGTGAAGCTTAAAGGTGCTTAGATCCAGCTTTCTGGGTAATATCCAATTCTAAACTCCTTTGTTTATCTTCTATAGGCTATTAAGCCTCTGTTAGACGAGGAATTTAGAACAGCATGTAACAGCACAGCCTTCCCTGGAGTACTGTGTGTGATGGCCATGCCATCCAAATAAGACATCCCTTAACTAGAAGACACTCAGAATAGTGATAAAAATGAGTAACTACTTAGGAAAAAGGCTATCATCCAATAAAAAAACAGAAAAGACCTGGACCAGGAAACAAACTAGTGAAAAAATGAAAGAATTTATAAAACAGTGCACAGCCAGAAGGAAAAGGGCCGGGAGCATCCAGTCTCCCTGTCTCACAGAGTGAGAACAAAGGAAGCTGAAAGGTGGAAAAAGAGAAAGGAGCATCACTCATGCAGTGTGAAATCAGGTTGGGGAGCTCATTGCCAGCATGCCAAGATTCAGACTGGATTCAAAGGGGGAAATTATGCATAAGAAAAATATCCAGAATTATAACAGCTGCTCTTTAAAAGATGTATGTGGAACCAAGAAGGGAAAGACAACTACAAAGGACAAAATCAGTTGCTTTCAGGCTTAAGTTGGCTTCTGAAAGTTCAGGAAACTCTAGGAAGTGCAAGACTATCTCACATCTCTGTGGTTTCCAGAAACTCTCAAAATTCCCAGTGCTGCCCAACATCAGAGAGGATACACTGGAACACCCTGATGCCACACTCCACTTACTGAAATGCTGCAACTGAACAGAAAGACCAGGGAGAACAATAAATGTCTTTCAACGTGAGCTTGCAGAGTGTTGCAGTATAAGCAATATTTTATTAAACTACAGGGTCTGTCCTCACTTGCTTGCACCTCAATGTTATTTTCTTTTACACTGATAGCTGCCTGTGTGGAACAGTTTACAGAGCCATGGAAAATGTTTGGCAGCTTTATGTGCCTGGAAAGCCCTGCACACAGCTGTTCGTGACTGAACAGTCACATCACGGGCAGTAATTAGAAACTGTGAGTGAAATGGAAGCAGAGCCTTTCCAGCCAGTGTTCCCCAGCCAAAAGCATAGACACTGCCAAATCCCCTTGAAAGGGGAAGCCCTTTACAACCGGAGACATCATCGGAGGAGTACGCAGGGGCAGACCCCAGCCAACACCTACAACTTGTTATGAACTGTTCTTTGAGACACATGCAGCTCGCAGTAAATATGGACTTTAGTTTCAAAGCAATCCTCAAAGCCCTCAGGTTCCCACATTTTACAGATACCACTTGTATCTGTAGGTCTAGGACCCCGTGGGCTGAACAACTACTGAGACACCAGCCCCTACTATGTCTGCTCTGAAGTATAAAGGATTTTACATTTCTTTATGTGGCGTTTTCCACTCAACTCTGCTCTGCTTCCTCTGCCCCATAGCTAAGTCTCTGCCTGTCCCCCTCATCCTTCCTGGCTGTCTATACAAAAGGAAAGGTAGTGCAGGGAGCGAGATTGGGCAGCAGCCTACCTGCAAAGGGGAAAAAATAGCTGTGAGGTCTTGCATACAGGAGAGTGTGGCTCAGCAAGAACTAACTCCAGAGCTGTGGACAAAACAGAAGGCTGTCGGGCTCAGATGTTGAGTAAGGTCTGCTGAATTCACCAGTGCTCCCCATCACTCTGCTCACTCCAGTATCTTCTCCAAAATTAGGAATAGGGTTTAGTTAGTGGTGACAGATGCTCACGAAGGCTCATGGCCTTACAGAAGCAGCTGCCTGAGACTAAGCATAATACAGACAAATATCAGGGTAAGACCACTCTGCTAGTGTCCTTTACATATGATGTATGTCATCTCTCGCCACATGGTTGCTCACAGCGTGTGGATGCTTTTCAGTCCCAACACACAAAATATTCCCAGCCTCAGTCCCAAAGCTTTGCATAAGTACTCCAGAGGCAAGGGGCACTTCTAGCTCCAGCTGTAAGACCCCACATTGTCCAGGCAATGAGATCCAGCATGACACAAACCAGCCCTCACTGCCTCAAATCCAAGTATGATTAAACTGAAAGTGATGGCTATACTATGATGTTCCTATCACGTACTGGGGTTTAGAACAGTGCCTCTAAACTTAGGATTTACCTGACATATTCAGACACAAATTTACACCTACTTGAAAGGCTTTGGCCCCAGACAGCAACCTCTGAGCAGCTCAGGCAGAATTTGCATTTACCTTGCATTTACTCAAATCTCTTCAACTCACCTCTCTGTTCTACCAGTCCTCTGTCAGCTATAGGATTGCTCAACCTTTACTACATAGTTATTGAGATCCCAAACTGAATAAGACAGGCATTTAAGACCTAAGTTAGCAGGTCAAGACTATTTTATAATTTGTTTCCTAGCAGAACATTTTATGGTTTAGGTGTTTGAATGGTGTTTTTACAAATTTGCATTAAAGTGTTTACAAAATAATTAGCAATTTTTTTTTTATTTTTCATTTTAAAATACTTGTATTAAGAGTTATTTAATTCTAAAAGCAGCCCTTAGTAACCGTGTTTTTCTCATCTCAAAATGCTTCTCTCTATTTTCTTTTCAAGTTAATGTGTGTGATTTTTTTTTCCAGATGAGAGATGTTAACTCATGGCAGATACTAGCAAAAGATTTGCATACTGGCAGACTGGACAGGTGCAGATCAGGGCAAGGTAACAACAGGAAGCAATGAGCACAGAATATCTGTTTCACTTAATATCTATGGCAGAGGGGAGATGGTCCATATTTATTCAGCTAGAGATAAAGACAAAAAGAGCCACAAGGCTCTAAGACCTTTAAGGTATTTTCTCTCTCTTTTTTTTTTCTTTATCTTTTTCTGGTTTGTTTTTGTTTTTGGTTTTTTTTTCCTTAAAGGCAATTCTCCTGCAAAAGTGTCCCTCGTCTTCCTGCATCTTTTGCTAAGTGTGAGAGATTGTTTCTGTCCCCTTTTCCTTCTGTGGTGACAGTTTTTGCTCCAGCCAAACATCTTCCCCTCCTACCCACAGCGTCTGCTCCAGCACTGTGCCTTCCAGATAAGTGAGCTCTTCCTTCACATTAATCATCCCTAATGAGGCAGATATTCTTCCCATAAATTCACTCCCTCCTTAGCTCTTTTTGAATCCTGATACGGAGAGTTTTCATTGCAATCCCTTAGACAGAGGGAGGCAGTTAGGTTAGATCATGAATTTTATTTGATACTTCATTTAATGTGACTCAGACAGCAAAAGGACGAGAAAGACGTGGTAGAGACCAGGGGCAGTAAAGGATTACCTTATGCTTTCAAGAATTATAACATTGAGTCACATCTATCATCCTTGCTTTACAATAGGTGCAATGAGCTGAGTTGGGTGTTGTTACCTATCTTCCTTTATAGGGAAAAATGGCGTCTTCCAGTCCCCTTCACTGTTCATAGCTGGAGAGAGCAAAACCTCTCACACAAGGTTTACCTTTTAGAAACGTAGATGTACACCTTCTTCAGTTATTATTTGGTACCGTATACTTAACTTCATAACAGTAAGTAAAGGAGGGCAGCAGCTCTCGAGCAGGTACTCTACATGACAACTCCCATAAGCCTGCACCTGCTAAGGCAGGGCAGGAGAAAAGCAGGGAATGTTAAGTCCTGTACATGTGTGTGAATGGCCACACATCATGTTGTCATGTCTCAACCAAATTTATGAGGAAAGTCTTGTCCTTGACCATCCTGTGCCTCCAACTGTCCCTGGTCTCAAACGATCCTACCCAGAATACATCCCACCCAGGTGTGTTTAGCCTTCACCTTTTTGTGATGCGGAACATTTCAAGATCCTTTATAGGAAAGAATAAACCATTTCAAATGTAAAATGGATTTTTGAGTGTTTTTAAGAAAAAGCAGTAATATGTACTTAATCTCATCTTCATGTTATTAAAGAGGACCTCTTCATACAGGTAATGTGCTGCTTTGAAACTCTTGAGTCTGGCTTTGTAGAGCTTTAGGGAACTGAATCTTTATTAAAGACAAGTTATCCAATACAAGTGCTTCCTACACTAGAATCAGGAATCTTAGATACACCTGGGAACTGCCCCGCTGGCCTCAATAGTAAATCTGTCCCAGGACTTCAGAAAATAGCTTATTGTTTTATATTATAGCTATTCTTGGGGTGGGGGCTGAAGTTATGCATACCAATTATTTATTTTTCCCCAGTCTCAAACCAATAGACACATCTACTTCAATAATTTAACCATTTTGTTTCCACTTTCTCTAAGCAGAATCTCTAAGCCAAGGTAACAAAATCCAGAAGAGACTCCTGTCATTTTTGGAAGGTCTCAAAACATGAGAAAGTAGCCCTTGGAGACAATAACCTTAAAGGGAGTGAAAATTGAATGCTTTGTCTAACTTTCCACAGATCCTACGTATCAACACGTACAGATTGCTTCTCTGGAAAAGGGAAATTAAATCTCCATCTGGAGTACCATGAAGACTTCAGGTGTTCTTGTTCCCTGGGTTTTACTAACTTCACTGACATCAGTGGCAAAGAAGTCCATAGAGCAGAAGAGGTTTGATGCAAGAAACAATCATGTTGAAGGAACTCAGCCTAACAAAATCCAACTCACGAGTGGCAGGCAGCCAGCTGCATGCAACCAACTTTTTAAATGCCGTTCACAGAGACGTGTGGCACAAATACCTTGTCTTTTGCAATCCATGTTTAACACGAAAGATTTTGCTATATCCTCAGCCTGTGTAAGTTGGCAGTTGTATCTGAAACTTAGGTAACCTTTAATGGAAGTGAGTGTTCAGGGTTTGAATTTTCTGTGTGAAAATGGCCAGAGAATCTATGTTATAATTTCCAAACTACGTTATGCAATGGAAATGTGTGAAGTCGTATATACAAAATGCTCTCTAATAACTGCTTACTTTATGAGCTGTAACCTCTGTTGTGATCAAACAGGGCTTCTGATCAAGTTTAGGCTTAAAATAATTCTGTAGTTTCAGGTGTAACAGCAGGTAAGTTACAAGATGAGGG
This sequence comes from Ibycter americanus, assembly GCA_035590275.1. Lineage (NCBI taxonomy): Eukaryota > Metazoa > Chordata > Aves > Falconiformes > Falconidae > Ibycter > Ibycter americanus. The sequence goes on from JAVJGI010000035.1 coordinate 15,848,492, forward strand.
AGAACTTCCTTCTGTGCTCTGAATCTGTATACAGTGGAGGCCACACTTTTTATCTTTGCATGATGAAAATAATTCCTAAGCAGCACAGACCAAGCGCTTGCATTGCTTCCTTGCATAATTTTTACTATAGCACGTAATTCTGATTTCCGCTGATTTAGGTGGGTGTATGTGAGAAGATAACTGGGTCTCTATTGTCTCTAAACATAATGTCACTGCTACATTAATTTAACTAGCAGTGCTTCCTGGCAAATGGCTCACACTTCTGCAGGGACATTTAGGAATTATTTTGCTCTAAAAAAATAATATTAGGTTAATTAGACATCTGCTCTTCCCCCTGTTTACGCTGCTTTGTTGATCTGTTTTCTCATTCTTTCTCAAAGTATTGGCACATGCAAATAATTTAACTTTCTTCTCCTCTGTTCTGTAACAACTTCCCTCCAGGTTCAGCCCTGATTTGCTCATAGCCCAGTGCTCCTCTGCTCTTCCTTAATCCTTCTGCTTCATTTCTCTCCTTCCTTTTCATCAGTAATGGCTCATCATCCATGCATTTCTCTTGTCTGCACCCACCCAGGTAAAGAAGCATGTCAGCAGTGTAGAGCACTGTGTAAATGTTACAGGGCTATATAAGTGTTTTAAAATAACCCCTTCAGGGAAAAAGAAGAGCAAAATTTTCCTCCACCTGAATTTAATAACATGGTCTTGCAAATAAGATTAATTTGTTAAAAATTATATCCTAATATTATATCCTAAATTTATTCCCAGCATTCTCATTCTTACAAAAAAGTACAATAACAGTGGATCACCTTGACTTCACTTCTTTTTTTAATGGAAGATTCATCCATCTCTTTTCTGTATCCATCCCAGCAGACCTGAGCAACCCCAAGCTCACTTAAGCTTTGTCATGGTAAGAGGTAAGCATCAGAAAACAGTGCTGCAAGGTAATTTTATTACAAAAATGAAGATGAGGAGCTGCCCTACCCTCACGCTGAGCTTAAAAATGAGCCTCCTTGATGTTTGGGGGGGAAAAAAAAGAAAAAAAAAGAAAAACAAAACCAAAAACATATCCTGGAAACATAGACTGGTTTTGTTTGGAAGGGACCTTGAAGATCATCTAGTTCCAACACCCCTGCCATGGGCAGGAACACCTTCCACTAGACCAAGTTGCTCCAAGCCCCATTCAAACTGGCCTTGAACACTTCCAGGGATGGGGCAGCCACAGCTTCTCTGGGCAACCTGTTCCAGTGCCTCACCACCCCCACTGTAAAGAATGTCTTCCTTATATCAAATCTAAATCTACCCTCTTTCGGTTTAAAGCTATTCCCCCTTGTCCTATCACTACATGCCCTTGTAAGAAGTCCCTCTTCAACTTTCTGGTAGGGCCTCTTTAGGCACTGGAAGGCCGCAGTAAGGTCTCCCCAGAGCCTTCTCTTCTCCAGGCTGAACCACCCCAACTCTCTCACCCTGTCTGTAGAGCAGAGATGTTCCAGCCCTCTGATCATCTTTGTGACACTCCTCTGGACTTGTTCCAATGGATCCATGTCTTTTTATGTTGGGGACTCCAGAGCTGAACACAGCACTCCAGGTGGGATCTCAAAAAAGCAGAGTAGAGGGGGAGAATCACCTCCCTCGGCCTGCTGGCCACGCTGCTTTTGATGCAGCCGAGGATACATTTGGCTTTCTGGGCTGCAAATGCACATTGTCAGGCCATGTTGAGTTTCTCATCCACCAGCACCCTCAAGTCCTTCTCCTCAGGGCTGCTCTCAATCCATTCTCTGCTCAGCCTGTATTTGTACTTGGGATTGCCCCGACCCGTGTGCAGGACCTTGCAATATAACAAAGTATTTTAATAATCTGGAAAAGTAATCTACTAAAATAATAATAAAATAAACTTAATATGATAGGTAGGTTTCAAAGGCTTAAGAAGTCTCTTTAAGGGTCACCAATGGAAGAAAAGAAAGCCTTGCACTGAGGCATTCATATTTCTCCTCATGAATTAATCCATCTTGGACACCTTCCTGAGCATGTGCTGCTCTGTGGATCATTAGGAACCACAGAGCTGAAATAAGGGAGAAGTCCAATCACCTGTTCAGCATCTCCAGTATCTGACCAGTGCCCAAAGCCTGAGACAACAGTGTTTGATACGGTGAAGATGTCAGCAATGAGAGGAAGAATCAAGGGCTCCAAAATCAAGGGCTGCCAGAGTGTTTTTAGAAATGAAACATGGGATGAAGACAGGCCACGTGCTTGAATTAGACGACACCATCACACATGTTAATGTAGGGAAAATTTGACAATTGTATGATAAGGTGGGATTTAAATTTCTGCGGAGGAAAGTGCAGAAATTTTCTATGTGACAATTTACACAGCAGACTATGTGGACTGAAGGGAAAACAGTGGTTATTCTAGATCACCTTTGGAGTTTGGATCAACTCTGATGAAATGGATCAGTAATGCTGCCTTGAATAAGTCCAGTTAACATTCATCTCAGCTGAACATGATGACAGATGTGTTAAAAAGAATCTCCAATCTCAGTAGAGTGATAGTACTTGGGGACAAAGTACAAGCCTGGAGACAGCTATTCTGGGCTCATTTCACTTTTTCCAAGATGGGGAAAAATGAAATTTAGGGGTGTTTTATTCACTGCTAGTACAGAAAATGCCAAACTGTTTGAACAAGAGTGCCAAAGGCTTCCTGGCACTCTCTCAGAGTTCACTGGCTGTGATGTTATTCCTTGTGGGAATATGTGACAACAGACATTAGTCACTGCTGCAGATATTAACACAGCAAGCCAACATAGAACTGCATGCAATGAGTCTTCCTTTGCTTTCAGTGCAAGCCCCTGTCAATAAGGAAGCCTAAACAAAGGTTAGAAGCACAGCATTTCCCTTGGGTTAGGATTGTGCTTCATTCTCAAGTTCTCTTCTGGAAGAATGATGCTGCTTTCACCTCAAAATGCTGTTTTGCACAGTGCATTTTGGTTTATCAGAGTTCAGCAGAATGTAACTGTGCATGATCCTTTCAGTTCTTAAAGACATTGAAGACCTCTTAGCTATTATAACATCCAAGTCAGTGTCTCCAGGATTTTCTGCTTTTCAAGTATCGCTCAGCTCTTCCATTTCTGACTTTGTTAATGGCAACCTGCAGAGCTCAGCAGGACTCTAGAGGTGAGAATACTGGGCTGTAGAGCTCCACTAAACTATTAGGAGTATCCCTCATGAGGTACAGCCATCTCATGACAGTTTAAGATTTGTACAAGCAAATACAGAACTTCTGCAAGTCTCTTAGAAATTACCTCTTTGGGAAATGGCACATCTATGGTCTTACAGGGTTAGAGAAACAGAAGTGGATCACCAAAGGGAACACCACGCACAATCATTCAGGTCTGACTCTTATGTTTTTTCTAGTTACACTAACAAAAATTAAAGGACATCTGCAAAGTTTGGGTTGTTGATATCCTTTGTTAGAGTACTGGGCAAACGGAGGAAAGGCTATTATAGAATTATATGCATGTAGCTGAAATACCGAAGCAACTGTCGAAGCAGAAGGAACAGTGGATTTCTGTACACAGGAAGGCAATGTGGTTTAGCATAGACTGGAATAGTGAACTATCCTGGCCTTACCTGTTTATATACACTTCTGGAAAGTACACAGTATCTCCTTACACTACCAGGCAGATGTTTGGCTTGGGTCTTCCTATATAGTGGTATAGTCTAGCAAGCTGCTTATAAATATTCTGGTGTATTAAGCTATAACAATAATTTAGTCTGTCTTTTGATCCTAAAATCTGCACCCAAACTCCACCTACCGAATTCTCAATTTCACCTAAAAGCTGTTCTCATGAAACCAGATTTCACCTGGAGATTCTCATGAGATTGCAGTGAGATTCCACGCTAGTACAGCTCTTAATAGGCACCAAAATAAGACTTGGGATTGTACTGCAAAGCACCTTTGTGTGAAAAAACAGAAGTGTTCAGCAAGGAACTAAATAACGTGTATGACATACCACTGCTTTTCATGAAACTGGGACTTACTGCAGAGCTGGGTGCAACTGTTTGTTGTTCATAGGGAAGTCAAATTCTGTTTCAGAAAGCCAGATTCTCATGTTTGAATTATGAAATCAAAAATCTCCTCCCAAGCACACTACTGAAGAAAGAATTCTTGCTGCAACTGTACTGAGCATACTGGATATGCATTCTTAATATCACTGTCTTTGTCCTGTCATGAATCATATACTTTGGATTTTTTTCCCCTCAATGGAGATGCACATGAACAAACAGCCCAGCCACTGAAACGTAGCTCAGATATCCAAATTTGCCAGAAAGGATGGCTTTTGCTTGTTTTGTTGCTGTGCTTTTTATATTATGCTGAGAATTTGAGTGCTTGCAAAAGGCAATGGAGGTGCCTCATGCAGGAAACTATGCAAGTAAAGCTAGAAATTCAGCTGTTGCAATATCCATTGATACCACTGTGACCATTTTCTATGATGAAGGGAACGTAGGATATTGTCAACCTTTTAGCCCATAATGTGAAAGGAGGAATGATACTGAGGCTCAGGAGAGGACACAAGGAAAAGGAACTAAGGATTCTCTAAAATGTTTTCATTATGCACAAATCCTAGTGTTAAAGACAACATACAAAGGCTTGGAGAAGGCTAGTCATGAGATACAAGAGAAGCGTTTTGTTGGTCCGTGGTATTTTGTGGAGGGTCTGGCCTCCCACCTATACTATTGCAAAAGGAAAGAAAAGGATCTACTGCTTCATCAAAAATGCCACTTTCACTTAAAGAAACTAGTGAGTTCCAGAAAGAGATTAGGAATAAGGTTAGATTTCTTTTACTTGCTAGATAATCAGGAGGCTTGTAATTCATGAGAAATGGGTCATAAAAAACCCTTCTCAGGTCACTCCCAATATTCTGTGTTCTTCTCATTTGCTGCCTTTGAGAAAAACAGTGAAGTTCTTTGCTATGCCTGGGATGATGCTCACTAGGGTCAAACGGAGAAAAATATACTGACCAGATTGTCCTCTTGCAGAACTATCAGAACACATTTTATTTGTTGTGCATACATACAACAGTATGCAAGTCTGCTGGTCTTGTCAGTCTGGCTGGGATGTCCACAGGGCTGCGAGAGAAAGTGATGCATTAGAGGTTTCCTCCAGTCCCCAGTAAGGCTGCCTTGTCTGGAGCTTGATTTAGTGAAGTGTCCATTGCTACTTACAGTTAAACAGACTGGTGGTATTGTAGGAGATAGCTACAAGAGCTGGAGCATACAAGAAGATTATTTTGCATGAATTATGATTCACCTTCAACTCCATGCCCTAGATGCTGCCTTCAGAATGGCTATTTTGCACCTGGCAGTCATACGTCTCTCCAACTCTGGCCAAGCTCAATTTATCAAGTGTAAACTGAGAAGTGGAAAATTTATGAGCATTGTATTGCACTGGTTAAGGGGTTACACAATAGATAAAATATATGGAAAAAGGAGTGGTTAGACCTTTGCATTTCACCACAGCTAATGGTGCACAGTGAATTTGATAGAAAACAGATTTTGCCTGATGCAAACACTGGGCATAGGCTAGTGATGAGAGATGCCAGGTCCAAGCCACTCAGAATAAGAAACGGGCAGAACTCCAGAAGTCCCTTGAAACCTCAACTACTCTTTGAAATACCAACAAGTGGCAAAATGCTGGGTGAGCCAGTTCTGGTTTCACAACCATGTTTAAAAGTAGAATCATAATTCAGCTCTTCAGCTTTCAGCCTTCCCTTTGCCCTGTGGCCCTTGGCCTCAGTATCAGCTCCTGCCTGGGACACTGCATACAGTTTCTGTCACTGAGTAACCCCAGACCCAGTTCTCTTCCCTGCTGTGAGCTACACTTATCTGCAACACCAGATACAAATCAGAAGGAATGCCAGTATCAGCCCAGAGAGGATACCCTTACCCATTACTCTGGCTTGCTGCAAGAATAACCCCTGTTCAAAATTGCTGTTGAGGTATTTGCACAGATCATTCTGTCTCCTCTTGACTGGAACCAGAAATCACCTCATTTCCAGTATACAGCATATTTCTTCCACCTCTCTTCTTCCTATACTGCTGCTGCTCTGCTTTAACATAGTGGGGAAGAAAAACTGATGACCAGAAACACAGTAGCAGAACTGGGCAAATGGAGAAAGTGAACAGATTATTCCGTTAGCTGGAATAAAATGCAGCTGAAATTGCTTACAAGTGTATTCTCCAAGGTGTTTGAGCAGGGAGGAGGGAGAGAAGACTGAAGAATTCTAATGTTCTAACTCAACCCTTTGAAAGACATCTCATTTTGAAATAATATAACTAATGGTCACGACTGCAAGCCATCCATTGAAGATTTGCTGCAAACCTTTAGCAGCCTGGTGGGGAAGGCATAAAGAATCTGCACTTGGATGTAGGAAAGTGAGAGACAGAGTGATTAGAGTAAATGATTACTCAGGAAACCTCCTGGATGAAGGCATGTTTTTCTACTCCTCTACTTCTTCCTCAAAGGCATTAACTCTCTCATCCTCTTTTATAACTTTGAGAAAGGGTCAATCTCCAAAGGTGTTAGTATTTTAAGAACAATTTGTCCTCTGGTTACTACTTTGGGAAAAGAAATGGAAAACTGCTTGTTTGGCTGGCAAAGGAGAGGTGAGTGAGTTGCTGCCCTCCTCCCTGCATTCATCTTTATTAGGCAAATCTAAAGCTCTGAAAAAATGCCAAAATAGAAAGTTCCAGTATGAGATGACCTAAAAAAAAATGCCTCCCTACCCTCTCGCCTCAGAAAACCCAAAGTTATTCCAGTTCAGTTTCCAACAATTGTTTGTTCACTGAACTGGCACATCAGTTATCCCAGGAGCCCAGGGGCAAACAAAAGCCAAGCTCTTTCAGACTGCTGCCCTGCATAGGATTTTGGTGTGTCTTGTGCCAGCTCTGTTGGGAATTTTGCCTGTTCTCTGCATATGTGTTTGTGTGTGTGACACACTATGGAAATCAGCAGCATCCGAGATGTCCTCTCCACCTGGCTTTTGGAGCTGAGAAAGCTCAGAAGTTTTTTTATTTTATTTTATTTTATTTTAAAATCATTTTAGAGCCTTGAGCCTACTCCCCACCACACTTACTCACTATTCCCTGGTGAGTTTAAGTCACATAAGGGAACTGAGCTCATATTTAGTAGAAGTACATTGAGTCTTGTTTCCTTAAAAGGCAAAACTTGCAACTTACAAGTCAGCATCATATATTCAACTGTAAAGGCTAATGCTTTTAACCTCCTGTTAGTAAGTTAATTAATCTACTTGATAATTCTTCTACAAATTCCTAGAGAATACACTAGTGGTCCCCCCTTGCTAGGAGCCTACAGCACTTCCCTAGCTAAACACCGTGCCTAGGCGTAGGCATACAATACCAACTGCTTCATCGCTGCATGTCAGCCATACCTATAACACAAGACAAACACAGAAATGTCACTAAACCCATTCTGATCAGATGACTGCCCAGAAAAATTGTTATTAAAAGCACTAATTACTGACACCCTGCTTTCCCATGGCACCGTCTGATTGCTGCACTCCCAGACCCAGCAGCTAGAGGCATACGTGAACTGAAGGTTCATGGTACTGCCTGTCTTCAGTTGTCCTTGGCTGCTACTGATACCACTCAGACGGTTTCAGTAAAGCTGTTCAACTCACTCTTGCATGGAACTTAGCCTAATAAATTCTCAGAAAAGTGTCATTGCCCTAGGAGTTTATCCAAGCCTGAATATAACTCTTATTCAATACTCCCAACAGCCGCAATTGATCTTTCATTGTTTATTATCTGGGTGACCCACTATATACTGCAATAAACCATGCTGTAAGTGCATTGGGTTGTTCTATAGCTTCTCTGTAGAATGTCTTAATTAGTATGCCTGATATTCTTCTAACACAGGTAAATTGATAAAAATATTTGAAGTATCATGTCTTTTGCAATATGACCATTTAGGTTCTCACGTGGTTACAAGAAGTGTTTTATGGCTAAAATGAGAAAGCACTTATGGCAAAAAGTTCCCTGATCCTGTATAATGAAGCTGATGAAGAGTCAAAAAATTTCCATCTCTTGTGAATTCCTTTGGGCGTCTTTGCAATATTGTCTTCTATATCTAACAAAAGCAGCAACAAATATTCTGAATATGACTCTTCTGTTTTAGACTGATACTGTTGGCATAGAGTCCCTGCCATGGGCAAACCATCTCTTTTTTCTGTTCAGGAGTAAAGCTTCCCAACCAGTAATAATGGTGCTGCCTCCATCACCTTTATCTCTGTTAACTCCTTCCATGGTGCCTTGAGAGTGCTGTTAATATTGCTAATTTCCTGGTTTGCCAGGTGCTGGAAATTCAGTGTAGACTTATTTCACTTTTCAAAAGAATATGCAAATGGTTCCACACATGCCCTGTCTCACTTTAATTAAAGGCTTTGTTTAGCATTACATGTCAGTAAAAAATAATAATCTCTCTGCCTAACACAGCCTTGTTTAGGACTGTCCATCTTAGATTAGTTCAGACAGCAATAATTTCTGATGAATTGTGCGTAATACCATGTCCATTTTTCCTCAGTAATACACTATGGCTTAAAATGTAATGCACAAAAACGATTAGGCAGCTTCTTAATGAATTTTGTCTTTGTCACAGTAAACTCATCTTCAAAATGGCAACCTTTTCCCCTTTATGATCAGTATGCACATCACTGTCAGCTACCGGGTAAAACAGAGCCTTCATGTCCTGGGACCATGTTCCACCACAGGGAAGTGAGGTCTGCAAGTGTGTGCGGACAGCAAGGACACCTGAGCTGTGAGGATACCTGGTTAGTGGCTAGGAAAACGTAACCTTGGAGAGGGTCAACCAGAACTTTGTAGGTGGTAAGAGGAAGGGAGACAAAATTATCAGGGATCACAAGGGAAAGATAGAACTTATTATGGATATTTGAGGGGTTTGTGGGATTGTGCAAAGCTTAGTCTGGGATCCTTAGGGGATGGGCAAAGGCTGGAAACGGAAGCATCAAGATGGGCTGGGGAAGAACAAGTGTGGGAAAAAGGGGAAGGGGTACAAAAGTGACCGACCCTCTGTAACTGAGATGCCAGCCAGTGCACTTGCCTGATCACAGCAGTCTGTCCTGTTGCCTCCTTAAATCCTATTTCTATTTTGTTGACTTCACTGTCTTTTCCGGATATGCATAGGGCAGTGTATATGTGAATTGCTACCAAACTTTAAGCTGGATTAGTCAGTGATTTAGAGACGTGAAAGTGAAAACCCCAAGGCTGGAGCTGAGATAAACAGGTGGGATTGTGGATAGACTTAATGTCTTGTTGAGAGTTCATGTATCTTTAAATCAAGAGAGCGAGGATGTCTGCATGCCCATTTGGAAAGTGCAGTCCAGGTGAGCTGGTAAGAAGCAGCAGGATCAGGTGCCTGTGCTGCTGTTGTTGGTACCAGTTGGTGAAGAGCAGCAGGATCAGGTGCCTGTGCTGCTGCTGTTGATACGAGTGCTGTGTATACTTGTGTGGGTGCCAATAAAGGCATGTACTCTCTGTCCATATCGGGGTGTGTGCTTCACAGTGTGTGTGTTGTGTGGTGGCTTTTTTTTTTTCATTGAGTTCACACTCAACCTCGCTACTGTCTGGATCTGCTACGGGAAACAGCAGCAAACAAGACCAGAGAGGACAAATCCCTCAGATTTTAAGTCCACCATATTCAGTTTCAATTAACAAGGTCCTGCCACACCCGCCTTTGTCACGACAGATCAATAAATACTATGGAACCCACTGCAGTGTGACGTGAAAATACATGTGCATGGTTACCTGCAGTCCTGCAGGACTTTCTAGCTCTGTCTTCATGCTTTCCCTTTCAGATTTAAGCAGCTTTCCAGAAAATGATCCATTTCCACACCTCAGCTCTCAATGCTCCCCATTCTGGAAGGGTTTATGTCAAGCACAGAGATGGACCCTGCACCCCTGGGCATTTATGCACTTGAGTGTTACGCCCTTCCAAGCAAAGGAGCTCTGAAGAGCAGAGGGTATAGCTATTCATGCAACATCTACATTGGGAAATAAAATATCCAGGGATTGTTCTTGGGAACTGAGGCCAAATGACACAGTAATGCTGGCCTCCATAAAACATACCTCATCTCAAGCACAGGGTGATCAACTCCAAAATGCCTGTTAGAACAGTTTACTCTTCCATAGTAACCCCTACATTCTAATAAGCATTATGTGGGGAAATCTTCATTGACCTGGATGCATCAAGAAGCATGCCAAAGGTTGTGCAGTAGAGGTTACCATGAGACCATACATAATGCCTGTGACCTTCCCCATTTAGCTTACTAGCATAGATGAAGCCCTGGGGAGTTTGTGTGATGTCAAGCCAAAGCAAGAGATCAACTGGTGTGAGTAAGCTTTGCTGTAGATGCTGCTGTAGATGCCTGGGTCCGGCAGGGCAGCCTGCACAAACTGATGCAAAGAAAGAGCATTTGGACATGAGATGACCCCAAAGTAATACAGCTTTGTTCCTGTAGTGCTCTGCCTAAGCTTGAAGCCTACTCAAGTTGAGCTGGCTCTGCATATAGCCATCACAGGTCTTTTGTACCTATGGTATAATTAATCTACAACCTCAAAATCCACCCATTGGAGGAAAGTTACCCAGACCCTACTGCTGGTGGCTATAATTAATTCCCTTTGAGCTCAAGTGGTGAGGTTCAGTGCTTTGTCAGGAGAGGGACAGTCCAAGTCTTGTCTTTGCCCTTGCACTTAACTCCTGAAGGCTGTTGTGCAGCTTCTTGCAACTGTGAAACCTGTGGAGTTTAAGCTTTCTTCAGAGAAAGTGTTCTGCAGTTCTGCAAAATCATTAGTTAATTACAAACCTCAGTTTCAAAATTACATGTATAAATCCTTTCTGGAGTTAACACCCTCGATCATTAAACCTCAAAGAGGTTTTTAAAAATCCAATTTATTTTTTGCCATTTCTTCTGTCATCTCTTTTCCTCCAGCTGCCTTCTCAAGCAATGAAGGAGACCAAGAGGCTTGACTGTCTGCTTTTCCTTCTCCAGTGTGGTTCTGCCTTGTTGGGATGTGACATTTAAATCCTAACAAGCCATCTTCAAAACAGAGCACAGAAACCTTTGCAATTCATATTGGCAAACTATTACTTGGACTGCTAACACTTCAGGTACAGGCTGGCTGCTTGTTTCATTGGGGTTAGGTGATATTATATTTTTAAAAGTATTTTTTTATAGCCAAATTTAAAGTTTTCTTCATCTTCGACAGAGGTGAATCAAGAGGGCTGCAAAAATTGGCAATTTTTCCTATGTTTGTTATTTCATGCTACTTCCCAGCATAAGGCTTCTGTGCAGAAATGTTGCCTTGGTTGCTTTATTTAAGACTGTGTGTATTAGCTAGATATCTAGCCTTGGTTTTCTTCACTGTGTCACTTTTCTGTGAAGGTTCAAGTATTTATTTCATTGTTACACTTTCATGGGAAAACTGACTCTTGTCAATAAACACTGCAGATTTAAAGCATTTAATACATTTAAAAGAGTGCTGACAAAAATCTCTATATTTAAATCCTTGAAGTGATCTTAGGTTTTGCACACCACTTGTGGTGTCACATTGATATCAGTGGAATTGCTCATGAATGTTAAGCACATGCCAGTCCTACAAATAGTCCTTTTCTTTACTGGTGTTTCAGCAATCATATCCCTATTTTACAAATGGGAAATCTTGCATCCAAGAGGCAGCTGGCAACAGAGCTACAAAAACCAGCAGGAGACCTGAGTTTCACTCCCAGACACACTGTCCAATTACATGCAATTTTTTCGTTCCATCTCTTTCTCTTTTCCATTAGCTCTTCTAGTGTATTGCCTCAGTAAAGTACACGAGCACACATTTTGGGAAACAAGTGCTGGCATGCTGATAATAAGGCTCCTTTTATATTAAACTTCTAATTTAACAAAAGTGTTATTAAATTACTTCACTTCAACACTGAAAAATGAGTAATTATTAGGACAAGACTCTGATTTGAGGTACTGCAAACTATAAACCGTTATAAATGCTTATACTATTAGGGACCTTAATTTATACCTACTGAAAAAATAAGTTGCACAGCCAGTTAATCATAGAAATATATGTACTGTAGCCATTATTTTAATTCTTTACTTATATTAAAATGTTATTTTTTAAAATTTATTAAGAGTTAGGTCTCCATTCTCTTATCTATGAAATTGCAGCATTGGACTGGACCACTGCTAGGCTGCTTTTCCTATTCTTTTCATGCTTGAAATAATTTCCTGGCATGTTATATTCATATAAATGAGGAATGTAATGAGAAAGTGATACTTGCCTTTGACACTTCTAATTACCTGCTTTGAAAGTGAAGTGGGGGGAGGGCACATGGAAATCTTCTTCATATGAGACAGCAAACCACATGGAGGAGTTCCTATGCTGCTTGCTGGAGTAAACTGCCTGCATGCTAAATTATCTTCAGTGAGCCCAGAATGCAATACCCAGAGATGCGAAGCCATCCATTCACACCCAGTGAAATCTCAGCTAGAAAAACAGGTCTCCACTGGCAGCGAACAAATGTGATTTCACGTGAGGGTGAAACATTGCTGTTCCCTCAGCAGTAACTGTCTCACTGCGTGCCAGGAAAGGTGCGAAGCCAAAGCTCACAACTGTTGCAGGGAATTGTCCCCATTTTGGGTGGCAAAGGTCCCCACTAGCCACAGTGTTCAGGTGCTGGCCCCGGCCACTGAGCCAAGGTGTCATCCTCCTCCTGTGGGTGAGGTGAATGAAGGATGCCAGTCGATCTGTCTTCACGCCACAGGGAGAGTCATACTTGGTTTGCTGCCAAGACAGCACACCATGCAGCAGCCTCCTTTGGGTGCCCAGGGCCCCAGCAAGAAGCATACCCCATGGTGCTGAGCCGCCTGAGGCTTTGCCATTGATCTGGTACTTGTCAGGAGTAAGAGAAGGGACTATATGACGGGAGCAGTAGAAAGGGATTTGACAGAACTGATGGAAACACGTGGATCTGGCCATCACAGGGCAGAGTATTAAGGGCTGGCACCCTCCTCACCTTGCGTTCTCATCTCTGACTGATGGGAAGAAAATGACACCAGAAAATGATGGAAAGAAAACACTCACCTTGTTTCCTTTCCCTGTACTAGATGCTTGAAAAGAGGACTGTAGGTTACTCTTCAGAGCTAGAATCTGGAGCCTCTTATTTAGTATTTAAACTCTAGAGACACAGGGCCAGACTCCACCCACGTTAACTCACAGGATTAGCAGAGCAAAAATCCAAAAGCATGCTCTCATGTGGAGAATGCCTCCTGCCTTTCACTCCTGTTTTGTTGGTCACTTCATCTACCATTATATTGGAAGCCAATCAGTCTTGCTGAGCAACCTTACGAGGGTGAATGACTGAGGAATAAAAGACAGGTGAAATTTGGTGCAGACAAATATCATCCACATCCAGGGATCAATATTCTGAACTTCACCTGTAAGATGATGGGCATGATGCCAATAGTTGTATCTCAGGAATTAAGGGTTACAACAGATACTTCTATGAAACCCCCCAGCTCAGGGACAGAAACTTTATAAAATACTAGGAAAACATTAGGGAGCAAAACAGAGAACCTTTTTTTGCCACAATATGAATCCAAGGTTTAGCCACTCATTGAGTATCATTTGCAATTCAAGTTCTTTTGTCTCATAGGAGCACTGGAGCAATATCATCAAAGGCATTGTACAGCTTCCTCCTGAGGAATACCTGACTATGCTGGGACTTCTTACTCTGGAAAAGAGACATTGAAAGGGGAATACCTAACAGTGTACCAGAAGTGGCACAGAGAATGAAAAGAGGGAAGACTGCTTGCTGTCTCCACCAAAGCAAAAGCTAGAGGCATCCAATGGTGCCAGTGGCAGTCAGATTCAAAACGAGCAGAAGGTTTCATACGACACACAGTGGAGTTCTGGCACTCCTTGCCAAAGGGTGGTCATGTGGCCTCAAGGGGAAACTGGGAAGAGTTTGGAAGAAAGAAACTACTGAGGCTTAATAAATATGCAGAAACCTCAAGTGTCTTAGGTTAGGAAATCCCTGACCTAAAAAGATTGAGAGATGAGAGTAGGAGAGTAGAGAGGGGGTAGTTCTAGATAATTTTTTATTCCCGTTCTTCCCGAGGCTTCTACTTTTGGTCAATGCTGGAGCACAGTTATTGTGCTAGGCTGATTTTTGCCCTGACCCAGTTAGGTCTGCTCTTATATTCTTAACCTTTCTTACAGATGTCAAATTACTAAAATCCCCACATTGCTTCTAGCCGCACATTCTGCATTTGCAAGTGAGAGGCTGCTGCCTCTCCAGCTTTGGGACTCCGCACAGCAAGCATGGCTGCCCCTGGTGCACCAGAGGCAAGGGGAAGGCAAAGGTCAGGGTATGAGATGCCAGAAGACTGGTTCCCATGTCTAGCTGGCCTTTAGACCTGGTTATAGACTGGGTTTTGAGGCTCTTAATGAAAGGGAAAACTTCACTTGAGGACTCAAGCTACCCATAGACTTTCCTGCAACCAGTCCAGCTCCACACCAGTCACCTGTGTGGCAACTTTTGAGCAGTGACTCAGTCTGAGCAGACTGGGATCTTAGTGAGGTAAAATCGGAAACAGATTTCTGTGCATGGAGAGCTCTGAATAGAATCTCTCAAAATTACTTGATCCATCCTCTGGAGTTTGTGGCATTCATCACAGCCAGCTAAAGTAGGCTGTGGAAAAGGGCTGTGCTGCTGGGACTTTTTACCATCTTTATTGACAAAGAGATTCATTTTCAGGCATGTCCTGTCATTTTCACGTTGTGAATTTTGAGATAAAGTACTGGTATGCAAGGCTAAGGACTCTCACACTGCATCTTCCCTTTGGCATTAATTCTCCATACACTTTCTAAAGCCTCTTCTATTAGGCAGTGGGATCTGACCCCGGTCGTGACTAAATGCCTCTTCATGATGAGCAGAGATAGGTGCAAAGAAGAAAGAACCTTTTCCACAGGTTTGCTGTTTCCGCATCCAATTCCCAGCTCACTGCTATTACTATTTCTAAGTGGTCCAGTTTTATTCTCTTGCCTTCCATAGCTCTCCACTGTAAATATATTTGAAAACTCCATTATGATTACCTTAAATCAGCCCTGCAATTTGACTTCTAGTATTTCATTTTACTCCTCAAATGATGCTTTTAACTCATTTCTGTTTATTTCTGTACATCTCCACAACACTGCTTCCTACAGAAATATTTACATTTATTTATTCATTTATTCATTTATTCATTTCTTTAGGACATAACCAGGAAGATGATTTAGTTATGGCTAAATGCAGCTGCTTTCTTGTAGCTCCTGCACACTCCAGCCTGTGATTTTTTTTGTCAGCACTCTTAAATTGAACTGGATGGATGCTCACTTGAGAGAAATCTGAAAGCATGGAAGGTGGTAGATTTGGGAACTGAGGGAGTGGCAATCCTCCCTTTGAATTAGCACCAAACCAGTATTTCAGGGCAATGTTGTAAGCACCATGCTGCTAGAAGTGCTGCCTTTTGGAAAAAAAAAGAAGGACAAGGTTGTAACCCCTTAAGATGTCACGTAAGGCAAATCTCTGTTAGACTCCGGACAATAGTCTTTCTTTAATGCTGAGAAGTCCCCATATTAAAAGAGCCAGCTTCTTTTTTCATTATTTTTTTGAAGCGAACCTTGTTTACTTGCACAGTGTAGACTAGGAGAAGACGTGTTCACAGGTGCTGAACAAGAAGATTTTATTGTGATGTTGTCTATTAGTACTAACACAGTAATGGTCATAAAATGCTTGTAGAATTTGATTACATTCTTAAGCAATATTAAGGCAGCATAATAAATCACTTCAAAATCATGAAAGGTCAGGATTAATCGTGCAGCCTTTGCCTTCACTCAGTTTATATGTGAGCTCAACATGGTATCATTCTTCCACAGCTTGGGCTGAAATTGCCACAGGAAGGTCTAACCAGGTAGCCTGGAAAAAGTTCAGAGCTGATCCAGTTATGCACACTTGGAAAGCAGGTAGGAAAGGAGATGGTGGATGTCAAATCCTTTCCTGTCCACATTATTGTTAGTGTGGTAAAGTGTGTCCACCAACACTGCATGGTCTCCGAGCAGCCTGGGACTCAGGAGTGCTCCTTGGGTCTTGATAAATTTACTGCTTTTTTGGGCCACAATACTACAAGTAAGTGTTGTGGTTTAACCCCAGCCAATAACTCAGCCCCACACAGCTGCTCGCTCACTCCCCTCCTGGGTGAATGGGGGAGAGAATCGGAAGGGTGAAAGTGAGAAAACTCGTGGGTTGAGATAGACAGTTTAATAGGTAAAGCAAAAGCTGTGCATGCAAGCAAAGCAAAACAAGGAATTCATTCACCACTCCCCATCGCGGGCAGGTGTCCAGCCATGCCCAGGAAAGCAGGGCTCCATCACGCGTGACAGTGACTTGGGAAGACAAACACCATAATGCCAAATGTCACCCCCCTCCTTCTTCTTCCCACAGCTTACACACTCAGCCTGACGTTCAGTGGTATGGAATATCCCTTTGGCCAGTTCGGGTCAGCTGTCCTGGCTGTGTCCCCTCCCAGCTTCTTGTGCCCCTCCACCCCTCTCGCTGGCAGGGCCTGAGAAACTGAAAAGTCCTTGACTTTTTGCAGACATCACTTAGCAACAACTGAAACATCAGTGTGTTATCAACATCATTCTCGCACCAAACCCAATAGACAGCACTGCACTAGCTACTAAGAAGAAAATGAACCCTATCCCAGCGGAAAGCAGGAGGGCAAGCCGCATGGGCTGGGTGTTAGCTGGGGCTGCAGCCAGGGCCGCGGCATCCGCTGCCGGGTGCAGGGGTGGCCGTCGGCTGGAGCAGACAGACACCGGCTCTGGCCTTGTGCTCTGATGGATTTGCCCCTCAGTGTGACAAATACGTGTGGTGAGAGCAGCCAGCGTTTGTCAGGAGTGACAAACAGAAGCCGCCTCACAGGGAGTGAGCAGCTCGCTGGTGCCTGATGCCGTCCCTGTGCAGGAGCTAAGCTGATTTAGGCCTCGCAGCGGTTTGGATGAGTGACCGCTGTGAATAGCTGCCAGTCTCTGTTTTGTCACTTCTCTGTGCTTGCTCTTAATGATTTCACCTAAGGAGTCTCTTCTTTTGCACAATAGGTAGCCCTGCCGCTCTGAGATGAAAAGGTCCCTGGGTCAGTTCCCTGCTGGACTTGCAAGCCTCGTTTAATGCTTTCCCACTCGGTTGCTTTCCTGTATTCTCTGCTGCCCGTGTTTGCCTTGCCGTCTTGATGCACCATTTCCAGGCAACGTGCTGCTTTGGCGACACTGTCCAGTTCTGTGGTGAGGACAGGAACCGGGAATGCAAAGACACAGGTACTACTCCAGCTCTGACAAGATATTGTTCTACAACCTTGGGTAAATCACTAAATGCCCTTGTGCCATTGTTCTCCTTTCTAATATTAAAAGAGAACAACAAATCACTAATGTACCTACTAGGGGTATTGTGAGGCTTACTACTCCAAAGATTTTCGAAGTGCTCCGAGATTTGGAAGCAGGAAAAATGTATTTAAGAGCCAATTAGAGGCACCAATTTTGCTGTTGATTATTAGCTTTAGTTAACTATTAGCACCTGCATAAATTCATTGAGATATGTCAACTCCATTTACTAGCATTAAAGAACTTAAGACATGTAATGCAGGAAGGTATTCCCCACAATAAAAAATTCCCTTCCCACCTAAGCAGTGTATTATTCATGAAGGCAAGCTACCATCCACCTCAAAAAGGGCTGGGGTGTTCCTCTGTCTCTCTGTGTATAAAAGCCCCACAGGAAATTACCAGATTCTGTATAAATGTTAACACTAGGCTGGACTAAAGACCCTTCATGTAAGGGGATTAGTCACATAGCTTTGTCATCAATAAAGCACATAACATGTTTTGTGTGAATCACTAGTAACTACCATCAGCCTGCATCTATTTGGGTTTTTTTCATAAAATTTATATGATGGCAAAACCGGCCAAACTTCTTCAACATGCTTTTTGGGAAAGAGGGTATTGATATTAATATTTGATTCAATCTGTTATACCAAATTCTTTATTTGTGGAATGGGGAGAGGAAGAAAATCATGCAGAGGGAAAAATGTTATAAATCTGACATTTTCTGAAAAAAATTAGATTTAAGTTTCCTCATTAAAAATAACTTGCTGGTTTATATATTTCTTATTTTTTATTTAAGTACGTTTATAAATGCTTGAGATTTGAACAGATGCTTCATGTGATGCCGAAGAAACACTTTTAAATTCTCTTTTTTAATTGATAGTAAACCAGGTTGCACAGCTTTATGGCAAAAAACATTATAGCTGAGATTACAAAGCTTTTCCCATTATAACTACAGAATGGTATGTTTGTAACTTTCTGAAGAATCATACTGATGGGCTGCTTTGTTTCCGACAAGATCCATCCTGCCATTTCAGAACCCCCACAGGAGTATCTGCAAAACAGAGGAGAGACAATTTAAAACCACACTCTACCCATAATTTTTCACACAGGGTTGATATTAGATGCTTGAAAAAATGTGCTAATGAACAGCACTTAGTGAGCAGTTGTGCCTTCCTACTTTTTGGGAAGAAAGCTGACAAGAAGGCCTCCTACTACAGTGAGGGCCAGAGCTGAACATCCGTAGGTAGGCAAACTAGTCCTTGAAAGGTAATTCACTACTGTGTACAGCACAAGCATAAGACTTGCAAATCATTCAAATACTCAGTTAAGCCTTATCTCTGATACTATAAATAATCCAAAGACTTTGAGCTGATAGTCTAAAGAGGGTTGAATTTCACCTGGAGTGAAGGAAGAGCTCGGGATTGTGTATATCATATATATATGTCAAGTATATCTGACTAGCAATACTAAATTGAGCTTATCCTTCCCCTATGCATTCCTGAGTCACCTATTCATTATCTCACTTCCAGCTTTACATGGTATTAGCTCTTCCAAAATAGAGAGACAGAGCAAGCTGTTGGTTTCTCTTATTGCCTAGGTAAGTGTCCTCAGGGTTTTGGCTCAACATGATGAATATATTGATTATAATTTTTAATCTGGCATGATTATGAATTACAAATCCTTTTGGTTCCCTTACTTGTAAGAGGAGACATGCGCATGCAGCCCTTCGAAGCAGGATTTTCTTGAACGGATTTCTATGTTGAGCATTGGATAGTCTGGGCAATTTCTGCACTAAAATAAATGTCCTTTAAAGAGGGTGTCTCCCTTAATGTGTACAATAGCATGCAATGAGTATCTTCCCCCCAAGTCTGCACAACAGAGACAGGCTGGATTTGCTAGCCTTAGTTCATCGTAGGCAGTCACCTCCACTCTCAGCAGCTAAGTTCTGTGTGGGATTGGGAACCATTTGCACCAGAGGTGGTTCTGGGCTGTCCCTGGATGGCTCTGGGGTTTGAACAGTAGTGCCAGCTGAAAAAGGATGGACTTCCCACACAGCTGTCTGTGATGTCCATGCAAGCCTCAATGAAGAGTTCGCCATAATTATTGTTGCTACTATGAGTATCAAGGACAGACAATTAAACTGACAGTTTTACAAAGTGTTGCCCAATTTCTATAGACTATATAAATCCAGACAGTAGAAGCATCTGCTCAACACTAAACATTAGCTGAGTAGACGTGTATTTACTCTTTCCTGAAGTTACAAAGCACAATGGTGATTTTGTTTTATATCAGGAGGCAGCAAGAGGTTCGTACTTCTAGAGGAAAATGTGGCTAGACATGACAATGGAAAGGCAGAGACCTGTCTGGTGTAAACCAGACTCTCCGTCTTGTCTCCAGAAAAGCTGCACAAGGGACCTAATCCCTGTTCTCCTACCCATCATGCAGAATCTGGCATTTGGGTCCTAAGTCCAAAGTTCTGTAGTTTTTTTTTTCTTCCGGCCTTTATAGATATCCATTAGTGATATTCTGTACTTGTAAGGCTGAATTCAGTTTCTGGAAAACCTGCATCCCAGGTGCGATTGCATCCAAGGTCTCAGTTTAACCTGTGGCTATTTCAAACTGTATATCAAAAGTCATGTCTCACTGGAGATAGCAAACATCTGACTTGAACTTTTGGCTTTATTTAGATGCTCTTGGTAAAGTAAGTATCTCAGTGGACAGGATGAGTACAGGGATAATATTAGACAAAAAAAACCCTGAAACCATTGTTTTTCTTCTTTCATATCTCCAATTGTAATTTGTAATCCTTTGACCTGCTGTCATGGGGGTGTGCTCCATTCATTTCATAGCGAAGCCCAGATCAATGAATATGACTTTGTCAGCAGCCTCTGACTGGCACACCATCAAAGGGGGCAGAGATAAACAAGAGAGACTGCTGGGGAACCAGATACAGGTATCTGGACCAGACTTAGTCGTGAATGGATTGGGAGAGGTTGGGGTGAACTACCCAGCATCGTTGCAGTGCAAAAATAAAGGAAAAAGTACAGCCTAAAACCCATACCATGAAACAGACCAGGAAGTCATCAGAGATTACTGGTTTCAGTATTGCCCTTAAACATCTCTGCACCCTCCCTAGCTCTGCCACAGATTAGTTCAGGGTTTTTTTCCTTGGGGAAGACATTGTTTCTCTTTCTGACAATAACAACGGAAATAGGAAAATAACAAGAATAATGAGTGAATGTAAAAGAACTCTCCCGGCCAAACCCAATTATGGAAAGAGCAGAGCTATTGGAATCACTTAGCTGCATACACTTTCACAAAATATCACCATTCTTCCAGCAGTGGAAACTCCAGCAGGAAATGTTTGGTGTTTGACTCTCTGATACGTGTGTGTGTGTGTGCGCATGCATGCACATGCTCTTGCATGCGTGTGTGTTGGAGAAAGAAGGGAGAAAGAATAATTCAATAAAACATTTATTTTTCAGGAACGTATGTTTTTCTCTTCTTTAAAGAAGAGTTACCATCTCTGTGAGCTCTTAGAAAAAAAGCGTTAGCAGAATTGGCATGAGGTGCATGTTGCTCACTCCAGCAGCCATCACTGGCACCCCTCACAACCACCTGTGGGCTGCTACAGCACCCTTCACCCCACAGCAGTACTACCTTTCTCATCCTCCTCCTTCAAAGGCCACAGAGAGGCAGGTGCAGGCTAGCCTCCACGCTTCATCATGTGATGAAGAAACACGTACTATCTGCTGGATGCAAATCCACAAACTGTCTTTTTCTGAAATAAATTAAATCATTTCTACTGTTGGTTCTTAAGAGGTTCAAAACCATTTTGAGGCAACTTAAATCACTTCCTCAGCCTATTTGTTCTCTTTGCCCGATTGTCAAGATTTCATATTATCCACATCTTGATTTTTATCCCCAAAATGTCTCTGATGCACTACCGAAGTGAATGTCAGCTAGTTCTCAGCTTCACCTAAAGAGCCTGGCATTTCTTTTTTTTTATGAAGGCTTACGCCAGAGACAGGACTTAGCTCATAACAAAGCCCACATCGTTTGTTGTTGTTGCTGCTTTGAGTGAATTCAGTAGAAGTGGAATGAGCTAGACTGCAATCCTGGAAAGCAAAACATCCTCTGAAGCCAGATCACCACCAGCAAGACTTTCCTCCCAGGGCCTCTTGCCTGCTCTACACTGACAGGTGAAATCTGGAAAGTCAGGAGCTTCCAGAGCACCATGAGGTGAATGATGGGTACCACTGACTGACCCTCTGCCCTTCACCACTGCAAAGCATAGCTGCTGTGACTGCATGGTGGGCATGGAAGGGAGCAATTAACAAGAAAAATTCTTCAACTCACAAAGCTTCTGTCTTTTTTGTGGGCCCACTTGCCTTGTTTTGCAGTTGTTCTCTGTTTTGTTTAAAATAAAGACCACAGTCATTTTGATATAAAATGTCTGTATCCAGCCTCCACTGGATTTCATAGGGGTGCTTGTGGCTCTATTCCCTCACCAGCCTTAAAAACCTCATGCTATGGACCAGTAGGATGTCAAATTTGACATGGTTGTAAGAAACATGTAAATAATTTTAGAATCCCTGCCCCTCCGCCTCCCCCCCCGGCAGTGAGTAGGAGTAAGGAGTGAATAAAAACAACAGGCTGTTTTTTAAATTAATAATGTTTTATCATTGCAAATGACAGCTCTTCCACCCACAGTATTTGGTGGCCTATGGATTTTTCTCCTAAACAAAACTGAGGTCCTTCAAGTGAAAAAAAAAAAAAAAGTAGAAAAACCAGAAACATTGTTTTAGAGGTTGGCACAGAATATAGAAATCACATCCCTTTGCCAGATACTGCTTCAGCTAGCACTGGTGAAAATAGCTATAGCTTCAGGTAGGCAAAGGGAAATACATACAGTTCAAACCCCAGCTCTTACTACCCTATGTACCAAGCATCATCAGCTGCATGACACCCTTCATCATGCAGACAGGAATAAAGGGGGATCTTGTTAGAGAGAAGAAAACCCTTACTACCACCTATCTTGTCCTTACTGAGGCTAATAATGTTATGACCATTGATTTTTAATATCTTGATCACTGCTGCAGTAAGATGATGCACATGCTTTGCAATTACCTCATCCCACTTCTCCTCTGGGCAGCCCCTTGCTCAACAAAACCTCGGTCCCTTCTGGGGACCAGCATGACCAGTGACAGGATGCACTGACAGGAGAGGGGGAATGGCTGTGTGCTTGGCTGTCTGGGTCTAGTGTTTTGGTTCAAACTGTTCCCAGCAATAAAAGACATGATCAAAATGACAAAACGCCTAGGAAACATTGTGTTATGGCTGACACTTCACATAGTGCCTGCTGCCACACAAATGCATACTGTCATTAAAGGTGAACTCAGGAGCAAGAGTAGGGGGAAGGCATTTGGAATCTCCTGGTTTTGTCAGTTTGCATCAAATCTTTTGTTTCACTGACAACGTTTAAATGAAATATAGATTTATCTCTTTGCACTGAATTTCTTGCTGGTTCCTAAAACAAAATCAAACCATCCATGGAAGGTTATGAAACATGCAATGTTTTCCCAGGAGATAGCCCATTCTCTCTAGGAATATCTTCTTTTGGCTTCTGTAAATGCATATTTTAGATCCACTTATACATGTATTTATGCATTTTTTAAAAGCTTCGTTTTTGGTCTATTAAACATATTTTCTGGGTCAGGCTGTAGCCCCACTCTGCACCAATCAGGTAGGATATCGAGTAGCATTTTATTCCTATATCTGTGTCTCTTAGCAAACTGTGATATCAAACATTCAGCTTTGAGATGTCACAGCAGGATTGAGTCAACATTTGTTTAAAGCCACTGGAAGTAGTTCTGACAATTAGTAGAAATAGCAAAAGAAATTCGCTCAGGCACACACAGAGCCAGCAATCAGGAAGCATACAGTGAATTTGTCGTGGAAGCATGGTGAACTTTAAAGCATTTCCCACTGCAAAAGCTCTGTCATCTTTAGTTAGATTAGAGAGAATCAGCTTGACACTTTGATTAATACGAACAAGAAGGGGCTTTAAAATAATTAGCAACTCTGCATTTTAGTCCACCTCTTGCATTCGAGGTTCTCAGAGAGCTTTAGGAACAGGCAGTCATGTCTGTTCGTGATGCTGTTACCAGTTCATCCTCACTTCGGAGGCAGGAGAGTTGAGACACGGCAGATGTGATGTGACCTAGGTTGCAGGAGCCTAAGAGAGCTACTAAGGGACCCAGGCATATGTTGCTAATTGGTTAATGCTCTTCAGACTCATTGCAACTAAATGCTTTTTTTTTTTTCTCCAGTATAGTTTGTGAATAGGACTATTCACTTTAGAAACCAGAATAATCCTCCTTCTATCGTTATTTGTCCAGAAAGTGTCAGGGTGCTGCACCTCTTTGCCCATTTCCCTGCACATATTGAATGAGAATGAAGTCACTTGGACTTCCTTGAAACATGCCTGTTGCTATCTCTGAAAAATTAGAGTTCATCACACCAAAAGGATTCCATTTTTGCTATTCTCCATCATAAAGACATGCTAGAATTTATTTCAAACAAGTTTTATGGCATTCCTCTGTAAAGGCAAAGGGCTTACATAGCGTTGCCCTCACAAACAGAGCTGAAGAGGGGGAGTGATGATATTACACTGCTGCAATGTCTCCTCTTCAGCACTTCACAAGCCCACAGAGCCTTTTGTACTTTCTTTCATGATACTTTCACAGCATGGTGTGCAGCTGCTTTATATACATAATGCCTGAGCAAGAGCTTTAATTGTCCTTCAGGAAGGAAAAGGCAGAGGGAGACCTGAAGGAGCACATCTCTTGCTGTGAGGAAAGCAAACCTAGTGTCCTCCCTCCACACTGCCCTGGGGGCATAAATACCATATCCTCTTCTAGCTTCTAGAGCAGCACACAGCAAAGACACTCTTCTTAGTTTGCCAGTGGTACCTCTTACAGCCAGGTGCGGGAGAGATGGAGGGATCTGCAGCAGAGGTGGTAGCACCTCAGCACAGACGGCCACCGATCTTTATGAACAAGAGGGCTGGTGCAGTGCCCACTGGACAGCCGGTCCTCAAGGGAGCTCAGGGAGGATGTAAAGGCACAAATGATGGTCTTAACTGCTGTGATATCTAGCTCATAGGCTTGGCTTTTTTCCTTTGTATCGTACCCTGAGATCACTGAAGTACCTGCTGGCAGCCATTTCCTCCTCTGTACCTCACAGAGAAGACACGCCGCTCTTCTGTGGTGACTTGGCTTTTGTTTGATCTTGGCTTTTGTTTGTTCTTGACTTTTGTGCTCTCTAAATCAAAAGTAAAAGCCTGTCTTATTCTTAAATAACTGCCTTATTCTTTCCTTATTGAGCATCTTATTACAGGCAGACAAAATTCTTCAGGAATTGGTTAAAAGCATCCTGGCAGTGAAATACAGCTTTGTTTTGCTTAGCTTTCTTCAGACAAAGCATTTGCAGTTTTGTGTGTTACGCTTGCAGATATAAATAAAGATACAGAACATCCTGTAAAATTAAGACAGGGATTTGAAGTTTCATACTCCTCGCGGGTATCGGAATCCCTCATGATGATGTCTGAAGAGGAGAAAATAAGTAAACAGAGAAGGGAAATGCATAGTTACAATAAAGATTAGCATCCTACATCTGCAAATAACCCCACTGAAATTGCAGCAGCATACTACCCAGTAGGAGTTAGGGTAGGGAAATCTGCCTTGAATGAGTGGTGGAAGGGTGCAGAGAGGCAAGACACAGTGGTCTGGAGTTGATCAGTGGGTAGTAGCTGTGAAATGGACCCCCAGAAAGAAAAGGTATTGTTGGACTCCTTGTCACAATAAGTGATTTTTAGTCTAAAGACTGTCTTGCTCTGCTTGTAAATGAGTGGTCAGTACTGGTGGTCAAAGCTTTCAATTTCAGATATATCTCCTGTCTGCTGTGCCAAGAAAAAGGCTACCTGGTCACGCAGCAACTACCTTGTTATCATTTTCCCCTGATGTTAACTTTAGCTCGTGGCAGGGTTTTGGTAGCCTTGGGATCACATCTGCTCTGCCTCAGGAGGAGACATGATGACAGATAACACAAGCATGTAGTACATAGCTCACCAATCTCTGCATGACTTCCAGATCTGAAGGGAACAGGTATCTCAGGAGAATACTATTCAAACCTGAAACCTGTATCTCCTGAGACCCCCTGTCCACTGGCTCTTTCAAAGATGAGCTGAAAGCTGCAGCCTGACATGCAGGTGCAAGGACATTGCTGTTTACACTCCTTGCTCCACCTCGCCACTTCATCAGACTGAATCAGCGATGACCTTCCCCACCACAGTCCTGCCCAAAGGGACCACCTTCTCCCATCTCCTCATCCCTTAGTGGTGGACTCCAAAAAAAATATTTTCTGAGGCCTCATCCTCCTTGCTGTCTGTGGGCTAATGTGGATAACCTGACATGCACATGGAGCTCAGCAGGGTTCTTCATCTCACAGGCAGGTGGTGTGGGAGATTCCTATGCAGTGCTGTCCTGCAGTCTCCAATGTAGGCTCCTTTTGTTATTTCTCTTTAGGATAAAGAAATGTACCCTCTGTGATTTCCCAGCCCTCTCTCTCTCTCTCCATTCAATTAATTAGCATGTGCATTAGAAGAAAACCTAGACATGCTCTGCCCTCGTGTCATGCTGCTCATGCTTGCTCAGCCGTGCAGCAGGAGGTGGATTTGTAGTGTATGAGTGCCAGCTGCCATACTTGCCAATGCCTCAGGGTTTACATGTTCAATGAAAGCCTATCTCCTGGAGCTAAACAAGCTGTCCCACACCATAACCTGAGAGGTCCTGGAATCAGACACAGGCTCCAGAGCCCTGTGGCTTTTCACAGGACAACCCTGCTGAGGCTGGGGTGTTCGCTTTAACATCTGTGTATTTTTCAATACCTAGAATCGCTATCAGTGAGTGGGTAGAGTGACCTAGACTTCTGGCTTTGTTTACTTTTTTGAGTAAAACACTTCAAATGCTACTATAACAGGGCTTTCCTGTATTTAATTGCTTTTAAGGCAAATACCCTCAGTGCTCATCTCTCCTGTTGCTGAATATAACCCAAAGCTGTTACAAGTGCCTGAAAGGCATTTTCCCATGTAAATAATTCAACACAGATCTTGTGCATGTGGTGTCTAGATGGCTCACAGAAAGGGAATCTTATGTTTTTCATCTGTAGGACTTCTCATGCTCTCATTTCAAAATGTATGTCTATGGATTTGTTCTGAAATCACTGGCATGGCTTCTAAACCTTAAAAGGTGAGAGGACCAAAATCTGAGGTTGCTATTGGTTTGCTCAGGGAACCACAGAAGAAATGCTGATCTGTTGTTTATCTCACATGGTGCCTGGGCTTCAAGCAGCCCATGTCCCATCTGTTGGTTATCCAGAAAACCTATATGAAATGAAGAGGGTGTTTGCAGGACTGTTTCTAGTGGGGCTGAGTGTCATGTTGACACAAGCCATCTTCAGATCTGACCCTTCCAGTTGGCAGCTTCAAACACTGTCTATGAACCATGGAGACCATATGCTTTTTTCTCACTCAGATGGTTTTTACCTAGTGTCATGCTCAAATTCACAAGAGAAAGTCTATGCAGGGTTAGTTTATCTGCATCTGCCCTTTCAGGTCTGGAAATCAGGTGTCCATCTGCAAAGCCTTTCAATTATCAGTTTATGTATCAAGCTCAAGTGCCAGTTCATGCATAGTTTGCTTACTTCTTTTCAGAGCAGTATATTGTCCAGATTGTCTGCCTGGCAATCCTTACTAGACCTTTCATTTCTTCATGTCTTTCAGCCCTGTTCTTTTTTTGTCCATTTTTTTTGTTTGTCCTGCCTAGATCCAGCGATTCTATAATTCCTTAAGGATACTTTCCCCATGCTATAGGTTCCTTTAGCAGCTTTTATCTGAGAAGCTTCTGAATTTTTTACGTCCTTCCTGAGTTCTCTTCTCTCACCAAAACATAAGCAACCTTCCAGTGGAAGGTCAAATATGATAGCAATGTTCAGTGGCACAAAAAGAAAGAAATTATTGAAAGGAAAAAAGAAAGCAAAATGGAATCTTTCTGTAAGAATGCATGTCTCTTAAAACACACTATAGCACTGCTGTACGCTGACTAGACAGCAAAGAAGAGGGAACTTTAGTCCTTCCTTCAAAACAAACTAATTCCTTTCTCGTGACAAAATTACATTTTCTCCTAATCGTATGGTTTTGTTCTAAGCAGAAATAGAAGCAACAGTAAACATCTATCAAAAACATTTTAATTAAAATGTTAAATACTCTTCCATAGAGAAATCTTCTTTCCCAGCAATAAAACCTCACTACAGAGTTAATTATTTAAAGTAATATATTTGCTTCTCTATGTCTGTATATAAGAGATTAACATGTTAATGGGAATGTAATTATGCTATAAAATTCCTTTTTATTTGCTCTGGGTTTCAAGATGCAATGTTTCAATGATATCTGATATTTTTCCTCCTTTGTAACCTCAAGTGTACAGGGCACATTTTTTAATGATGATTATTATTATCATGGTAAGAAAGGAGTTTTGAGTGTCACAAATAGAAGATTTTCCTATTCCTTCATTTTCTCTAAAGGTCTTGAGTTCATCTTTTTGAATACTTACAGTGTGTTTGCTTGTGGGTTTTGCTCCATAAATATTTGTTTACTGGCAAACTGGCTGAATAAGAGATCATGCAGCTTTTTCCTTCCCCATTATAGGTGTAAAGCTTATTCCTCCCTTTACTCATAAGAAGATGTCAGAGGTTGTGCTATGAGTTTTGTGGTCTTCGTTCACACCACCCAAAATATGTGTTCACACCACTGAAACCAACCCACACAGCACATGCCTTAGCACTCGTGTCACAGCCAGAGAAAAATTAGTTCCTGTTGACTTAATGACCTGGTGCTCAATAATGATAATATCCCTGCAGCATGATGAAAAGGTTAGCACGTAGCTTTCACTGCTCTTGCACCCCTTCGGTGGTCAGACAAGAGAGTCAATGAGCTGCCACCTCTGATCAGCATGGCTGTGCAGGGGAAGTGTTCACATCCCCACACATTCGCATTTTGTTGGCAATATAGTTCTGGATTTTGGTGTCATGCAGAAACCAGAGACCACTGATCAGCAAACCAATGGTATATTGCCTCTGTGGAGGAGCTGCTGCTGCTTGCCTGATGGCATGAACTGCTGGCTTGCCCAGAGACAAGAAACTGCTGATAAGAGGTATCTTTTCTGCGTGCAGAAGTACTTGATCCCAGTTGCTGTTGAGTTCTGGGCTCAGCTGGACCAGGGAGCTGGGCTGCCTCTGGCAAGGGTAAATTGTTTCCAAGAGAAGCAGTGGTTCCCTTTCCTGCGTGTTGTGCAGGATCTGCAGGAATCCCGTGGAGGCTCTCAACCGGTCGCCAAGCCAGGCCTCTGGAGATGACAGCAGGAGGTCTGCTCATTTGGTAGCCCACGGCTCCAGCTGTCCCAGGCTGCAAGTCCACAGTATTGACCACATTCACAAGAAGCTGTCTATGTCTATGGATGGTCTTTAGGAGGAAGAGTCTGACATTCATACCTCACAGGGCATCTTACTCACGTTTTATCAGATTTCTGGTGGCTGGTGAAGAGAACAGAACACTATTACCGAGAACATTATTTTATAGTTATAATGATAGTAAATTTGTCTATTAAAAATCATATTTTCAGCTATCAACTGTTATTTTGCCAAGCTGTCTAACAGCATCTCCACTCAGAAAAAGCAGCAATGAAGGTTCAAAAGGAATTATTAGGCTTCAGTAGTAATGTAAGGGTACTGGTAACTCTCTAACAAATGTCTGAATATTTTTGAGAGATTCCTCTCTGCTCTTATTGAAATTTTAGGTAAAGCCTCTTCTAAAAAAGTCCTGATCTCTTTCTCCTTCCCTTCCTGTTCTTTTCCCTTTCTAAATCTTCCACTCTTTTCTCTAGACCTGCAGCAATATGTTCTCCTGTAAAAGTCCTGTCTCTACTTGTACTTCCTTCTTTTCATGCCTGGCAAACCCCTTAGAGTGTGCTATTCCTGCAAAGACAGAAGAATTGAACAAGAACACTGTTGGTGCAGGCATGGAAGGGACTTAGTTTCTCTGCTTTGTGAAGGTGAAAGCAGATTTTCCTTTTTCTCACTCTAAGAAAATTTTTAGAGCCTAAGTGCTTCAACTGGGGAAGGTCAAATCCATTGGAACAAGATGCAGGAAGGCATCACTGCTGTGTGTAACACTTCTCTTTTCTACCCATTCCACTGGTCCTTCCAGTCTAGGTTTGATTCACTTATCCCATTCGTTGTGAAATGATTTCTCTGTAATATTTCAACACTTTCCAGGAATTTCAGTAGCTATTTTCCTCAGTGATCTTGCACCACTTCTGAAATGCCTTCTGTTTCCCATTTCAGAAGGAGCTCACTCTCATCTGTTTTAAATTCTTTCTTATGAAAACTCAATTTTTTTTCCTCGCTTGGGAGTCCCAGGGCAGCCCATCCATCTCCCTCCAGATGAGAAGAATTGAACTCCCAGTGGAGAAAGCAAGCTGGATGGATTCAGCTGCTGGAGGAGCCCAGGAGCCACTGGCATACCACAGGAGCAGGTCTGCATGCCTGGCAGGGGGCAATACTGAATCAGCAGGACCAAGTGGTGAATGTAATGCTACGGGCCTTGGCACAATAAACCTGAGCTTTCTTGGCAGACGCTTACTTTAAACACTAATCTTTGTAAGTTGTGGGAAATCCTGTCAAAGCATCCAAAATGGGTTTTATATAGAATAAGAGCAGCAGTTTAAATACCTAGAAGAAAGGGATCAGGGGATGAGAAAGTAAGTGCATAACACATTGGTACATCACATGGAACAAGCCATGCATTTGGGCAAAAGGCAAGCAGGAGGAAAGCATGAGAAGCATATGCACTGTTTCAGTCAAAACTTCATCTCAGTCAATAGGAAAAACAGTTCCTCTGATGCAAGACAGCTTTGGAGCTGGTCCAAGCCCCCTCAAATGTGAGTTTAGCCGGGCAAAGAAAAGATGGAAAATAGAAGATAGACTAGTGTGAAGGGACTGAGATGAAACGGGGTGTGCAGTGCAAACAATTCCCTCTGGCATGCTGAAGGCTCCCTCTTCATCCCACAGTGGGGGAGCAGTCTTGGAGGCAAACATTGAGTTTCTGCTGTCCCGTAATTCAGAGCTTTTCTCATATTTTTTTCTTCAAAGAAAACAGTTGCTCTAAGCACCCTAATGGGTGCCATAATATCTCGTTTCTCCCCTTCAGAAGCAGGCACACTGAAGTGTCCCACCAGAACACTGATGGGCGAGGGCTGCAGCACTCAGCCTTCCCCAGATGAACATCACTTCTCATATTTGGCCCCTATTTTTCTGCAGAGCATGCAAACAGCTAAGCACATCTCCCACTCTGCAGAGGTCTTGGATCCAGCTTTCTGCTTCAGCTGTCTTAGGCCTGGCTTGCCCTACCTGAGAAATTCCCCAGCCTTGCTATCTTTGCTTCAGAGAAGTTGGTGCTGGGACAGAGAGGCTGGACAAGGGGGAACCTCGGTAGTCTGCTTCATTTTCAGCACTGCATTGCCTAGGCTTTTCAACGATTTTGAAGTGCCCAAAATAATCTTGGTCACTGGAGCACAGTCTTTTGGTTAACTTTGTCTCAGAGGGGAATTCAAGAGTTGAGAGAGTACAGCTAGAAGGTCCTCAGGAGGGTGAAGACAGTCATGCAACTGAATTAAATTCAAACATCAGATGGTTTGGTGTCATGCAGAAGCAACCCCTTAGACCTGTCCGTCAGTAACATACCTGAATTTTGGGGAGATAGAGGGAGCCATTGGCAGCTCAGGAGGAGCCTTGCATTTCAAAACAAACTCTCTTCAGGAAACATGATTGTTCTAAACTCTCCATTGGGTGCAATAACTTCTCATTTCTCTCTCATAGAAAAAGTCATATTAATGTAACTCATCATGGAATTGAGCATTCAACCTTCCCCACTGAATTATCACTTCTTTAATCTGATTTATTAGTTTAACTGTTGGTTTTTTTAATTAAAAACATTTTTTAACTGTGTGTACACACAGCTTTCACATAGTTAAACAAATTTTTACTGTGTATTTTTTAAAATCTTCTTGGTTTGTGGTACAAACACTTATTTCCCCTCATGGTGTCTCCTTTGAACTACCGCCGTCTCTTTGCAGCTTTCCCCCAGGCACCAAAGACCAGTTGGTCCTTGAAGCCATGTCAAATGATAGCTGCCTCTTAGGTCTTAAGGGTACACTATTTCAACCAAGCTCCTCCAAGACACAGGGCCCACTGGCCACAAATGGTCCCTCTGCCTTTCATAAGGAGTTTGAGGAACATTTGTGAGATGGTGCCCTTGAAGGCCAATAACAATCCCCATCAAGGTACGCTTTCCTTCTACCTCCAGCTCCAAAGGACAAACACCCACCCTTCAAAAGCCTTTCCACAAACTGTCCTGGGGAGCAGAGGGGGTGGCACGTGGGAAGCTCCCCCTTCTGCTCCAAGACACTTTGTTCCCTTCCCTTGGATGATGCAGGCAAAAACATACAACTCCGCATATGCAAAAGTTCTTCTGGTGACAAATGAAGCAATGACAATAAATAGTTGCAGGCTACAGTGAACAATTAGTATTCCAAACATGAAATTAATTTGTCCTGCGAATATAGGAACCTTGTAATTTGGTTCACTTTTATTTTATTGTCAGATACGATTCATTTTCTACATGATTTTATGGTTGGATAGGATTCATTAGAAATTTTCCCCAAACTACCTCTATTAAACGAAAGAGTAGGGGCAAGATCCTTTCTATTCTTTTCACTGCAAATATTGTACTGGCTTTTCTCCTGCAAATGAGTCTTAACTCTAATCTATCCATACACAATGCTCAACTCTGTAGCCTTAGATTTTTTTTCCTTATGTTTCATTTTAATTTTCACTGCCAAAGAAGATATTTCTCTAAAGATATTCAAATAAAGATTTGAAAACAAAAAAGAAAGAAGAGAGACTAGCAAAGGCTGCTCAACTATAGAGTGAATAGACAGGCTCTTGTTTTTTATGTCGTATTTTCAAAACTTGCCTTCAAGTTAGTTTTATTCATTTTTGTGCCTTATCCCTGTGTAAATATGTGGCAGTCCTTAAAGAGAAAGTGTTTGCATGGAGAATTCTTCTATTCTGGAGTAGCTACATAAGCAAGAAGGTACCAACAATCAGACACCCCCTCAAATGCTCAGCCGTGACTCAGCTGAGCCAACTTCCCTCCATATTGAGACCGAGAGTAAGAGCACATCACTCCTTCCTACAGGAAGGACAAGAAGTGCTGTGGAAGATATTTTCCAGCCTTCTGTGCAGGCAAAGTATCTCAGTAACGTCTTTGTCATCACCCCCTCTTCAGCCACCATTTTTTGCCAGGACAAAGATCATCCCTTCAATTTGTGTATTTCCTAATTAACATTTATGCACTGTTTTGATTTTGGTCTTGGTTTTGTTTTCTTTAACTATCAAAAAAGTATCCTATTAATAATATATTACTAATTTACCCTGCAATCTCTTGCCAGAATGAGAGAAAAGAAAACATTCCATACACACAAGACACTATGCCTAACAAATAAAAATATAAATGAAAAGTTACTGTATCCACCACTTCTGAGAGTCAATTTCCCTTAAAAGCATTTGCAATTCTTTATTGCTCCTCTGCCTGAGCTAGGCAGACTGAAGAGCAGCCCTGGCAAGGGCTCAGTGCTGAGCCTGCATTCACAAAGCCAAGGTTTGAGGGGCAGGAGCAGGTGGACACCAGTTCAACGGTGGGGACAGGTACCTTCACAGCAGGGGCAGGGCTGCCTGTGAAGTTGCTGCTGCAGAGCTGTACTCCCCTGGGGGTCTGCACTGCTGGGCAGAGGGGGGTACTGGGCATCCCTGTTTAACAAGGAAGGATGACCCTGTCGTTAGAGCAAAATGAGCTTTCTGCTCTGTGATGCAAGTCCTCTGTGACTTTGAGAAAGTCATGTCAGCCTGCAACCATAAATATTTATAGATGTCTCAGATGTATCAGGAGACTTAATGAATTCCAGTTGGGGGTGGGGTGGTGGTGAAGGAGGCTACAGGCTGCAAACCTCTGGGTAGTGTTGTAGGATTTCCTGATGACACGGTAAGGCAGTGATGGTATGGCCATCTCTGCTCCCATTGCAGCTGCCCAGAACGCTTCAGAGTCAGTGTCAGGTAGATGTCAAAATACCTTGAGGGATCTGGACTTAGTCTGCCTTGCTTTTGAGTCGCACATGATGGCAGCTGGGTCTGTGCCAGTGTCACAGCAGAGCTGACCTTTCTGGTGCAGTCAGTCTGCAACACAGCTGGTGACATGGAAACAGCCAGCACCAGCATCACCTGAGACTTGTTGGAAAGGCCCGTGATCAGTCTGAAATCCCGGGATCTAATATTTATGCTGGAGTATATTTTTAGCATATAAGGAGGAAAGAAAAAAAAAAAATTGCAATAGGTGTAAGCGTACACTTCTGGCCATGAACCACTTAGTTCACATTTTCTCTATCTGTGTCCCTGGCAAGAAACAAGCAGTGCGTAATGCATGCTAAAGTTCTTTACTTCACTAACTCATTGAACTTCAAAGTCTTTCTCCAAAGTAAATGTTTGCTTGTTTACATTCAAACATATAAACCAAAGCTGTAGCTGGCAAGTAAAATATTGTTCTGCCTCAGAGACTTCCTATTCCAGAGAAAGTGGATGTCTTCAGTTATAAGTTGCATGATAAGGAGCAAAACAAAAGGGAATGAGTCCTGATTTCTCAGGAGAAGGCAAAAAGGACAACATTACTGCTGAGGATCCTAATGAATCTTTATCTTATCCACAGCCAAATGTTGGCACATGACATTCCTTTGCCTAGTCTTCAAATTTGCTACAGATTTGGCACAATCTAAATCAGTGACTACCAACTCCATGGCTGAGCAACTGCTTTCTTGGCCAACATCTTTTGGGCTGAAATAGAAATTTCAGCTGAAATGAAATGAAATGAAAAAAACTTTTGCTGAACAGCTGGAAAAGGTATTCAAAGAAATACATCTTTCTCTTGTTCCATCATCTTTGATGCTTTTTGCTAACCTGGGTGATTTTTGCAGCATTTTCTGACAAAGATCCCTGTGGTCCTCATCGGTATGTATGACTGGGTTGCTGCAATCATATATTGTCATGTCATGACTTCAGTTCTGAAGTAATATTTGTATTTGAGGAGGATGAGGATGATAAAAGCCCACAGACATTCTTCTAGATTTTCCTTTCTGGTTTTTTTTTTCCCCCAAGCACGTTCATTCAGTCAGCCTTGCTTTTGGAAAGCTCAGCCAACTATCCCTGATCAGTGAACCAAATCTGCGCTACATATCTGGCGTGACTAGAAGTGACAGCAAAGTATTGAGATGTCCTCTGGTTCTTACCCAGATGTAAGGGAAAGCCTCATCTGGAGCTGTGCTGGAGACAGCTTTACATAATAATCCTTTTCATTTGGTAATGACACATCTATAGCTACTGCAGTCTGAAAGCTCATCTGCTCACTGCTATCAATAGCTAACCAGCTCTGTGGTGCTAATTCAATTGCTGGCAGCAGTTGCAAAAAAAAAAAATCCAGCGCTGCCTACAGAAATGTGCAGTCTTATTGAACCAGAAGACCAGACAATGTATAAAGCTTTATTTATGGGTACGTATGGTTACAGCTCCCAAGTATATTGGATGGGGCCATAAGTGTGACTTTAGTACTCATACTTTGTCCTCTACACAAACCCCTGAAGTTTACCAAGTGAGCAGGATTTCAGCCTGTTACAATGATGCCAGCCTTGCTGCCTTTTTCATCTACGGTAATGTAATTTCCTGGTCTTTATAAATGAAAATGACATTGCTATTTCTTCAGTCCATCTGCAATACTTAGCTCACCTGTTTCTTTCTTTCTTTAAGCAGGCTATTTTGACAGCACCCTACAGAAAAAAGAGTGTGCCATTAGGATACTGAAGTGGCTGCATATTGAGAATACAATGGTCCAGAAAATTAGGGGGAGAAAAACCGGAGGAAGCTGCTGAAGTTGGACACTGATAGGAAATGCCTCCCCCTGGTACCGGTCACTAATTTTTTTACACAAAAAGGGTGAGAGGCAGGGTTAAAAACTTTTGCTGAACAGCTGGAAAAGGTATTCAAAGAAATACATCAAATGCACCAAAGCACAAGCTCAATGATGCACCAAGGTATTATTTAAGTGGTTTGGGGCATTTTTTTGAAGAGTATTGGTGATTTTAAGCAGAATTATTGAGGTTTCTGTGCTTATGCTCAAGCATACACACAAGACGACTTTATTTTGTTTTACGTTTTGATTTTAGTATACCCGTATATATTTTGACATTTGTATCCTTTGATTTTATTACTATACAGGAGAAAATGGACTAGGAGAGGCCATTTCCATGAGCCATTTAATAAATCAGTGCAGTAAAGGTGGACAGTTTGATAACCTATTCAAGATGCTGAACCATGAACATAAACACATTAGCTATGTCTCATTATATATAAAACAAACGAACCAAGTTAAACACTGTGAGTGGTAAATATATACATTCATATATTATTAACCAACAGCGTGCAAATTCAAAGCTCAAGAAACGGAATGAGGTGGAGCACTCAGGCAAGCTGTGTGTTGGGAAGGTCACGGGCTTGCAGGGGACTGGATGTGTGGGATCCCGTGGGAGGGGAGCACTCGGCACTCGAGGCGTTTCACCATGGAGGTGCAGGCAGTGGTAGGGATCTGTACAAGGTCAGCAGAGGCTGCAGAGCAGCCGGCATAAGGGGAGAAAACAGAGTCCACAACATGGTCTCCAAGCCAGGAGTCATCGGATGTTTTTCTCAGGGTTTTAATATTCCGTTACAGTGTTCAGGCCACCATGTTCATGCCCCCTACCCTCCCACGGAGCAGGGAGCATTCGGAGTGTGTGACAGAAATGTGTAATCATCCCCAGCTGTGCTATCTAAAGAAGGACATCAAATTAAATTTTCCATTAGACACAAAAGCCTGTATTGTCCCCCAGAATGCTTCTTCCACGCTGTGATGGACACAACACCGCCTCAGACCAGAACTTATTTGCAAACCTCAGACAAGACTCTGCTCGATGAGTCATTTTTTAACAGATATTACAGACTCCAGCCTGTTTAATAATTTTCTTCACCATTTCAGTGAAATATTCACAGGTGTAACTAAATAAGCAAGCCTTTTTATTTTCTCCTGCTGCATGTTTATTCCGGTTTTGTTTTAGCTGATGTTGTGGTTCCTTCTTCTTTTACTCCTTATTCAGGTGACAAATGTGTCAATTCGAGTAACCTGAATTTTAACCTAACGTATATGAAGGATGGATCATATCTGTCTCCAACTACGCTTTCCTTTGCAGGTCAGTAGGTAGAGTAGAATTGGTTAGGACCTAGATGTTCAACTTCATGTAAAACATTGCAATATAATTTTTTCTGTTATGAAAAATACCTTAATTTTTTGAAAGATATTTAATGCAAAGTTTTCAGGAATGCTTTTTTCTGATAGTTTTCCTAAAATGACAAAATGTGAACAGATTTTAGGTTATGAATTTTATTTCAAATACTCATTTTGAAAAAAAAAAAAACTCTCAAAAGATTCCATTATTGTCATTACCCACATTGTCATCACCCACCTCTGAAACACTTCATGTCACAGGTGAGGAGATTTTCCAAAACAAGATTTCAGAATAGTTGTCACTTTTTCAAAATGTTCCAGCAGAGAAATGTACCTTTTTAGCACAAAAAGAGAAAGATGTTGTGACTGACTTCAGTAAGCTTTAAAATAAATTTTTTAAATTAAGAATCAAATATTAGTAGGTCCACGTATTTGGGAGGTTTGACGTTTTCTTTCTTTTTTCATGATGGCGGTAAAAGAAAGATGTTACAAGGTCGTCCTCTCAAACAGGAATAAATCAGCATGAGCCTATAGAAAACGTGCTGATGTCAAAATCTGGACAATGCTAATTTTTATTCAGAGTGACAGGCTACTATGTTGTATGTACTTGTAGTGCAAAGTGTGTTCAGGGTAGTCCAGGTTTATCAGTTAGCCTTCTCCTAGCATTTGTGCCTCAGGACTTGAGGTGAAATCACACCTCAGGCTAACAATGAAAGGAAGATAGCTGTATTTACAAGCACTGGTTTGTTTTACAAGAGAGGCTGACTTTTTATGGCTTAAAAATGCTGGTAACACAGCTGAATAATTTTCAAAAGGTTAATTTTAAAACTATTTCTTCTTGTTTACAGCAGATTTAGGTAAAGAAGTAACTTTTATACATCTGTTTGTTTGAGCATCCCTATTATGTTATACAGTAGGAAAGATGTCATTCTTGCTTGAGAGCTGCGTATAAATGCAGGTAGTAAGGAGTGTGCTTTTAATATTTGGAATCAGGCTCTGAAATACATAAAATAGCTGGACAGGGCAAAGTTAAGGTGCCTTGAGGACTGGAAAACAAGGGTTATTGAAAACATGTTGGGGGTGAAGTGCTTTGGTAGAAAAGAGAGTGAGGTGGGGATTTTCACCACAGTTTTTGTCTGTTGCCCAGAACAAGACAGCCGCGAGACAGATGTGAACAATGACACTTTTTCACATGCTCAGACCAATGAACAAACAAGCCATCCATCATCCCTCTCCCTCAGCTCTGCAGCCTGTACGTGTCTTTTGGGCATCTGACCCAGCAGAGATGCCTCCTCACCCACAGCCGCCAGACCAGCACCCTCCTCTCCCTCTTTCCTCCTCAGCTCCGAGGCAGTCTCTATGGGACACCCCCCACTATCACTCCTTTGACCCCTTCTGGTTTTTCTGTGGGTCAGCAGTAACGTCCCTGTGAAATATGAAAGCAGCACAATGATTTCATAATGGCTGTTGATAGAAACTAATGAACCATTGCAGGTACTCAGCCACTATAGGTATAGGGTATCAATGAGCTGCTTAATACAACTGAATTGCTAGCCACTTAAAATGCATCTTTTTGCATTCTGGTCCACACCCAGCCTGCCTAAACTAATTTCACTACCTAGAGTTGTTACACAGCCAGACATCATGTGAATGGTTTTGTATATTAGCCCTGTGTTTGTTTTGATCAGCTTACATGGCAAAGAAAACCAAGACAGGATGTTTTGAGTCTGTTTGCCCAGTTTTCATCTGCTGCCAGTGGTACACTGAACTGATTGAAATTTGAACAAAGAGAGTATGCAGAGAAAGCAGGGGGCAGAAGTCTGTGCTATGATTTTCCCTTTCATAACATATTTGAAAAGATTTCTTGCCCCCTCCCACAAACAAGACCATGGGAGAGCGAAGATGAGCCCTTTGCTTGGGACTCAGCACCTGGGCCTTGTTGGTTTTGTGGAAGACCAGAGCAAATCATGCACATCAAGGACAAAATAGACAGGAATATCTCAAAGGATCAGCATGAGCACTGAGAACGTTTATTTTTCACTGCTGGTCCCAGGGTGTTGGATTTTGCATCCACCATTGTAGTAATGGAGTGGCCTCATTGAAAATGAACAGACACACAGACAGACTAACTGGAGACTCTAGGCCTCCCTTTTTAGGACCCAAGTAGAGTTTAAGGTTGGCTTTGCAAAGCTACTGTTAGGTGGAAAGAGAGCTGATTAGATTTTGAGACTGGAAATACTATTTCTATTAGGGGTGAAAAGAAATCTCATACAGAACTTCCTATTTAATCAAAAAAAAAAAAAAATGCTTCAGCCAAGAGACATTTCTAAAGCAAACATTTATCTTATTTCAA
Source organism: Ibycter americanus (assembly GCA_035590275.1). Taxonomy (NCBI): domain Eukaryota; kingdom Metazoa; phylum Chordata; class Aves; order Falconiformes; family Falconidae; genus Ibycter; species Ibycter americanus. The sequence goes on from JAVJGI010000035.1 coordinate 15,887,886, forward strand.
AATATCAAAATAAAAGAGTTTAGAAGAATGTCAGTTTTCATTCTTCCTGTTCTCTTCTTAGTGAAGACAGTAAAAGAAATGGTCGAAGTTATTTTGTCTCCTTCCTTAGTTTAATTGAAACCTTTCATTATGCCTTTTTTTCCTGTGGACAAAATGAAAAATGAGATAATCTGAGGAGAAAGTTTGCAAATTAGATTCATTTCCGGAGGCCAATGTGATCTTCAGAGCACAGCTTGAGCAAAGACGCTGCACCCTGATCGGCGCCTGCTGCTGGCCCTGTAAATCAGAGCTAGCACTGTTCTCCTCAGGGAGGTGGCTGGAAGATGAAGGGGGGCTGGTGTCATGCCTCCAGGATGAAAAGTGCTAAATCGTCATTTTTAATATATGTCTTTCAAAGAGTCCCTTTGTTTTTTCCCCCTAACTCCATCTGGTGACAATCAGTCTGGGGAGAATGGTGCATGTGGGTAAGACAGAGAGGGATTGCTGTGCTCTCCTGGCAGAAACTGGATTTTTTCAGGGTGTGTCTCTATTGCTCACAAGCCCCAACTGTTAGCAAGGGTTTTCCTCCCATTGAGGAGCCTGGGCCAGGGCACAGGCAGCTGGGCAGACCTGGACCTTCTTCCACTGCCAGTCTAATGATAGCTCCCAAAGCCTTGCCTGGCAAGAGATCTGTTGTACACTGCATAGCTCCAGGCACATTTCTATTCTGGGCTCTTGCTCCATGTTTGTCACCCTTTTTCAGACTGCCTCTACTCTTTTTAAACCTCTGTCATCATGGGATTAGGTCTTTGGGTACCCATTCCACCACGAGTAATTCATGTCCATCAGCTCCACCCCTGCCCATTCTTGCAATTCCTGCAAACCTTGTTCAGGCCTCCTCGAACCTGAGAAAATTCAGTCTCTGAATGACAGAGAGCTTTCAGAGGGATATTTTTTGACAGATTTGGAAAAATATTGAGGCTTGCATGATCTTGGTTGCCTTTGAACAGCCATCAATCTCCCACGCTCCACACAACATAATCATTTGCCTGTGTGAAATGCTTAGCCTACCATTTGTGAGCTTTGATCAATTGAAGGTTAAACATTCACATTGAATTTTTCAAAAAATGAATGAAGAGTGAAGGGAGCAGCAGCTGGTGGTACGAAAGATCACTGCCTTCCCCAATGGTTGCAATATTCAAACACTTTTGTGTTTATGCTTGTTGGTCACTTAAAATTAGGAAATAGACACAAACTGCTTAAGGCAGCAGTCACATCTTTCGAGGTCCAGGCCCTGAAGGACTTACTGGAATTTTATTGAATGAAAAAACACCCCAGTTATTCAGCACTGAGTAACTACTCTGGGCCCCACTTCATACAGGAAAGGACAGAGAGGGGTCAAGCACCCCAAAAAGCTGCACCCTTGCATGGCAGTGCAGCTCTAGTGGCCAGTGCATGGTGCTGGATGAGTTTTGCTTTTCCTCCTGCTCATCTCTCTGTCATCTTTTTGAGAAGCAAATGCAAATCCCTGCAAGTCTGATGGTAGAAGGACTTTCAGACGAGTAACATAATCACTCAACATCACTAACATCGTGTGGAAAACAGACTGTCATGGTGAACTTTTCAGTCATTTGGAGAAAATCATTAGAAGAGCCAGTGAGTCTAAAGGATCAAATGTGGCTCTGAAACAGCATACAATTTCCTAGCAGCAAAGTTAGTTAAACACTAGGGGCATATACAAGAGAAAGGGAAAGCTCATTGTCACTTGAAGTTTTTAGGAAGACAGCAGGTATCCTTCATTAAAATGTGCTTGACTTCAGCATCCCAGGAAAAACCCAGCCAGCCAGAATGATCTGGCTTGTGTAGACCAGGAAAAAGATGACAATCCCAGTACTACCTCTGGCTTAAAGGTACTTTAAACTTTAATTCATAAGCTGCACTGGCTGAGTTTGGGCACAGGCACCTCCTCAGCCTGTGCCCACAGACCCTGTGCAGCTCCCTGAGCTGCCCAGAAAGTGGGTGGGTAACTTCATCAGTTTTGGCTTCTCTCAATAAGACAGACTGATGTCTACACTTTTCTTTCTCCCCCATCCCTGCGCCACAACCCCTAAAATCGCTTTGGAGAACATATAACCCAGAACCTGGCAGCAGATGGCTGCTGACAGGGTATGTGTGGTATTTGAAAAGACAGGGCATTTTATTTTTTCCCCACAAAAAATAAATTAGGAAAATAAGCATAAATTCAATGAAAATTAAAATATCATTAAAAGTTCAGTTTGGATGCCATCACCTTTGAAAAATGCCAAAGTATTTCCTGTTAGTATTTGTGAAGAAAAATTTCTCAACTTTTCATTTCAGAGGGCTATTTTAAAAAGAGCAGAACACTCTAAGAAACAATAAAAGGTTAAATAAAGAGGCAAAATAGCTCCAAGAAGGAAAAAAAAAAAACCAAAACAGAATATATATATATATATAAAACAATCATATTGAGGTAAAGAAAAAGCAACCCAAACAATGTTTCTATTTTACATAGACTTTGTCTTCCCCCGCTTTTTTTTTCTTCTCCTCCCCAGTTCAATTTCAAAGGAAAAAAACCCCAACCACAAGCACCGTACTTTCTGTCTTGCTCTGACTAGGGCCTCTCTTCCTGTTTATTATTTGTCCTTGGATCTGTTCTTCCCACCATCATCAGGATTCTCTGCATCTTGTTTATCCAAGCCTCTCAAAACATTTTCTTTATCTAATCTATTTTAAACGTGTTGAAGAACCCTTCATGGTAACATCTCAGCACTGAAATCTAATCTAATCCATCAGCCAAGAGTCTAGTTGCTTTATAAACACTAATGGCCAGATGCCGTTACCCTTTCCTCAGACTGAAATCAATTGCACTACTCAGTCTGAACAAAAGTGTCAGAATCTGTCCCTCTACTCATAATATCTAATTCTTATCATCATTTCGCAGCTGGGGAAACTGAGATACTGTGAAGTAAAGCTTCCCAGTGTCTCACAGCAATTCACCTGAAAATAAGAAACCAGAACTCCAAGCTCCCAGCCTCCAGTTCTCACCAGTGACTACAAGCAGTCAAATCACTGCTTCAGGAATTGGCTTGTGTTTAATGCATGCAATGCATTCAGACTTGTACCTTCAGTAATAAAGGCTTAACTGTGAAATAAAAGTCCACAGCCATCATGTTTACTTGTACCTGACCGTCAGCTGCTAGCTGAATAGAAATTGCTTTCTTGAGATTGCCAAAAATAATAATAAAAATTACAGTTGATCAGGTTTGTCCTCACCCTGCAGTTACAAGGAGAGCAAGGTTATAAACCAGATTTCAGGCTGCACTGGGCTCTGTGGACACTCTGCGCTACATCTCCTGTCCTAGACGGCCACAGGACAAGGCACCACTCTCGGAAAATAATTGCGGTTTGTTTAAAAAGAAAAGGAAATGGTAATGCTGAAAGTAATTGATGTACTAAGGACTCCTTGAACAACTTTGATTTGAAGGAATTTTGTTGCTATACATATTTTCTGGGGTTTTCTCCTCAATTCAAACATAGCATGCATATATGAAACTTAAATATTCCTAGGGACATTTCATGCAATTCAAATTCTTCTTAAATTGCCTGCTTCTCCTCTTATTCCCAACCTGCTGTTGCAACTCTAGGTCTGCAAGTTATAGAGGGAAACAGAGGGAGTATATGGCAGTTTTGGACTTCATATATTGCAGTTACATGACACCACACATTTAAGGAAGTGAAAAACAAAAGAAAAAGCAGATTAATTTTATTATCTAGGTTTTTAGAGGTTGGGGGAAATGGGATTCAGATAGCAGGAAGAACTTGAATTTCCCCACTAGTCACAAAATACTCCCCTGATTCCGTACAGTTATGTACCTTTCCTTCTCACAAGAAGACAAGCTTGCACCTGGTGGTTGGAGATGCTCTCTAAACAGAAAGCGCACCCCAGAGAATAAGATGCATGAATGGGGTAATTGAATCACAACTCCCATGAGGCATAATTGTCATAGCATTTCAGAACAGCAATACCAGAGAGTAAAAAGCAAAACAACACACTTCCAGAACAGCAGTACTTGTGAAATCTAAGACCAATTAAAATGGCAACCTTAAACACAGAAGAAAAAATCCTGAAGAGCCAAAGATGAAAACTATTGCCATTCACAATAATGCTCACATTAATGAGCATAATGTCTGGCGTGTTACAAAAAGCACAGCCACACAGCCAATTGAAAGTAGAGAAATTGTCCTTTTCCCACATTTTGAATATGCTGGGTGTCAGCCAGTTTTAGCCAAAGGACATAAAAGCTATATGAGGATATTTCCTGCATTTCGCCTACTATGCCCTATTGAACAGTTGGTCTCACAAGCTCAAGGCCAAGTGCCATGCCAGCATGGCTGTTGGGTTTTTTTCATGGTACTTGACTTCTGCCTGATCTGCTCAGAGCACAAGCAGACCTCATTCACCCTTCCCTTGCACATCCCTCTAAAGTGTACTCCAAGGTTATAATTGACAAGGGCTCTTAGTCTCATACTTTGAGGTACAAGTTTGGAAAACATTGGAAAGCTGCCTCATTGGTATGAAAAGCCAGGGTTGTTTTCTGTTGCTCTGCATCATTGGGATATTTAAAAATAGACCCTAGTAAGAATTTGCAGGTGTCACAATCTGCTTTTTTTTTTTCTGATATGAGGCTGTTCACTAGGAAAAAACCAACTGTGTCAGTCCTGAGCATGGGATTATTAAATGGTATTCAGAAATAGAAGAGAGAAAATGTGGGAGTGGTGGAACACTGCAGAATACCCAGTACAGAGCCCCCTGTAACACATGGATACCCTTTTATTGGATTCAACGTTTTTTGTTTTGTTTTTTTTTAATTTTTGCATTCAACAGGAAGAAGATACAATTTGACCTTCTTGTCTAACTTCTGACAGCTAGATAATTTCACCTAGCAAACCTTGCATCCAATCTTTTTCAGAGAGAGAGGTTTTCTAACTGACTCTTTGGAGAAAGTCTTTACTCACATGAGTGGATTTTATGAAGTCTGTTCTTACTTGTATTCTCCACCACTGCCCAAATGATTCTGGGGAAAATAGTCTGTTGTGAGCAGTTATCACCATCAATACGCTCAGTTTGTTACAGGAGGCAGAGCTATATAAAGGGGTATACTTAAAATGTATTTAATACAAGGAATGCCATCTTCTAGAATAAAATAATCCATTGTTCATGCATTCATAGATTCAATAATGCTGTAATGGTTATGCACTGCAAATAAGCTTCTTGAATTCAGTTCGTAACACAGCTGAACTGATGCTGCAGAGAATTTTTCTGCAAGCACAGACAACACCACACCATTAGGAATCATGGTTAAAATCTGTTTGGGGTAGTACAGACAAACTAGAAGGAAAAAGAGGAGAGAGAAATAAGATATGGATCTGTAATTACAACTGGCAGAAGAATGTGGTGTAATTCATCGGACAACAATAATACCAGAGATGTGTGGAGTGCCTTGTCTGTAAACATCGTCTGGATTAATCACAAGGAGAGGCAGTGTAATAATTGTATTTTATTAAAGCTGAACAAAAGACTAAGATATTGTTCTGAATAAATGAGCTAACTGTAATATGACCCACTTTCCTGAAAGTTCAGCCACAGCCAAAATGTCTGATAAACTGTGCTGGAGAAAGAGGCAGAAGAAAGGGGAAAACCCGCAGAACCACTGCATAACCTACTTAGGGAAATGGCGCTGGAGTAGGAACAATCCTTAAGCCAGCAGGGCTGGTCCACACCTTTAGTTTTTACTCTCTTTTAGAGCAGTCATTGGACAAATATTGTTTGTTTGCTTAGGGAGGCAGCATCTTTTCTTTTCAGATTGCCTTGAAGAAGTAAAACCTCCTGTCATGTCAATATCTCATTACAAAGAGAAGTAAAATACTGCAAGAATTTGCGGAATCATTTGAGTACATGATCAGAAGGGAACAAGTGCTCCTGTCTTTTGAATCCATGAGTTTGAAGCATGGGAAATGTTATACGTGTGAGTAAATAAAGCAAAAAACTGACAGATTTCTAAGCTATTTCATTCCTTTTTAGAGACATTGACTGAAAGTAGGATATTAACTGGGAGGATGGTTATATGGTGGACATATGACAAAGGTAGCTATATATAGGCAGAGATAGTATGTTCTGCGTTTGCACATCTCTGTGTGTGTGTAGCATATAGGAATTTACTGAGGTTTTGTCTGAAACCAGCTCAAAAGCTGGTGTGTCTTGCTGAAGTGAGTGTTTCTCTACCTTACTGCTCTGTATCACCCAGGTTATTCAAGCTCTGCTTCTCCACACATCTCTACCAAAACCAGTTTTCAGGAACAGCAGCCTCTGACATCAGTCTTAATTTTTAGGCACATTGCTTCTCAAGGTCTGTAACCCTTCCCTTATACAACACTTGCTTTCTGAAACTTTTCAAGGACTGTAGAGTATTAAGATTTAACTTCTTATTTCTTCAGCAGCACTTTACCTTGGGAAGCTCTTAGCAGGCCAAAAGCTGTCAAAGTACAGCACGCTCTGCCCCTTACAAAAGGGTGTGTCAATCAGAGACAGAAACCCATTAGGGAGGAAACACATTTGCTGTCATGTATACAGGTAGTTTGGGTTGTAACCTGTGCTGTGGAGCTCCGATCCAAGAGTTTTTTTGCTTTTTTTCAATTAGACTTAAAAGAGAAGCAACTATCTGCTCTCATACTGCAGACAGCACGATACCTTTCGACCACAGGCACTTAGGGGTATGTTTCTGTTTGGTATGTTGTTTGCTGCTGCTGTATACGTTTTCTGGGCTGACCACATTATACATTTAATAATAAATAATTAATTACTTTGATTCCATTGCATTGACTGGCTGCATTTGTATTTTTTCTCTTCCGAACAGTAGTGTAAAGCGGCTTGTATCAATGGACTATGCAGACTGTATAACTTAATTAACATGGTGTGTCAATCTACCATAAAATATTCTACAGAGACACATAGGTTTACAAGTGCCATGAGATCCATCTCAAGAAGCAGGCTATATGGATGCCAAGCCTTTCTAATAACACGTCCTCCTGACTCAGCCTTCCTTGTGTTATAGCTCCAGCAGTAAGAAAGATCCTGTCCTTCTCTGAAAGTGAGACTGGTAAGTGTAGTGGTCAGCATAAATAGATATAAGAAACACTATTAAGGGTCTGATTCACTTTCAGTGACATTGGGCTAAATGAGAAATAAATAGTCTCATATTTATAGAATTGCCTGAGGGAACAGACTTCTGCAGTGAGAACAGGTTGCATGCATTCACTGACTTGTCTGAAGTTTTCTCTGAAATACTGTGCCATTATATTTTATTTGCATGTGTTGTTGTCTAGGCTGGTAAAGAGGGAGATATAAAATACTGCAAGGTGATCATGATGACTTCAGGGACACAGACTGTAAATGAATTAGGATATAAACAGTGTAAAGAAGAACAAATCAGTGCAAATATGCTCATAACAATTTCTGTAGATTTGACTTGTCTAAGTAGCCAAAAGTCCATGCCATGGGTCCATTCCCCCCACCCTTTTTTCAAATGTCTCTTTGACCGTGATCCAGTGATCTTTTGCAGTGTGGTGCTGAAATTGCTTTGCATGGAACAAATGCAGGCTGATGATAACTTCTGCCACCTCTGGCCATCAGTGTAGCAAATTAAAGACCCAAGCCATGCTGTTGCAATAGATTTGTTCTGCTTCTTACTGCAGAGAGATTGCACAAGAACATGTTGGGAGGAGAAAGATATGCTGTACATGCTAGAGCTCAGAAAATTTTCAGGGGTGCTTGCCAGTATCACTCTATATGCTAAATTTGTACAAACACAGCAGTTAAGAAGTTGTACTCCAGTTAAAGTGTCATTTGACAAGACGAACGCATTCTGCTGTCTCCTCTTATCTTGGGAATACTTTATCTCTGGAGGAGGAGAAGAGCAGATATTCTCTGTCTTTCAGATCCAACCCTTGTGTTAGAGTTAGCATTCAGAGTGCATGAGAATCTAGGAGAAAATGTGAGTTCCTTTCCTTTGAGTAATTTAGAATAGTGAGAAGACAAGGATCCTTCAGTCTCCAGAGCTTAGGGTAGTTAGTAATCCTGATTTTAATGTGTGACAAATACTTTTTTGGTCTTATACATATTTCCAGTATCACCTAAGAGCAATGGAAATATGACCCAGACCTTACCAACACTTTCCTGTTCACGGTTGACTTTTCCCCCAATTTTTCTTTTATTCAGTGCTTCAATATGCAGTAGAACAACACAGCAGGTCTGTCAATTCAGTCCTAGCCTTCCCCCAAAAACAGCAATGGGGCTTTTTAAAATTCAGGAGCTAAATGAAGGAAATGCAAAGTGTTTAACATCATTTGCGTCCTGTAAAATCAATGTAACTGGAAGTGTGGAATCTCAACAGGAACATCTGATGGTTACATGGTTTCAGATGCTTTATCTTCTGGAAAATTGGATTATTTTGCTTGTCTTATTTTTTTATTACTGCCACCCTTCTATTTCTCCTTCTCCTTTCATGTCTCTGAAAGAGTACCCATCATGGATCTTTGTGTTTTGACTTTCTTAGGACTGATATGAAATCAAATGAGACATTAAAGAAATCAAAGAGAGAACCCTGTCATTCTGTCAGTGGCAGAAACATCTTCATTAATAACTTTGCTGTAACAGCTCCAGCAATAACTAGAAGTTATAACATATATATTTATATTATAACTTTATAGTTATAATCCTCTTCATCTTCCTGCAAAAACTCTGCTTAAGTTCTGCGTGTCTGAAAACACTGATCACTGCTGTTAAGTGCTTACTTTCTAAAGCCTGAATTTAAAAAAAAATACCTAATCCAAATTGATTTTAACAGAAGTTAGTACTAAGTCTTTCTGGGAATCTGGACCTAAATGCCTAGGAAGAGTCAGTGGTTGTTCACTGATCCTGAACAAATATTCCACTCCTTCCTTTGTTTTTCTTTCTCCCTGAGTCGGTATATGGGAAACTAATCTGAGGCTTTGGTAGTACTATTGCTAAGCGGCTCCTGAATAGCAGTTAACATTTTGAGGTACAAGAAGGGAGCCTGGCACCTAAGGGGAAGCAGTGCAGAAACAGCAGGGTCTGCGTTCGGCATGCCCGCGCAGGAAAGAAACAGCAACGTCGCTAACAGGCTGCCAGATATGTATGCCCAGTACCAGCAAAAGCACTTATTGCAAGGCAGTCTGAGGGCAGCCTTTGCAATTCCCAAGACCTTTAACCTACACACTGCACGTGCCAAGTGTGGGATGTGGGGCAGAGGGTTCAAGGGAGTGCAAAGTTTAACTTGACTGCAATTTACTGTTCCTTCCAGCTGCTAGGCACTCCTTGGCACCCTCCAGACATCATGCACTGCTTAACTAGCTACTGTTGTGAGAGCTTAGAGTAAGGGTAATTTAGTGATGGTGGGAAGGTGACAGACTGGCAGCTTCCACCTGTGAATCTTTGTCTGTGTCATCTCCTTGCTCATTCCCTTGCTTGATTGTATAAATTCCTCTCCACAGGCCCTACTCAAGATGCTGATCCATACGGTTCACCTGCCACCCGCTCATCCCTTTTGGCAGATCATTGCAAATGTTTACAAAAGGGATCTTAGCCCAGAGACAAAGGCTAAAACTCATTCAGTTGAGCGGCCCCTCCAGACTGATAAAGGCTGCTTTCTGGGCCCTGCAGATGCAGTAGTCTTTTTAAAATGACCTTTTCTTACACAACTGGAGCCATTGAGGAGCACTACAGTCCCAAAAGATGGCCATTAAGCATGTACTGTTTGTACGATGGATTCAGGGAGCAACCTCTACATAGTTTTGTGTTTGTCACTCTGGGGCATCTGATTGAAAGTCTTTTTGTTGCCATATTCCTATTTGTCAAACTCATATTGTTACAGTTAGGTCTCTTCAAGTGAATAATTGGTTCTGCCATTGGCAATTTTATGTAGAGGTTCTGATAATTTGGGATAAGAAGTTCACTTTCTCTGCGCATGTGATAGAGAAGGATGAGGCCAGACTGTGAAAGACTGTGACTTCTCCCCAGCGGATCAGATATCCTCCCACGTGGATGCAAGGAAGTTTTCAAGGATGTTTAACACAGAGTCACTGAGAAATAATTTTGGGCACTGAGTTTCTAAGTACTCATTCTGCCTCTTTAGCTTCACAGGAGGTTTTGTTTGAGAGGTTGTGACACACTCAGCCATCTCATACACTCACATAGCAACATGGGTGTGTGATTTTAAGTGAGGTAGGATCAACCACTTATTGTGGCAGAAGGCTGAGGGACAGAGTTTTCTGGAAGGAATTGTGAAGCACAGTGCAGAGAAAGCTGTCCACATCTTGCCCCTGGCATGGGCATTTGGGAAGCAATCCCCTGGATACGTTCTCTGTGCATAGGGAGATGAGAACTGGAATTGTCATGGTCTGTAGCAACTGTGGTCAGTCACGGCAGTACCAACAGCACTCACCTGAGACTGAGCTTGCCCAACTTGTGCTGAGATCATCTCAGTTGGTAAGATCTCTTTGCATACCTTGCAAAGTATGTCAACTGGTACTGCTGGTTTTTTCAGGTTCATCTCTAGCCTCACTCTGATTTTGAAATGCCAGCTGCGAGAGGACATGTACCAATTGTCTGCACCCATCCTTCCCACAAGTGGCTAAGTGGAAAAATGTTGTTTGAGCCACAGATTAATGATTTATTTCAGGTCTGTGCGGTCAGGAAAAGTATACCTGTATGTGTAGCCTTTGCATTGGACTTCTTTGCTCCGTTGTTCCCTGTAAGGTCCACCCAGTATCTGGGATTACCAAGGACAGGGATGTGGAGGAGTGCTACAGGCCTTTGCTCAATTACACACTGTAGATTAAGAAAATGATCAGTGATGTTACACTTACATGAAACCCAAGGGCCATGAACAGTAAGCCCACTATGTGCACCCAGGCCTATATTTTCATGACAAATAACGTTTTCATTCAGAGATTACCTATTGATTTCAGGGGAATTGATGGCAAAGTAAAGTATTGATTTTGGTTTAAATCAATGGAAGACCTCCTCCTCCTCCCTTTGATGAAAAGGAAGGCCAATTCCATTAAATAAGCGACTAGAAAACACCAGACACAATTCCCAAGTGAAGTCGTACAGGTACATTCTCGCGGCAGGAGAGAGGATTAAATCACTTCTTTGAAAATTAATTCATTTTTCAGCTGCAAAGCAAAAGGAAAGTCAGGAAAGTCAGCATAAAACATCTTCACTGATTTCAGCAGCTCTTGCACTGGCCCTAAGTTATCATTCTTTATATATAACTTTTTTCAAAAGAAAGACTACACTTAAAGCAGTAGCCTACAGTAAATCATTCCTGAGAACCCATATGCCCCCACTTGCTATTGCAAAATGGTGTTTTATTTTCTCATGTGCAACTCCATACATGATATCACATCATGTAAATTACTTGTGGCGGCTGTGCACAGGGTGAGAAGAAACAGGATTAAATTGCAGGAAGGATGAGTTAAATTATTAAATTATTAGGAAAAATTCTATAACATAAAATCTAAGCAAGATCCTAAACAAATTACACAAGGAGTCAGCAGTTCCTGTGTCCTCAAACATTTTAAGAATAGCCTAGACAAACACCTGTCAGGAAGAGTTTAAATGGATGCTAATTCATCCTCAGGAAAGCAGGACAGACTAAAGGACTACAGAGCTCTATAAATTTCCTTCCAAGATGACAGAATTAGCAGTTTCATTGACAGTCCTGTGGCTTAATGCATCCCCAAATGTTGAGGAAAGTTGTGTTCACTAGTAGAGTTGGTGGATTGTACCTCATTGAAGTAGATTATTATTTTCATCTTCTGCGGGGGCAGCAGCAGAAGAGAGTGCTTATATGGTATGACAAGTTAAGTCAGTGCCGTAGCCTAAAACAGAGCTTGGATCACGCAGCTCTGACTAGACCTTGCTTCTGCTGCAAGCATTCTGCCATGAGTTCGTACTTCACTCCTCCTCTCTCACAGGGATTAAACAAACTGTTCGATTCAGATGGCAGTAAATTGCTCAATTGGACCAAATCAATCAGTTGTAAGAGTTTTGGAACAAAAAAATCTGAATTAATACAGCTACCTCAAGCCACCTCTCTCCAGTCCACATCTTGTAACAAACCCACAGCCAATAATTTCTCACTTGCTGCTAGTCATTTAAGGAAAAGGCAGATAAGTGCAAAGAATCACTGCAAAAAAGATGTCATTCCTCATCCTCACTTATCAAACTCTATTATCTTTTTCTTAAGCAATAATGTACTGGATTTTTTTCATCAGCTGACACTGTAGCTCAATGCCACTTTAAAAGCATAAAAAGAAACTGGTATGTGTATACAGTAGTAAGTTAATTCCAGCAGCATCTCTGGCAGACAGTGCATGCAAAATGTGCTGTTGAAAAGTAATCTATAGTTTTTTCAGGAGGATGGATTTATCTTATTTGGTACCGGGCAGTTCAGGTACTGAATTGATGACTGAGGAGGAGAAAGGTTGTTTTGAGGGCAACTGTAAGAATTCTGCTTATGAATATCACAAACCTATTGAGCCATCTCAGGAAGGGTCCAAGTCGTACACCTGAGGAGTGTGTGAGTCAAAGACCACTCTGAATTTACCAGTCAGCAATCTGTTACATATAGTTGCAAGTAGATAGAACAATATTCCAGGTTATCGCTGAGCTATGAGACTATTCACACGTTTTCTCATTTGAGTCTGAGGTGAGTTTCCAGAGCTGTTTTTCCGCAGACTGTATTAGCTTAAAGTACTCAGTCCAAGCTGAAATATCCTTACAGCCTGAACATCTTCACTCTGGGTTCATTCATTTAACCATCCAGTGATACTGCTTCTCTCATCTTTCCTTGGCTAAGAAGAAAAATTATCCTGTGCTATCACAAGTCCTGTTCCAACACACACACACACACACACACACACGCATCTTAGACCAAGAGGAATTCCTGTGTCTGTTTAGCTAATATAAATATACTTCAGTAATTCCTGCAGTGAAGGGAACTAGCCTTCCTCACTGTAGAAATGAATGACGTTGAACTCATTTATTTGCATTGCAATGATATTTAGAGACTCTAGAAAAAATGTCAGGGCTTTATTCTGCTAGGCGCTGTACACATATTTAATAAAAGACAGCCCCTACAGTAAACAGCTCACAATCAATAGAGACGAGAGCTAAAAGATGGGAGAAAATACACTTTTATGAAATTCCACCTTTCAAATGCAATATCCGTTTGGAGTCACCACCTGAGTGAAATTTGAGATCTGAAAGGCTACCTTTATTACTTGTACCCATAAATATTTATGGCAATTTAGCCTCAAAATTCCCATGTGCTTAGGGCCTTCAATATGCATTCAGCACAAAGGGAATTCAGCATGCATATCTGAGGGCATAATGGTTTGAGTAATCGGTTTGGTGTTCCCCCCCATGAGCTAAAGCACTACTCAAATGAGTCCTCTGCTTTGTAGCAAAATGCTAGTAACGTATACAGGGACATATAGCCAACACATCTTGCTAGAGGCTGGCCATGCCTGTTTTAAACATGCCTGTTTTAGCCTATGCTTTCTTTCAGGCTCTAAAATACCACCTGCCACTCCAGACTCATGACAGATGCCAGAGTCCTGATGGAATTTTATAAATAATACTGCATATTATTTTGAAATGTATGGAATGCTATATATTAGGATGTAAATAAAATATGTTTAAGTCTTTCATTTTGCCTTTCGCTGCTTACCATATTACAGTTTATAGTCTCCAACTCCTCTACTCCCCAAACTCAAGGGCTAGAATTTTTCTCTTTATCCATGACAGCTGTGAAGTTTGTGCAATCCCGTGACTCCAAGAACTGCAACTTTCAAGGGCAAATGTAAATTATCAAGAAACTTAAAAGAAAATTGTCCTATCATCCAGCAAGTTGCATTTGAAGAGCTTCTTTACAGCTAGCAATACAGTTATTTCACAGTTTTGTTTTAATTTTTCAAGACAGTTATTAATAACTGATCTTTCTTCTGAGTGTTCTATAATTCAGATATTTTCAAAGAAAGCCCAGCTTGGACTAGTGAACCCTTTTAAACCTTTAATGGAAATGTAAACTCCCACTCACCAATCTATGTCATTATCTGTGCCAAAGCTGCTATACATAATTGGCTGGGACAAGATAGCTTACAAAACTCCTATTCCTTGTTAGTGTCTTGTTAACAAAACCTTGTTTAAATCCAGCCCTGGTTAATACAATGTGAGGATTCTGGTAACTTGCAGAAACACAGCATGTTGCCGTATATCATATATTCCCATCTCAGACTAAAAGGGAAATCAACTACTTTCTTTATGTAGCAACAGGCTAATGCCTGTAGAATAAAGAAAATAAATTTCTCTAATCCTGATGGATCACTCTTCTGCTCTAGATACCATTTTGTACACTTAGACAGGAAGGTGGACAAAAATAGAGCGAACTTCTCATGGGTAACTATTAGGTGTTAGTCAGAAGGGGTTTAGCTGTGTTCTGTCTTACAGTGTTAGTGATTGTATATGACTGGTGGGACCCAGGAGCAGTATTTCTATCACTGAAGTCAGTCACATTCAGTAAGTGACAAAGGAAGTCACTAAAGGAAGATTTTTTAATACATTAATATCCTTGATATGTGAAATCAGTGGGAGGGTTGCTTAAATGCTGGTTGTGTTACATGGGTTAGAAACACAGAGTTAAAACCATATATACAAGAAACACAGGAATGATAGCTGGTTTAAAAATAGAATTCATAAACCAGAAAATTCCTACACTTAAGATTTTTTTTTTTTTTCTGGAGTAGACACTGAAGAGCTGAAACACTAGACTTTCACCCAGACTAGAATATTCCTTAAGGCTTTTATTTGAAACCCTTTCCTCTAGAATTTTCAGCTGAAATAGGATTATTCAAATTTTCAGATGGCAAAATCAATTTTTCCAAACCAAATGTAGTGTTTAGAAATCCACAGTTCTCCTTAGAAAGAAGAAAACTCTTTAATAAAAATTCCTGATATGCTGTAATGACTTGATTTCAGACCACCTGAATACGTGGTCTTACATCCTATTTAACTTCACAGTAAACAATTTCTTATTCAGGAACACTGAGATTCAAGAACATTTGGGGATACCATAATTGCTTGCTGTGCCTGTAGTGAGCTGGGGGAACATTTTAAAAATAATCTAAATAAAAGAGTCAAAGCTGTTTTTAAAATGAGCCTTGCTATCAAAAATCACTTCATTGCCTTTGACAGTGTGACCAGTGGGTTTTTGTGAATTATCAAGTCTCCCAGACTTCCTCGTCTCTCAGGCACTAGGACTTCACTCGAGCTGTGCCAGAGGTAACGTCTGAACATCTATGGCAAAGATTAAATATCTAGTGAGTGCCAGAAGAAAACACATATAGAGAGCACCAACTCATCATTCAGTAAATCCGTTCTTGTTCTAAACTAGTTTACTTTTGCTGAGTTCTGCAGATTTTATTTCCAAAGAAATACATTGGAAGCTGTAATGGGAAAACACCTGTTCCTTCCATAGGGGAATAAAAAAGTAAGGGCGATAGGAAAAGTAGAAAGCCTGAATAGATGGAAAGACCATCATCTTTTATTCACTTTCTCATAGTCTGTGATCCCCATATCTGTACTTCATGTGACTGATACCAATTGCCTTAGTAGCCGCTGGGTATTTTAAAATAATAATAATCTAATTACAGATGGAGTGTGAATTGTCTGCAAGGTACCAAGCACCTGGGGCATGAAAATAAAATCAAGTTTCTGACTTAAGTACAAAGGGGAGCTCAGGGCAGAACAAAAAACCAAAATCCACCACACACACATACATCCCCCCCCCTCAAAAGGAGTAGTTTATCAGTGGCAGTTTGAAGTATGCAGCACAAGAGGACAGATTCTCATACTCAATCTGCATTACTAATGTAAATTATTGACCGTCATAGTTGTCTACTGACCAAAGACTTTATTCCCCTTTGGGAGGTAGGGGCATAGGCTTGTTTAGAAGTGGGTCCTGGGCTGTTTTGAAAACGCTGGTAAGATGCGTGTTACTGGGAAAGTTATTTTATTTCTGACATCACCTCTTTTTCCTTCACCTATTTTGTGTTTGTTTTGACTTTGCAGACTACGAGCTGTTTGCAGCAGGAACAGCCTGTTTCTGTTTGTATTTGCAGTTTACAACACAAGGAATCCCTGATTTTGACTGGACACTTCAGGCTCTGCAGAGACATAAGTACAAGAATTTAAAAGACAATTTTTTTGCTTCTGTAAGTGTGTGCAGCAGTGTTAGTTTATCCCACTGCCCCCATGGCCCCACAACCGTCTGCTGCATCTTATTACACCTTCAAATGCTGGCATAAACTCTTCAAAGCAGGGACAACTTGTTAGCTGTTTGCCTGCACAACACTGAAGGCATCACAAGCCCAGTGGTTGATCTGTGTGACGGCGTGCGGCTGGGCAGACGCGCAGCAAGAACACAGAGTACAACAAAGCACTGCTCATTTGCTCCAGTGGAAGCCAAAGAGGAGGAACATGATGAGATGTCACATACCCAAATCCCTTCCTCTGAGCTCCATGGAGAATCATCTTCCCCAGAAAGCTCTGGAACAAGATTAATAAGAGGGGCAGAGTGCAAGCATAGAGGACAAGATCATTTTCTCACAAAAATAGGCACTTCGACAGCCCTGCTGGGCCACCACAATCAGGCCTTTGCAGGAAGGAATGTGATTTATAACAAATTATGTCCATAAACTCAATGAATTTGCTACATCAGATGTTCCCACTGATTTACATTTGGAACCTCAGTGGTAGCGAGCGAGCCTGGCAGGTTAACAGAGTGCCGTATTTCGTGAAGTGCAGCAGTCAGACTCACAGTGCCTATGGGAAGCATAGCTGTCATGGCAATAAAATGATTAGTATACAGAGGAATAGAAGGGCACTCACTAGCCTGTTTTTAATCTTTTAAGTAATTCCAGCTTGTGAAGGTTAAAGGGATTGGCAGCATGAGACACTAGAGCTTTGCGGACATTCAGTTCCCTTTCTTTCTCTGGTTTTTATTCTTTGCTCTCCCGATAAGATCTTTGCAAAAGGCAGTGAGAAACAGCTTCGCTGTAATCTCAGTAGGTCTGGTCATTTAGGGAGGCTACCACCTGTTACAAAGGAAAATGGCAAGGCAAGACAGAGATTCAAAGACAGCCTTGACAATTGTGTCCAAAGAGAGGTAGTAGCAAATGAATATATCTTTCTGTACTGTGCCCAACTCGTTGCTGACCCAAAGCCTGAGAGCATCATGAAAACTGATTTGTTATATTTGTCAATACAAACGAAGTTCTCTTCTTAAGAAAAAGTTGGAGCTGGTCACAAAGTGAATTAACTTACAACCTTAAAGGCGGGTGGGGTGAGGAGGGTGCCATGTGCTTTAGTGAGGTATAAGCTTCATCTGCATCTTTTACTGAGGTTTGTCCTTTTAAAATGGATCACCTTTCCAAGAAAATACACTTTCATTGCAGGTGTAAACCTTTCCAGAAGTGTCCCAATGTACAGAGAATTAATAAATTTCATAAAGTTCAGACCAGTCTCCAGGTGGAGACTCTCCAGTTCAGACCTGAGCTCCACAGTTCTGGTCATCTTAGGTGTCTTTCAGCGGTGGGTTTGCATTATTCTTGTATCTAGGACTGAAAAGACATCCAGAGTTGGATTCATCTGAATATTTACAACTTAGCTGTTGACTTCAGGGTGCCATTATGGCCAGAGAAGCAGGCAATTGTAGGTCACAAGTCATCTTGCTCTAAATAGAAATCTAAAACACATCAAAGTACACCTGCTGCTTTTTCCCGTGGTATCTAAAGGGATCTTGAGATGAACATCACTAAATAGTCTATGCCATCATAAAATCATTCATTTTGACATTCTCAAATCTAGAATGAGACCTGTGCTCAACACAAGGAGAGCGGTTTGGTGAAGGTACATGTACCTGGAAAACAGGAGACCCAGGTTCAAGTCTTCATTTCAGATCCAGCGTAATGCCAGGTTTAAGTTTCCCAAAGACAAAAGGCATAGACCTTTGACTAATTTGAGGTGGGCAGCTACTTCCCTTTACCTCTTCCACATTTCCAAAACATAAGTTAAAAGGTCCAAGTTTCATCCTATAGTTTTGATCAGAATGCCAACATTAGCAGTGGAGTTGAATTACTGTTGACACTAAAAGAGCTTCTTTATGAAATGCACAAAAGATTCATGAAGATGGGTAGGGTTTACACACCAGCGAAATTAAACTGTCTCATGAGAGGAACATGACAACAGTTTAATAATCCTTAGCAACACTCCGGAATAATGCAGGACAATCCTAATAATGTGAATGTTTCAGCGGCCTAAATTTAACTCTCTGTATGTGATTCTCTGGGTTCTTTGTTTTCCACCTCAGTTCTTATGAAAAAACCCAGAGGTCTTTAGTTATAGTAAGTAATCAGTTGCCTTCCAGTTCCTCCACATCCCTTAATAGTGTTTAGAGGCCTTTCCTTTTTCAGTACTGGCTCAGGGAGAAGCAGCACATATAAAATATGTAAATGCAAATCAAGTAAGGCCCTTTTGTCTCAACAAACTTGGAAATGTATTTGGGAGCACAGCTTATTGTCTCAAATTCCGACAACTCTGGCTCATCAAGCAGCAGCCTCTCAGCCAGCATTTCAAACAGGAGTGTACAAATACCTAATGTCGATAAATCACATTCATAAATAATTATCAGAGGATCAAGATCATAAGGTTTGATTATTTAACAAGGAATTTATTCAACACAAACCAGCCAGAAGCAATATTTGAAGTGCTTTTGCTCTTTCTCATCTCCAGCTTTCTTTTTCTTTCACCAGCTGTGAATTGATCCAGCAAGGAAAGACCTACACAGATGTATAAACACAGAAGATGGGTAATTTGGTATGGAGCAGGCTTTACTTGTACTAAACATGGTGGTGAGGTTCAAAGTTGCTGGTCATATACTGCCTCACAAAACGCACTTTAATGGCAAACCAAAAGAGTAATAACAGTGAGACTGTCCTTTCTCTCTCAGGTATAGGTAAGATCTCTGCCAGTTTGTGTTACCTCATTTGAGAAAACCTGTGGGCTGGAGAGAGTTCATGGGGGTGCAGCAAGTGCAACCAGAGGCTTTGTGATCCTGGCCTGGGGGAACACTGAGTGAGCTGAGCCCTGTCAAACCGGAGACAAGCAGACTGACGGGAGCGATGCTAAAAGTCTGGCACAGAGAAGAAACCGAGAATCCTTTCCCTGTCACAGATAGAAGACACATAAAGATCTCAGCCTGCAACAAAGGAGAGCCAAATTAAACATTTTAAATGTAAAGGTAATGAACTGCTAAAACAGATTTTGTGGGGAGGCTGTGGAGCATCCATTGGTCCTTGAAGAACAGTCTGGATAAACACCTATCAGGAATCTTTAGGTAGAGCTTGTCCTGCCCATGGGGACATACATTTCTGAATGGCAACTTTCTTCTTTCAGTCATAAAAGGAAAACATTTCTAGTTTCCTATGGCTGTCTTAAAATTTTTCTTACCCCAGATGTCTGGAAGAGTGAGGTTTGCAGTGGGAATCAACAGTTTGGATGGAGTGTGGCTGCTCAAAGAAACTCAGTTCTTCCAGAGACTTCTCCAGTCAGCCCTGTTTGAATGACCCTTGTCCTCAGGCTGCCTTGGCCATGGCCATGAGAAGCCCCTGGGAGCTGGACCGTGTAGCTGCTGGAACCTCAGGCCCTCTTCACACACGCATGCACAGGCACACAGTCAGTCTACCAGAACAGATTTAATTGAAAAGAGGCTTTATTGCCACCTTCCTCTGATTAATTCAGAAATGCGAAACTAAACATATGGATGTTGGGCCCGATTTTCATTTATGCTAATAGTTTTCATACTGCTTTCTTCCTAAAAGGAAGCCTTAAAAAGTGGGTAAAGAGAATTTGCTGTCTTTTTATATTGACAAAGTGGGGGAAATTGGCCATAATACAAATAGGAATCGAAACTACCGAGTACTTCAACTGGGTTCTTATTTTCACGGTAATGCCTTTCTACTGCTCTGGTGCTATAAGGGACTTTAAGGTGAGTATTAATGAAGTGTAATTGCACTTTGCAACACTCTGCCCACACAAAGAGGTCTTAAAGGAATCTCAGTGTAAATGAGAATCTTGCCATTTATAGCTAAACTGTGTTGGCTTAATTGTAATGTGGTTATTCAGAAACATTTTAATCTTTTCAAAAATGCAGAGGAATTTATGGCTAAAATAGTGTTTTAAACTGTTTTTAGCAGTAGGGTAGAAACAATGTTAAATGAAGAGTCCCTACACCGGAAGCCTCCTTTTCCTGGGATCTGCAGCCCACCAGTGAGCATCTATTTCTGAATCTTTTCCCTCCTCCATGTTCAGCCTTTAGGGAAGAAAGACGGTTCTAGCATTAGCTACTAAGCTTTGACTGAAGTAGCTGCAACCTGTTACTTGAGGTCTCTAGTTCACTCCCAGGCCATTCTGGTGGTTCTTACACTTGTGCTAAAAATTCCTCATTCAGAGGCCATGATGAAAAATTATTAATATGATTTTTGTTTAGGAAAGATTCTCACCTTCTATGCTCAGGCTGGGGAACTGTGCATGTGAGGGGAAAGCAGCCTCCCTATCAAGGCTGCAGAGAAGCAGTGAATCCTAAGGAATGAGAGAAACGGTGGTTTGTGACATCGTAGATAACCTGGAGTTGGTTGTTCTCTCTGAATTTGAAAGCCAATGCATCACTACTGTCTTATTTCTACATTCCTGCCATAGGGACTTCTTACTCAGACTTTGGATTGAGTCCAAAATTTGAATTATACAGTGCTAGTAGAATTTCTGGGAAATCACTTCTAAAAGAGAAAGAATTTTTTGTCCTTCTATTTTCCTGCAGAACTTATTGTTTCTGGATTCAAATGTGAGCACCATCTCATTTTGAACTTCTTGCTTCTCTAGCTGCTTGGTCTCTGTGCAAAATAACTTCCTTCTAACACATCTAGAGCTGTGATAGGGTGACATAGGACACAAAGCAGTTTTGGTATCTGCTGGAAGTGGGCATGGAGAATGAAATGAACTTGAAAGAAAACTGAAATGTAGATAGAATGAAGTCTGAGATCTGATACTTTCAGTAATTTCTTCTATATGTAGAAGGCCTTCACTAACACTTCTAGTATCATTAGTTATCAGAGGACACTTGCTAACATGGGTATGCAACAACATTTATAAATGGATATTACTCTTTCTATTCTGAAATGGTGAATTATACAAAGTGTACAGACTGATAATGGAAAAGGAGATAAATCATGCACTAGCCTCCACACAGATGAACAGCTCTTTGCTTCAAATCTGAATATTCTAATTTAATTTTACTTTTTTTCTTATTTGGGTACATATCCACCAACTCAGATGACTTCTGGATTTGGCCCCAAAGAAAAAAGGTAACAAAAGCAGAGCAGAGCATTTATTGTCTAGCCCTAGAGAAAGTTCATCCTTGGAAGTCAAAAGAAACTCTAATTGTGCATCTGATTCTCGGCGATTCTTGAAAGTGTTTTACAATCTAAAAAGCATGGAGGACATGTTCAAAGGCATAAACACCAATCAGGCATCCAGCTGCCATCAAGAGTCATCAGGAGCCAGATATCTGGCTACCATTTGTGCCTTTGAAAATCTCTTCCTGCATCAATTACACTTACTCCCACTTCAGAGCTGCAGTACACAACCAGAGTGGCATAAAATATCCTGAAGAAAATGAGCACCAGCCTGAGTAGGGAAAAGGAGAGCAAACAGTGATCTACGGAGCTCACATACCCAGAAAGTGCCTGGCTAACTAGGGTGCAGTCTGGGAACCAGAAGTAGATAAATGGGCAGAAGACAGCAATGTACAGAAATGGAATGAAGGTAGTTAAGAGAAGATTGAACCAGAAAGCCTTTTGAGCTGGAAACGAGTGTGAGTACCTAATGAGTGACAGCGAGGAAGAGAAAAGAGGTGCTGGCAGTGGGAAGAACAGATGGATCATTCCAAATGGCTGTCAACATTTCTGAGAGAATCACAAAGCTCTTGCTGGAGATGGGGTGCAGCAGAAAGGATTTGCTTGTGGACACGCACCACGAGAACCATGTGTTGGACCCAAGCCCCAGAAGCATGACCAGAGGCAGTAACCCTGACATCCCTACCCTACTACCCCTCCCAGCAAGGGAACAAGGAGAGCTGGATATCATTGCCGTGAGCTCCCATCCCTACCCTACTACCCCTCCCAGCAAGGGAACAAGGAGAGCTGGATATCATTGCCGTGAGCTCCAGCTGCTAGAGACAGAGCACAGTGCTGGGTGAGGAAATGCTCCTCCATGCGAAGCCTCCTTTCCAAGTTCAGCCCCGCCAATACTGTACTTTGTATCTTGACACACAAACCATCCCTTTCTTTTTCTTTCCTTTTCATTTATTCTAATGTCTTTTTTTATTATTGTGTTGCAACAGCAGCATTGAAGACACCGTAATTGAGTGTCTTTTGTTCCACAAAGAGTCTGACAAGTCTTCCCATGGTGCCAGAGACACTTTGTTCAGTGTGGAGACCCCAGAGGGCTGATGCCTTATCCAACTGTTAGAATGTTTACCTTAAAAATAATATTATATGTGGCAAGACAGAGAGGAAAAAAGTGGGGGTTCAGAGGAAGAAAGAAATGAGGATGAAAAAGAGGAAAACTGGCATGAGAAGAACAGAGAGAGAGGGAGGCTGATCTCATCGCTGTGAATTCCCAGAGTATGATGTTTTACCTGCACCTCCACACACACAGCATTTTAATCACCTGCTTTTATTTGGCAAATGCAAAAACATTTTAGGCTTACTGAATTCTGAGAAAAAAGGTATTTTCCAGAGAGGCCAGTCCCAGGAATTCTGTGGAAAGTCAAAAAGGGCATTTCCTCAGAATGCTGAGGCTGCAAGAAACAAACCAAAACCCAAAGGTTTATTGCAAAGAAGGAGGAGCACATAAGGTGGGTCTTTCATAAACAGAGGACTTCTATCATTCAGGGAGGATCTTTCCAAAGGAAAAGGCCAATGTATCAGTGTCCTTTTTACCTAGGAATCCATATGCAGTGTACAGCCTCCAAAGGAATTTTTTTTTTCTGTAACACTAATATAAAACTGGAATGATTCAGACAATCAATGGAATTAAAACAACAAATCTCTCTGAACTAAAGGCTGGCAAAATAATTGTGTTGTCTTTCCCTTCTGGCAATACTTTCTCTTTCAAGATAATGATGCTCTAATTGTGTAGTAATACTTATTCTATCACAATAACACATACCTGCGATAGCGTTCCAGCTGTGATCAGAGTCCAGTACAGAGAATGATGCAGCCTCTGTATTTAGGCTAAGTCTGAATACATGAAAGTAGAGGAAAGATAATCTCCCATTCTGTGTGTATAATATCTTTCCCTATACGGATTGTGCCTACACACAGAGAACTCTTCTGATTTTACTTTCTTTGTGTTTCTCCCATGAGGACTACATCCTCAGCCATGTTATGGGATAAGCATACATAATAGAAGAAGTGGATCCAAATCAAGGCAGAATGGCATTACATTTTCAGCTGAGATTTGGGGGAAAACAGACATCTGAGGGATGACATTTGATACATTTGTTTCGAGATTCAGAAACGTGTTGTTGAAGTAGCGGGTAGGGGTTGCTGAGTACTGGGAAGGCTGTGTCAAAAAGGAGGCAGCACTCATGCCATTGGTGCCCAGGCTCTGAGAAGAGAGGAGTGAGATGAGCAGTGACCCACTCACAGCTTGTTATAGACATAGGAGAACAACTGCCCTGTGAGTAAGACCTCAGTCTGAAGCCACCACTCCAAAGTACATCTACAGGTATTTTGCAAGCAAGGCAAACAAATGCAGAAATTAAGGTCTAACTGGGTGAGTAATTCCAGTACTGCAGTGAAACAAAGTCTTCAGTGAACATTTTTTTCTATGTCCTTTTGGAGAAGCAGTTTAATTCAACTCAGAGTACATTCCTCTTCTTTCACAGGAGAAGGGATTTATGAGACACCTGGGAGTGCAATAATACAGGCTGGATAAAGCAGGGGTGAGGGCCACATCCTGTCCAGTAAAATATCTGGAATTAATTGCTAAACTACCAGTCACAAAAGGGCATCTAAAAGGACCTTCCAAGTCATATGAGTGTTTGGAGGTGATAATGCAGGTGGTTACTAGAGTAGAATCCTGCATCTCTTCCCTAACAATTAGAAGCAACAGAGTATGTGCTTAAAAAAATCTTAATATATTGCAACTGAAGTGTTCAGAACTGTAATGCTGCAGGTTCTGTATAACAAGGGCTGCCTATCTAACTGAAATGTAGCAGGATGCCTCTGCAGTAGTTTCAGAAAAACATTCACTCATTGTTAAGCCACCTGTTTTCTCAGATAGTTTAAAATGCCCTTGTATTTTCTTCTAGCACCGAATAAACCTCAGATCGTGTCTCACCATTTACAACAGACCTGCAGGATACTACAGATTTTCTGGAGGTCTTATATCTGAAGTACTTGAAACCACTGATTTCACACCTTTTTTATGCAGAGCCATATATAATCCCCCTTTTCATTTAAAATCTTGGCTCTGATCTGATCAAAGCTTGCAACAACAGATGGCAAAACCAAGTGAACTACTCAAACCATAGGCGCTGTGCTAGACAGAATAAAATGTCCTTTCATCTTTGTAGGTACTGTTGAAATCTTTAAATAAATAATTAGTATGGATTCTCCTCTCTCTTCCTCATTGTATGTTGAAGATTTTAGGAAAGGGCCTATATTTTTGTCACACTTTCTAACTGGACACTTGCATATGACCATTACGGATTTGCAGAAAATGTTTATGCAAGGCAGAGGTCCAGCAATATTTCAGAAGCAGTAGTTGCAGTTTAAACCCACTGCAATACAACAGTGCAACATTCTGATGTTATGGTTCCAAGCATAAAAGCATTTTGGAAACTAGTATTACATTATAAATCATTTATATGGGTACTTCTAATAATATGAAGAGTGGAACACAAGAAAGAGGGACATATTTCAGAAAGACTCTAATCTGGTTTTACATTAGGGGTACAAGAATAGAAAGTGAATAACGATCTATCTCAAACCCAGAAATGGTAGTGCATTGTTTACCATCCTAGGAGACATAAACCTGACATGAACCTTGTTGTTCAAAGGCTTGCTTTATTTATAGTAATAAAGTTACTAGATCCTGTTAAATAAAGTTACAGCTGAAAAGTTCTGGGAAACACTGCTTGAGACACAACACACGAGAGGTTCTTGATATACTTAAGTAAGATCTCTTTTTCACTCCCCTCCATGTCCCAACATTTTTTCTGTTACCAATTAAACTGTGTAATTTGCTGGAAATTAGCTGCATCCCTCAGGTTCCTCAGAGGTTGCTCATAGGCATCATTTAAGCATCCCAGAAATAAGAGTGACACAGTGACCACTGGCTTTTAAAATGTATACAAACAGCTATTCCCCAGAGCAGCTATGCTGGCTGATACAGCTCCTCCATCACACAAAGTGAACTGGTCAGGGCTGGAAGGGACCCCACTTCTTTCATTTCAGCTGGCAGCCCTCACTGAAATCAGCCTTGATGTAAGCCCCTCACCTCTAGAAAAGAGAGTGGCACCATCTGAGGGTACACACAGAGAGATTCCTCTGTGCATGTAAATACCAGGCTCAGAAATCACCTACACACCTCTGATACCTTATTAACAAGGACTCCTACTCCTTCTGTCCACTGTTAAGTTCCTCCTTCCACTTCCAGACAGGCTTCAAAAGACTGAGACTCTAAGATGAGCTTAATCTTCCAACAAAACTTGATGTTTTAAAAAGGAAAACTCAGGGTGAATCCATCCTCTATGTAAACTCCATCCTGGCTGCTTGCCCAGCCAGCTTATTCTAATTATCTGGGGATATGAAAACAATAGATTGGCTTCGCCACTATATCAGTCTGATCAGCAAAGGCTTCTTTTAGCTGTGAATGACTGTAGTTACCTCTGCTTTGAGAAATCGTCATATGAGAGAGATATTTGTATGCCAACATGACAGCAACCCCATAGCTAAGCGGACGAGACCTATCGGCACCCCAGCACTCAGCAGAAGGTGGAATCTGACACACTTTTGCAGCAAAAAGAGAAATAATCTTGAGGGACTAGGCAGACATTGCCATCCCAGGGAGAAAACAGCTGGTTCAGAAGAGCTGTCTCACTGAAAATCTTTAAGAATTTAATCTCAAATATCCACTTTGTAGACTCAGACGTAGACCTTCTCTGTATCTCTTGTATCATGTAAGGATGAGAAAACAGGGTCAAGCCAGATCTAAGCCTGAGCTACATTTACAGCATCCTAAACGCCACTGCCCTTTTCAGTTCTTCACATGAAACATTTCAGATCCCACCCAGAGCTCCTGGGATGTAAGCAGGTGAGGGAGACAGTTATTCAGCTAATTATGCTTAACAAAGTACAAGCGTGAGAGATTGAAGATGTCCAGTGGCTTCATGGGTATCGCTGTGTGCCAAGTCCCTGACATTATCATTGCTGTTCTTGACTTCACCTTTGCCTGGCTATGCAAGTGTGTTGTTCGGGACAGGATTTGGATATGATGCAGCTGACGTGGGCCACTCCAATAAAATGTCTAGTTTCATCATGGTCATTTCAGGCATTCACAAGCATTTGATTTGGGCTTACAGTTCAGGCCCATTTCCAACCTCTGTTGATGGACATTTGAATACCTTCTTTCCTTCCCACATGCTCTCGCTGAAGACAGAGAGCAGTACTTGAAGCAAACAAGGAGGGTGGTAGAGGGTGCAGAACCTCAGCTGGGAGATGAAGGGCACCCTGAAATAGCAGCACTGCCCAGTGTTGTGTTTTTGTACGCTCTGGGATGGGACACTGACCCTGTTTCATTCATGCTATCAGCCTTCTCTCAGAGGACATTTTTCCTTTTTCTCATCTCCACTCCGCACCTCCTCCAGTTTGACTACAGCGTCCTTGAACATGAATAAGCAGAATGACACAAAGCAGTACACAAGATCCTAGCAGAGCTGTGATGG
>JAVJGI010000035.1:15915197-15959834 GCA_035590275.1 Ibycter americanus
TTGACTACAGCGTCCTTGAACATGAATAAGCAGAATGACACAAAGCAGTACACAAGATCCTAGCAGAGCTGTGATGGATTAACGCTTGCTGATATTTACTGGAAATATTTTTCCTGGTACACATTTGCTGTTTCACAGTTGTACCGCATCAGTACGATCGTGACTGACACGATGTGATATGACCGTGGCTAATTATGATGTACTTATCCTGTGATTCACTAATGCATGAAACAATTTTTGGCTTCCTGCTCTTTTCATGGAGTGAAATCTGACCTATTTGCAGAAATCTTATTATTCCCTTTGTCCGTGCTGCGAATGAGTCTGCACCTTGAAGTGAAGTTCCATTTCCATTACTCCAGCCTGCCAGTTCACCCACTTTCCTCTTTGTGGTGAAGTTTATTTGAGCACTGGTTAACTAATTAGCCAAATATAGTTAACCAAACCCAACTTTGGGGGTGACAGTCTTTAAGACTGGTACCAAGACCAATCTCTGATGAGCTTTCTGCTAACCTCCTTCCAGCTTGACAGTTTTCTTTAATGAATCACATACTGTTGTCTTCATTTTGACAAGTTCTTGCCCAGCTCAAGCTTTTTACTGAATTCTTGTCCTCTCTAGTTTATTTGTGACTCCTTAAAAAATGCTTTACTTTGATCCAGATGAATTAGTTCTGTGATATTTTCTTTCTTTCTTTAGAAAACCAATTACTTTAAGAAAAATGAGACTAGGTTAATACACCACAATCTTCTTTTTTCAACCCTGTATCATATTTTGTCCCATTTCCATGCTCGTACTCATATTTAATTATCGTTCCATTTTAAAATTATTCTTAGAGCTTTTGATACTATTGAGCTCAGATTAACAGTCCATCATTCCTGGATCAGTTTTATCCTCTTTCCTAAATTCAGGCACTACATTTGCTATTCTCCCAGAATATAGTACTATCTGAGGACAGCAGTTAACTACAGCCTTACTTTTAATTCTTTCAGTTCTTAAAAGGAACTTATCCAATACCCTCCAAAGTGAGCTCCTGACATTTAAATCATTCTGCTCTGTGGCTGTGATTGTTTCCCACACTGATTTCCATGAGTCCCATTACTTTCCCTATTTTACACTACCCTCCCTTTTGGGCACGCAGCGTCACTATATTCTCATCACATAGCTGCAAGTACCATTTGCGGGAAATCCAAGGCAGTGGGTGGGGAGACTGAATCTTAACATCTCAGGTCTATATGGTAATGGTCCTGGAGTGATACCTGCTGATTCATCTATTCTTTAATTTCACAGAGATGTCAGCCGCAGGCAGAGAACTTCAAGGCACTCAAAGTAGGCTTTGCTCACCCAGCAGCTTTGGAAACTTCTGTTTTCCAAGAAGCCTGTCCAAAAGAAGCAATGATTTTGTGAGGAACTTCACATAAAACATGGCAAAGCCACTTTGGTTATATTCAATTTTGCTTTTATGGAAAGCCCAACCACTACTTTGTCACACTGTGACTTTATAGGAGTTGATGAATATAAAGACTAACTGTTCAAATATTTATTGATATATTTTGCAGGGGATTTATCAGATATCTTTACATTTCAACGTTCACCTACGTTAGAGAAGTAAACAGACAGACACTGCACATTTAGATAATTTGATAAAAATTAACTGAATCTCATGTCTTTTAGAGATTAATATTTTTTTTCATTATCTTTTGTCATTTGATGCTTTTTTCCATTCCATACAGGTCCATCAGCTGCCTATTTCTTTTTGATATTATGGATCTTACTTACCGAGCTGCCACCTCCTTGTTCTTTTTAAGGTATGCCAGCTGTAAAGTGGGGGGACCTCTGGCCCTCACTATATCCTTCAATAAGTCTGAATGACCTCTTTTCTATTCAGGTTACTGTGACCTAATTCCAAGTGGGTGGACAGACCTTTAACCAGATTTCCTCTACAAGATTAATAGAGATTCTTCCTCCCCTCCTTCTCCCAAGTTTCTTGCCTTAAGTGCTAAACTATTTCTATAATGCTCCCAATGGTGTCTTCATGGTAATAAACAGGCTAGGCAAAGAAATAAGATCTCTGTGGTCTGAAAAGCATGACTAGACCTTTGGTGAACTGTGTAACTGTGTCATTTATTATTATCCCGGTAGCTTCTTACTGCAAGGACTCTGGCTATCTTAATAATTCTTCTGAATTTGTTTACTTCCAGAGTTCCCCAAAAGACTGAAAAGGAAGTATATCAACATGAGAGGAAAACACTTCTTGTCTTTAACTTTCTAGCTAATTCTTTTTCCTGAACATGTAAAAGGCTGAAGTTCCTATACCTTGAAGGGCTTGTCAATTTAGGAAAGCTATAACAACACAGGTTCATACTGATACCACTATAACTGTCTTTGTAAACACTTGGACAATACAATAGTGTCTCTTCCTTCCTTCCTTCTTTTCTCTTTCTTTCTCTCTTTATGTATTTATTTCTCTTTCTCTACCTCTCTCTCTCTCTTTCTGCTTTGGAAGTGTTGTAATCTAAAGCAAAAAAAGGAGACAGAAACTAAGCTTTAATTTTGGAGTAAAAACAACTACAAGTGTAACCATTGTTAATATAAAACTTTCCCTAGTATCACTCACACTTGGGTGACGATCTAACCCAAACAGTAAATTCCTTAATTTACTCTCAAGGATCTGTACTGGCTGCTGCATGTATCCTTTTAGCTTCTTCCCACATCTGCTTGTTCTTTCTGTCTTTGGGACATAGCCCTACCCAACTAGTAGGAAAAACTAGAGGCACCTGACATAGCCTTCACCCTCAGGGACGGCAGAAGAAGTGGAGGAGGTGACTGGAGGAAAATGAGAGTGCCCTCTCCTAACCTCTCCATCAGCATCGCAGTGGGGCCTCTCCCCTGAGCAACAGCTCATGTGCTTCAGTCAAGTAGGTTTGAGAGCTGCCTCAGAAATCAAAAGAGCACCACTTCAGTTAAACATGTGCTGGAGCTTCCTCTTGTCCGAGGACAATCAAGGTTTCACTGACTGCTTCACCCAGGAGGTTCTGACAACATTTGGATTTTCTTCACTCAAGAGGAAAATGTGACCATTAAGATGCCGGTGTTTGCCTCACAGGACTTACCTCCACCAACAAGAAAACAGGTGAGCGAGCTGCTCATTTGGCTGAATGATTAAGCCCCACTTGGATGGAAGTACAGGCAAGGAAAACCTAAAACAACACCCATACCCATGGTCAGTAATTAGTCATTGTTACAAACTGTAGCCAAAGAGGTGCTAACAAAGTCCCTGACTTTGGCCGTTTCCTGGAGTATACAGCACCTCAGACGCATCCACATGACTTTATTGATTCAAACGGATTCAGAAGTATGCTAAAAGAGAAGAGTTTGGTTTGATATCCTCTATGTAAAAACACGTTCTTATGTACCATGTAAGTCTAAAGCTCTTTACAAAGTGACACTGCAAAGTCCTTTTTCGGTTGTAGGAACAGAGGTGCAGGAGTGATTTGCCCAAAGTCATATAGGGAGCTAGAGGAAGGGCACAGGGTTATACCCACAGCTCCAGGCTTGGAGCATAGCACCTTGCCGAATGAATGCTTCAGCCTCTTTCCCTTTGTGCACATGCCTGTAGCTAATGAAATTATCTGCTTTTCTTTTGCCAGTGCTCTGAGCTCTAGGAAGGGAAGAGGGAGCAATCAGACTGTGTTTCAACTCTGAAATTTCAAAAGGTACAATTTATATACTGGGACTCATGCGTGTTTTGAGTCTGTTAGGTAAACAAGAATTACACAAAATGTTAACTTTCATAGATTTTTATTCTAAAATTTTATACCACATACTGACTTTCTGAATGTATTTGAAGCTGTTTTGATCTAAAAATTTCCTTAGGCTGGAAGGATGATATGACCTGTCGAAGACATAATGGTCAATAACCCTGTGGAAGATATTTTGTGATATAATCTCCTTTGACTTCAAAGACACTTGGAGCTTAAAAAGTTTTAAATTTGGCCCCAGGATGATGTTTCATCACTCCAGCTTGGGATGTCATCTTCTGATTTGTTGTGACACAACATTTTGCCACCACTGGGCTATAAGATCACCTGTAATGTTCTATTATTTTTTCTTCTTTCTGCTCATTGGTTCCAAAACAATTAGAAAAATTCACTGATCCTGTAAGAATGGTTTCTTCATAATGGATGGATAATCCTGCTAGATTATACTGTATTAGATTAGATCATACTGTATTACAGACCAAATACATATGACAAGAATTTAATAAAAAAATTATTCTTCATTGAAAATTTTCCTCTCATTCGATCAGATCTTTTACTGAGTTTTGTCTTTAATTTCTCTGCTGACATATACAAGCAGTTCATATTTCATGAAACATTATAGCTAGAAATTAGATCATCAGCTCTTTCAGGTGCAACACAGGGGATTCCATTTTTAGACTTGTTTTTCATGGGATAAATAACCAGCATAGACTGAAAATACATACCTCTTTGAGCTGTTTTAGGGGAGGTTAACACCAAAAGAAAAGGCTCCATTTCTTCAAGTGGTTTTGAAAATTTGGACCTGTGTTTATGTTTCTTATTGTAACAGACAGTAAAGTAGGAGAGTTTGTTTTTCTCGGGGTAGAAATCTCTGCCTGCTGATAGTCACTAAAATATAACCACCACCGCTCTCAAAAAAAACCCTACCACCACCAAAACCAACAAAAAAAAAACCCAACCAAAACCCCCAAAATTTAAAAAAATAATCAAAACCACATGATTGAAAGACTTTGTCTTACGTTATATGAAGTATGAGAGAAAAGTGGCGTGTCTGGTTCTGGTTTACACTCTATAGTCTTTTTTCAAATGTCCAAGGTGTACAATGCTATTAAACACTCAATAACTTCTCATGGAGTACAGATCTTCAACTAGCTCTCTGAGGACCTTGTGTGCTAGGTCCTCTGCCTCTTTCTACATGGCTGCAATGACAGTCTTGTGTTCAACATCTCATTTCCTGTCTTTGCAAGTTGTTCAAAACTATTGCCTACCGCTTCTCCCCTCTCTTCAGACCCTTCCTCACAATATGTGAAGTCTTGACTGTGCATGTAGATGAACCTAGCCATGACAACTTGCCAGTGACTATGTTGAAATAAGTACAAATAGACATAAAACTCAGCCATTTAGGGAACGGTATCCCTACCTCCACGACCACTTCCATAGAAGCCACAGCACAACACCTGGCTAGTGCTATGCCCAGGGAGCTCAAGAGAAGATTGTAAACCACTTGATTAGCACATGTTGCCTGAACACCTCCCTGGGAATGAGATCCAGCCTGTGAGCTGCCAGCTGGTTTATGCAATATGTCTTTCAAATCTTAAAAAGACCAGGTCCTGGTAGGACCTGCGCCTGCACAACTTCCATCACTGGAGCTTTTAGAAACAGATCTTCTGTAACAGCAACTTCTAATCAATCATCAAGACTATGTACAATGAGATATAAATTAATTTTCTAATAAAAAGTCTAATCACGGAATGAACATAAATGCTTATAATAAGCATGGGAGAAGGGCTTCTTCAGAAAGGTGAACATAACTCAACCTCAAACACAACATATTTTGCAATTATAAATGCTTTATTACCTGTTTTTTATCACTTTGTATTTGCGTTTAACTCGTTCTTCTTTTATCCCTGACTTGAGATAAGTGTGTATCTGTGTCACGGTTTAACCCTGCCCAGCAACTAAGCCCCACGCAGCCGCTCGTTCACTCCCACCCCGGGTGAATGGGGGAGAGAATCGGAAGGGTAAAAGTGAGAAAACTCGTGGGTTGAGATAGACAGTTAAATAGGTAAAGCAAAAGCTGTGCATGCAAGCAAAGCAAAACAAGGATTTCATTCACCGCTTCCCATCGTGGGCGGGTGTCCAGCCATCCCCAGGAAAGCTGGGCTCCATCACGCGTGACAGTGACTTGGGAAGACAAATGCCATAACCCCGAACCTCCTCCCTTCTTCTCTCCCCAGCTTTATATGCTGAGCGTGATGTCATATGGTATGGAATATCCCTTTGGCCAGTTCATGTCAGCTGCCCTGGCTCTGCTCCCTCCCAGCTTCTTGTGCACCTGCTCACTGGCAGAGCATGGGAAACTGAACAGTCCTCGATTTAGAGTAAGCATTACTTAGCAACAACTAAAACATTGATGTGTTATCAACATTATTCTCCTACAAAATCCAAAACACAGCACTGCACCAGCTACTAAGAAGAAAATTAACTCTATCCCAGCCAAAACCAGGACAATCTGAAAGAGCTAAAAGCCACCAAATAAGGCTGTCTGACAGCACATGAAGTCTGCCTGGGTGCAGGTAGTAGAATCAGAAATGTCATCCGTAAGATCAACTCTACAGTTCCATAAAGGCTGGGTGAGTGTGCATGCATATAAATATGTAACATTGTAGGGAGGAAAGCTGCACAAGAAACTGAGGAGTTTTCTCTGAAAGGAAGTTCCATGCCCCAGTTATCCCATCGCCAACACTATGGGTTGCCAAAGCATGCCTGTGTGCTATATAAAGTCTATGCTGCTTGCACTTCACACATTAGGAGAGATGCACTGAAACTCACTTGTGCTAAAGTAGCTCTGGTGCTTGCGGGGCAGACCATCATATGCTTCTCACTTTGGCAGTCTATGAAACTTCTCCAACAGCTCTGAAAACATATCTCATTCCTGGCATATTAGCAGAGCCAAATCAACTGTTAGGTCTCACCGTTACCTACAGCTGATTTCATAGCAAAGGCGTCTTATGTCATTCGATCTTGAAACATGATTCACTTTAGACTTTAAGTCTCCCAGGACAATTACTTATTCTTATGTCTACCACTAGGAAGTGCATTGTTTATAGGCCCACAAGAAAAATGTAAACACTGGCAAAAATCCTGTCATGTGCTAACAAGTCCTGGACCTTACTGTCTAGTGTTCAATTACTGACGTGTTCCTTGAGAGCAACCGTGTTGTCTCTCAGTGTTCATTTTACCAAGCTAGAAAACATCCTCCTTCCAGGTGTCCTCCCACAAGTTACATCCATGATTACATCGATCCTCCTTTCCCTGCGGCTGTTCCCACTTCCAGGTTTCCTCCCTTCACCTGACTGACTGTGCCTGTACCCAGGCATCCACCTATTGCCTGCTGGCTGCCTTGCCAAACGGTGACAGCAATCCCCCCTCCCCACGGAGAACACCTCACCTCCTGCAGGAGAGATTGTCATTTGCTTTTTCCATGCTCATATGACATTGATCATTGGCAGAAATTCTAAAAATTATTATATATACACAAATACATTACTCATTTCCAAAGAACGGTCGTGAGTTTATAAGAGAATTCCCTGTTTGCCCCTTGCACTTTGCATTACTGCCCGTTTCAATTATTTCAGTCTTGGTGCTAATCTTTTCCTTTTTTTTTTCCTTTCTGTGAAATTCCACCCCTTTGCTGCTGCTGCTGTTCAACCATGTATCATCTGCATATATCATTAGTATACAAGATTATTACAAAACTACTAATTAATAAGTGGTCACAAGATCAGTTTCAGGGGAATCCCACCACCGGCTGCCTGCAGCTGAATGTTTCCTCATGCAGCGCAGCCTATTTTCACAGCAGAACATTGGCTTAAATATTCATTTTAATGGCACGGTCTCTTCCAGCAGTCAAATCTTCTGTGTCGTCACAGTAATTAGGACCTCTCAGATACCAAGTACCTCTTATAGGCTACAGCACACCACCCACCACTTTCAGAAGACAGTGAAAGATGCAGGCTATGCAGCGTCTCTCTGAAATGCACCGTTATTCAGTCTCTACCTGTAAGCATGGTAATATTCTTAATTGTTTGTATTTGCACATACCAGGGATGTATCTGATGGAGCCTCCCCTCACCAGGCCTGATCCTGACCCCCACCCACAGGCTGACATCCCAGCCTGTCCTCGGCCAGTCCCCATCTCCAAAGAGGTGCTGGATGCCCAGGGCTGGGGCTGCCCCTGTTCTCCCTGCTGCCCTGCACCCTGGCTGGGGTCGTGGAATTTTTATCTATTCTACATTCATATACATACAAATATGGAATATGATCAGATTTTCCCATTAGTTTTTGCGATATCTTGAGCTACTTTGTTAGAAGTTCTACAGTAAGGGAACTGTGAAGTCTAAGCAGGGAAGAAATTCATAAGAAAACAAACAAATGGAATTGTTGAATTTAGATTTGGATGTAAATCTGGTAAAATATCAACATGGTTCATACAGTACAGCTGAAAAAATTGGAATACTTTCAGTCTAAGGCCAGACAAGACATCCTGTGCATGGGGAACAGTATGGTTTTAAGGCTCCCATGTTGCTATATTGTCCAGGTCTGTCCAGCATGTAGTCACTTCACACAAACATGAACATCATGTGCTTACAACCTGACATATTTCCTGCTTCTGAGAAAAAAATATCAGAAAATTGCTGGGTCTAGGCTGCGTGGCCAACATTGAGACCACATTTAAAGGTAAAGGACTGAGACAGTCTGGGTGTAGGATAAACATCCGTTTGTATTGCATGGAGCAGCTATTGACAACTTTTAAAAGTGCATGATTAAATTGTAACATTATGTCCTGTCTCCTTTGCATTTTTTAAGTGGGAAAAAAAGAAATTAGATTATGACTAGCCTTGGCTCCATCAGACACGGCTGCAAAATAGCACTGTTCATCTCTGGGGAGGCAGCAAAGGAGATGATTTTTCAGAAACTGTACAACAGTAATCTCAAGCTTTTGGACTGCTTAATATGCAGGTTCTCCACCCAATTTTAGGAAAGAAGGGTCCCAAACACCACTTTCCCACTTCCCAAAGGTGCAATCATGCCAGGTCAAAGGTTAAGACAATACCACATCACTGGGCTGCTCCAGCCACAAAGTGAGGGGCTTGGAGGTTAGTCCTCCGCTAGCAAATGTTACAAGGGAGAGCAGCTGCAATGGCAGGAGTCAGGGATGACCAGGTCATCTATATTTCCACCTACCGTGTATGTTGGCAAGGCAAGAAAGGAAAAAACACTCTGCCTGTATGTATGTTCTGCCGCTGCTTCAGTTCTACAGGGCTGGCCAGCCAGCATCCTTTGCAAGCAGGGACCTCCTTCAGGTTTGGTACTAGTTTATTTCCTTTGAGGATGGAGTTCAAAAAATACATCCATTTGCAAATATAAGCTAAAAACCAATTACTAGCATGCTCAAGAGCACTTTAGACAGCCGCTTCAAATGCCATCCATTCATTTATCAGCAGGAGGGGCATAAAAACCCCAGAGCATGTTTTGTGATTGTATGACAGTGTAAAAGCCTTTTTAGCATATGACACAGCAAAACCAAGAAAAGTTGGTGGATTTCAAGCCAGAACACTCACCTGTTTCTCCAAAAATCTCTTTTTTTCTATAAGGTGTATTACATATGGTAACCTTGGCAAATACCTGGTTCGCAGATGTGCAAGTATATTTTTGTGGGCATGCAGTAGGACACTGTTAAACCTCATCTCTAATTTCTTAATTAAAATAAAATGGGCAATTCCTTCCAGCAGGTTACTTTGCAGGGAGACAGGGACTCTATCCTGTTCTGTATGGTAGCTGACTTCAGGGACATGCTCCAATCAAAACCCCAGTTTGCACCCTGTCCTTTCTCTGCCCTTCAGAGACCAGAGTCCTTAGACATTGCAATGCTCTCCCAAAGAGGGAAAATCAGCTTAAAGTGCCACTGATGGTGTCCTGACTGGCACAGAGATATGGCTCCATCACGGTTCATGTTACTAATTTCCCAGAGATCTAAAGGTGTGAGGGTGAAATCAAAGCTGCTGCAGTGCTGAATGCAGCAGCAGACAATTTTACAAGAATGAGAGTGCTCATATAATTGCTCAGTTCTTTCGCTTCTCAGTCACCTGAATAAAAACCTAAACTACTGCAAGCTTTTTCTTTCCCCCTTTTTTTATTTGCTTACTTCCTGTGCCGCCATATAGTAGAGATATATGTGTTCTGCATATAAACTGTGGGCTGGTTACCCAAATGTGAACAGGGAAGCTAGCATTATGTTAATATAGTAAAAGTCTATGTCACTGTTAAACTACTACAGTAAATAAGGCACTATGGTGCCTTTTGTACCATATATATTATATTGTCTATACCACCATAGAGAGAATAGTTGCCTACTACAAAAGAAATCATAAGGCTGTAGTTTTTGTTATTGTTTAAATTACCAGAAACATTAGGATGTCATTGGTGACAACAGTAACAACTAGGCAAAGCAGGAAGGAAGTAGCATTTTTCCATTCCCTTTCCTTCCATTTACATTTTCTATCTGTCTTGAAATGAGAAAAGAACAGTTCTGTTTTATCTTGAAAACATTTCACAATATTCACTCTTCACCCTTGCTCCAAAACTTATTTAAGGATGAAATTATGAAATCACTCCTTAATCCTCTATATTTGCTCATATAAGTAGACCATCATTGAAACATGGAATAATATAGCTGTATAAAATTAATCTAGCTTTCTATCTGTATTCAGAATGGAATATTAAGTGAATAATCCTATTAGAGTTGACTAAGTCAGTCCTGATTAAAAATGTTTCTCATGTTTTTTGCTATTTTTTCCTGCCTGAGCACTGGGCAGTCCATTCCTCAAGTTTATCGTTGCTCGATGCAAAACACAACAGGTGTACAAGCCTTGAAAGCCAATTCTGCAGCTATTTAACTTCACATTTTTTGAGTGGGTTGCTGACAGCTTGTTAAGTTCAGCATCAGAATAAGACTTTTGAGTCCTAGTCTGGAGCTGCTGCTAAGTGACTCATTAAGAATATTTAACTGTCAGAATTTATACTGTTCTTTACATTGATTGATATATATCATATGATTTTTTGTTTCAACAAACACAAGTGTGTTCCTAAGTCTACAACTCATAACTGCAACTATAAATTTGCTTTCTGAATACATTGTATTTTGAGCAAACCCAACACAATTCACCTGAAGATCTTCCTCTGTAAATTCCTTCAGATACAACTTGCTTGATATGAAAATTTTTGTCCTGCTCTGGAACAGTGGCTGGGAGAAAGAACGGAGGAATGAATGACCTTATGATCTAATTGCCAAGAAGCATCATGGTCACTCAAAGAAGAGCCATCTTAATAACATCTCATAGAAAAGTTAATATTTAATTTCAGACTGAAATGCTTTGACTCAGAAAAGTCTAACTCTTCATTTCTTACTTTTCCAAATTACAATTTTTCTAAGTATTAATTTTTATGAAATTATTTGCCTAGGCACTAGAATGGCAGAAGAAATTGTGATGTTGATGGAATGCAGAGTAATACACAAGGGAAACTTCCCATGTAAACAGGCATAAATGATGATGGTTTCTAAATTAGCTATCATCATTCAGAAAATATTTGAATGGGTCTCTGAAAACACTAGCACAATGTTCTGCAATGATCATAAAGGCAAATCTAATGTTCAAAGTTATTAGGAATTGTATGGGGAACAAAAAAGAAAATATCTTTGCACAGCTTTATAAATCCACCGCATGCTCAGATCTTGAA
The DNA here is from genome assembly GCA_035590275.1 of Ibycter americanus. Lineage (NCBI taxonomy): Eukaryota > Metazoa > Chordata > Aves > Falconiformes > Falconidae > Ibycter > Ibycter americanus. The sequence goes on from JAVJGI010000035.1 coordinate 15,926,754, forward strand.
CACAATCCAATTCAATCAATTTGAAAACAGTATAATAGCATAGTTTTAAAGTCATGGTAAGGGTGATTAGAAATACAGAGCAGTTTCCATGTGAGCACAGTCTGCAGCTCTTCATTTTGGGAAAGGCAAGACTGAAGGAGGTCACCAAGGAGGTCTACACAATCTTAACTAGCAGACAAGCAGTAATTACAAGCTATTTTGAGTGAATATAAGAACTGGGGGTGCCCCAATGCTTTTATTTGAAAGAACAAACAAATAAAACTACTTTTACACAACTTACAAAAAAATTGCAAAACCCAGTATCACAAGATGTAGAGGTGACTGAAAGTTTAAACATATTCAAAACTGGCCTAGACAGCTCCTGGGGGTCTGTTGGTTGGTGTTAAATGTCATGGAAGTGATGCAACATCTAGCATTTGTCAATTTTAAAGATGGCTTAGTGCACCAAGGAACAACCACCTTCTCTGTTCCCTGTTTCTTACATTCATCCTAAGCATTTGCAGCTGATCCCTGTAGGAAGGAACATTTGGGGCTGGGTGGACTTTTGATGTGGCCCAGAATGACGCTTCATAGAGTCTTAAGAAATGCAGGTAGATTCCTTGGATTTTATTTTATTTTTTTTTTTCTTTTTTCCCAAGAGAGCCTCACTGAATGAATCTTCTTATTATTAATATACTCATTATTATAATTCAATTTTATTATCTCTATTACAATGACAGCAAAATAACAACAGATGAAAATACTTCCTATTGCCAAGATTTCCAAACACTGCAGTTGTAGAAACAAGAATCTAAAACTCAGCAACAACTTTGTTGAACATTGGGTGCTTAAACCCGCTAATACAACAGGCTTAATAATGACCACATATGTTTTGCAAGAGTTAGGTCCTGGAGCCAGGCTCAGTACAAATCATTGCACAGGACATTGTTAATAAATTCGGCTGTCTTTGTAGAGTGGGTTTGCATCTTTTAAACGTGTTTGGAGTCTGAAAATGGGTAGAATTCCCTAGTTTATGGGACTAAATTTAAGCAATGTCTTGTGTTATTTGCTTTCTGTTAACTCTTTTTATAAACCAGATTATGAAAATCAACAACTTCTGAGTACTCTAGTGTACCATGAGATGCATTTTGCCTGTTTTCCTTCCCTCAGTGCCTGTGAATCAGCTCTTTGGATGGAGTAAACAATATTGCATAGGTATCAGTGATGCTACAACAGTTTACACTGGCTGAGAACGTGATCCTTCCCGTTAGGACAGGAGAGGGAAAGTGTGGAGACAGCTGCTGTCCCTTATGCCTTTACAATGAGTATGTGAAACACTAACATTGCTACTAACAGAATTTACAATAAGCTTGGTAAAGATGAACTGCAATCACATCAGTTTTTCCCAGTGCTGACACAGCTTTCCCCTGCAACCTTCATTCATGCGAGGGCCAGGGAAGTGCAGGCATAAAATGATTATACCACTCTTTTGCTTTGAGTTGCTTCTGTTGCTAGCAAACTGAAAAGGTTGGAGGAATCTCATACAAGATTTTGGCAGGCTTTTGTTACGGGTTTTGTCTGTTCACATTTCTTTGGATAAAGGATTTCTTTGGAACAGGTTAGATGAAGCAGAAAGTATCCTTTCTGCTGGGATTCAAATCATTCATTTAACGCACTGGTATGAGTTTTTTACCTCATGTGCACCCTGCAATCCCTGTTGTACTTTTGCCACAGGAGTTTCATGGGCTTTTGTTGCTCTCCCATAAATGAATCACTTGCCAGTCACTAAAATCAGCAAGAAAAAGAGATGCAAACTGCTCCCTCCTTCACACATGCTCTTCCCCATCCCACCCCCACTCCCTCCCAAAAAAACAATACCCAAAACAAAAAAACAGCAAAACAACCCAGAAACTTTGTCCTTCCAAAATATGCAAACCAGCAGGGTCTGCAGTTTGGAAATCTGTATGTTTAAATCTTTTCCCAGTGGAAAGCATTTTTGCCAAACGTTAAGAGCAGAGGCAAAGCAAATCCTAAGCACCTCCTATGCCCTGTCCTGAAAAGCATGGCTAAGTGGTTGGAGCAGTCTTCTGGAAAGCTGGAAAGTGTCAGACTCTAAGACTTCCCCTAGAATTATTACTGACATGTCTCTTGTTCGAGGATTTCCCATGCTTTCACACTGAATTAAACATCATGGGAGCTAAGGGCAGCCAACAACTCTGTCAAGAAAACTTCAATGGTTAGGAGCTGTGGGCTACATTTACAAAGGTCTCTAGTTGCCTTAAAATGCTGGTAGATGCCTGGCCAGAAGCAAGGAGGCACTCAGCTCCTCAGGATGTGCAGGAAACTCTTCACAGGGTGCCTGTGTGTAAGTTAAAAGACTAAAGGTAAAAATTATTTCTGCCATGGCAACATCCTGATTCAAGTTTCCTTGTGACACAGCAATAGTTCTCCCAGATGGTGAGGGAGTGATTGAGGAATTCCTCCTGCAAGGTACTGGGTACTTCTGCTTCCCACTAAAGTCTCCCATACGAGGGAGGAGGAAACTCCACAGACCAGACTTCTCATTAGCAAATACCGAATTCTGAAAACAATTGGAGTCAGTGGGAGTTTTTCTGGAAGAAAAGATTCAGCACTAACTGATTTATGAATTCAAAGGACTGTTTATTACAAGGTTTATTCACAGTTGACAGTGAGAAATCGTTAGTGGGTAGAACAGGGTCATCTGGCAGCAACTTTTATCTTTCTCAGGTCTTTTTGACCCAAAGACTGCCAAAATACCCAGTCCTTTTGCTTGACTGTTAGTTTTTGCCAAATGACAGACAGGTGTTTCATTCCATCGACAGGTTTTCTGCCTTTCTCTCTTCTAAAATTCCTGTGATCTTTATTGTGGAACTTGATCTGATCACTTTTTCTCAGATTTGCCCCTTTCTTTTTCCAGACATCATCATTAGATCCTGCTGGTTTTGTCCTCATGTAAAAAGGTAAGACTTTCTCTCCTGCAATATTTTGCACACCCTTTGAGCTGCTATCAAAAATGCAAGGAAAAGCAGAGGAAAGGGAAACTCTCAAGTGTCTGCTACAGCAACTGGCGACACAAATGATCTTTAAATATCCTTATCAGGCCTTACTCAAGAGCAAGTCTGTGTGAAGTGGCGAAGATTGCAAGACCTTAAAGGCTGCCCTTTGCAGAACTGCCTGACTGCCCTGCAATGCCACAAATTTCAGGAGATGGAGCACATGCCCAGGGTTTTTACCATCTTTTCCGGGAGAGGGGTCCCAGATATGGTCCGGCAAGAGCATCACAGTTTGCACGCCTCGTAGAGAGCTGTGCTTGGGTAGAGAAATGCTCCTTCCCACTCTGCCCCTGCTCAAGCACATGCAATCGATCCCAGCAGGGAGCAGAGCCATGTGTGAACATGCAGGGAGCAGATGGGCACAGTTAAGCAGAGCTTCTTTTTAAACTCTTCTGACTTCTAAAGTGGTGAGATTCACACAAAACCACTGTGTGCTAAAGGCCCTCTGGAATTAGCTCTTAAAATACAGAAAATTACTTGACACATGTCCAGCTGGAATGGCACATAATGTACTATACGTGTGTCACATACACACGCACACAAAAATTGTGAGGTCAAAGCAATCAAAATGCCACAAAACACGGGTTAGGGTTGCCTGCAAAATTTTAACATGGAGCACTTGGGTATATGAATTAGGGCATATTCCCAATTACATCTCCACACATTATCCACAGTTTTACTCATACTGTTTCTATCTTCCCTTCTTTGCCTTCCCTTACTACTTCTACTTTACATTTTTTCTCTTTTATAACATATATTTGATATTTACATCACCTGTACCTTGCTTTACAAGTCCCATTAGAGTTTTTGTCACCCTCTTCTTATCCTGCCTTTAACTTAATCTTCCAAAGAACATGCATATTTTCTTGTTTCTCAGTTACGTGAACACGCTTGTAGCTAATCCATCCATGTAGTGGTTAATAAAAGCACAAAAACAAAGGGAAAAAAACAACAAAAGGAGATATTCTCTTACATTTTCCCTCAAATTGAAAATTATTTTACTCAAAACAAAAAAAAAAGAAGAAGGAGGATGCTATTGGCAGTCTAAAATGACTTTCAGGAAAATTATAGTTTGAATGAGGACAGATCTGAGGATGGAAACTACCCAGAGACATTAGTTTCAGTATTTTTGACCAGCATTTCCTTTATAAGACACTCAGCTCACATCTCAAACTGATTTGAATATAAGAAGCTAGAGATCATCAATCAGATTAAGATGTTTTGGAAGTGAATTTAAAATAGGATATTTTCGGCATATCTATACTGCATTTAGATACATTAATAATACAGTCTCTCTGTCTTGGGAAAATATCTTTCCATTCTGTTATATAAAAACTCCTAAACCTCATAATACTGTATTTTATTTCAAACGTAAATCCTCCCACCCATTTTGAATGAGGCTGGTTTTGAGACCTAGGCTGTGTTAGTCCCTAGCCATGCATTATATACAGGTAACAGAAAGGCTGTACAGGTGCCAGCACTAAGAAATATGCCTCAGATGGGACATTCACAACCTACTGTGAATAATCTTCTTGCAACTGTTGTGAAAAGTCTGTGGGTAAGTCCCTTTAAGTGGGCTTTTTAAATAACCACTCAGTTTCTTTAAAGACCCCATTTCCCACGAGTGCTTTTTTCTCTTTTCAAGGAATAGGCTATGTTCAAATAGAATGCCATGCAACTGAAAGGAGTGATAGTGGCAGATCTAGATACTGCCACCCTCTGATCATCTCCAGACTTGGATAATCACATTGGAAGGCTTCCTTGTACCATACATCCCCAGGCATTTCACTCCTTAGAGAAGGCCAGCACCACGTGGCTCAGGAGGGAAGATGCTCCACAGATTATTCTCCCCTTGGACTCTGTGAAAACTCTCTCCTGAAGAACAGAATACAATTATAACGGACTTTGTGATGAAATCTTTCTTATCTGTTTGTTTTTATCTGTTTGGCTTATGGTAGCTTCCAGAAGCCTGAAATATATTGTTGCACAAGTTCAAAAGAAGCCCCTGGCTTGGAAAGGTTAAGTACATATGGAAGAATATGGAGAAAAGAAGAATGTTCCTATTTCATGGATGAGGAGCTGAGGCTCTAAAAAAATAAGTTCAGGTTTCTAATGCTTCTTTAGCATCTAAAGGCACAAGAGAATAGACAAAAATCAACGGTTCATTAAAATCACTTAGATCCTCTGCATCTTTAGGTGTCTGCATACTTTTACGACTTCTATCCAAAACTTTGGGATCATTTCCTTTAATTTTACCTATCTAGAAATGAGTGTGCAGAACAAGCTGTCTCCTTGGATTCCTCCTATAGGATGTGAGGACAAACAGGTATCTTCAGCCTCCAATTCAGACAGTGCTGTGTTGTTCAGCAGAAAATGACTTGTGGTTTCCATTACCTAAGTGGTTTGTCAAACATAAAATAACAGATCACACCTGTATGCCACAAATTCCAAATCATTGACTTATTTTAAAAAAAAAGTTAGCAGCCTTCCTATGGACACAGTGGCATGGTGACTCCATGCTGTAAACCATACAAATAAGCAAAAAAAAAAAAAAAAAAAAAGGTTGTAACAACTCAGTCCAACCCTTACAAATCACTAGGCTTTCGGAATAAAAAATTTGTGATGTCTAAGCTCATAGGGAGACAAAAGCACTAACAAGGCAGAGGTTGCACTAACCCTTTAACCACACGCAAGGAAGAAAGCCAGTGAAGCATTTGGCTTTAATCCCAGTAGTGATGCTGCCATGCATTTAGTTAGTAATTACATGTCTCAGCTGCTACATACTCTAGGCAAGAGGGTTGGGGGTTACCAAATAACCTTTTCTGAGCTTCATCTGTGATCCCTTGGAAAAACGTATCTTTTTTCATGGGTCATGATGAAAACTTAATCTACATGTAGCTGCCAAATTGCTCCTGATTGAGTTTGGGTGCAGCTCCCAGCCCAGGTGCTGGGGATGCTGCTGAGGCCTGGTAGCTCAGCGGCGCAGCTTCCTCCAGCAGCAGCCTCCCCCACCAGAACAGTGGCTGATTTTTATTGTCATTGCTGCTACATAGTTTTTTTCTGTAGAGAAGGAGCCGTTTGTTCTAACCTAACTCAGCCGAAAAATAGGCACCACTTATTTGCAGTTGAAAGTGCATCATGCAAAGAGTCTGGAATTCTTTGCCTGCATCGCAGAAAAAGCACCTCTCCTTAAAGACAACTTCACGCACATCACCAATAACCAAGTCGAAACCTTCGGTTACCACAATCCTTATTGGACAGAGCAAATTGCTCTGGTGCTTTTTTCTTTCAGCTATGATTTTGTGCACTGACCTTTGGAAAGTATGGTCAAATAGCCTTTAGCAGCAGTTGTAAAGCACAAGATCATTGCATGGACACTGATTTCATTAGGCAGCCCTGTATAAATTAGCATTACTTACTGGGGGATATGCAGCTAACAGTACTGAAAAGAGGTGAGGTCTGCTCATTCTGTGCTGCTCCTGTAAGTGAAGAGAAGCCTTCCTGTCTCTGCAGACAGAGCTGTCCTTCCATGTTTTGCTGCAGATGTGAGACGTTACACAATGTGAGTCCCTGTGTCAGATCTTTTGTCTAGCAGAGACCATGTAGACCATGTGAGGGAGAGAGCAGCGACCATGAATTCGTATGAAGCTACTCTGATTTAGCCCAGGTAAAGATCTCATTCACTGTCAGATTTTGCACCCTCAAGTAAGGGAAACTCGGGTCAGTTTTCACCCTCCTTAGGTGTCTGAGCACCTTCCAGGTAAAATGGAACAAGCAACAGTGAAATCCCTTGTAAACTCCTAGGACCCTCCAGAATCTCTCCATCACAGGGGAAACCTGTCTGGTGCTTACACCTTCTGGCTGTTTTTTTCTCCTTCTAGGTTGTTACATTTAGGTGTGGGAAGGGTTTCTGTTCTGGCAAGTGCCATGCTCATGATGGCAACAATTTTTCAAGTAGAAGGTTTGTTGGGCACATCTTATAGATTTTTAGAGCTTAGATTTACCTAATTTTTTCTAAGATTATTCCCCAGCTAAATCCCATCCACTAAGACTGCCAGTGCTGTGCTGGCAAAAATGTCCTCTACATAGCTGAGCTCCCAGCAGTTAAGTATCTCTAAACCTTTAAACACCCTGAAACTGCCTAGCACTTTCAGACTTGGTCTGGTTCAGAGGATGAGTTAGCATTCAGGGTCACTTTTAGTTTTTATGGACCATTCTGCTAATCTTCCATGAGAAAAGTTAGCTCCGTCTGAATCTCAGGGAAGGGGGAAGAGAATGAAGGATTAACAATAAGAATAAAATTAATCAGAGAAAATCTTAGGTAATGAATTATAAACAACCTGCAGTTGTGACAACTGTCAAATAGCTACTAAAATTCCAGAGGAGAAAAAACATAGTTCTGATACAAGCACTAAAAATTCCTATTTCAGTTGCAATCCTGACACTCAAACTTGTCTAACTCCTTTCAGTGATCCTCAGCCTGTCCCCTTCTATACAAAACAGTAGGAACTAGCAGGTAGAAGAGGTGTACTCTGTGACACAGTCCCCTCCCTTGATGGCATTTAAGAAGCCGATGGCTCTCAGGCCCCACAAGGAAAGTTTGAAAGGCTCAGGGCTGTGGTTTGTCTTCAGTAACATTGACTGGAAACATGCCTTGTATACTTTCTCCAGTGGCTCGAAGACCACCACTTGGAGCCTTGTTATCCCTGCATGTGAAAATGGTACTTTAAAATGTAGCTTGAGATATTTTCTGCTGCTAAAGAAGGGGCAATTTTCACTCTCTGCTTTAATTCCCCAATGTCAAACTTGATCCATGATTTAAAGTAGTGTAATGGCAGCAGAATTGCTTTCCTTACATATTTATGCTTGCTTTTAGGAAGAAATTAAAAATGCTGGGTGCTGTACTTACTCTTGCTCTTTCAGTTCAATTTTCCTGTGCTGGTGACAGATGAAGCTGGGTACTTTGACACACAACTTGGGCACGGACAAACTTCAGACTGTGAGTTCACTTAAGCACCAAAACATGCCTGAGAAAGAAATATCTCTTATTCCCCCTTTCTGTGGATGGGGAAGCAGGAGCAGCTGGGACTGGAATGGGGACAAAGGACAAAGTGAACTATGTCCTGGTCTCTGCATTTAGGTGAGAGGGTGACCACAGAGCTTGGGCATGTCCCAGTATCTGGCTGCAGCACATGCTACCTTCTCCTTACCTCTATATTCTGCAGCTTGCCTTGATCTAGGATGGACTTTTATCATTATCTCCTTGCATTTTCATTGGCAAGCTAAAGAAATGCAGTCCATATCATACTATTGTAAAGGAATTCAATCAATGTTCTTTAACTTCAGTGTCAGTTTAGATCCATTTGCAGCTGGGTCCTTTCCATTAATTCCAGTCTGAGATCCACAAAGCTGCCTAGGACAGTCAAAGTTCACTTCCACTTCAGGAAAAAATCAGCAGTTTTAATCAGTTTAGTCTGAGGCTAATCAGTGACTTTTAAACAATAGTTTTGGTTCAGGTTCCGTTTGAGAAATGAGTGATATTTCAGATTTTCCTGGAGACATAGGCACACCACATACTCTTACTATTAAGAAATGTTCACACGTTATTACAGATCTGTCCTGGCAAATTCTGATTAGTAGTCCTCTGTCATACTGGAGGATGTCTCAAGTGTGGTTTCAGAGAGCCTGCTACTATCCTGCTGTCTGTACTTCCATTCACAGACCCAGTGATGGCATAGAGTGCACTTACTAAATTTGCAGATGTCATAAAGCTGAGTGGGGCTGCAGCACTCCAGAAAACACTAACAGAATACAAAGTGATCTTTGCAAAAAGAAAATCAGTCTGGAATTTAAAACGTATCATTCCATAAACTCAAGTGCAAGGTAGTTCAGGCAGGCAGGAATACTCTACTTCAGACAGGACAGAGAACTGGCCAAGGGTTCATTCTGCAAGAAATGTTCTTGAGACCACAGTGGGTCACAAAGTGAATTCTAATTAATCTTGGTGTATTATAGAAATCAAAAAAAGTTTCCAAACTCTAATATCACCCTTAGGTGTATGAACAAGGATATGATCTATGTTGCTGAAAATAACCCTTCAATTTGTAAGACCTCAGCTGGGATGCTGAGCCTGGTGTCAGGCATGAGATTTCAAAAACAGAATGGAACATTTGGTCTGAGAAGACTGATGAGAATTGGAAGGCCAGAGACCTAAAAAATGTGAACCAATCAGGGGAAAAAAAAAAGGAAAAATAAAGGAAAAAAGGAATTATTCAGCTCAGGGAAAAGATGTCAGGAAAACATGATGCAGAATGCGAAAGCATCCTGCGAGAAATAAAAGAATAATCTGTCTGTGCACCTGGTGGATAGGATGGGGCGTAATGCATTAGGCAGTAAGGGAAATTTTCTAACAGTAAGGCTAATGAAGGACTGGAGAAGATTCCCGTAAGAAGCAGTTGTATCTTTGCTCTGAAGTTCTTGAAGAACAGATAAAACAAATGCCTTTCAGGGATGCTTTGGGTGTAGCTGATTCTACTTTGGAGTAAAAGGACGGGTTAAGATGACCTCTTGAGATGGCTTCCAGCTCCCTCTTAGCTCTAGTCTGTGTTCATTCCACCATTTCTATGTACCTACAGCAATACATATGAAGGCAGTTAAAACATTAAAAAGCACATTTCATATTTTTTCCTCCTAAAACTAGCAAATTAATGATACCAATAAAAATGGTTTGCTCACCAAGCTCCCTTAGTGTGCTCTAATTACAACACTCTGAAATATTTGTGCTTCATATGGGAGCTCTGCTTACTATTGAGATCCAAACTGGTGTCATCTGCTTTTTCATAGCTAAATCTGCAGGCAGCAGTAGGCACAAAACCTAGTCCAATCTTAGTGAGACCAACAGCAAAGGAAATGCGAGCTCAGCCATTAGTTATCTTGGCATAAATAAGCATATACCTTTCCCAGACTAGCAAAACCAATCACGGATACATGAAACATCATCACAGCTATTAGTCTGCCTACCCTTAGCTTGCATTGCCCTTTACCAAGTGTCACTGAGCACGTTAGCCAAAACTCATCTTTCCTGACATTTCCCAGTGCAGCTCAAGCAGGTAATGCCCATGTTAAATTGGGTTCTTTCACTGGAAATGTCTGTTGCGTGCCTGAATTACAGCAGTCACAGCGTACCCCCGAGCCTGCTTGCCAGGACTCCAGCCCCCACAGAGACTCAGCCAGCCCAAGCTGTTTGGCGGCTGAAAGCAGGTTTTGTCATCTGAGCTATGCAGCAACTGCTCCCACATTGGCAGGATCCGACTCTGGCACACAAGCACAGGTTTTTCCTGGTTATACTTGAAAAAGGTTTCCAGGATGTTGCCTAGATAGAGTCAGGTTATTAATGCAGAGCACAGGCTTAAGGCAGCATGGATGTCAGAGCAGCCCTGAGGATGCTCGTACAACGAGGAACGTCCCCAGTCGGAGGCAAAGCCCGGTTTGCTCTGCCCTGACCTGTGCTCTGTGCAAGGGGCCGTTCCTGGCTCCTTGTCTCCTGCTCACACAGCAGCTTCATGCTGCTGGGCAGCCCGTGCACAAGTCTACATTTGGTCTGTCTTAGACAACGACCTTTCCAGAAGAGCAGCAGTCACATTGCCCTTGCCATGTCACCTCCAAGCAGGTGTTGGTTCCCTTGCTGTCAGAGTGGAAGAGGGAGATGAGAGTCCCACACCTGAGCGGTTCCAGTTCTGTGGCCAGCTCACAGGGTCCCACTGCTGGCACCCAGAACCCTGCCCCTTTGACACAGACATTGTTTTGGCCTGTTTACGGGGGGTAGCAGCAATAATTTCCCAGCCAAGATGAAGCCGATGCCTATAGCGTACTCACAATGCCGAGTGCTCCCAGCACCTAGTGTGGGACCGCATCGCAGCAATCTTCCTGAACCTCTTACAGATAACTGCTCACACACTTTCAGGAAACAAAATACCTTTCTGGACTATTACCCTACAGTGTTACTCTGCATCCAGGACACTGCCTGGCCAAGAATAACAAATAAAAAGAGAGGATGTACCAATCTTTTATATCCGGAGGGAGAAAGAGAAGAAATAAAAAGAAAATAAAAGGAACTGTTAACTATTCCAGCCCTTCTGGCAGCCAAAATACAGAGTACACGTTGGGAGGGCATGCCTCAGAAGTCTTGTCTTTTATATGGAAATACGGAATGTGCTGTTAAGACTAGATTAACTGGTCTGAATTAATAAAATACAAAACCTGAACATTTATTCAAAATTCAGGCCAATCTTCAAGCTGCTTTGAGGTTCACAAGCAAAACCAAAAACTTGTACTACCTCCCCTTTACATTATTTTTTGTTTTTCCCCAACACTGAAATACATCAGCATCTAGGCTCTGTATAAACAAAACTCAGTCATGATGGAATGTCACCAAAAAACCTTCACGCATCCATTCAAATTTTGCGTTCTTGGGAGATTCAGGTAAATGGGATAAACCTGCAGATTCTTTCCCCTTTCAGAAGCTTTCTTGTCTTCAGTAATTTTTCATTTTCTGAATATTTCTCTACTTCAGCACAGAGAGCAAATGCTAAGGATGTGCCATACATACTAACCACCAGTGAAACTAGGTTGAAAGAGAAAGATTTTATCAATTAAGTTGCACAGGGCATTAAGAGAAGACAGCTCCTTTTAATCAGGGGAAGGAAGGAAGATTGTCTTTCCTCTCTGAACATCAGTATTTTAATACCAATAGTAAACCTCCCAAGACCATGGAGAACTTTTAGCCTATAGCACTCATCAGCCAATGGTGAGTGAAATAGTTTCATGGTATTCTCTTTTTCCAAAAACTATTAATATAATGCCTTATAGAATACACATCAGGCTATCCACTACACATTTACAAAGACTTCTTTTGTAACATCTTTTCCTTTTCTATATGCACTCTCCTGTGGGAAAAGCAAACAAATCCATCTTTAACAGACAGTCCTCAGCAGAACCAGCAGCAGGAGAAATGCATGTTTCTGCATATTAACTGGGAGTGGGGGCACTGGATGTGAGACAGTGTATCTGAAGGAAGAAATCACTGAGAATTTTCTTTTACATTTAGATATACCACTACTATTATACTAACATATACATTCCCCACCATGGATCACAATTAAAACATTGTTTTGGATAATAAATGGTCATTTTTACTAATTTTACTCCTTTTAAAAGTCTAATACATGGGAGTTTTGAGATAAATTGAAAGCCAAAGAGTGACAACTTAAAATGATGTCTTTGCTTTTCTAAATGAGACTGACAGTGGCTCACAAAAGTGAGATTTGTTGCCGTAACTGGCTGTAGAAGGTAGTTTCAGTTTCTGACTGCGGTATGAGAAAACTTAAGTATTATACACTGAGTCACAATTTACCCTCAGTGCCTTAATTTTAAAAGATATCAGGAGATAAACTAAAACCTAAAATATGGGCTACAATGACTTTTACTTGTGTGGCACAGAAGAGAAATGTTTCATCTTGTGATTGTTAAGGCTTTTCAGCAATACGCAGCTTTATCTCAGGTCTCTTACCTCCTCCACCCTTTCACCCCCCCAGAACATCCTAGCACCTCTGTTACTGACACAGGTCCTCTTGCTTGTTGCCACCATAAGCATGCCCATGAAGGCTGTATGAAGAGCAGACATCTTACATTGGCTACAATTAAAAGGCAAGAGTGACGGGAAGTCTCAAAGAAAATTCTGAGTGTCTGTCACACCCCCTCCTCAAAGTTCTGAATCTTTTGGGGGTATATAAATTTGATACTGTACAGAGAGAGGCCAGTGATTTGCCCATGGTAATGTGGAATATCTATTGGAGCTGGACTAGAACTCTAGTGTCTCACCATCATTTTCCACTTTAACCCTAAAATCACCTCATTTTTATGAAAGAAAGAGTGAGCATTTCAGATGGAACAAGTTAACAGTGACTGAAAATTGCCAAATTGATGGCTCTTGGTGCAGATCTTCTATTATTGTGGTTCTCTAAAACATCACTGTGATTTTCATGATCAGAACAGGGGAGCCAGAGACAAAAGTTATGAGAACTGTGTTGCACCAGCAACAGGGCTGAATCACTCCACAGGGGATGGTAATAAAGTAGATAGCCCGTGCTATAGGTAACAGATTAGCTCTACCATAATGCCCAGTTTTGAGACACACCAATGCAAAACTTGTCATACTAATTTACAGAAAGTGGTGTGATGTCCATAATAAGATGTGCTAAGGGGCACACACAGATAGCTAATCCTGAGTCATGTGCTGCTAACGAGACAACAAAATGAGGAACTGCAGGATGCTATGGTTAACCAAATGGGAGCACTGTATGTGCGGATGGCCCACGCTGACCTGGGGCACCACTAAGTTACAGCAGGTGTAAAATTGTATGACACTGCATGCAGCAGCTGGGAGGCACAAGCTTGGCAGAAATGATAGTCAAGGTTGGAGTTACCAGGGCAGCCCTTTCCTAAATATTAATTAAAGGTATATAGTCAACAAAACCAGTGCCAAAGGGGAAAGAGTTGTGCTTCGTTGGAGAGGGAGTAATGGGAAGGACTTGGTGGTGAGCAAATGAAGAAAAAGGGAATATAAGTTAAAGCCAGTCAAATGATTGGGGCTGACCTGCTTGTTTGTTCAGGGCATATGAATTGCTTACCCTAGTGTCGACTAGGGAGTCTCCAGAGAGCACAGACAAAACACCCTGACTTCTCAGTTCACTCCTTTCCTTACTTCACCGTTGCCAGTGCGGTGGTGTTTCAGTGTATACCGAAAGCAAAGGTAGATGCTGTGTGTTTGAAAGCCAACGATATTCTACCAAAGAGGCTGTGCTAAGTCCATGCACGGTTTACCCACCCTAAGAACACTGCATAAAGTCACAAGTCTTTTAGAGCCTGAAGGATGCCAGTAAATTGAAAAGGACTCAGAGAAATGCAACAACAAATGATTAAGAGACAGATGGACTCCTGAAAAAAAATAATATTAAAAGTACTGAATAGTTGGGGTAAAAGGAGGTCATGCAAGGCAAAGACTGTAAATAACAAGGATAAAATAAATTATTTAAGGCTGTAAAAGGAAATATAATCCACTGTCACTGAATAATACTGTTCAGAGGAAAATTCAGTCAGCAAATCTGAAAAAAAAAATGTTTCTTTTCTGGTCCAATAGGTTGAAGAATAGCCTCCCAGAGGACATGATGGATACTGTATTGCCTGAAGAAATTTAAACTTAGAATCACAAAAATCAAGAAGAATAGATATCAGCAGGAGTAGAAAATCAGTCTGGAAATAGTGAGCAAATTATATGTGCTAACAGACTTTCCTATTTCTAATTTCTCTTTTTTACATCTTTATTGTGGCAACAGTGGGGAAGATCACATATGTATGTTTTATTGTTATTATTTAGTGTGTGTTGAAGATAACTTCCTTAACCTGTGAGCTAAATATTCATCACCAAATTGAGTTTCCCTCAGAAACATTTGTTTTGTAATGATACTATTTCAAATATTTTGAAGTCTGGTATTGACCGCAAATATTTTGAAGTTCAACCTGAATATCTTAGAAAGGTTAACGATTCATTTTCCTTGATTGGATGATCACTTACAATGTAAATATTAATATGTGAGGATTCAAATTTCTGAATTTTGGAAAGATGTATGCAGGTATATTCAAAATTTGCCTTTCAGGTTTGTGCCAGTTACACAACGATCAGGTGGCAACATCAAGTGAATACACAAGAAAGCTGCACTTAATCTCAATAGACATAAACAGATTAAATGTATTTATTCACAGAAACTTTCTTGCAGTGTTTGCCTGTGCTAATTTAATTATACAGCACTCTCATTCCTACTGAACAACAAAGATTGTTGCAATTTTTCAATAGACATACAACGAACCAGGATGTTCAGCATTGATTTTTGGGAGGATTCTGGAGTAGGCCCTGTGGCCACAGCTCAGGAAAATATTTCAATCCATGCCTTTTCCAAGCAGCAAAAATCAAATATTTTCTCAGAATGAAAGACACTTAATTGCCTCCTGAACAAGAGACTTAGGACTTTAAATTGCCACGTCAGCGAATGAGACCTATGAATGCTTGATCCCACCATCATACCCTAATATAATTATGGAATCATAGACTGGTTAGGGTTGGAAGGGACCTTAAATATCATCTAGTTCCAACACCCCTGCCATGGGCAGGAACACCTTCTACTAGACCAAGTTGCTCAAAGCCCCATCCAACCTGCCTTGAACACTTCCAGGGATGGGGCATCCACAGCTTCTCAGGGCAACCTGTTCCAGTGCCTCACCACCCTCACAGTAAAGAATTTCTTCCTTGTATCAAACCTAAATCTACCTCTTTCTGTTTAAAGCCATTCCCCCTTGTCCTATCACTACATGCCGTTATAAGAAGTCCGTCTCCAGCTTTCCTGTAGGCCCCTTTAGGTACTGGAAGGCTTCAGTAAGGTCTCCCTGGAGCTTTCTCTTCTCCAGGCTGAACCACCCCAACTCTCTCAGCCTGTCTTCAGAGGAGAGATGCTCCAGCCCTCTGATCACCTTTGTGACCCTCCTCTGGACTTGCTCCAACAGGTCGATGTCCTTCTTATGTTGGGGGCTTCACTCGCAGTGAAGACCAAGGCAAAAAAGTCAGAGTACTTCAGCCTTCTCCATATGCTGGGTAACCAGATCTTCTGTTTCCTTCCAGAGAGGACCCACATTTTCCCTACTTCCCCTTTTATCACTGATGTCCCTGTAGAAGCTTTTCTTGTTACCCTTGACATCCCTGGCCAGATTTAATTCTATCAAGAATATGTATTCTAATTCTATCTAGAATATCTATGCTATTATATAATTAGATATAATTATGTAATAACAATGATATGCTATTAAAGCCTTCTTCATGGAAAAGGCACTTGAAGAAAACATATCTCCTGAGGAAGCAGAACAAGAGTTTATCACTGTAGGCTTTGTGCAAAATGTTTTGTAGGATGCTGGCAGGGGGTAATATCTATCACACAGAACTGCTTCTCACCCCCATGGCCACAGAGACGCTCCCTGTAATTTCTCATCTGTAGCCCACAATTCAAAAGAACTCAGCCACTTTCCTGAAGCAGGGTGTGTGCCCGTGCTAGATGGCAGCACACTCAACAGTAAAGGAACAAAAGATACAGAAACAGTTTTCTCTCAGAACTCCAAAGGTATATGTGTGATGTACCTACTACATCAGCTAAAATGAGATGGACAGCCTGATAATTTTAACCAAAGAGAGTTTAAAGGGTAACTGTAAAATCTTATTTGAAAGAACTGTTTTCTCAGCTTGAGCCTGGAGTCCATTGTTCAGTTGTCACCTCTAAGATTATTATATCCTACATAGGCAACTGGTTCCACTATTTTGTGATCATATGTTTCATTTTAAGTGTAAAGCATATTACTAAGTGTAATATAGAAATGACTTGTCAGCGTTAGCCCCCCTATTCTCTTAAATTAACCTGTTTAAAATATTCTTTAACCTTCCACTTAGGCAGCAAAAAGCAGTTTCTGTTCTCCTTTGCCTTAGGATAAAGTCATAATTACTCTGGTAACTTTAATAGTGTTACTCTTGATTTCCATCAGTGAAACTGGAGGCAAGATTTGGTCCTTGAGATTCAGATACTGTTTGCATACAAAGGAGTCTACTACCTGTACAACGCTAAGGCAGAAGAGAAAAACTATATACTATAAAGCAATAACTCAATAATGAGGTCTCTATAGGTAGATGTGGTATAGAGATTGAAATATTCTAATTTTTTTTATTGAAAGATAAGAGTACCTTAAACACAGACTTAGATAAAATGCCTCTTCATCATCACTGGGGCAGGTAAGCAGAAAGAAGTTAAACTGACACTAAATGGCCCAGTTTTGTTTTCTCTTTTCAGGTGAATGCCCACAGTTAAGTCAATGAGAAATGATTGTACGTCATCTCTACAAATCATCCCAAGTATTTAAATCCCTAATTTATATTGTTTCAGAATCCGGGATACATGACTTGCCTAGGGACAAGGGTGAAAAACCCCACGCAATGGAGTTGCATTTTGGGCGTACACTAATTTGCTCTGTGTAAACTCTTGTGCCCACAGAGCCTTGAGCATCACCATCCAGGTTAGTCCAGGCCTGGAAGTAGTGCAATCTTTTCAGCATGGCTCTCCATGCAGACTAAATCAGTGCAGCTTTCCTAATTGTTTCGAGCACAGCTGACAACACAGGCAGAGCTGTGCTGTGCTCAAGACCTACACTGGCTCATTTAGAGACAGATCAAAAACCTGGGCACAGCATCATTTTGTTCAGCATAACTCATGTAAAGTGCCTCGCCTTGGGAACTGGGAAGCTGGGGACTGAACTGAGCTGCCCTCAGTCAGTTGTAGAATAGTAGTTTAGGAAAGGACAGCTTAGTTATTCCCCCTCTTTTAACCATTCAATTATTTTGAGCAGCTAGCTGCTCTTTGCAAAGCTAGACGTGGGGATGTGTAATTTCAGCACTGCAAAGCTGAAATGCCTGTAGTATGGTATGCAACGTACTCTCTGTGTGTAGGTGTGGCTGTATGCAAAGGTGGATAAAAGAGAAATGTATTCTGCAGGAGCTATCTAATGGCCAAAGCAGCATCATGTTCAAACTGCACAAAATATCAGTTTTTCTCACTGTGGCATGTTATTAGGGTAGGGACTGACAGACGAGGAAGTGATCATCTGACTGAGTGATGAGCAGCGCACTCTGCACGAGTCTCACAAAAGCTGGTCTTCCAAAGACTGAGCAGTACCCATGTCATTCCTCTCAATCATGACTGTGACAGCTCTTCCCTTCATTGATTACAGTTAATGACAGCTAAGCAAACTGGAGGAAGAGAATAAATGGTTCACAGCAAGCAGAAGATTGACCTTGTTTAGGAGGGTAATAGCAAAACTGGTGGCCACGAAAAAACAGTGACCTGCAAAACACAGTATCTCCTTTAATAAGGCATATACTATGTACAGGAAGAGGTTTCTCCGATGCAAAATGGCACACACTTGTCTCAAGCCTCCCTCCCCACCACCATCAACCTGAATTGTCCATCTCTTTCTTCTACCTACAAGCTAACATGCATGCACCTGCATTTGCTGCCAAATTTTATGGGTGGCAGAAAGGATTCTCCAAACGTTCACTTTCCTAGAGCCTCTTAGATCATGGACTGATAGTTAGGGCAGAGCCTCACTTATCATCCCACATTTGGGACACCAGCATATTCATGTTAAAGCCCTCAGGACTAAGAAGCCAAGTGGATGAACAAATGAGATGAGATCATTGTGGAAGAGCCATCCGCTGCCTACTCTTTGCTGCTCCTGGATAGGATAGGATGTGTGAAAAAATCAGGAGGGTTTGCTTTTCTTCCCAGGCAGTAGTGGATTAAGTTGCCTATCCAAAAGAGTTACATCAGCATGCCATGTAAATAAAAGCCTTTGGGATTATTGTTTCAATCACTGAGGAAGGGGTCTTTTTCATTTAAGAATTCCATGGTTCATTGCCATCCTTGTTTCTCTGCATATCCAGACATGTCTAGAGCTGTGTTGAACATTGAGGGAGAGGTCCATTTTCAGGATAATGTCCTGTGCCCTGTGATTCTAGTTGCCAGTTCGTGGTCCTGTTAGTTACCTGTCCAAAAAGAGCTATCCATGTTTTGTATTGCAGTCAGGGACAGTGTTGCAAGATGAAGCCATCACCTACATGCAAAGGAGATGTTATGGTGGGATGACAGGAAAAGTGACACAGAGCTATGAATGGCTGCATCTGGGACTGCAGCTGTAAGTGAAACTCCTATTGCCTCCAGCTTGGCTGGGCTTTCATCTTGCTAATAAGAGGGTAATTCCAGCCTTATGTGTTCAGACCCTCCATGACGTATTTCCCAGTTGGAAAAATGCGATTGGTTTGGCGCTGAGCCACAGAAGTCAGAACCATCTCTGATGCACAGAGATGGAGGTGGAGGTTTGATGAAGGTGTCAATCAAGCTGGAAAGTTCAGCCTCATAGGGAGATCCAGATAGCTTGAAAGTTCAGATGAAGTAATGCCTCTAAAATCTAAGGATAAAACTATAAACAAATACTGTGCTTTGGAGGGGGAAGGAGAAGCAGAGGGGAAATAACCTAAAAATCTCTTCCCTGATAACATAATTTTAGAAGAAACTTCAGAAATAGCACTCACTCACAAGGAAGGAGTAAAAGAAGACTCAGCTTTCTGTAGCTTTGAGAGCTAATGGCCTAAGAGAAGTTACAGGCAGAGTATAGTTTAGAAAGATGTATTTTACTTGATATTTTATTTAAAATCTTTTTTTCAGTGTGAAACACCTATCTATAGAATGCCCTTTTGAATAAGGGCATGCCTGTCTGCCAGATAAAGCAGCATGCAGGACAGAGAAAAATGCTTTGAAGCCTCCTAGGAAAAAACAGTTCTACCTTAATGAAGTCCATTATGGAGGTCTGCTTTCAGTATGGGAAGGCACTTTCAAAACACGTCTAGCAATGGAAATGAGACTCTCTCATGAAGGGTAGAAGTTGTGACAAGTCAGCTACAGATGGAAATGACAAGGTTTTTCCTGCCACAGACAGCTCAGAAAACATTCCAAAGTGTACTGGAGCCATAAGGATTTCAATCAGGGCTCAGTGAAATTGAGTGCAACTGAAAATGCATTAGCTGCACCATGCATCTACTTACAAGGTAAGAAATACATAAGGGTGCTGTTTTCTTGGCATTATCCCCTCAAATACAAGGATTGCAACTACATGACTGAGGCTGGAAGGTTATTTATGTAGTTAGGATGGAGGTATAAGACTCAGGAAACCAGGTTTGCTTTGCAGCCCTACACTGCCCAATTCCTGCTTGACCTTTTGCACATGTTTTTTTGCATGCTTCAGATCCTTCTCTGTAAAGTCAAGACAATACTGTTTTATTTATTTATGTGCTTATTCTTGTATAGCATGGGGTTTAGTCTTAGTACAAAGGAAAATTTGCTGTATCTTGAGGTTTCCAGGTTGATAAAGTAGCAATAATAAAGAAAGTGTAATAATGTTCTGAGTTAATTCAAGATGGTCCCTCCTGTTGCTTTATTATCTCTGCTGTTGCTTGGAACAGAGTGAAGTTACCCTCAGCTGAGGGTTTTACTTTTGACTTTTTGAAGGCACAATTGCTGAAACCTGTTATAAATAAAGCCAAGTTGATCTAGTTTAAGCAAGACACCCATAAAACTGAATCTTTTCCCAATACTAGATCTCACTAGATTTGCAAAACTATCCATCATATCTGTTATGTCCCTAACACTTCTAGGTCCCAGTGGGACCAGTAGACAAGGAACTCAAATTCCCTGTGGAAAAACTTCCAGTCAGATGCACAGAGGGGTGGCACTCTTTCATTTGGAAAGCCATAATGATGAGATTTCAAATGCATTGATACATGTTTTATAGATTTGGAGCGGGTTCAAACAACCAAACCTGAACTCCAGCTGGATTTTTCCATCATGATAGAACAAGTGATGTGAAGCTGCCACAGAAAAGGAGAGTCCTCAGGTTCTTGCACCTGTCCAGTACGACTCTGCACACATGATTTGTACTTTTTTTCCATCTATAACAAAGTGGTAAGAAGTTTCTACGGGGCTCCTGGGCAGCTTAAATGGTGTTTTGTGATCTCTTCTATCATCACAACCTAGCAATGCCTTGCTTCCAGAAAAATGAAATACGGTCTGTAAATCTGTTCTGACGTTCATACAACATTGACCTCAGATACCAATGTACAAAATGACTGTGACTTTTATCTGTGGCAAAGATCCCAACACAAGAATTCCCCTGATAACCCCTTCTGTATCCAAAAAGCAAAGGAAAACAAAAAAACTTCATTTTTCTGACCATTGCAGACTGGTCTCTTCGGTTTATCCATAAACTCTAATGCTGACAGTGCAAAGACTGACTGATTTGGGACATTGGAATATCAGTTCTATGCTTCTAGAAATCTTTTACATGGTAATTCATCTTTGTTTGTGCTGTCTTTGCAAGCAGAATTTAGCCTCATCATTTCTATGAATTCACTTCTTCTCTCTCCAATATATTATCTTCATCTTCCAGACCTCTAAACCCAAGTCATTTTATTATTGATGAACAGCATTTGTATAATGTTTAAGAGACTTGATCTGAAGGATCATAAACTTCATGTCATATTTTTTTCAGCCAATACTGATATGCAGCTCTCTCCAGTGTAGATCAGAGTGGCCTGAGGATGCCTTGCAGATTGGGAGTGGAAGAGAAGAAGATTGCAACTGGAAGTAACCATGAAAATTAGCGCCACACAAAAATTATTTATTCAGACCCCAAGTTCAGCAGTTTAACTAACATATCCTGAGTTTTTCACAGAGTACCAAGGACTTTTATCCAATTATAAAAACTATATAATGCTTGTTCTGCGGACCACGTGGCAGTGCATTCCCGCAGCACCCGAGCAGCACACAGCCCAGAGACATCCATCCGGAGGAGCGAGGGAACACTCCTCACCATGGTTCATGGCCAGCCTGCAAGGCTTCCCTCCACAGCATCATTCCCGCAGCTTCAGCAGGAAGTTTGAACCATATCTAAACTTTCTGTCACTCATTATTTGACACTGAAAAGATGATAGGGAATTTAATTGGGCCAGGAAGAGGCCATATTTCCTAGAGAATCAGTTCTTCAAGCTCACAGCACTTTCTTCCTTCACCCAGATCTCTTTGCCTGTCAAAACAACCAGCTACTACACTTAGCAGTGAGCTCTGAGGCAGAGCATCCTATTGAGTAGAAATGCCCAGAATTTTTTGGAGGCAGCATGCACACAAGCATTGACAAGACGTCCTTCTACTGAGACTCCCTAAATCCCTACCACTAAATACATAAGGGCTAGGGATAATGTGCAGCCATTAGATTTCCATGAAAACACCCTCTGTAAGTGGTGCCCTGAGATGGGCTTGGCCCACTAGCACTCTCCAAAGTGACAGTGAGGCAAGGGTCAGGGGCTAGCACAAGGACCAAGGAGGAAGCACACAGCTCAGGTGACAGAGCACACCAGTGGCTTTCTCCTGTACTCAGTATAAACAATTTTGGCTCCCACATCCCTACAAAATCTTCCAGCACTGTCCCAGCTGGTTTTGATGTTTCCAGGGCTAAAATGTGTCTCTATTCAGAGCAAAGTGCTATGAAGTATGGACGCAGGCATTTTGTGCTATTGCCCTTCAGGCCAAAAAATGGTCCCTGGAGATTTTAACAGTAAAAATGTAGACTCTGAATTCCAGCAAGATCCCAGTTTGGCTGCCACAGTAGTGGAGGAACTGACAACATCTTTAAATTAGATTTCTTTGAATCAAGCAAGCAGAGACAGAATTCATTTCTCTCCATTGCTGTCATGTTTGACGGATGATCTCAGCTGATGGTGAATTTTCAGTTGGATTAGGAGATTTGTTTTTGTTGTGATAAAGGGATAGTCTTACTTTCAAACAGTTCCTCTCCTCATTCGCTACTCATTCTCTTTACACAGCAAGCAGAAAAAATAAAGATTAAACTTGCAAGAAAATGGCGGTAGTAATAATAGTAGTAATAATAATAACAACAAAAAAAAACAACCACCAAACAACCTGGGGGCAGGAAGGAAGTAAAATGGCTTATGTTTGGTTTTGTTCTTCACATTGATAAGGAACAAAACAAACAAGAAATATTGGAGTTAACTTAAGCCATGCTTCCATGTGCAACAGAAGGGAAAAGTCACTCTGAAATCTGAGTTAACCAGAAATGTATTGTGTCAGGAAATATTGGATGTAAGACCTAGTAACCATGTCAATCAATCTAATTTTTTTGCATACATAGGAAAATATGTCTTTCCCACTGTGCAATACTTAATTAGACCTTCATGAGGTTTTAAAACAGGCTCCAAGGATTTTCATAACTCCATCATCTTTGCAAGTTCACATGCCAAATTTATATAAATGGAGACAAAGAGATTAAAAAGGTAGGGAATGTAATGAAAAACGCTGTCATCTGAGACCTTAGGAGGAACAAAAGGGATAAGAGGAAAGGATCCTTAAGAAAAAAAATTATGAAAAAAGAGAATAAAAGAACTGTGCATGAAAATTATATTTAAAGAAGAACCCATACCTTATGAATGGTTGACAAAAATAATAGAACTTTTAATCTGTAGATCTTGTGCTTTAAAGTGTAAAAGAAAGTTCATTGTTATAAATTTACTAAAAGGAGGACGCTGAGGTATTGATCTTGGTTGGCCCAATGAGGACTCTGACTTAGTGACAAAACCAGCATGTCGGCTGTGGATAAAGAATGGTCTCTCTGATCTCCCCAGTCTCACATCTATTTCTTACTGCCTGCACATCCATGCTGTCTACAGACTTCTGTCTCACTGAGATGCTGCTCTTAACAGTTGATTGCCAAAGACTCCAGGTAATGTACCTTGCATAAATACACACATAGTCTCTCCAGAAATGGTCTACCTCATGCCCTTTTAATCCTAAACCTAGTTTCTCTTTGAATTATCAGATTCCTCAGAGTAAAACTCTTTCCCAGGCCAAAGCTGGGAATGCCAAGACACATCGTATTTCTGACCTGGGTAGGTTGCTTACAAGTGACTTAGCATGTTCAGTCTTCAGTGTTGAGCCCCACAGCAGTTGGAAACCCCTTTCCTTGTACAGGTTCATAGCCTTGTCAGTACTTAAACCATGAACAGTTTTAGACAGACAATAAAGCAGAAGGCAAGCAGAAAAACAGTAACAAAAAAAAGACTTGAAGAGACTTGCCCACAACCAAACAGCTAGTCAGTAACAGAGTCAGAGACATTTGAAGGCGGAAGGGAGAGACATGGATTTGGACTGAAGATGACACTGTTGAAGATGCATGATCTTCCCCCAGTATCGCTCTGAGCCACCTCTAAGCACAGTGCCTGCAAAAAGGTGACTGCTCCTCTCCTTTCTCTCTCCAGCATTTAATCCCCTTTCATTATGTGTCAGTTTTTTCACTTACGCTTTCTAAGGGAGAACCGAGACTTCATCTTACAAGGCCAGTGAGAAGCAGCAGTAAAAGGTGAACAAAACCCTGATGTGTTAATATCAACAGAGAAGCTGTCCTAACCTGTTTCTACAATGGCAAAAAACATTGCGCCTCACTGCCTCATACTTCTGCTTCTTGTTGCCAACTGATTCCCTCATCCTCTTCTTTTTTTCCCCACCCCCAACAAAACCAATTTCTAATCACTGGCTTCTTTCAACTGTCTCCAGATGGGCGATCGCCATTAAAAACTAATGTCCAGCCAATGGCATTCCCCATTGTGTCCAACAAGGAACTTCCTTCAGGTCTACAGCTCAGCTCATTTCTGGTATATAGCTCATGCAACAGCATGTTAGACACTTAGATTCAAACTGCTTCCACATTCCTCTCTCAATCCCCAGAAAAGGTTTTAGACCATTTTTTCACTCCCTGTAAACCTAAAAGGAGGCATGCACAGCGACTATAAAGCATGACATGATGTTCTTGTGTTTTCCCTGTCATACCGGAATTTTTCCTCCACTTGAACAAAGAGGTTTTCTATGGCTTTCTCAGTTCAGGAACAGCAAAGAAACATGCTTCATTTGGCTCTCTCCTCCCACTGGCTCATGCTGCTATCAAATATGTATAAAGCCAAATCCAGTTCTTTACAGAATGCTCTCGCTATACTGAGTTCCTGGAATTCATTTCATGCATCTCTTCAGGGTGCTCTCAGTAACTGAGTCATCACTGAGGAAGAAGATGGGGGAAGCAAAGGAGAGAAACCTTCAAAGAGATGACAGAATATATCATCAAAGATATTTTTTTTTTTAAATAGATTTGAGAGGTAATCATTGTCATTATGTACACTGGAGGACAGAGGCTGAGTTCGTGAAAGAAGGTGTGAAGCAATGAGTAAATAGTAGAGTTTAAGCCAGAAGAGGAGTGGATGAGAGCTGGTATTTGAGCAGGATCATACTGTGGAGAGTCAGAATCTGAGTATGTTGCAACTCTAAATAATCTGCTACATTCCTGCTCCCCTTATCCCTCTCTCTTTCTACCTCAGCTGTAACAGGGACTTATGTCACTGAACAATATGAAGAAGTTGTTCATGTAGGAGCGTCAGGGAACAATGGAGATGATGTTCACAGCAGCATGTCGCATTGCCTGATATGGGCCAAGACAAAAGCAACATCAAAAATTACACTAGTCAAGGTGAGCGGCAATAAGAACTGAGAAGGCTGTTAATAGGTTAAAAAGAAAATCTGCAGTGATCCAATAAGGGAAAGTAAGGTGACTATGATAAAGATTGAAAAATAAAATGAAATTATGTTGGTGAGGAGGAATAAAGTGCCTACAGACCTGTTGACCTAAATAAGTTGTGTACAGTAAGGAAGTAAAAACTAACTTTTCTTCATCCTGAGCTCACTTTGATTAATAGTACAGACAATGCAGTGGGAGGAAGATTCAGATTTTATAATTCATGATGAAAAAATCTCTCATAGCATGTCCCCACTGGCCTTCCCAAGGTGGGGAACTGGCAGCCAGGCCATCTTTTTCCCCTCAGGGAAATGGACGACAGGGAAGTTGTCACTGCATTTCTTCCTATTTTGGGAAGGTAGCAAAGAACCACTGAGTTTCTTGGTCACCCTGGCACTTGTCCTTACCACTGGTGAATGAAGAAAAAAGAAGAGGTAGGATGGAAGGAAGTTCCATCTGAACTAAAGGAAAACCTTTTGTACTGTGAGGGTCACTGGCAGTGGCACAGGTTGCTCAAAGAGGTTTTGGAGTCTCCATCCCTGGAGAAAAAACCATCTAGACATACTCCTGGGCAGCATGCTGTAGGTGGCCCCATTTGAGCAGGAGGAGCTGGACCAAACGACTTCCAGAGGTGCCTTCCAACCTCAACCACTCTGTGATTCTGTGAAAAAGTTCATGAGTGTATGGAGACTTTTGACTTATTTGCCAGCTTTTCTTACATCTCATTTTGAGTTTGGGCAAGTCATTTCAACCCTTAATGCTTCCCTTTCCTCATATGCAAATGGGGTTTAATTATACCTACTTCCCCGGGAGGCATGTTTCACCAGAAGTGCAATCCACCCTCATACAGAAAACTTATGCACTGTTTAAACAGCTAAGTGGAACCTAAGTGATGTCCAGACCTTGTGGCTAGTCCAAGGAGCTGGGATAAATGTCACTCTCCATTTGCAAAGCCCCTGGGATCCTGAAATCAGAAGAAATATTAATAGTATAAAACATTTCCCTTGTTCTCCGTGTAGGCTGGGGAATGCCACAGCTACCAACACTTCATGATTCCAAGACATTAAAATTTGTCTGTTGTCATAATCCGTACGCTTGGGTTGTTATTTTGTGTAGTTAAAATCCGAACATGCTTCTCCGCTGCAGCTAATTAGTGATATGCACATGGGAGATGTTACAGCTCGTAGGCTAGTCTTTGCTGTGACAGAGTCGACAGTGATGGCAATGCAGTCT
The DNA here is from genome assembly GCA_035590275.1 of Ibycter americanus. Taxonomy (NCBI): domain Eukaryota; kingdom Metazoa; phylum Chordata; class Aves; order Falconiformes; family Falconidae; genus Ibycter; species Ibycter americanus. Next base: position 15,953,366 of record JAVJGI010000035.1, read on the forward strand.
GTTCCAAGGAGGGGAAGGGGAACAGTATTATCTGGAATTGATTTTTGTCTTCATTAAAGTCTCCACTTATTCACTATTTTCCCCTAAGCATACCTACTGTCCAGATTTATTTGAAAGTATAGAACTAACTTTTTACTGGTTCAGTTTTATTGGATGGTTTTGAATGTATTTTAGTATTTTAGTATATTCACTACTCAAACTGAAGCCTTTGTAAGAGCTATCTCTATATCCATCTTTTGATGTTGTCAGGGTAAACTGTACACAAGGAGTTTACTGTTTACTTCTGGATGACAATGAGTTACATATTCTAAAAGATATGGGATATCAGCATTCAGAATATTTGAGTTACAGCAGACTATGAGGACAGTTAAATCAGAACGTTGTAGAAATAAAAGTCAATATCTACAGAGCTCTTTCAGTAATCAGGTGATAAGGGAGAGTGAATCTGTGATAATGTTTTTTTGGGATGATGATGCCATTATGCTACTATCATACAATTTGCCTAGTCTTCCAGTCCAGTTCCACCTCTTTCTTTCTAAACTACCAAAAACACAGTCTCATTCAGATCTTTCGTTAAGAATAAGACAGTCAGACTTCAAACTTCGAGATCTATTCCTGAGACTCCAAGAGAACTGCAGGAGAGTCAGATGGTTTCATGGAGAATTCCTTTTTTTTATTCCAGCTATTAGTCTGTGCCTTCACTTTCCAGCTCCTGGAAGGACAAACCACAAATCAAAATCCATATGGACATTTATGCAATGTTCCTTGTGCCAAACAGTGAATTGGATGTATTTTGACTTTTGTAGGTCACAGAAGTTGAGATTTGTATTGTACATAGTTTGTTATCTGTTATAAAATGTCACACACATTTAGCTAGAGAAGTCTATTTAAATGGTCCATTCACATGCACTTTATGCCCAGCCAACCAAGTCCATTTTATCACTTTGCTGTGGTGTGTCCATTAGTGATCACATTTGGAAACAAGATAGTAAACCTGATATGCCTGTCATGTGATTGATTAAGCCACACTGAGTGTTCCCATCCACAGAGCAAAAATGTGATTGCCCAACTTACCCATTCAAAATACGCATTCCTTATTTCAAGGGAAGTCTAATAAACACTGCCATACCCAGTGCCCCTCTCTGTATGGTGGTGGCTACACAGAGAATCCCTCCTCCTTCCAGCCTACCAGATCCATCACAGTTCTCATACCGTGCAATATGCTATGTACTGTACTTACTCTAAAAATTAATGGATCCTTCTGTCCTCACTGCTTCCCGCTAGAAGTCACAAATGGTTTGCTCTACTGCCGCCTTAATCCACTTTCCAGTTCCTAAAAGGATTGACCCTTGTATTTGCAGGCAAAAATAGTGTTTCCCTTAAAACCCGAGTTTCAGGTCTTGGAATATTTGAACACTGATGTCCAGAGCCTCAACGTAACAAATCACACAGCAGTAATGGTGACTCAGCTGTAGATGATAGCTGTAGACTAGAGGTGTGTCATCTGTGCTTGATGGCTTCACAGAGAACCATCTTCCTCCTCCTCTCTTTCCTTGGTTTTGTTATCCAATTTTATATACACCCAAAGTTTTCTGGCTAATTTTTATTCCACCTCTAACTGTAACTCTATTGACAAGGGCTTTCTTGTCACCTGCATATTCAAAACTGACTCAGAATACGCTATCTACTTGCAAATTTTTTTTTTCCATGCACCATGAGGTCTTGGATAAATCACCAAAAACACATCACTCATTATTCCAGTATAGCTATCTGTGGAACATGACTGTGAAAATGAGAAACTGCTGCCCTCTTAAGCTTCACAAAGTACTAACTGAAGCAATACTCTATCATACCTAAATATTACCAGTGACATCCAGCCACATGATATAATTATAAAAAAAGAAAAAGGAAAAAAAAATATCCCAGGCATGTAACTACTAGCAGAAGGAATGATACAGTTAATGTCCATATATTAATCACAAATATTAGCCTCCAAGACTTCAGATCTAATTGCTAAAAGCAATAAGAAAAGTTGATAGAGATACAATAGCTGCGCAGACTTTATTTCTTTTTCAACAGGATTAGCTGAGCTGAGCATAGCATTGTACGTGAGACCATGGCACAGGATCAGTGCTAGCACTAGAAAATCGTCTCTTATGTGGGGAGGCTTGATAAAGCATGTGGTAGGATGTATGGTACAAGTACAAATTCAGGGGGCTCAGGGACTGAAAGCAAGCTTTAATTTAGGCATAGACATGTAGGCATAGGCAGCATGGTTGATTAAAACCAGCACAGAACTGATACATACTTTTCAAATCCAAGTTTCTGTCCACAGCTCCTACCTCTGGATGTTGTGAGATTATGCATTTCTGTAACTGCTCTTTATGAAAGTTTTGAGAAGAGATTTTTTTCTTTTCCAGAGGAAAAAAGCCATACTGACAACCCTAAGACACATATCTTGGGAAAGGACTACTGCTAGGAGAGAGCAAGAGAAAAGAAAGAAAGGGAAGAAGGAGATGTCAAAGAATGTGAGTAGAAAACAATTATGAAGATTTATAGAGATGTATAGGGAGAGGGAATATTTTACTTTAAGGCTTACGCTCATCCTTTCATTCAAAGAAAGATGTATCCTCACGTGGGCTTTTGCGTGGACTCTTTTCTTAGAGGGACTGAAACCAAGAGGGAATTCAAGTGTTTTCATGGCAGCAGGGCTTCTACTCTCCCATTGTCCGTAGAAGGGGCATTAGCAGTGTTGTGCAAAAGAGCAGCTCATGAGCAAAAGCACGGACGATTGTTTTGTGAACAGACAGACATTCAGCCCATGTCCACAGGAAATTGTAACACCGAGTCATCAGGGTCATGAAACAGGGAAATAACATTTGTTGTTTGTGGAGGGAGTGGTAAAAGGAGGGAAGGCTACAAAGCTGAGAGCACATTTTGCCCTTTCTTAAAGTCACACAGAATGTCTGAGTATTTCACTGGTTTCAAATGAAGCAAAAATCCCTGTCCTGAAATTATGGGGAAAGCGGATGCATCCCATTTCCCTTTGAAATTGGTTCATACCAGTACTATCAAAGACTTTACAAACACAGAGCCAGGGGACAGATGTGAACCAGGTTTATAGTGAAGCGAGGTGGAAAACAGATGAGGATGGCTTTTTCCCCAGCTCTTCCCAGCTTTGTAATGAAAGGTTTTCAGAGCTCTAATTATATATCAAAGCTCAAGTTCTTCTGTGAATCAGCGTTTGAAGGAGCTGCAATTTTGCCCTTTAAAGCATTTCCTCAGCCAAACAGTTAGATAGGGGAAGGGTGATTTTCCATGTTTTATGAGGTGGGCAGAGAAGGACAGTCAGCTGCAGAGAATAAGGCAGCACAGGTGCCCTGCATTAAAGAGAGGCACAAACTAGCTTGTGACTAGCTCAGACAGGTGGATTTATTTTTCTGCTCACCCAACAGCTGTGGTAAAACACCAAAGGCAAAAATAAGTTTCACTGCTGAAAAAAAAAAAAAGCTGTTTGAGTCCAGTCCATGACAAAAATGTGGTGTGGGGAAAGGACAGTTACAGATAAGGGATCATTCACCTGACTTAGTGGAAGGAGCATGCCTTGGTCAATGAGTTGCTGGGTGATGTTAAGCACATTGCCAAGTTTTTCTTTAATTATGCTTTTCTAGAGAGTAGGTAGTGGAGATAACAGCAAGTCCTAGCACCGGGATGCAGTGAAGATAAGATCCACAGAGGGTTATGAAGCATTCAGATATTGAAGAAGTGAGAACAGAAGCTTTTAGCTATATAGAAAAAGAAGAGGATATTCCATTCTCATTTACAATGGAATGCAAGGAGTTGTTTGAAAAAATCACTGTGATACTATCCAGGTGACTCCATCTACTATCTGAAACTCAGTAACATCTGGGCAAAACCTGTCATAGTTACATGGGACTTTTGAGAAGTTTTGCCACTTATGAAGGTCCTCTGTGTGTATGGAGCCCATTCCTTGTGTTCCCATACTGTTCTTTTTGTCTGCACTCACTTTTGTGAGGACCAAAGCTTTCAGATCATCAGTTATGGAACAATTACTACTTTAATGATATTGGGAGTAAAGTTTCCTTGTCATTCAGCTGTTTCTCTCTATACCCTGCTTACCAGAAACTTATCATGACCATCTCTCTGTACGGGCAGCAGACAACCCCTGAAACCAGACATCCCCATGCCCCAGACTGGGTAACAGTCATGAACAACTTTATGAAAATCAAGAAGGAAGAAAACCTGTCCATATGACACAGGTAATCAAGCTCTGTATTATTATACTTTACAAAACCTCAAATATTGTTGATAGTAATTCATACATGTAGCCCTATATAAACTATGATGGCTTGAATTCATACAAACATCAAGGAATGCTTCTGAGTTACTGCATCTGAGAATCTCTATGAGAAATAAAACAGTGATTGATGTCTCTGCTTTACCTGGCAATTTCATACATGTTAATATTTTCCCTAGTTGCATTCCCAGACCTCACAAGCTCTCCTCATCACAGGAGCCTTGGGAAGAACTGCCCCACAGGGGCAGGTTTCTGTTTTCAGGATGGTGTGAATGCCCGTTCTCACCTCTGCACCCAACTGCAGGCAGCCTTTCTTACAGAAGGAAGGAGAGAAAAAAAAAAAAAAAGCTTCCGAAAAAGCTTCCTTGTCTACGTCATTCATAAGAAGCCCCCATGAAAATACTTGGGCAAAACCCTATGTTGTCATTAGTAAAATTTGAGGAGCAGAATGATTGTATGACAATCACACAGTCCTGCCCTAGCAACAAGCTTTGGCAGGCTTAACAGCCTAGACTATAATATGTCTCTCATCAGGAAGTGATAATTTCATTCAAGGGGCTAAGCCAATAAAATAAAAAAAAAATGTTACAAAATTGATTAGAGGAAGAGCAATGGATGTCTGCTTGTGCAGGGTTTTTTTCTCTCAAAAATTAAATTAATACCACACTCTTTATTTAGACTAAATTACAAAGAGAGGAAAATTAAAAATGTGATGCAACAATTAGAAAAGATAAACAAGAAAACTACTTGATGTGCATTGCATACTGAGTGTTCATACTTCCACCGTCAGAAGAGGAATCAGTCCCACAAGCAACAGAGAACAGAGCAGTTCTGATGGCTTCAGGTGTTAGTTTCCAGCTGGCACAGAAGTCTCTGATTTACTTAGTGGCATAAAACACATTATTTGCAATACATTAGGGTCTAATCAGTACCACTGGATCACAACTAATGTCATCCCATTGTGCTGCAGAATATAAGCAAGTTGATTTCATAACAACTAGAGATGGTAGAATAAATCTTAATGAAAATTCCTTCTGATTCATAGAGATTAATTTTTAAAATATGTTTTTCACACTATCTACTTGTAGTTATTTAATATGTGATTTATGGGCACTTACTCTACCCTATGGACAGCATGGCTTGTTTGATATGAGGTCTACTGACTCTTGCAGATGTGTGCATGTGTGTATTCCTGTCACATGCCACCTTAGAAAGGTTTTAAGAAGAGTGTAACAACTTTTAAAAGAGTGGTGCAGTGGACCACCTCCCTGTCAGTACAAGCCGTGCTTGAAGCAATAGGGCACAAAGGCAATGGTTGATTGTCCTACACACAACAAGCTATTCACAGTCTCCTCATGATAAGGGTTGGCCCTCAACTTGCAGAGAAACAATAGCCAAAAGAAATATTTTTTTGGAGGAGGAGGACCAGGGATACCAGTATAATATTAAGCCTGAGATCCCAATATTTCTGTAAAAAACACTTCCTGGAGGAAGTCCGTCTAAAATCTGCAGTTACCAGTATCTGCAATGCCAGCAGTATCCACGAACAATAGCACAAAATCATGCTTACATCCATTTTAGCATAAAAGCAGTGCTTCTGCACAGGGCATTTGGAGTTTCAAAGTGTAAACAGCAACTGTATAAGGAGGGACTGCCAGCGGGGAAGATTTGTTCCTGTTGTTACTGAAACACTCAAGTCACACTGAGAGGCCCAATTCATTCCCAGCTTCTTCTGTTGCACACACATGTTCCTCAGATCAAGGTGCTCATAGGAAAAAAAATCCTCCTAACTGCACCAGTGCCTTCATTAGGGCTTTGCTTGCCCCTTGCTAAAGCATGAAGAGTTGCTAAAGCATGGTGAATGGTCCTGTCACATCTCCAAGGTGGGGCGTGGGAACTGTCACAAGGCCAGAGGCTGGGCTACACCAGCACTGGTGTCTCTTCCCTCATTCTGCTTTCAAGGTCCACCCACTGCTGTACAGCCCCCCCATCCCCAACAAATCCAAACACAGAAACAGAGGCATCCTGTCTTTTTCCATCACTTCATGTTGGACCAGGCTGGCAAATCTCTTTCCTGGGCTTCACTACAAGAGTGTACTGCGTCCTCAAGCATTGTGAAACTGGAGCTGGTTTCTTCCCACTCACACTTAA
>JAVJGI010000035.1:15964322-16035863 GCA_035590275.1 Ibycter americanus
GGAAGAAGAAGGAGGGTGGGGACATTTGGCATTATGGCGTTTGTCTTCCCGAGTAACCGTTACGCGTGATGGAGCCGGGCTTTCCTGGGGATGGCCCAACACCTGCCTGCCCGTGGGAAGTGGTGAATGAATTCCTTCCTTTGCTTTGCTTGCGCGCGCAGCTTTTGCTTTACCTATTAAATTGTTCTTATCTCAAGCCTTGACTTTTACATTCTTTTCCGATCCTCCTCCCCATCCCTCTGGGTGAGGGGAGTGAGCGGGTGGCTGTGTGGTGCTTGGTTGCCGGCCGGGGTTAAACCAGCACAGATGAGCAGGCATAACCTGTGAGGAAAGGCTAAAGGAAACCAAACTGTTTAGGCTAAGAAAGAGAAGACTAAGGGAAGACTTGGTAACATTCCTCTATTTTACAATTAGTTTCTATAGAAAGAAAAATCAACAGCTCTCTAGAGCCATTAAGGGTAGAAAACAAATAAAGGAGGAGTTTGTGGGAATTTTATTTGGTTTTTAAAAGCCTGATTCTTCCAGTTAGATATTAAGGAAAATCTATACCAGAGTGAAGCATGGGAATAGACTCCATAGGGATTGCTGCAAGAGATGTTTCCCTGGAGCTTTATAAGAATAGATTGTACAAATACCTGGTAGGTATGTTCACAGTGTATTTGATGCGAGGTAAAGCAGAGAGCCATTTTGGTCTCTTAAGGTCTTTTCCCATACCACATTACTGTGATTCAATGTTCACAGGTATTTGGAAGATTATTTTTAATAAACAAATTTCAGTTTGCGGATTTGTTAAAAATTATTCATTGTTTTAAACAGTATGTATTGGTCATCTCCTCTAGTACATAAATCCTCTGGTATTATTTCTGTTCCCTGATAATTCAATGTTCTCAAGTATTGTACAGTAAGCTTCTGCTAGAAATATATTTCTGCTACATGTTTGAAATTAATTTTTTCTGAGAGCTGATCAAAGTGTTGAGTGCTGTTTTATATAAACATTTCTATTAAGGTTTTAAAATTCTGACAATTTATAAGCATCCTCAGAAATTATTTCAAAATTATCATAGATGCTTAACAAATTCTTATGTTTTTCATAAATATCTGGTGCATTTTTAATGAAAACATCAACGTAATCATACTTTTCTTTTTAAATGGAGAAAAAGTCAGGTCTACTTCATGTGAACGTAACACTTCTCATGCAAATGTTCATCAAGAGCAAATACAAATTGCTACAGGCATGGCAAAAGCAGAATGTTACTTGCTCCAGATGTTTCTAATCCATTTCTCACCATATTAATCCAGTTTCCTTCATAACAGAAACAAAAGCAAAAAAAAAAGAAGAAAGAGAAACAAACATTAAAATGCCACTGCCTGGAGGAATCAAGGTTTCCCCTACTTACAGTTTTGTAATGGCATTTTAGTAAGCTGTATTGCTATTTTGAAGCCAACCCCAAGACTGTATTACTTTTAGCACATGGAAAAGTGTTCCCGCGAAAGCGTGTATGCCTTTGTAACAGCACAATTGCCTATTATGATAGAAAAAAAAGCACAGGTTTGCTAGGATAACTAGATCAACAGGAGGATGAATGTTAGTATAGCTAAATCTGCCTGGGATTTCTCTTCTTCCCAGCCCAGATCTACACAGCTGTGCTAGCATAAGCCTGAGGTGTTCATTTGGCTTCAGGCATTCTGCAGTAGGCACCTGAGTCACGATCTGGAAGTATCTATTTGTCTCAATAGCTTCTAAAGCAAGCTCAGTACAACTGGATTGGAGTCATATAGCAATCTTTTAGATGTACAAATGAAATTGCACTCTTTTCCCCAGTCTAAAATGGAACAGGAATTGCTGTCACTTTCTTAATATCAAACCACACAAAATGACTGTAAAATCAGAACAAAGCCTTGAGGACTCTTAGAAATGTTACTGATGGAGTTGTGTTTCTTGGTGAGCACTGCAATCATTTACTTGACATAGTTAGAGTGAAATAAGAAAAGACATAGCTCCACAAAGGTGCCTGAATACTCATTTGCGTAGTTACCACTGATCCCCTAAAATAATCATTAAAAATTGCTTTAAAGGAAGATTCTCACTCCCTTTCTTAATAAAAACAGCAGAAAAGGTCCTGAAACCACCAAGGGTACCTACAACAGTATGCCTAATGGCCACAAAGTCTGTGACTGCTGATCATCCCTCTCTAGTGCTGTGAGAGGACAGGATTGTCTCATTGACTCTAAGCCCACAGAGGCACATCTGTACAGGCATGTCCCCATCACACAGCAAAAATAGAATTTTGCACACAGAAATGGCCCATTCCATTCATTTTTACTGCACAGTGTCTTAAACTAAACTCAGATGAAACAACCTTAGGATTCTGGCTGCTGATGCGGAGAGCCTCGAGAAACCTGTCTTAATGAGGGTCTCTGATGTGAGCATTGCACATGGTGCTTGGGTGCAATGAGTTATTTAACATGAAAGGCTTGAGTGCGCTGAGAACTGATTTGTTCTAAAAGCAGTATAAAAGAGCAAGCAACCCTGGACAGCCGGGGAAAGCTGCCACTCCACACCTTCACACCCTTCGTTCCTCTGCGCTGTAAATACCTGCTCCATCAAAAGCCTGACCTGCCCAGTGTGCCTGCCAGCTCATGTGCTTTGAGATCTCTGTCAGAAATGTTTGATCCTGAGGATTTAAACCAGAAAACCTGCCACATTTTGTGACAGGTGAAATTGACTTATTTTGAAGCCCAGTCAATTTATCAAGTTGTTGGAATGGCAAGATTGTCGCTTGCTATTATTGATGACATACAGTTCAGAGCAAAGCTGGCCATCAAGTTAACTGCAGGCAAATTCACTGGGACGCCAGCTGCGATGCACAAAAAACACCACCCCATTAATTGAGGTATTGAAATGTGACTTCTGACTGAAAGCATGAAAAAATTCATAAAGCTTAGGCAGTTGAGGAAGGGAAGGTGAAGGAAATTGTGACAAGCTAGTTTTAGGCAGTGTTTATTGTCTTTATCGCATCTTGCTCAGTAAATGTGAGTTATGACAGAGGACATCAGTGCTAGATAAGGTTGTGCATTCCCCTTGCATTACACCACCTGTATGTCTCTGCAATACCACAGATGTCAATGAAGCTGCACCAGCACCAAGCAGTGAAGAGTCAGGCCAAGCAATTTTGTCTGTGTTTTGTTTCGATGCATTTAAGAGACTTACACTTTTGAACCTTTTGTAATAAAAGACACATAATTTTCATCAGCTTTCTGCATTTGCAAAATAAGTAATGACCTGTACAACGAGGTACCTGTGCACAGTTACCAAGGGTACATTCATTTTGGGGTCTGTTTTATCCAAGGGGCATACATCACTGTGAATATTTCATCTGTAAAGGATGCGAGTCAATGAAAAATTAGCTCAAAATATCCCTGGTATTTTGAAATGTAAGTTAACCTGATGTTTCAGTTGTCAAAGAGCATAGTTGCCTTACTGTTAGCTAATTCCAGTCCTAGGGGTTAGTGACTGGTTGTGAAGTGTAGAATGCCTACTACCCCGGGGGGGGGTGGGGGGGGTGGGAGGCGGGGCAACGTGCTTTTAAAAATAGCACAACTCTGCTTCACTTTTTGCTGACAGAGATAATAAATTACTCCCTTAAAAAAGGCTAATGAAGTTTACCCATGTATGTTTTAAGGTGTTTTCAATTCCTTGGGTAGAAAGACAAAGCTTTGTTATTGCTGAAATGAAAGCAGGTATGTGAGAGCAGAAAACCGGTTAGTTAAGCAGAGAATGCTTCCCAGGTGAAGAGGCAAAAAGAGCAACCCTCCCTCACGAAGGTCTCAAAATATCCATTCAACTGAGGCCTCATTATAGAAAGCTTAATAACACTGCATTGTCAGGACCAGATAACTTATCCTTCCTTTTATGCTAGAGATAGCATTGAAAATGGTGAGGATGTTCCTGAATTATGCACATAATTTTCCCGGAAGATAGGGGAGCAGGGCTACACCTGAGGCAGGTGCTAGACGTTGCTTGCTGCAGCTTTACTACAATGCCAGATCTTGATGAGCAGGGAAATAGAGCATGACATAGGAAAAGGAGATATTTAAAATCCTAGTACGCTGAACTCATCCCTCAGAAAATATAACCATACCAAACAAGGATATATAGATTGTCACAATTTTTCCAGTAATTAAAAAAAAAGGTGCAACATTTCTGTGCTGGATACAAAATTAAGTCAAAATTGCTCATTTTTCTTTGTTTTTCCCCTGCTTCCCTTTTTTCAAAGTGCAACCTCTTAGGAAATAAAACACTCAGTTACTCCTATGTATTTCTGTATTTCTTTGGGTTACACAGTGTGTAATATATTGGACAAAATCAACAGGATTTTCCATCTCTACTTCTTTTTAAGCCATCTTTTTAAAGGCACACTTATGCCCAGAGGCCAGTTCATTACACATTTTTTTCCCCCTCACTCCTGTTGTTACCTGTCATCTCCCCTCCCCTTGGCATTCTCAACTTTTATTTTTGTTTGACATCTGTGTCAGCTTGTAAAGGCCATTACCATGCTGCTGGACTCTAATCAGAAGAGACATTGTCAAAGTGAGAAGAAAAAGCGTCAGTTTCATCAGATGTGAGAAATCACAACCTGGTTTGCTGCAAAAAACACCAGGGATTTCCTCTACTAATACTTCCTCTCTTTCCTTGTCCAGCTAGCATAAGAGCAAGAAAACAGCTTGGCAAAGAGGAATCAGTCAGAACCCAAACAAAACAAAAAATGGTCATCAGCCCTTCCTTGCTACAACTGAAATATCTGATAGACATTTTCTTTGTTTCTTGTTTTTTTTTCACATGGCGCTGCATGCCATTAATTACAAATGCCACCCAGATTCATTACAATGTGTGTCGTTCCCAGCCCCAGGTGATTCTGTAAGTGCTCATCTTTAGAAGAATATCCTTGTGAAGCATGAGAGAAAAGCGAGAAGTTGGGATTCATCCTAGTATACCCTCTCTTGCTATGAAGACCTGAGACTCATATCTGGTTTACTCCCATTAGTTATTTAAGCTGCAAGTGTTTGTGGTCAGCCTGTAGTGGAAGTATTTCTGACAATGCTTGTCTTGAGAAATACTTCTCCCACTGTCCCTGTCCATCCCTGCACTGATTTTTTTTTTTTTTTTTTCCTTTTCTTTTTGTGGGAAAAGGTTACACCGAACTTTGCCCCAGACTGCCAGGGCTCCCACCTTTGAGACTAGAGAACAGAATCCCTCCTCTCTGCCCAAATGCGGCTCACTCCTAACAGAAGCCAAAGATTAACTATCCATTACAGAGGTTTTCTTCCTTTCACCAGCCTTCAGGTCGTATTGAGAACTCATCTGTTTCAGGCTGCTGAAGATGCAAACATTGCTCTGTGGCTATGTACTGGCAAGGCGAGGAATTATTTTTCCTCTCTGCCTGATTGTGCAGAATTACTGTAGACTGTGTATTTTGCTTATACTTGTCAGTGCAGTGCTCTCATGCTTTTTAGCAAAAGGAGAAAACATACCCTTGTTTACAGCACCTGGGCTTTTATTCTCAAAAGAAGGCAAAAATCACTTACTCTTTCATATCTGAGAGTCCAGAAAGAATGCATCAGTGAAGTTAAATGTAAATCTTTCAAAGGAAAATGCTTTGGTATTAGATAAGCATGGTAGCTAAAGCACAGACTGGTGAAAAGAACAACAGAAAACCATTTTCCTTTCATTATGTAAAAACAGTGACCTCCACGGCTGGTTTGAACATGGATCATGGGTTGAGAGAAGCTCGTGTTTGTACAGACAGTCATTCTGATAGAACTGCTCAAACCCAACAGCAACCACACTTGCTAACACACTTGCTCTTTCTATAAGCGAAGAAGAACTGCACATTTTGGAGAAGTCCTTGTTTCTTTCAAGCAGCTTCATCTTAAATTATAGAGGACACATGGACAACATTAAGACAGTTGATTTTGTAGCACAAGGGAGTATACATTGTTAAGATTTTTCCTGGGAAATGTAGCTGTAAATGCCTTCTGTCAATAGAGGCCAGAGGAGAGGACAGGGACGGATTCTTTCAGGCATGCAGTTCAGCTTCCAGTTGCTGTTCTGAAGCATGTAAGGTAGTGCTGACAGCTAATCCAGATGTGGGTCAAGAATGACACCCAGTGGACGGATCATGTGGTAGTCCCAGAGGACTTCTATGGGTGTCTACCCTAGTCATTTTTCCTGATTTAACGTATTTCCAGTTAATGAGCCATATTAGGGTATTAAACACTGTCCTAGTCTATAAGACTGGAGCATCTCTTTTTTTTAATGTTTTTTTTCTTCCCTTCTTCAAAATTTGAATCCCCGGTTAGGTATTTCAGGGGATTTTCTCTTTTTTTTTTTTCTCTCTCTCTGTTGATTTTTACACATATAATATGGACAGTTTCCCTTAAACCCCCCAAAACTATGTTGAGCTGGATTAACTTATCAGTTAATATGAAGAAACTGACCTATTCAAAGAGGATTTTCTAACCGTAATCATGATAAGTGTTTACGTGGTTTTGGTAGAATGCTCGAAGAGTTTTCCTTTGTCATGACACCATTAAAAAACCCAGCAACAAGGGAACCAGCCATGCACTGCACCTGGTCTGATTCAAATCCAGATTTCTCACCCGGCAAGGGTTCATTTGTGCCTCATACGACAGTGAGGTACCATGTTCATACCTGTACCATGCTCTACTATCCAAAAGAAAGAGAGATGCTAATAGTCCTGCTCTGCACCGGAGCATGGCCAAGGGACTAGGATTAGATCCAAACGTACAGCAACAGGGAAGAGAATAGAGAGAGAGATGTGAGGAAGACAGGAGAACTGATTTCTGACTGTGAATCCAGGTCAGTGGGAGAAAGGGTCAACTTGTGAGCAAAGCGTAGGTGATACGGGAGGGGAGGCAGGGATTTCTGGAGGCAGCCTGGTACAACTAATCATGCTAAATTGCCTGAACTGCTTTTAGCAGAGCCTGGCCTCCAGAACCTCCTGGCCTCCACCCTCACATCACCAACCTCATTACCCCTCCTTTACGCAGGTTTTCCTTTTACCTATATAATTATTGCAAAAAAGAGAGCACAAACCAGAATCCTTAGCCCTTCTTTTTAAAAATACCACAATATGTTAAAAAAGATCTCCTCAGAGAGCAGCACACACTTGCCTCTAGCCCTTGGGGTTCGGTACTATGTCCTTTTTACTGACACAGCACTGCTAATCTGAACAAACACGCCATGCTCCTTGTTATGGCAAGACACGTGAACTGCGAAGTGCCAAGAAAGACCTAAAGGCATCAAAGTTTATGTTTTCCTATGCACAGGGAGAAAGGTTTTTCCAGTAGCGGCAGTGGAAAGGATTTCTTCCTCTCTAACTTCCACTCCTCCCTCAGGGTGGTACAGCAGCAAGCAGGGCAAAACTCAACGCAAATGCATCTCGCTCCCCCTTGGTTTGTCCTTACTGCTCAGATAGTCCCTTTTCTGAGCAAATAATGCTTTTTATACTAACGCCTACATCCGTTCGGGTATGTCTCCTGCATTATTAATATCTGCAACCTGCAAAGGAAATTAACTGCAGAATTTGCCTCTGAATTCAGTGTTAATCCCCAATGAGCTCACACCTCCTGACCTTGTTAACCTCAGCTTTGGGCATCTAAAATAAAATCCTGCCTAGCAGGCCATTTCAGCTGGGTGGTTAATCCAGGAGATCTCTCAGGTCAAAGGCTTAGATTTAGCTGAGGCCCTACTGCAGCACATCTGAAACACAGTCCCCAGGTAAAGGGCTTTGGAAACCTGCAAAGGGTCAGAGGCAGAGTTTATAGCATTGTAGAATCATAGAATGCTTTGGGTTGGAAGGGACCTTAAAAATCAGCTAGTTCCAACACCCCTGCCATGGGCATGGACACCTTCCACTAGACCAGGTTTCTCCAAGCCCCGTCCAGCCTGGCCTTGAATGCTTCCATGGATGGGGCATCCACAGCTTCTCCAGACAACTTGTTCCAGTGCCTCACCACCCTCACTGTAATGAATTTTCTCCTTATACTGAACCTAAATCTACCCTCTTTCAGTTTAAAACCATTCCCCCTTGTCCTATCACTACATGCCCTTGTAGGAAGTTCCTCTCCAGCTTTCTGGTAGATCCCCTTTAGGTACTGGAAGGCTTCAGTAAGGTCTCCCTGGAGCCTTCTCTTCTCCAGGCTGAACAACCCCAATTATCTCAGCCTATCTTCAGAGGAGAGGTGCTTCAGCCCTCTGACCATCTTCATGGTTCTCTTCTGGACTCACTCCAACAGGTCCATGCCCTTCTTACACTGGGGGCCCCAGAGCTGAACGCAGCACTCCAGGGGGGGTCTCACAAAAGCAGAGTGGAAGGGGAGAATTGCCTCCCTTGACCTGCTGGCCACACTGCTTTTGATGCAGCCCAGGATTTGGTTGGCTTTCTGGGCTGCAAGCATACATTGTTGGGTGAATATGAGCTTCTCGTCAAGCAACATCCCCAAGTCCTTCTCTTCAGGGCTGCTCTCAATCTCCTCATCCCCCAGCTTGTATTGATACCGGGGGTTGCTCCAACCCACGTGCAGGACCTTGCACTTGGCCTTGTTGAACTTCATGAGCTTCATACGGGCCCACCCCTCAAACCCATCAAGGTCTCTCTGGATGGCATCCCTTCCCTCCAGCGTGTCAATCAAACCACACAGCTTGGTGTCATCAGGAAACTTGCTGAGGGTGCACTTAATCCCAGTGTCCATGTCACCAACAAAGTTGAACAGCACCGGTCCCAATACTGACACCTGAGGGATGCCACTCATCACTGGTCTCCACTTGGATATTGAGCCATTGGCCGCAACTTGTTGAGTGCCACCATCCAGCCAATTCCTTATTCACCAAGTAGTCCATTCATCAAATCCTTGTCTCTCCAGTTTAGAGACAAGGATGTCATGCAAGACAGTGTCAAATGCTTTACACAAGTCCAGGTAGATGACATCAGTTGCTCTTTCCTTATCCACCAACGCTGTTACCCTGTCATAGAAGGCCACCAAATTTGTCAGATACAATTTGCCCTTAGTGAAGCCATGTTCCCTGCCACCAATCACCTCCTTACTTTCCATATGCCTTAGCACAGTTTGCAGGAGAATCTGCTGTGATCTTGCTGGGCACAGAGGTGAGGCTGAGTGGCCTGTAGTTCACCAGGTCTTCCTTATTTCACTTTTGAAAAATGGGGGTTATGTTTCCCCTTTTCCAGTCAGTGGGAACTTCACTGGACTGTCACAACTTCTCAAATATGATGAGTAGAGGCTTAGACACTTCATCTGCCAGTTCCCTCAGGACCCACAGATGCATCTTATCATGTCCTATAAACTTGTGCACCTTCAGGTTCCTTAGGTGGTCTTGAACCCGACCTTCTGCTACAGTGGGCGGTTGTTCATTCTCCCAGTTCCTGCCTTTGCCTTCTGTGACTTGAGCGGTGTGGCTGGAGCACTTGCCAGTAAAGACAGGCAAAAAAATCCTTGAGTACTTCAGCCTTCCCCATGTCCCAGGTAACCAGGCCTCCCATTTCCTTCCAGTAAGGGCCCACGTTTTCCCTACTCTTCCTTTTATCACCAATGTACCTACAGAAGCTTTTCTTGTTACCCTTGACATCCCTGGCCAGATATTTTATGAGGGCTTTAGCTTTCCTAACCTGATCCCTGGCTGCTCAGACAACTTCTCTGTATTCCTCCCGGGCTACTTGTCCATGCTTCTGCCCTCTGTAGGCTTCCTCTTTGTGTTTGAGTTTGTCTGGGAGCTCCTTGTTCACCCATGCAGGCCTCCTGGCATTTTTGCAATATGTTTTTGCAGCATGTTCCGTCTTAAAATATTTTAGTGATGTTTGTTGGTCGTGAGTGATCAAAGGTGCCCTGGCCATGAGATGAAGCCAAGAAGACAACATCAAGGTATATAAATATGCCCCACATTGGGAAGACCAGCTTATTCGTGCCATGTGAGGGGAGTCAATGACAATTTTAGGCAGCAGATTTGCAATGGACAAAGAAGGCATTATTTTCTGATATAATGATCAGTAAAATCAATATGCTTAGTATGCAACTCTCAGTTCCACAGTGTTGTTTCTCTCAATAAGCCAAAAGCTTTGTAAATTTGAAGAAAGGATTTGGCAGGTATATGCACAAGATTAGCATCTGCTGACTGTTATCCAGGAAAATATCACAAGAGAATGTATCACCATTCTCATGCTTCAGGACACAAGACTGTCTGTCTTTGGAGGTCAAGGAGAATTCCCTTTATACTATTACAGAGTTACACAGTATTACTACAGTGGCTTTTTATGAGGACAGGTCATATGTTTTCAAAACATGCAATCTTGATAAAATATCTAACTAAACTGTTAACTTCAAAAATTAGCATTGTTGTGAAAACTATTTTCCGTTCTTTGATCATCTGCCAAATTTGTTGATAAATGGCTATATTTCATATTTTTAGAAGGTTTTATAAGATTTCTGAACATTGACATAGAAATTGAAGATGCATTTCTTATTTTTCATATGTTGCTTTGATGAGCGAATGCTCACACAAAGCTTTGGAGGCAAGGTGGCCACACAGTGACTTTTCAGATTAGCTTCCTTCTTCTCTGTTTTTCAGGAGTGTGCCTCCCTGCCTTTAAAACCTGTCTGTGTACCTCAAAATCTACTTGTGTATCTGCATACTTTGCAGTAAACATAACAGTACAAGAACTAATCTAGGGCTTGGCTTTACATGTAGGATTAATGGCACTAGCCTTTAGCCTTTGTGTCCAGTTATCATTATTATCTATAGATCATTATTTTATACTAATAAAGTGTATCTTCTGCAGAACCTCAAAGAAAACTGAGAAAGAGAAAAAGCTAGCGGAAAAAAATCAAACTGGTACACGAGCACTTTTCCCCTGTTTTTTTCTGTATTCTTCAGTCTTCGGTCCCCTGTGATTATTTCTGGCTTTGGCTATGTCAGTATTTGTAACTATATCAGTTCTGTATGTTGTTTGCACTGTTTTTTTGATACAGCTGGAAACAGAAAGTATCAAAAAGTATAGACTGGCCAACCCACTAAAGGAAATCCTATGCTCACTAGTAACAGTTTTTTCTTAGTAGACATTTGCCTGAGTAGAGGACAGTAAAAGTCTTACCCTTATAACTGACAAACTGATGTGCATACAGCAGCATATATTCAGATGCTCTATTGCTAATTTCTGAGCTTAGTATCTTCTGCATCACATATTGCCCGCATAATTACCCTACCCAGATACTAAATGGCAAATGGGAGTGTATCTCAAAGGATTAACTGCTTCTGGGCTTGATACATCTGATTTCTAGAGGCAGGAGACACCGAAATTTTGCTGTGAAGGAAAATTCCACTTTAAAAAAAATATTTTCTCTTGATCTCAAAAAAACCTGCCTTAGATCCACATTTCTGACAGCTACAGAAACTTCTAAGGCTTTTGGAACTACCAAAATATTTCATTTTGGTAGTATCAATTTGGTTTGGTTTGCTGATGCTGAAATGTTTAATTTAATTACATCAAAATACTTTATTCTGTTAATGTGAAAACACAATCTTCGATCTTCAGTGCACTACACCATTTAAAATCTCATATAAATTCAATATAAAATTAATATATCTATAGAAAAATCAATTAATCAAAATGGTGCAGTCAAAATGATATGTTTTTACCTTAGCAAAACAAAATGTTTTGACATTCCCAAAATAAAACAAGACAGCTGAAGTGATTTCTTTCAGTCTTTTCCAATGAAAACTTCATCAAAATTGACATATTCTCCAGAAACATTTTGACACTGCTGAAACAACATGTCACAATGAAACACAGTTCTATTTACAATGGTTTTGTTGCCCTTAATTTTAGGAAAAGGAAACAACACATCCAAAGGGCTGACTGCAATGACACAGCAGATTTTGCAGCCATACATTTACAGGTGCCTGGAGGTACCAGCAATTAAAATATTTCTGGCCACTTACATCTTTAATTCTCCTTCCAAAAATAACCCAATAAGTTTCCTGGATTGTTCATTAGGTGAAGATGACTCTAAAAAGTTTTGTCATTCCCCATTCTTTGCTACCGTGAGAGCACAGGAATAGCTGTAAGCATTTCATGACATCTTGCTTCTTGTCTTCTTTATTTTACGATTGGGGATGATTTTCCCTTCTGCACACTTATCCTTCATGCCCCCTCTTCTCCTCATTTCCCTTGTACAAAAGCTTGGGCAAGCTCGCTTTTACTTTCTCCATGAGTATTCATAGGTTTAATTAAGTTAAATTCAGCTTGTCTGAGTTGAGGAGTCTTATCAGGAATACTTGACCTGTGCAAATAATACGCATAGACTGAAGTATTCCTTCTGAATGCTAATTAATGATCATACAAGACTTCATACATAATCAAATGTCAAAATGCACCAAAAGCCTTACAGGGAGAGAAGGGGGCAAAAAAAAAAAAAAAAAAAAAAAAAGAAAAGAAAAAAAAAAAGAAGAAAGAACTAAAAGAAAAAAAAAAATGCTTTAGAAAAGGTAACAAACAAAAACCCTATGCCAGCAATTCAGAGCAGCCAAATAACCCCAAGCACATTTGCTGGTTCATATTGTGACACTGCCTTCTAATTTTAACTGGGGAAGGATGGAGCTCCGCCATTCCTCCACCTGGGCTGCAGAGACTGAAAGATAGTGAAAAAAAGAATAAAAAAAGCTAGTAAGGTCATTCAGCCTTCTTCATTTTCCAGGACCATATTTTTAAACTGAATCTTGCAGAAAGTAAGTGATAATTAATTCTGTTTAGCTCTTTTTAGAGTGACTACATTTGCATCTATGTCTTCCCTTCACTCTTTGCTGTTTTTTTCTTCTAGAGCTTCTTACCTTAGATTACGACTGTCTCAGGTCATAGCTCTATCTTTTTACAGACCAGTCCTCCTAATATTCATGTTAAACCTAAGCCCCTTGCCCAGGTGTTGCCTACAATCAAAAAAACAGAAAGAAACTTTGGGATAGGAATCCATTCAGCCTGTTTCTGGCATCTGCATGTGCGTGAGCTGATTTGTGCTCTAGGAGAGCCTCTTTCACTCCTGTGGTTCTATGGGAGCTTAGTGCAATGATAACATCAATAGACATCCATGGTATTAATGCCTGAAATCAGGCGAGACAACTTCCTCATCAGGTTTACTAGCTGGACCATGCTGTGTCATAGGGTACCAACTTCATCCACACCAGCACCAGGCACAGGTGCCAGGGCTCTCTGTGTCCCTGCGCCTGACATTTCCTTTGAAAACAGCATGAGGGAGATGTGCATATGAAAGGGCTGGTGCCCACTGAACTGTGCCCAAAGATGATCAGGAAGTTGGTGGTATGATATAACAGCTCTCTTGGACCCTCACAGACTTTCATATCCTGATGCATCAAAACCTGGAGCACCAAGAGCTACAAACCACTTCAATCAGTGTGCTTAAAACATCCAAAGCCACCTTCTTACATGTGTTTCTCATTATTGTCCACTTTCTTTCACTGTTAAGTAGGTCAGTTCCTCCTCTTTCTGAACACTCCATCTAATTCCAGTGGCTCTGTACCATAAGAATTAAATTTAAGAATCTTTTGCTGTTATCAACCTTAATTTTTCCCTCCCACGGTTTCCAACTATTTCTTCTTATCCCTTCATCTTCTGACACGGTAAATTAGTTTTTCCTTTCCATCTTTTATATTGCTATTACGAATGCGTCAGACTATGATCAAATCCTTTTCACCTTCCAATCTTGTCACAATTTCTTTTGTCTAAATTTGTATTTTCTCCATTTTTTCAAATCGTTTCTTCTTTCTCAAGCTCAGCACAGAACCACACAGACAGTTTTGCAAGGCTACACAGAAGGCCACTGGTACCTCCATGGCTTTGCATGAGATCCTATAAAATGTATAATCCAAACTATACAGTCCAGCTAGATGCTCCTGTGTTCTGTTATGTCCTCCCTATTCACAGGCACACAGTGTCCAGTTGACTTTTTTGATCTTCTTCCTTCCACAGAAATTTCTTTTATTGTAAACCTCCACCGTATAGGCATGGGTGTCTGTTACATCATAGGACAAATGGACATGATGAGTTCTATACTTGTGTGAAGTCTGCTTTTGTTTTGTTCTGCTGCAAAGTGGTTTGTCCAAAGTCCTAAACATTATGGTAGGAACATGGTATGTGAAGACCTACCATTGCATCTGGAGCAGGGACTGGATGCCTTTTTGTTTAGATCTCATTGCTATAAGCATTTCTGTTTCCACTCTTCAAAAAAATCCTTCCTTCTGTCTTCTGGCCTTAGCTCAGAGAATATTCTAATATCTAGTGCTGTTAATCATGGAGAAATGTACATAATTATGTGTCGTGTGTAAAGATAAAATAGTTTACTATGCAGGTACACCAGTATATTAAGAGAGAATATACTAACTGGATAAAGCATACAGAAAAAGCTGACTGATAGAAACACTGATGGGAAGAATTTGAGTGATGGCCCTGTGTGACTAATACATGGATGTATTACATGGATGAGCTGGAAGGACAGGTGCATGAGATAAATCAACAGACAGATGGATTGATGAATGGAGTGTAGCTGTATTGAAGAAAAGACAGGTAAAAAGGATATGAGAGAGAGAGAAAGAGTGAGTGCTAGTATCCTTGTGGAATTTCTTCTTCCAGAATGAGCCCTGATGGATCCCTTTGGGAATCAGCAGGTTAAATGCAGCTCCTTCTTAGCAGCAAGATTGGGTTCACTCCACCAAGGTGCAAGGAAGATGAGAACAGCCTTTGAACAGAGGGAATCCAAATATAGAACTGAAAGCACAGAAAAGTATTAATGAGGTGAACACTAGAACAAGATTAAATCTTAGCAGAAGACCTAGTCAGGGATCTAATAAGGAAAAATACAGAATAACGTTGCAGGTAAAATGAAATCCCTTTAACAGTCTTTTTTGCCTGCCAGTGAAACCCTTCAATTGGATGTAGCTTTCATTTCACCTATGTTTTCCTAAGGACCAGTCACAGTTTTTAAAAGTCAGGACTTCACATTTCTGACCTTAATGACATTGAAGCTTAGCAAGAACTGGGCCTTTCACATACAAATGTGATGCAGTGATCTGTCTGTAGCAACACCAAGGGTGCAATATGATGATAGGCAGTTACTGCCCCCGACATTAGCATTTGCTACTAACAGTTTCCATGAACTGAACCAGATAGCTCAAGAAGCTCACATTTAAACAGCTTCTCCTCTAAGCCTCTGCTTTAAATCTCCCCAGGGAGGTAGCACTTGTAAGAGTATATTCATTAATTCATCCCGTTTTGTTTTGCAATATGCACTTGTACAGTCCTCCGTGCATGCACATTGTACAAATATTCGTGGGACTTTAGCCTCCTAGGTAACAAATCCTAAACATCTCCTACTCAAGTCAGCCATGTGAAATAACCAGAAGCTGCGACTCCTTAGGACCGGCAGCCTTCCCTGCACAGGGCCCTGCTAGCAGCTCTTTAGCCATCCACTGTCTCATTTACGCCAGAGATAAGGCACAGTTTCAGCATTTAGTAGCCAGCTACCCAGCCTGTGCGCAACTTTCCAGAAGGGATCAAAATAACTGATAGAAACCCACAACAGATTTTCACATACTTTAGTTAAGAAATTATTTCTACTGAAGCACATGTATTCTTCGGCCAGTATTCACCAGAAAACTGATGTGTTTTGGCTTAGCGAGGCAACTCAGCAACAGGAGTTAGAGGACAAGATTGTTTCTGCTTTTATAAAGAAGACCACTGAGGGAATAAATATGCAATGGTAGAAATAGCATTTTTCAGCTGAGTTTGCTGACTTCATTAACAATCAGATGTGATTTTTGAGGCTATTAATTTCTACATCATTTTAAAATCTGGTTGTACATGAGAAACAACATTGCAGAAATGAAACATGGTGCTTCCCGTTGTGTGTTCTCAGTATGTCTTCTGAATCATTTCTGACTAGTTTGCTGGAAACATTATATTGTTAACAATGCAGAGAAAACCAGCTGTGTTATCTTTTTGTCTTCTGAGCAATGCAACGTCAATAATGACCAGCTGACTTCTGATTCCTCTCTATTTTTCACTCCAATGGAGAGGTGGTGTGCTTTTCATGCATTTGGCAGGGTTACCTTTCTAGCAGGCTGAAGAAAGTAATTCTGAGCTGGAAACCAAAATATCAAGTTCACTGAAAAAGGATTCAGACAAAATGCCAAGATCTTTTCTTTTTTTTATATATATTATTTCATAGCCTCACTTTTTGGCTTGAAACACACAGAAGGGGTAGGAGTGGGGGAAAGAAAGAAATTTTTGTTTTATAAATTTACTTGTCACATATTATGTGCAATTTTTCTGATGATAAGGGATGTTGCAGAGATTGCCTCAACAACGGATATAATTTTCTTCTTCATAAAGCAGCTACAGCAAAGCTCTCAGCTTTGGCAACAGTTCCTTTATTGAAAAAGCCCTGTTCTTCTCTGCCTCAAAAAGAAGCCTTCCTCTTCCAAATGCCCAGCATATATTCTTGTTTGCCTCTGCCCTGCAATGAATGGACTTCCCATCCTGGAAGAATAGCTGGATCCTCATATTTCCATATATTTCTGTCAGAAAGCCATTTATTTCCAGTCATGCTTGGTAATTCACATGAATACATCAGTTAACAAGGAAATAGCCGACATATACCAAGCTCGCTTCTCAGTTACAAATGAAGAACTGTGGGACGTCAGGAATTCCCCCAACATGGCTGATCTTTAACAATATGAGCTAAAATATTACTGAATATGGTCAAGATGCTTCCTTTATTTTGTGTGGAAACTTGGAAATTTCTATAGTAAAACTCAAACCCAAAATACTTCCATCTCACATTAGTGTCTGTGTTTCACAGAGGAACTGTGGTTGAGGAGTCCTGAGCTCCCTCGTGACACCCAGCTGAACCCATTCTCCCTGCTCTTGTGGTCTTCCTCTTCAACAGAGCAAGCTGTCCGTCTTATGCTATGTAATTTATTACGCACTGATCTTAAATCTAAAGAAAGATTTATAATAATTTTTGTCTTCCCTCTCAATCTTTACTTTTTCATTTTTATAAAGAATTTGTATTCTCTTCAGGGATCAAACAACACACACATACACACATGCACATATATAAACAATACCCCAAAAATTACCTAATCAAAACCCAATTCCTCTAGTTGCTTCAAAGACTACTTTTGAGGGAAAAATGCAGATAATTTCTAATTTTTCAGTCTTCCTGAAAATGCTGTTCCCTGCCTAGCCTGCATTAATCTGAATACTGCTGTAATTTGAAAGCCATGGAACTGATTGCTTGAGGTTGGCAGAAGCCATGGTGGCACCTGGTCAACCTCTGGTTTTAAAAGTTAATGAGTACCAGAATAATTACACTTTATTGTACCTGCTAATTTCTCCTGGAAAATACTTTAATAAACTGATTGCATGTTTCAAGCCAACCTGTAATGAAAGGATTGTTTACAAAGGCCACACAGAGGTTGTTATTGAAAAGCAATCAGGAGAGAGGAACAATGGCAGGAGGGCTCAATGGGGAAACCTTCATGGCGGGGAGTTTAGGATTTGGTTTGTGTTATCTTGCTGACATTCTAATTAAAATATATTTCTTCCATTTCATTATTGTCTCACACTTTATCTGAATTAACTTTCACACTTGGTTAAGGAGAAAGTAATTTGCGTTACACACCAGGATGAGGCAGTGCCGCTCTCTTTGCTTCAGTTAGACCTGAACCTGCAAAATGTTCAGATCTGGATTCTGCTGGTGTTGGATTTGAGAGTGCTGCGTGAGAGGTTTTTCTGGGGCACCTGCAAGCAGCAGGGTCCAACAGAGAAGTGGCCTTATGGCTTTTCAAATGGATGCTGCAATCCTGAAGGAAATGGAGGCTTTAGCCAAACCTTTGCAGATGCAGGGTTGAGCCTGTTAGCTGATTTAAGATCCTGACAGCATGGAGAAGCCAGACAAATTATTCAGCCCAGTCCTGTTTTAAGCATTGAAAATTTTAAATTGTGACTGAAATAAACTTCATATTACACAAAAATGACATATTATGCCAGATTACCCTCTCTTCCTCCTCCACCAATTAGTAAACAGGTTTTAAAAACAAACAAAAAATTAGGAAGCTGGGGAATTTGAGGTGTGAAAAAAAGGATTAAAAATCTAAAGATGTATAATTAGTTATAATTAATTAGCATGTTTGCACAGCCCCCAGTAAACCCAAGTGCTACATAATTGCTGTAGTTACGGTGAAGGACATCTAAATGATTAGGAAGGCTGCGTTTAGGATGGTGGTACCAGCATCTGAAGAACATAAAATCCAAGGAGGGAGAAGTGTGCAGGATATGAGTAATGCTCCTGGGAGAAAACAGCAGAAGGGCTGGAGCCTGAACCCTGCGTGGATGCCAGGCAGGCTCAAAGCAGCTTCGCCAGGCAGTCCTCTCACTTCTTCCCCCTGCAGTAATGCAGCCAGACGGGCAATGGCTGCTAGTTTACCCTGGGCCTAAACACAGAACTAACATAAAGGATTTTCTGAATGTTCCTCAATTCATTTTAGTAAAACTCACTAAGGAAACTCTTGCAAAATGGTTTTGCTTTTGTTTCAGAATAGCTCTGGGGTGGGTGGGGGGAGTACCTTTCATGGAAATTCTTGAAAAAAACACATGATCAAACCCAGAATGTTTTAACTGGGAAGCAGTGTTGCAGTATCTCAAGGGAGCTGCAGATTAATTATGTCCTGATTGCTCCTGTGTACAAGGTTTACAGGTCAGACATCTGCTCTGGCAAGACACCAGGGTGAGCAACCACCACCTCACTTCTCTAAGGCAGCAGACTGCAGAGCATTGTAGGAAAGATGCACAACCACCCCTCCCCCTTCACAAGGCTGGAAGGGACCACGAGGCCCACAGATAAACTCTGGGACACAACGACTCTCCTGTACAGAGCTGGTCAGTTTGTGTTAGGATCTCTCCCTAAACAAATGGTAAGGTGACATTATCTGAATCTCTTACAAAAAGGCTGGGTATAGCGTTCTCTCTGTCACCTCCAAAATCATTCTCAATCCAGCTCCTTTTTCTTTATTCACTTCATAGTTGGTGTCATGTTGTTTGAGGTGCTAAAAAAATGGACTGTGAAGCCCATAATGTGAAAGGGAAGAAGTTGCTCTAGCTCTGCATTATAAGACTATACAATAAAACTCATCCTGTGTAGCATCTTTCAAAATAACTGTTGTCTAGAATGATTTGGGATTAAAAATTGAGAGGCAGCAGTAAATATAACATATAAATTACATTAAACCAGGCTATAAAGTGAAAAATTAACACAGTTTTCACTTATGAGTATAATAAGAGACTTTAAAGAAAATGAGAAAGGAGAGACAAGCTTGATGAGGCACACTTCTACAGAGACATGATAAAGACATGGTGATGTGAAGCAAGACAGGACCTTCTAGGTAGCAAGAATTATGGAGAAGGAGCTCGCATCGAGAGCCACAAGCCAGGAACAGACAGTGACAGAAGCCACAGTAAAAGTAAGGAGAGAGAAGTCCAGCAGGGTGGCTGCAGCAGATCTTTGGAGGACAGTTTTGTACTGGGATTATCAACAGAAAAAGGTGCTGCTTCCTGAGCCCAGGTTCTTTCTGGGCCATACCAGCTAACCTGCAAGGTACTTAGATCAAAAGTAGGATCAAAATCATCAGCAGTCTTTTAGCAGCTGTTTGACAGAGTCCTGGCAGACAAAATCTGGAGATATTACAGCCTTGGCGACAAAATCAAACCAGAGGTTGAACTAAATGAAGATGTTCTGGCTCCTTTGTTGCAGCTTTTCCCTCCAGTATACCTGTGAGCATACATTTTTGTTACTTTCCTACTTTTTTGTTATTGTTTTTCTTTAAGGGGAAATTTTTTTCTCCAAGGCAGATGTCACTCTCACCTGTATGACTTCCCTTCTCACCAACAGCACCTTTTTCCACAAATCTATACATCCTCATAAGAGCTAAATGTAACAGAACCTTATATATGGTGGTTTTCCTATAAAATGCACAGGCCTCTGGCAACTAATATAGTAGAAAATGATCATAATTGTTACAGTGCTTAGTTTTATGGTATGTTAAACTACTGATGTATTGATTCAAGAAAAACGCCCTCAGCATATAGCTGCATGCTGAGGCGTTCTTTGATTTACGGAAAAGCTGACTCTACCAAGGATCTGCAGTACCATACTGATCTTTACTCATATTAGGATCTATCTAATTCTTTACTGTAGTATCTAGGGACCCTTTATGATACTAAATGTGTAGCAGTTTTTCAAATAAGCATGACCTCTAACACTCTACACATAACGTTGTATGCAAGCCTACCAACCACCCTGCAACATCTCTTTCCCCCCCGGGAGCTGGGAGGAATGCATTGCAGGATATTAAGTCAAATCGTCGTAAGTCCAAACCACTGCCTGACACTTCAACTGAAAATCCATTTAGCGGTCAGTGCGGTGCGCTGAACACTGATATAATCTGCTGGTCATGGAAAATGTTATTTTGATTTCTGCAGAGTTTCATTCCAGGCTAGAAGTTCCCAGATAGTTTTAGGAGCACAAGAAAAGTAATGAATTAGTCAACGCTTGAGATGACAAAGGTTTGCTATCTGGGACCAGACTTCCTACTAGAAAAAGGATGCACCGGCTGGTTTCTGAGCACTGAACAGAAACATAGTTCTGATAGAACACTGGTTCCTGCCTAACAAACAGCAAATGAACTGACAGAGTCATGAATGCATTAGAAAATGCAAGTATCCCTCTCTAGACACATTTCCTTTGTTAGAACCGGTAGAAATACAATACCAGTTTGCAGGTTTTCAAGTTCTCAGATAATACTGATATTCTGACACTTCACCTGAAACAATTGCCCTCAAAATGATCACATGCGACAGCCCTCCACCATCCTCCTAAAAGTCAAGAGTCAGCTGCAGTTAGAGGTCTGCTTGTGACAGAGAGAAGTTGCTTTTTTTTTTAAAAAAAAAAAAAAAAGTCCTTCATATTCTAGGAAATTGCGTTTTTTGATGCAAATACATTTTCTTTGCCAAACTGTTTTCAGTGCTTTCCTCTGGCTATCTCTGCCATCCTCTGTGGAAGCAGAGTGTGAGCAGCAATGCTAATGGCTTGTTTCAGACACCCCTGAGGGGGAGAGCAGTCTCCCTTACAGCTCACTGAATCCTCCGTTCACATGCAGCAAGTGGTCTCTTGCATAAGCACAAAGCCCTGCTAGTGCTGGACCACCATGTGACTTCTCATTTTCTTCTTCCAGCATGCATGTTAGTGCTGACATTGCACATTCCCTAGGATTTACACAGAGTGCTCCTTTTTAAAAGGTTAGCTGACAAAAAGGGGTTGCTGAGTAGCATGGAAACGCAGTTTAGGGCACTTCTTCAAGTGAGATAGTCTAAAGCTGTGTGCTGAACGAAGATCTCTTGAGCTAGGCTAGTCTCTCAACAGATGCCTTTACCTCCTTGCAGCTGTACAAACACCAAAATAAGGCCCAGGCTGCAAGCCCCCTCTCCCCAGAATTCCCCAAGCACAAGATTAGCCATTCAGGTATATTAGAAGGCTTTAAAGAAATGCTAACAGAGGAAGAGGGGATGTGACAGAGCAATAGGGCACAAAGCCTACCTGGAGGCCAGTAACTAGCAGTATACCCCAGGGGTCATTACTGGGTCTGGTCCTGTTTAACATCTTCATTAGTGATCTGGATGATGGGGCAGAGTGTACCCTCAGCAAGTTTGCTGATGACACAAAATCACACGGCAAGACTGTCCAAGCAGATGAGCATCTGCCCAATATTCCCTCTGGTAAGTTCTCCATCAGCTAGAGGCTTGATCAGACTTTTAAGTCCCTCTTTCTGTTGCTGAATAAGGTAAAACTTCCCATTACACTGAGTTTGTAGAGGTTATGTATCAGGAATCACATAAGGGTTGTGAATTAACAAGTTTGTATTTATCCAATCGACACAGTCAAGAAGTTCTTAGAAAGAGAGAAAAGGAAAATAAGGCCTAAATTTCATAATCTTCCTTGGGACAGATACAGTTCTTTTGGAGAAGTCACAGTTGGTACAATTAACTATATATTTTGTGCATGCTTCTGTGAATAGAAATGACTCATCAGAAGAAGAAATATGCCATCCTCCAACCCCCCAAATTAGATATTGTGGGGGTTTTTTAAAGATAATCCTTTAATCCTACCATTCTCCAAGCAAACACCATTTACTAGATCATGCATTCACTGATGTCTCACCCTCTCATCTTCTAGTATAAATCAGTGCAGCTCTGCAGTTCATTTCAATTTATTTCTTGGTCCCAGCCAGAATTATTCTGCTCCTTATTTGTCCCCTTGCTATAGTCTGGGAAGCTTTAAATATTTCCCTCCACATTCATAACCAGCAAAAATACTCAAACTCAAATAACCACCTTCTTTCTCTTCAGTATTTAAAGACCTCACTAACCAAACTTAAATCCTGCTGGGTATGTATATATTGCAGTTTGTGGTATGTCTTCAACTCCAACTGTAGCACCACGTGAGTGCACTGCATATTTCTTTACTAAATAGAGATGAGAGCACACTAGCAAATACAGGTACAGATACCTGGATGTGGATGTGTTCCCATGCTTTTCATAGCTAACATACACATGTCCAAGCAGGAGTGTATGTGTCCACAAAACCAAAGTTACCGAAAGACAAAGAGCTTGGAGTTACTTTTGGTTTTGACCCTGTTTAACGTACCTGGAATTTCTGGTCGACAATCCTTTGAATGTCTGCGCCTTCTCTGATTTTTCAAGGTTGGCATTCAAACAGATATAATTAGGAGCAATAGGTGTTTTGCCCAATGAATATTCATTCAAACACACACACACAGAGCACAATGTTTATGTGTAGGTGTCCACATGTCTGCATATACATATAGGAATACTGTTGTGTGTGTATAATAGCAATCATGTAATGACTCCATCTTTTAACTGGAATCTTGAAAGCTGGAGGAAGAGGAATGCATTTTATTTCAGTGTAATTATTTTCCTCATTTTAATGGTAAAACCGTTGTGACTTAAAGGGCACACAATAAGACAGAGAAAGGCCTTGAAACACTGCTCAAACCTCCAGCGTTAAAGCTGTACGTGACTGTACAGCACAGCTAGATGGACTTATAAATAAAATGATTGAGAATTACAGTTGCAGATTTACATCAGCATAGCAGAAACACACAGAAAGCTCTGGAACTGAAATGCTCAGGCAACCAACTTTGTTTAAGTTGGTAAACTCGCTGTAGCATCATCACATCCTAACAGCCATGGCTACCTGTATGAAGATGCTACTGCACCACTTAGGAGCTGTTTTGTTCTGGCTTTTTATTCTCTTTCCATTTACCCATATTGAAATTTGCTTCTTTAGGGACACCTGCAACTCCTCTCTTTTGTGATAATGCATGGGCATGTGTGGCTTTGAGAGCTATTTATGTAATATTTCCATTAACAAGCTGTAATTAAACCATCTAATTAAAAAAGCAGTAATCTATTTAACAGGGTTTTTATTTTTTTTAAAGAAAGCCTAACAGAACTGTGATTAAGTTCCTCCGTTAGATGAGCATTATGGCTTTTCATAAGGCTCTTAATTACTCAACCCAAAATGGTAAATAAATTAAATTAAAGATATAATTTTATTTTTCTCAAAAGCAAAAAAAAAAAGAGAAAAAAAAACAACCAAAACCCACATGCTAGAGTAAAAAGCTTTCCAAAATATCCATTAATATAGTAGGGGTTATTTTTAATGTGTTGTGCTTTTCAGCCTAGACAAAAGCTGATTAGTGATGTAAAATACAATGAATAAAATCTTGCATGTTAGACAAATAGGTGGGTAATTGTACTTTTTATTCCCAAGATATGCCTACTATTGGAGCACAGGAACAGCCCTTTTGGGCCAGAGCAGTGGTCCCCCCAGCCCAGCACTTTGCTCCCTGCTGAGGCAAGGTGAGAGACTATCCAGGGAGAGCACACAGCCTGGACACTTTTCCCTGTCCCCTTGTGTTTCCTCAGCATGCACCTTGGTTGGATCGGGATGTTGGGGAATTGATCCCTGCTTGTTCCCTTTAGTGTCCATTTACAGCTCTGTTGTCTGGGAATTTGTGTAACGCCATTTTGAACCCGCTGTTGCTGTCTGCCTCTGCAACCTGCTGGGCCAGAAAATGCCAGAAGTTCCCTATCCAATGTCTGAAGAGCTGCTTTCTTTACCTATTTCGAACTGCTGTCCTACTAGTTTTTGTCTAGTGCTCTTTAGTTTTATTCTTGTGGGATTTAGTGGATAACAATCCCGCACTCATCTTACCTGTGATCTGCATCTTATAATAACCTTATCAGAAATATTCATTTTATTTTGCCCTATTTTCAGTTTCCAGTTACTTTTCTCACACGTGATCATTCTCATCAACATTTCCCAGGTTGCTGCTCTGCCTTCACTAACTCACGTTCACTAAGACAAATGTTTCTGAGGGCAAAAGTCAATAAGCAAAACCGGGTTGCAAATTCCGAGAATGAAATTGTGACTTCTCTGGCTAAAAAAGTAAACTTGTAGTCCACTGAGACACCTTGGAACCTCTGGTTTCTGCAAAGTTTGACAGGAATTCACTGTTTTGTGGGAAACGTACTTGACACCTGCCTAAATCTCTCAGGCTGGTTATATTCAGCCTTGATCTGGTGGAGCTCAGTGTTTAAATTTGCACAGACTCTTTGCAAGCTGCCTGCATGTTTGAGGGGCTCCGTGACAGCACCCTGCCGAAAGGACCAGGCGTGCGCTGCTGGTGCTGGTGCTGCCGTTAGGATGGAGCTTTTTGGCTGCTGCAAGGCACAACGGTGCAGCAGATGCAAAGGCAACCAGCATCTCCTGCTTTTCTCAGTCTGTCCCTGAGATCACACACAGGCAGCATGATGGAGAAGGAAGGATCAGTCTAATCTGAATGCAAATGGGAGGGGAAAGAAGAACAATGAAGAGGAGCTAAAAAGAGAGGATGTGTGGAAACAAAACACAAACCCGCAGTTCAGGCATATTTGTGGACTGATCTGGTTCAGACCCGTATCTTTTGCCATGTTAGGGTTCACCTCGCTGCCAAGCCCAGCTGAAACAAACAAATTAGGCCAAAGAATGGTGGCGGTGTTTAGTTTGAATGCAGAGCAGCGATACGGGAAATGAATTTCTGTATACTTAATCTTGGCCAAATGAGGCTGTCAGATGTTTTTTTCTCCAACCTGCCTCAGCACTTTATACCAAGAGGAAAATGTTCCCTGAGTGTAAAGCACAAGCAAGTGAAACGAAAAACCATGAACGCAAATATTTATCATTTTCTTTCTCATCAGCATTCCTTGCTCAAAAGCCAGAACATGCTGCTTGTGCCTCCTCCATCTCTGTGAGCTGCCTGGCTCCCTTGTTGCTCTTCCCACAGGCAGCCGCTAACAACAGCCTGCCATTTGCGGCTGTGGCGCGGGCGTGCTCCGGCAGGTCGGAGGGCAGGAGGGGGTGCGAGGGCTGCCCCGCCGCACCCACCCAAACTTCCAGGAGCTGTTGCCGGTGGCTCACCCTGGGAACAGGAATGTGGGCTGCGGGTGGAACCACCAGCTCCCCAGTGGTTTCAGTGATCTTAGGTTGACCTGCAAGTGTCTGGAAGCACCCCCAGCTCCTGAGTGGGACCTAACTACCGCTCGAGGCAAAGAGGACAAATGATGTTTAGACACGGCTCAAACCGAGGTAGTCAGGGATCAAGTTTCGATGCCGAGCTTTGAACTGCAGGAAATTGGAATCCACAATGCGAACGCGATTCTTGACAGATCCCTTTCTCTGTTACAACACTACAGCACACTTTAAATGGGACTGATCCACTCACTTTGACATAAAACCCTAGGCATAAAGTCACATTCACACCACATGAGCTTACTGGCACCGAGCGAATGGCAAATTAGCCGTTCAGCACGGGTTTTGATCCATGTTGCTCCCTTCAGAGAGGGCCCTTCTGCAAATCTCCCACACACACACATTGCAGATCTCCCATATGAATTGAAGCATGGAAGTCCCATCTAAAACTTCATACCCATTTTCTCTGAGCATTTACTTGCCCCTCTAGGCAGCCAGGTTTGGTGTTGCGGTTTAACCCCAGCCAGTAACTAAGCACCACACAGCCACTTGTTCCCTCCCTCCCTGGTGGGATCAGGGAGAGAATCAGCAAGGTGAAAGTAGGAAAACTTATGGGCTGAGATAAGAAGAGTTTAATAATTGAAATAAAATATAATAATACTACTAATAATACTAATAATAAAGTTGTAAGGAAAAGGAAAATAACAAAAAGCGAGAGAAATAAAACCCAAGAAAAACAAGTGATGCAAATGAAAAACAACTGCTCGCTACTAACCAACAGATGCCCAGCCTGTTCCTGAGCAGCAGCCCCCCAGCCAGCTTTCCCTCTAGTTTATATGCTGAGCATGATGCCATACGGTATGGAGTATCCCTTTGGCCAGCTGGGGTCAGCTGTCTCAGCTGTGTCCCCTCCCAGCTTCTTGTGCCCCCCAGCCCCCTCGCTGGCAGGGCAGCATGAGACGCTGAAAAGTCCTTGACTTATTGTAAGCACTGCTCAGCTGTAACTAAAACATCAGTGTGTTATCAACACTGTTATCCTAAATCCAAAACAGAGCACTGTACCAGCTACTAGGAAGAAAACTAAGTCCTTCCCAGCCGAAACCAGGACAGGGGTGAAACACATAAGGCATTGCTGACCCAGCACCATCCTGCGCTCTGCTCCCAGACAACACTGAAGCAGTCACAGCAGTGAGTGACAGCCATCTGCTGCAGGTTTGGGTCTGCTCATTGCCTGCTAACCAGAAACTCTGGTGGGGTCCATTCAGAAGTGACTGACATGCCAGAGATGAGGACATTTCTGCAGGAAAAACCATCTTATTTGGAAAAGGGAAGAACATTTTCTTGGATTGCAAGGTCATGGCCTCAAAATTCTAGGGTTTTTTCCTGGAAAAACTAAAAAAGAAATATTTTTTGAAGGTGAAAGAAAAAAAACCAGAATAGTGTGTCACACATTCCTTATCTTTTTTTTTTTTTTTTTTTATGTGTGCGTATATTTTATTTTATTTTTTGGTGTGAGAAAAGGCAAGCTTATTCCAGTTTTCTGGGACACCACAGGCTCCAAAAACCTCAATCTCAGCTACAAAATCGTAATACAAGAGAATCAGCTAGTTTGAATGTTGCTAGGTATCTCAAAGACTAGAGTAGATGATACCTGCTCATATTAGAGACAGACTCATGCAGCTCATGTACTTAAGAAGCAGCCCTCAGAAACTGCCTGCAGAAGCAGCTCCCTATTGTGTTACCAGCCTTGTCCAAGTCCCAGCACGATATGCTTGTGTTCTGTGAGGTATTACCTCCTTTAGCACTACTGGGAGGATCTTAAAAGATAATGGCCTACTTCTCACCTTGTGATGGTCTCCCACTGTTGACTTCAATTAAGTTATTGTGGTTTGAACCGATGTGATGTGATGTGAGGTCAGAACCACTTTCCTACAAGGACTTTTAGACATAGTACAATGAAAGAAATGGAGGCTAAACACCAGGAACTAATTTTGTAACAATAAAAACACTATATAGGAACAAATTGCCTGACGAAGATGTGGAATATCCAACAGTGCAGACTTTTAAGCACAGATTAGGTAAGAATTTGCCATGCATAGGACAGATATATGAGATCCTGCATTGGGGCTGAAGAAGGACCTGCATGCCTTCCTGAGGTCCTTTCCAGCCCTATTTTCTGTGATTACTCAGGTCACGTTAACCATATTTAACTAAGTTGGATAACAATTTTGGCAGTAAGTCAAATGTCATATTTGACTTCTCTCCCCCTAATTCTTCCTGTGCTGTTTCCTGGGCCTAAATCTCACAGACCTGTTTACCAATCTGATTAATTAAATTCTTCCCAGGATCCCAAGGAGCTATCATTTTAAGACCCAGCAGTGCAACATTTGATTTACTACATGAAACTTCCTTTTTTTTGAGAGCAGGCAATGAAAATATGTCAACAGAGTCTACATCAAAGAGAATATCAAGGGAAAAAATGCCCATGCAAGCCAGCTGGTACTTTCCAAAGCTCATTCACGTACCGTGTACGTGTGTGCTTGGGGGACAGAGAAAGGGCAAAGAAGGAGGTTTTAGATGGGAGCTAGAAGTTACATAAATCTGGAGGAAAGATGAGACATAATGAAATTCTTTATCCTGCCAAAGTTGGAAACCCTCACAGAAAGCGGAGATGAATTTGGAAGTGGCAATTATATCACTATGTTGCTGAATGTAAATTCTTTTTAAAATATACTGGTATTAAACATATCGGAAACAGGAAATGAAACGGGTTGCATATGGAAATTGAAATGAATTTGTGAGGTTTCGTTGTGCAAAAAAGGAAATACAAAAAGGGGAAAGGTGGGAAGGAGGGGAGGGGAGGGGAGGAACAGAACAACAGGGGAAAAAAATCAGCAGTTGTGGAGAAAAACAACTTCATGATTTGAAGAGGACTTTTTGCTTTCTTTTTCTTCCTTGATTCTCTCTTTATTCTTTGGTGTTCTTAGGAAACTATAGTTTCTTACATCAGTAGCTCACAATGTGTAGTAACCCTATTATACAAGGTTTCTGACCATTACTTTACAGCACAGTATTATTTTTAAAGACAGGTTTTAAACTAGCTTATTAAATGCATGTGTTGTAGTTGACATTATCTCTTCAAAGGAAATTAAACCTTATATCTGAATTTCAGCTACTTCTTTACAAAAAGATAACAATCAATCCAATTCAGCTTCTAGAAACTCTGGCCAAATCCAAATGTGTGTTGCCATTGCAGATTTAAGCTAACTGAAAGCTCTTGATATGAAATGGTAAGAACCAGCATTTTGTTTCCAATGCATAAGACATTTGTGCATTACAAGATTTTTTAGTGTTACCTAAAATCTTGACAGAAAGGTGTGCTGAACACAGAGTTCTGCTTGCCTGGCATAAGGAATGGGGGGAAGAAAAGCAAGAGGAAAAGACAAGGACTCTTTTTGGGAAGAAAGGAGGAGAAAATGTCAAGCCTACATTTTTTTGAAAAGCACCACTTTTACAAAGCACTAGAACAGGGGAGAGTATACAAAGATGCAGGACTGAGAGCAGCATCTTCCTCCCTCTTATTTTCTCTGAGCTGCCACAATAGAGTTTTATATCTGGACTCTAATAAATGAAAAATCCATTTCCCCTCAGATTAATGACACAGAAGACACTTTGGGCTGGAACCTAAAACCTAAATAGGACTTTATTCCAGCTGAACTCAGGAAGTAAGAATAGTCATAACAGCAGCAGCAAAGCTAATAACAGCCTGACCATACTGATGCCTTTGTCTATGTGAGATCTGCATTAGTGATTCTGCTCCCATTGCTTTTCTGGGATGTGGGGTGTTGCAGAGAATGACAAAAGTGTCTTTATTTGGTTATGTTGGAGGTGCTACATGTTTCATAAGCAGATGATATCTGGAGCAAGGAAGCTTTCAGGGCAAGAGCGATTTTTCTGCAATGCCTGCACAGGGTCTGGCACAGTGGGTCCAAAGCCCAGTTAGATTGCTTGGAGCTATAGGAATACTGCACAGAGTGATACGTAGGATGTGTGAGTGGCACCCACAATATTCTTTCAAATGCAGATTGATCACTAAGTTTCATTAGTGTTAATGGTTGCTACCTACAGAGAACAATTTATACCCCCAATCCAAATGTCTTTCATTGAGATTATTGAAAAATAATCATGAAGGAAAGATCTGAAGTAAAATACAAGAGCAAGTATATGACCCACATGTGTTTTCTATCACAAAACCCCTGAGCTTTTCCACACAAAATGACAGTTGTCTCTGCAGATGACAAATTCTTAAAAATGAAAAAGTCTGGTATGCAGAAAGTGGAAAATCAAAAGACTTGCTTAGCTTCATACCTAAAAATCACATTGTGCTGCATTCCAATATTTCTCCTAGGTTCACAGCTGAACAATTTTTTCTATATTCAGCTACCACAGCTGTTGCAGAAAGACACCTGTGTCTGAACTTGGGTGTTGTCATAGATGAGAAATATGTAGCCAATAATCCATTTACTTAATAATATACATGGTTGGTGGCGAAGGGTCAGTAAATTCTTTTCTATACCTGGCCAAGGGATTCCCACACACACTGTCATGAAACTCATTTTACTCAGCTGAGTATAGAAAAATGGTAAAAAATTCCTATTGAAAACGTTCCTGGTAATCTTAATGAAGTAAGGGAAGACAACAAAGCCCACCTCCTTATCAGAATAACACAATTAAGCAAATTTGGCTTGCCACAGTACATTATTTTGCATTTTGGATTATTTTTAAACAAGATCCTCTCCTGCCTAAAGTGAGTATGAGTTGATAAGTAAATGGTCATTTCACATGTATAGCATGAGAATAACAACACAATGAGTACTGGAAAGGTTTAGACCCTTCATTTTTTGCCAGAAAATTGCTGCATATCTTTGACAACCTAGTGGCCTAGGAGAGATGTATTTTTCACAGCTGGCCAAAACATCTACTATAAATTGTCAGTTCTTTAGAAGGTCCTGTTGCCTTTGGTAAACATGAAGTATGCCTGTGAAAGGCCTTTATCTGTTTTTCACTGTGTTAGAGCTGAAGTGTCTCCTTTCTTGTAAACAGTTTAGCAGTCAGGCTCACTTTTTAATGATAGACATAAATACATCTCTCCTGATTTTCATTTATAGGAATTACGTAGGGAGACTCCCTGAAAGTTAGTTAAATAAGACTAGTATAAATCTGGAACATAAGCATCTCCCTGAATAAATTTACAAGCATTGATTCCAAAAGGTTAACAATATGGCAGATGGATATCACAATGTGTGAACTCAGAAAAGCCAAGAATTCAAGGTTTGGTTCCAAAAGCAGTTAAAAGTCTGAGCGTTTCCCCAGTCCTCTTGAGCAGGCTTCCTTGACTGATGTAAACCACCTGCTGCTTCAGTTCAAGCCAGAAATAATCCAAGAACAGCACTTACGTGTCTTTTGCTTCTGCTCGTCATTTCATTGAGAATCTGAAAGCATGGAAGTACAGGCAAAAATGCACAAGTATGAGCTACCCCATTTAAACAAATAAATGTCAGTCTCTGGAAGAAATCTTGGGTTCAATACTGGTTTAAGGTCAAATGTTTGCAGTCCTCATTTTATGCTGAGATTCTTCCACTTGGAGAAAAAATTTTGCAGTACCAGGAAAATTGTATTTTCTATTCTCCCTGTGCAAAAGCAGTTCCTGCATCCTTATGCATCTGATTTCATACTGTGCAACTTTTCTTCCTGTGGATGCCCTCCTTTCATATGGACAGCCTGAAGCAAATGCAGAGAAGTGGAAAAATCTTTAAGGTTTTTATTAAGGAAAAATATATAGGTTTTTCTCATCTTTCTGTCCTTTTTGTGTATTATATTTCATCAGGAAGAGCAAGGATGATGTCCCATGACCTTGGGGAAGTAACTACTGAAAATATGTGCACGCAGCATAGAGCAGAGCTATGCAGATGCCATGCTAGGTCTGAATATATGGAAATGAATGGTGTAACTATACTCTGAGCCTCCATT
This sequence comes from Ibycter americanus, assembly GCA_035590275.1. Classification (NCBI taxonomy): domain Eukaryota; kingdom Metazoa; phylum Chordata; class Aves; order Falconiformes; family Falconidae; genus Ibycter; species Ibycter americanus. The sequence continues at coordinate 15,996,105 of JAVJGI010000035.1, forward strand.
TATCTTGGTCCCTGGTGGAACATGAAGCTGAACTAGATTAGCAACTCAGGTCCCATGTAGGAGGGAAGTCCCTCTGGGAAAAAGAGCTAACCCTTCTCAGGCAGATTCACCTCCTGATCAGAATAGGTTTGCCAATACGGGTGAGGTTTTCTACTTTAAGACAAACATCTTACTCCTCCTCCTCAGCGTGGTGCTGTGTCTCCCTCTGATGGCATCTGGGCCACACTTCCTGGCTGATGAACACGCTACAGTCTTGCATAACAGAGGATGTCTTTTTAGCTCAGCTAACAGATACATTTAGATCAGACGTCCTGGGTTTAAAGCCTACTATTCCATCAAAATGTGATTTTCTCTCTAGCCCTCTAATGAATCAAGTCATAGGGACAAATTTTCAGAAGGGACCAGTTCTTAGCCACAACTGATTTGGACTCATATTTGTAACACCGCAAGGATAGAGACACAAAGGGAGATTTAGCAATCAGTGCTTGCTAGAAAAGCTGTAAGGACTTTAGATATTTCACAGTGAACTCCATCAGGATACTCTGAATATTCAGGTTGTCTCAAGGCTGCAAAACAACTACGAGAACCTAAAATTTCCACGAGTCCTTCAGGATTTGCCAGTAGACTTGAGGTTTGAAAGACTTCCTAGTTACCTACAGCTTGTGATTGGCACCCTGAGGACCCCAAGGAAGCTTTTCAGCCACCATGTGCTGCTTTACTGTCTTTCACACACTGCATCCTGCTGAGTGACTTGGCTTTGAACCTCCATTTCATCACAAATGATTGCAAAAGATTTGGGGCACACTATCAATTACAGAAACCCTCTAACAATAATCTCAAGACTATTACTTAATTTAAAATGCAAGTATTTACGCTCGCTGTCTTTGCTCAGCTCAGTCTGGCTAAGCAAAATGAACTGTCTGCCTTTGCTGGTGACTGGAAGCTTTACCGTAAAGTGTCAGACCTTAGAAGAAGGGTCAGCTTAAGGTCCACTTGAATACTCTTCCATTATTACTGCTTTGAAGCAGGACATAATGGAAAATTCCCACTAGTAACTCAGTGCTCACTAGTAACTCGGTTTGGCTATGCTGAAAACCAAAGGTATGCTGAGGACCGGATTCCTTTCGTCCATTTACATAAGCCACAACTACCTGTTCATATAAGGTTAAAAATAGTCTTCTTGTTGTATTGCAGTACAGCACTTTAGCAAAATGTCTCAAGGCATTAAAAACAATAAAATGATAATAATCCTCCTGTAATGAAAACACTTGCTGATCTAGGATCTGGGGATATGGATGAAGCAAGCATTTCTTGTTACAGGTCTCATCATCTGTATGTGTCGGAAAAATAAATAATAAAAAAACCCTATAGCAAAAACGTGATTAAAATCAGCAGCACTCCCATCGATTTCAGTAAAGTCACTGTTTTTTAATATTTTAGGGTGTACCACTGAGCTTCAGAAAGAACAGCAACATCTTATACCTACTGCCTCTAGGTCTGAAACCTTTCCATAATATTGGAATCCATTTTACTTCTCAGAAAAACACCCAACTAAAAACTAATGTTATAAAACAAAAGTGTGATATTAGTAAGAGGAGATTAGAATGCTGGAAATGTCTCTGCAGGAGCCAAGACTAGTGCCCTTTGATTCTCCTGGGGGCATTGATACAGAAATTCCCAGGAAATTGTCTAATCAGAAGTAAATGCTCTTTCTGCAGAGCATTCTTTTTGTTTTGCTAAGCCATGTGCTCATGGAAGGGTGACTGTCTGGTGCTAATGATTAAACCCAGGGGGGTTTCAACCTCTTCATTTGTGCATCCATACAAATTTCCTAGAAAAGGCAGAGACTCCTTTAGAAAATGCACATATGGAGATTGCTGCAGGCATGTGTGGATCTACTTTTCTTTGTCACTTTATACAAACCCCATAAAATTAGTTCATTGATCACCTTATTGAAAAGCACTCAAGTGAGGACATATTTTTATATTTTGCAGGTAACATAAGTTTATTTTGCCCCTACTATGAGGGAAAGGAACTCCCTTGACCTACATATGGAGCTGGCTGGCAGCTCTGTGACCGCCGCGAGCACTGAGCCCAGCACCAGCTAGCCATCCCCAGCGGGTATTTTGGGGTCTGGGACATGCCTAATGCTGTGCTCAGACATGGGGTCCTGTCTGATGCAAAGCACGGGCAGGTCAAGGCAACGTCTGCCTGCAGAACACCGCTTTCATCCATTCCTTTCATCACACCCTTCACTATCTGGCTTCCAGTTTGGCTTCAGCTAGTACTGCTTTCACCTGCCTGTCAGCTGAGATCCGTAATTAGATGCTCACAGCAGTCTGACCACCACTATGTTCCTGGTACATGGCACCGGTCTCTACACAACACTGGAGGCATCTTCAGATGGAATTTGTTCCAACAGATGTAAGATTTATCGCTTGGCTTGAGATCTCCCTTACCAAGACTGCAGGTTCTTAATGGGGGAAACTGTTTTCTTGGCAAGGGTTGGCCCCATGGGTCCTCATCTAAGACACTGGATTTTAGTGCTCTAGGGTAGTAACCAAGACCTGGATTCCATCCCTGGCTGGGCCACCAATTTGGATGCTTCTCTAGAGATATCTGAGACTCAGTTAATGATGGCAGTATTTGTGCTGCACAGTTTGGGTTACTTTGGATAACAGTCCGTCTATATTTTCCCCTCCCTAAATGAAGTAATATTCACTTTATCTCATGTAAGACGGGCACTGGCAGGTTTAACTGTGAATGGCTTTTTGTGGTGATCAAACACCGATATTTGGGAATGTAGGACATAGAAATTATGACAGACAGATGTAGTGAACCTGTGCTGGCAGGGCAATAATAAAATTCATTTAGGTCTTCTAGTTATTTGCTCTGAAAAAGAAAAAAAATACAGAAATCTTGTGTAGGATATGGCTGAGGATTTGGGGTGGGTGGGTGTTGTTTTTGGAGGGGGGGGGATGTTGCACATTAGCATTAGCTGGGCTACCAGTTCCTTTCTGGGTAACATACTGCGCTGAGGTGATAGAAGGCCAAAGTACACACAGCAATGAAAAGAAACACTACAAGAACCTGCGCACCTTGGCAATTGGGATCAGCCAGTTTAGTTTGCTCAGACTAAAGGAAAAGTTCTGAAAGTGTTGACGCCGGGAGCTTGTGGGTCAAAATACAGCCAAGAAGATGGCACTGGTCTGGCTCAAATTATAGGACCAAATTAAAAATGAGATTCTTCAGGCCAGCTTCTAGCAAAGGTTTTTAGACAGGGAGACATAGGAAATTAGGCTGCCAAACTTGAGCTCAACTTCTGTGCTTACATGCCTTATCCTCTAATTTTTAGTGGGAATGCTTTATGCCAGCACCTGAGAAGAATACATGCCCCCACTGGAGACCGCAGGAGTTCACCATTCCCCCAGTGCACCAACAAATATAAATTCATCCTGTTGCTTTCCCTGCTCTCCTTTTCATACACACATACAAAAATACATTTTAAGTAACGCACATAATTACCTCAGCTTTTGGAAATAAACTGTATGATAACACAGGGTGGAAATGGCTTCTGATGAAGGCTGTCTTTAGCAGCACAGCTGGTAAGAGCAAAGAATTGCTCTGTGCGCAGGGGCCATTAAGCCACAGCAAGGTGTCCATATGAGTGGCACTGGGCAGACTTACACATTTAGAAAGAGAAATATGTGCAGGCTGGCTTCAAGGGAAAAGAAAAGAAAGCATGCCCTGGAAATATAATGTGAAAACTTCCTATTGGTCCTCCAGGCTGCATAGCCCAGGAGACCATGGTTGCTATAGTGTAAGACGGTATTGCAGCTTTCACAGGTAACAATTTAGATGAGCTCCAACCTGGATACGAACGCTTGAGTTACTGTGTATTGTCACAGCATCAGTGCCTTAACCAGTCCTCCCACTCATGCTTTATAGATTGTACAAGGACAGGATTGCACTGGTCTGTTTCAAACCCCTGAACAGTTAATCTAACTGAGGTTTTTAAGGTTTTAGCAGGTCCTTATAATAGCTGCCGTGGTAGTGTGCAGTTAACCTTTATTGCCGTGAGGGCCCTATTAAAAATGAGTTATATTCATCCCCTTTAAGGAAGGAAGGATTATGCTTCCAGATGTGTTGATACACTTGACATACGCCCTGTGATTGCAGGGACTCTCAGGCACCAAAAGAGTGCTGTTTTCACAAAGCTGTAATTTTTGTTTATACAATATATACACATGCTTGTAATGGTAATTTGTGCATGGCACTCAGAAACTGAGTGATGAAACTACACAGAGGGAAAGAGATTGAGCGAGGCAGTAAGGCTGCACTGTACATAGCACTGCATACTGAAAATCCATCCTCACAAGCACAGCCTATGTAAAACTGGTTTCCTTTTGCTTGTTCCAATTAGAATATCCATAAGCATTTTCAGTTGTTGCTATCATCACATCAGTTTGAACACATAAAATAGCTTGATTTGTAAGTATATGCAATTATATTTGTGAATGGAAGCATCGAATTTGGTTCATTTAGACTAGTAGATGCACATTGTGTCTTGCTGTTCACCATTCAGAAAGCAGCAAGGCAATTGCATAACTGTTGATGTTGCAGTTGTTACCGCTAATAATTACTCATCCAGAAATCCATACCCAAGCCAAGGGATTTTTTATTCTGCTTTTTTTAAAAAAACTTTCCCATGCATCTGTGAGCAGAGGAAATGCAATGGCTACACCTACACTGTAGGCTGTCTGAGAGTGACCTTAACCCCAGAGTCCTGACAGCTCATTTCCATACTTCTTATAAAACCAGGAAACATGAACAAGGTCTAAGGAAATCTACCTGAAAGACTATTTTTACTTTTTCACTTTACATCCCATCTCCCAGTCCTACTGTTATTGTTTCACCACATTACTTGGGAGGATATTCACATGTCAATGCAAAATCTGTGGTTGTAGCATAAAGCAAAAATCCACTACCTTACTGTGCCTAAGATGACACGGATAACAAGTCCAGACTATTGTATGAAAAGACGAGATGGTTCAAAATTAATACAAGTCTCATAAAGTCTCTGACTTGTGAAGAATAGCTACTCATGCAATATGAGAATCAGCTTGAGAGAGAAAGTACCATCCAGCTATAGGTGCCAATTCAACAAGAGAAATCCAAAGCTATTTAATAATTGAAATCATCTTCTGAAATCAATGTAAAAAGCCCTTCGAGTTCATTTTATTTCTAAGTAGCTCAAACCTGGGGATTACAGTAGTTCTGTCATCTTCCAGTCATACACAGGCATGTCTCAGGGGTATGTACATCTGCCTGCCAACAGCCGCCTCACTCAGAGGCATGTAACGCTGGATCTCATTGCAGGAGGAGTCTGGAGTACTTTGAAGAGTCCAAGAAATGTTCAGGCAAAAATTCAAACAAGGGTTAATGATTCTGCAACAAATCAGTGGGAAGGTCATAGGCATTTGACCATTTTATGACTGATTGATTAACGAATTACATATAATGATGGCAAATGGTCTAAGGAATCTCTCTGCTGATTACAAGACAGCTGCAAATGATCTAGAAAAGTATTAGAGAACATGAGCTCACAAATGCTATTTTTGTTTCTCCTTTACCCCAGCTCCACTTGGGATGACAACACTGAGTCATATCCTTTGCTTTATTTTAAACCTTGTGACATTTGTGTGTTTTTCCTTGTAGCCCAATCTATGGAGGACAAGATCTGCATAAATAAAAAAGCAGGCAGATTCTTAACAGGTTGTTAAACATAGAAACCCTGTTTGCTCAAGAAGTCCCTGAGACAGTGGGGCTATGACCTTACTCTATGTTCACTCTTTCCTACTCCTGCCCCAGGTACCTGTAAGTGCCTACCGATGTAGATATTCAGCTAAAGAGACTTTTGGTCTGACCAGACTCTAGATGCTGGTGGGAGTTTTTGTTTGCTCAAGTTCTCTGAAAAAGCATATTTAAGTGCTGCTGAACAGATTTTGGATGCTGATTTTAAATGCTGACTTCTAAGGATCTGCCCGTTCTACTCTGTAACACTACCACTGTCCCTCCCTGAACTCTGTCCACATGTCCTGCTTCTTCCATGGTGCCTTCCACCAAGAGCAGGTTAAGCTGTATGCTGATAAAAAACTTTTTGTTATAAAACAACACACACTGTATATCTGCATTCTCCCTATTTGGCTCTACCTGTTCCTTTTTTACCTCTTACTCTTCGTTTTAAGTCCTAGGACAAAGATCAACTGTCCTACATACTTGCAGTGTGTGTAGCTGAACAGATCAGCTACACATTAGTGACTTAATCCTGACAGAACAGCCTGGAAAAAACAGTAACATAAATATGAAATAAATATAAACATTAATAATTTCGGTAAATTTCAGTCCCATCATCTCGCTCTTCAGCAAGCCTGTTAATCTTAAAATGAATATAAGTAATTTGCTGAATAGAAATGGATTTAAAGCATATATCCTAATGCATTGCTGAGTAACAACCATCACAGGTATTCCAGATTAGAGCAAAGGAATCCCTGCGCAGTCTGCTTGCTGAACAAAAGAAAAAGAAGAAAAATCATATTAGGAAGTATCTCAGAGATTTAGGTTAATATAAAGTATAACTCTTGAAGTTTTATCTTGAATATACTACAAACATGTTTTTCACTTCAGTGCAAAGTATTTTGTTTTGTTGTTGAGTAAATTTCTGTTTCTAATAATTTTCAATTTATTTGAGACTTTTTTTAAAATAAAAGATGACATTCAAAGTAAAAAGGAAAAAAAATCACTTAGAAAGTGAATATACTTCCTTTTTATTCACTAAATTTGACCCAAATTAGCAAAGCATTTTGGTCTCCCTGAAATCTATCTACAACAATTTTGGCAAAATTACTATACAGCAAAGCTTTTCAAGTGTTCTTTTTTTGATTTGCTGTATTTGTTCTTCTCAAACATTAATGCAACACATGCTCGTAAGGCAGCTAGAGTGTCATATGAATGTGTTACTTCTGTGGGAGCTGCCATCATGAACATTGCTTGGGACTGAAACAAGTACATTGCTGCAAAAATGCAATGTGACTGCAGTGATCATTCACCAAACAGGGACTAGCTGGTGAGAAATATGCTGCTGAAACATCTGCACACCAACCATTGATTTGATCATTTCAAACAATGAGAAAAGCCTGTCTGTAAACACACACTAAAATGAGTGCCTAATCCATCAAATAAATTGTTTGCTGCACATGGTCCTCCCAGCTCTACCTATGGGTGTGCAAATAAAAATAGATGACCATGTAAGCATGACATGGAGACCTATAGGGTTATCTTGTCTACCAGTTTATCTCCAGTCAGGGAGCCCCAGAGTCCACAAGTGAGCCAGAAGTGCTTATAGACATCTGATTGCTTCTGGAGAGGTTTAACTTTTATCTTTTCTGCAGGAGTTTTTCTTATCCTGAGTGGTCTAGTACTTACAGCCTCAGGATCTGCGGCATGAAATGATAGAGCCAGGAAAAGTAAAAAGAAATTTTAAAGATAGGAAACAAAACCAAAAAAAGCAAGCGCTGGAAATGACAGTATAGCACTTGGTGACACCGAACTATCAAACAGTACCATCCAGTACTAAACTTAAGAGACAGGGAGCTAGAGAATCCGAGCCAGAGAACCGCTTCAGGAAGCCATTACATGCCGTGCTTCAGGTTGCCTGTGAGCACAAACGCCATGCGGGTGAAAACAGAATATAAACCCAGCAATAAACCTTACAAGGTCTTTTGTGCTAATCCACTTGCAATTTGGTGCACCTCCTCATTCTGACGTCAAGTAGAAGGTGGACAAAGAAGGTGAAAGAGAAACAGAAAGGGATAAGGAATATGGTGGAAAGATTTAACAGCTGACTGGTTCTGTGCTGTTACCACCTGTGAGTCACCATGGTCGGTACTGAATGCAGCATCTCAAGGCCCCACTGTGCTAGCTATGCAATAAACAGCCAGGATTCACCAAGAAAATGGCTACAGGCATCAAAAATTTTAGATCCAGGCCCGCTATGCCCAAGAAGTAAATCCCAAGGCCCTCACTGTAGTCCATCAAGAGCAACGGGCATGGCCACGGGGTGCTCCAGCCTATCTAAGGTCTGAAGCACGTGTCATAGGTTCCCTTGTTTCTCTGTATGTAGTCCACCAGATCAGCCAGGTTCCCAGCTGGGGCATGCCAGATGGAAAAAAGCTGCACATGGTTTGGAACAAACTGTTTAATCTGGGGGATCAGCCTCGCTGACCAGCACAAGGCACTCGCTGCCTCGCTGACCTGGGAAGGGGCTCCAGACAGTCTGGCCATGACTGACTGGATGGGAAAGGCTTGTGGGGAGCCAGGCAGCGTAACACACCTACCAGTGAAACAAGCGTGCAGGCTGGGGACACTGGTCAAGCCGGGACCCAGTCCTCAGTGCCAAACAGCCACCATGAACAAGGGCTTCTATTTCCATCTACACCCAGCACAATGCAGGCACCTTTTTCCGCCCGCTGTGACCATGCCACAATTATACAGAGGATTAGATTACTTTAATGCTCTCTCCACACAGCTACACCTCCAAAATATTCAGCCTGAAACCAGCACAGCATGCTGCAGCCTGACAGGCTCCACACTGGGAGCAATTTAGACCTTGCTCCGTGCATTTCTCTGACCTCTGCTAAGCTCCCATGTGGAATTCAAGGTGATGGTTTTAACCTACAAAGCCATCACTGCTTCGAGTCATTTTTAGCTTAGAAATCCCTGCCTCTCCCTCTGTCAGATGCTGATGCTGTCTCTCAGGGGAGCTGTACCCACGTGGTGTGTCAGACCCCTGTTTTTGTTATCACTCTGTGCAAGCCATCAATTTTCCTCTTTCTCTACAGCTGCACTGAGCAGCACTGGATCTGTTCACAGGTACACCCCTTACTTAGCCTGTGACTTGTAACTGATTGTTAAGGTGCCTGAGGCACAGAATGAGTACCTACAAGTACATTCTACAAAGACCAAAAAATGAATAAAAGAACAGTTGTCTGCTGTGTTTGCAGTTAATTACCTACAAGCTTACTTTCCCCCTCCCCAGCACCCACTCAAGGATGGAGCTCACACGCCAGGCATTTGTGCACACTGTGGCACTGAGGAGGTGCGGCGACACGTGTTCACCACTTGACTGTACTTCCTTCATCTACCACTCATCATGCTCAAAAAATTTAACATTAAGCATCTAATGAGGCAGAGAGACATTGACTCCTTCAGCCACCTTCTTAAGTATCCCCCAGCATGCTCTTTCTGTTCATCTCCTTTTTGTATGATTTTCTGTCACTTACCAGGTTAGATTCCTCCTCAGCACTTGCTCAGAGGTCTCCTACGGGCCACAACATGTCTTTTTTGTTGCTGCAGAGTTTTCTAGTGCCTGTGCCCCCAGCCTGCTCCTACCCTCTCTCAGTGTAAGCAAAATCACAGACAGAGCTGAAGGTTACAGAGAGAAACCCACAAAGCCAAGTTGTTTGCATGCACCTTCATCTGCGGTGCTGTGCTAGGACCAAACTACTTCAGCATTACATGAACTGATGCCTTTTGAAAGAACTAGGAGTGGATTTAGGCCAGCAATTTAAATACTAAACTGATGGGTGCTTTAGAAATGAGGTACAGAGAGAATGCTCTCTCGCATAGCTGCTGTAAAGCTCAGCTCTCTGGATATTTTGGGTTAATAAGAATGACAGGTCGATAGCTCCCTTTCCATGCATTCGGCAGTGCAGGCAGAGCTCGCAAATGCCTTGCCTATACATTAGGATACAGTGCACTGACTTTCCCATAGTCCTTAACAAAGCAATCAGTAGCCTGGAGACCTCCAACCAGCTGGTTATGCAGCTGTCTAATAGCCGTCATTTCTTCCTGCTAGAGGAGAAAGGGAGCTAAGGAAGACAGAGTGAGACCGATTGAAAAAGAAAACTTTGAATATGTTGCTTTTAACTTCCCTCAGCCCGGCAATTTGACTTCCTAAATTAGTGAGAGATAATGCAAAAAGCCAGAAGGTGACTGGTGGCAATCAGTGAAATGGCATCAGAAATCTATCCACTGTCCATCTATTCCATACCTCTCATCACAGTCATCAACATTATTACGGTATTTTCAATTCTTCATGAAGTCAGTTCTCAAAAAATAGGTGAGTGGCAGTAAAAGAAATTAACAGAAAGAGCTGCTGTCCTCTCAAAGGTCCCCAAAAAGCTACACAAAGTAGAGAGGAAGATTACATTAGAGTGGAGAGTGCATTGGACTGAAGAGAGGAGCATTTTATCACCACTTCAGGTTTGGAAGGGCAGGATTACATTTAAGGATATGTGGGAGTGCCAAGTTTTGCCGTGTGGCTGAAATACGAAACATTTAATGGCAACCACATTCCTTTTTGAGGGTTGAAATTACGAGCACATTTGGGGTTCAATAGTGCATTTTGCCCAAAGTTAAAATAAAGCAATTGGAAGTGTATTTGATTAAACTGAGGGGCAGGTTCAGAAAGTGAATGAAAAGGAGGGAGGACAGTACAGCGTGGCTGCTGCACCACTGTACTTGAATGGGGTCAAGGACTTCTCTAATGATGTTCAAACCAAGGATTTTAACCAAAGACTCCTACTCACAGGAGCTTGTTTTAACCACTGAACTGAACAATAGTTGAAGATCTTGCTCTTGTCTTTTGAAGATGATGTAGCAGTTCTTTAAATATTCACTGGCACAGAGACCAGAAACCTTATAAATAACTCTAACCTCCTGGCTAAAGTCAGTTTTTCACTTAGTGTCTGTGAATATTTAAGGCAGATACGAAGTGGTTCTACTTTGAGCTTCAAAAGGACAGCTCAATTCAGAATACACAATAGCTAGCAGTTGGGCCACTCTCCTGAGGGACAGAAGACTTACTTAAAGTCCATTCATCCTCAGAGAAGGAGAGAGAGGTGTGAACAACTCTTGCAAACCCAACAGCCTACCCAATTATCTTGTAAAAGGACAAAACAACAGTTTTGTGAATGACACTTAAATCCACAAAATGCTTATTTGTCCAAAATTGTATGGTGAAGTATGCCTGTATTTGTTAATAATTTTAAATAGACTTAAACACCCTTTTAATAAAAAATAGAGCCTCTTTGTGTGCGTGTGTGTGGGTGTTTGTGTGTGTCTGTGTGTACGCACCCACACATGGCTGTCCACCTCCAATTACACTGAAATCCTCAGATCCAAATTAGATCAGATACAGATTACGTTCAAAAGTGGAAAAGCCAATTCACATATAATTAAATGTCAGGATAATATCTGCTCCCAGGAGATTTCAGACCACAAGGTAAGAACTAGATACTTGAAAACTCTAGCAGTAAGTATAGGGGGGGAAAGGTAGAGAAAAGAGCAAGAAAGTCCAATTGGCTTCTTTCAAAATCAGTTGATCTCAGGAAACATCTCGCAAACCCACTGCTTGTGAAAATTCAGCAGACTGAAATCCAGCCCAAAACCTTGGTCTACTGCAGACTCAGACTCCATCTCAAGCAGAAACATCAGTCACAGCTGAACTCTGTGTAAATCCTCTTCCACACAAGAGACCAGGGCATGCAGGCAGCTCACTAGGTCTTCATATTAAGACAGCTCATTTGCCAGTTATTTGACAAGTGGAATCAAAGGTCAGAGAGAAAGTATGGAGTGTAGAGAGATGACAAATAGCCATGTTTCCTTTTGAAAAGTTAAAATGACTTTGTGCAGTATATTAATTCATTCTGTGACAAAGTGAGAGGCACTGAATTAACTTATCTATGGTGAAGCTCACACATAAAATACCACAAGTTTGGCATTTTCCTCATCCTCCCAGACCTCTGAAGTAACTTGTTTTAACAGCCATCAGTCCCTCTACTTCAATGTAAATAGCACTGAGCAAACACATTGCAAAGCTGCTCAGAACCAAACAGACTCCACAAAGGTCTGTGCTCAAAACCAGAACAGAACATAAATTGAGGGAGATGAAAAAGAGACTTATCACTTGTGCCAGAATGGTACAGGGAAGACCTCTCTTTGGGTGATTTTGGGGTCTTCAGGGATGTCAAGAGGAAGAAGGGTGTCTGCAGAAATGGTACAGAGTAAGAGAAGGGAACTGGCTGGGCAGCAGCCACCTTTGCTAACACTCTTCTTCTCAGGACTGCAGGTGGAAATACTTTCAGGACTTGAACATATAGGAGTTAATGTTACTTGGGCCCTCAGAAAGCAGAGTTTTAACTACTTGGCAATATTTCAGCCCTGAACAGTCAGGCATCATGAGTCAGGACACATAAAAGCAACAAGGTTTAAAATATTTTTTAAAATAGGCTTTCGTCCTGATTTTTTCCCCTACCTTTGGGACATACAAGCTTGGATTGTATTTTCCAGTTTTCCCCTACAAATGTGAACTATAAGCAGTCATTTATGGAATTATTTATTGTTAATTGAGGACTGATATTCATGTCGCACCCCACCTCCACTCCCTGTCCCCCTCCCCAGTACTATATCACCAAATATCATGACTTTAAAATTTACTTTTAATTTTCCAGGAGACCATTCACCTTTCCTCAACGTCAAGCCAGTGGCATTTGTTCTCTTTTCTGTGCTTGTCCCAGACTGTCCCAGCTGCCTTTCCCACGTACAATTAACTTCCTATTGCCTCCATTACTTCAAACACTAAATCATGACACTGGGGTTAGAAGTGTGACTATTAATAGAAAATAAAAGTATCCCATAACAACCAGCACTTCTTGGACTATTATTTTTCTTGCTGAGCAAGAGATTTGTAGAATTCTTTTTCTGCTCACATAAATACAAAACACAAACACTGAGAAGGAATAATAATGAAATGCTGGTCCCTGGGTGCCTGCAAACCTTTCTTAAATTAGATCACCAAGGTCCAGATTCTCCTTCAGAGCAGACCAACATAGCTTCTTTGAATCTGCTGGTGCTACATGCATTTCCATCAGCTTTGAATCCAGCTGTCTAACAATGTAGACAGGATGGCCAGGCAAAGAATCACATATGGGACATCTGAGTGCCAAGCTGATGATGGGGAGTATAAATTGTCCAAATCCTCTGTTGTTCACATTTTCTTCCCTACTGTCAGTAGTTGTAACACCTGATTTTGGGCTGGAGATGAAAGGAAGGCTCCTTTGCCACTCCTGTTTTAATTCCTTGTTGTTGTTGTTGTTTTATTCCCCACCTACTCCTGTTGCAGAAACTTGCTGCTCCTTTCAGGACACACGGTATGGAAAGAACCCCATGAAATCTGACGCAAGAGGACCTTGGGAGGAACAGGACTGGAGAAAAACAACCAATGCAGAATGATCAGTATACGCCTGGGTATTGAATATTTGATGAGGCTGCCTGTTCAAAAGAAGAATCAGCTTTGCTTATTTCAGCCCATGAAAGTACTTTAATGGGTAGGGAATAATTTGTGCTGAGATCCTCGCTCTCTGATAATGTACTACTGGGAAGAGATCTGCAGTTTCTCTCTCTTCTTGCCCACCCCCTCACACAGCTATACCTGTTTAATGGTTACCATTCCTACTACAGTACTTCTGGATGACTTCATTATATGGATTTTTGGAGCAGAGATAACAATTTAAAAGATGTCAAAAAATTGCAAGGGGTGACTGCAGTATTTCTCTCTGTCAAAAACAGAAATACTATTTAATTTCTTCTTGAAAGCAAGACAGTGACCATCATTAAGCCTATTACTGTTGGCTTCTCCATAATCTCTGGTCTTCCTAAAACTGCCAGGATGTAAAAATACCCCTTGTACGTTCATTAACAAGATCTAGTGGGTAATGCATGGTATCTGTTTGCATCTGATAGGTGGAACGTTACATGGGGAACAGCAGGTAAAGGTATAACAAACCAGATTTTCCTCTCTGTATTAAATACAAGTCTCAGGTTTTGTCGTAAGTATTATGGAAAAGACTTCAGGGCTACTGGGGAATTTTCAAGTGTAATGTTCTCGTGGCTTTTCTGCAAGTATTATGCCTAATTAACCTTTTTTGGTTTTTTCTCAGTTGGAAATATTTGTTCATGTTCATTATCTCAGTGAATCTCAGTATTGTATAAGGAAACTCCAGTTGCTTTACCTTCTTGTCTGCTGGTGTTCCTGGAAATTTCTGTTTGAAGAAAACCCTAATAGACTTCTCCTTAGAAATGTTGCGATATGATCCAAAGATGAAGAAAGAATGCATCCTGAAAAAGATAGAAAGCTGAGCTCCCAGTGGTTTGCAGTCATATCCTAAATCTTGTCAGTGACAAATTTCACTTACTTTTTCCTCCCAGTAGCTCAGAGCCAATCCATGTATGAAAGAAGGAACTGAAAGCTTTATACCTGACTTATGTATCATCAGCAGAATTGTTACCTGAGATTCAGCTGCAATGCCAAATTTCACTCCAAGTCAGACCTGAGAAAATGAGCATTGATAGGGTGCAGAGGACAGAACTTCATTCCAGGGAGTTAACACAAAGCAGAATTTGTCTTGTACAATTCATACTACTTGTGAGAAAAGGCAGCAGAAAAGCTGCTTTTCCAGCTCTGAAGCAGGCAGCTTGGGGGTCAGTATCTATCCAGGAGTCTGACCATCGAACCCCTGAATATTTAAGATAGGTTGAAACTCAAAGCAAGCATCTGCTTTTCCTTTCTCTGTGGTGAATAAATGCAACAACACTGTGATCTAATTGGGTTCTCTTGCCAGGAATAGCAGCGAGGCCACTGGGTGATCTTTTCATTAGTTCAGATGTCTCAGCTTTCCAGGAAACAAATGACAAAAAACCAACAGAACATATGTCCTACTTCATATTTCTCCTACTCAGAACAATTCTGTCTGTCTACTCATTAACTAACAGAATTAATAGTAATAGTTGTAGAGTAGTTATTGATGTTGAAACAGTAGTGAAGTAGCTTCTTGGTAAGGGCCTCATTTCTTTAAACAAGCAGTTGCTGAAAAGAGGACAGATTTGACAACACAAATTTGAAGACAGGCACAGTCAGCAAGGTTGCTACTGGAATTAGGAGAGAATTAATGGGACTTCAGTGCATTTCTGTACATATTGCCTCCATACACTATTTGTCCCAGTCAATATAAAGGTAAGATCCCCTAAGCTGATTTCTCAGTTGCAGATATTTTTATTATTATTTTAAAAAAAAAAAAAAAAAAGGAAAAGATATTTAGATTGATCTGAAAGACCCTGACTGCTGCCCACAGTAGAGATGGTTAAAGAATGCCAGATGGAACAGGGCCATAACAGCTTTGGGGGTGCTGCCAAACACAAAGAGTGAAAACACATCAGTTTGCCATAAAAAATTCTATAGCTCAGAAAAAAAACACGGCTTGGGCCATTAAGCCTTTAAAAGACAAGACACCGGTGTCCTGAGTGACACAAAGACTGGTTTAGGAGAGGCCTGAGGAGTCTCAGAGGAGCTTTTGAGAGGGGAGCAGCTGAAAGCAGAAAGTTGGTCAGCACAGATCCTGCTTTAGAAGAGCTACATAAGCCTGAGGATCAAAGCCAATGTTGAGGCCCTGCAGGGAAGTACCTGGACTACAAGTAGATACAGGCATGCAAGAACGGAGGTGCATTGACCCAGGCTGTGAAAGGATGGACTCTGTAGCATCTGTCAGCCCAGTGGTAAGATCATACGCAACTATTTTATAAACAGAGGAAACCATTAAAAATTATATCTTCCCATGAGAATTGTTCTAACTCTTGTATCTGCCGTATGGTACCTTCTGTTTTGCAGCTTGTATCCTGGGCTTAACGAGGAAATCACCCTAGCGTGAGATACTACTTAACCAGTCAATATAGGCAGTATAGTAATGAGAGTAATTAAAACACCTTATGGTACGTATGTTTCTCAGACAGAAGCCATGGCTGAGATACAAAGGCTGCTGGCAGAACAGAGGATCAAACCTGCCTCTTTGAGAAATAGATCTGATGGATAACAGCATGTGAAGATAAAAAGAGCTCTGATAAACTGAACCGATTATGTTATGCACCAAGAAAGCATGAGACTGCCAAAACTGTCCGAGGGTTTGCATGATACTGCCACAACCCATACGGACACTCAGAGAGACACACTCTTTGGACTTGGTGGCCTGCCATTCTAACCAATGACACTCTTATTTTGCGTATCTTGGTTTCACATTTAAGCACATTGTTATTTCTCTCTTACACGTATTTGGCTGAGATGATTATTTATGTGTCTCATCTTTGTTGACAGGAACTTTCTTCTCCCTGTTTTGATTCCAAGTGGATTTATGGTATCACCAGGGCAGGCTGCCCAGCCTGGCCAGGAAGTTTAGCAGGCAAGATAGCACTCACAAAAAACAACACCCACCACAACTCACAGAAAAAAAAAAGAAGAAAAAAAAAAAGTACTACTGTCATGCCATCTAGATGTAGACTCAGTCCAATTACATGAAAATCAGCTAGGGACTAGGTAGCATATGGACTGGGTAATGGCTTACAGACACCTCTTCTGCAGGGGGCTGAGTTAAAGGAGTAAGAGCATGATTCACCCTGGTTTCTACTTAAAGTCATATGCAGAAGTCACAAATAGAATGGAAAACAGCTACAGCATGCACAGCTGTTTTTCTCAATAGCAGCACAGCAGGAAATAAAAAGATACCATCCAACCCTAAAGTTTGAAAAACCATGATCATTCCATAGCCTTTAACTCCAGCCTTGCCAGCCAGGTCGGGACACGAAAGGAAATGCACTAAAGAAAACAAAATGCAAGAACATTGTGTGTGTTGCACTACAAGGTTACAAGGCGCTATAATTACAAATCTTCCCTCTGGGACATTGAAAAGGCTGCTGATAAACCTTCCTGCCTGTATCCCTCGCTGGGAGACAGAGTAACAGGGGTATCTCAGACTTTCTGCCATGCCTGAGAGATGGAAGTTCAGGTTGCCCGAACAGGATCCTGTGGAAATGGTGACAAATCAGACCCCCCCTCACTGGAAGATGCCTGCCGGGATGACACAAGTCAGGACTGCCTATTTGTTTCTTGGAGAGTGCCTTTTACATTTGCAATGCACAGAGGCGTTCTGTGGACTGGACGGTGACAGTAAGGCAGCCTTTCTGCACTTTGAAGGACTGCTCACTGGATGTCAGGCATGGTGATGTCAGCACTTGACAAAAACCACACCAGCTTGGAGGTAGCTGGTGGCAAAGTGGGAGCAAAATGTACTTCTCACTGCTGTGACCCAAAAAGCAGGTAACTAAGAAGTCTGCTTGAACAAAATGACAAACGTTTCTTGAAGACCACACTCCCTCCAGGACTTCAGGCATAATCACAGGAGAGCAAGAGGCAGTATGCTGAAACTCCTGAGAGGCAGTGAACTGCTTTCCCTGCATTGTTAAACTCACAAAACATCAAGGAAACACATTAATCTTAAATTTTCAAACTCACTACAGACAACCCAGTAGAAGCAGTTTGCTATGCTAGAAGTGTGCAATGCACATATGCACACATCTAATTATTTTACCAAGGGCAAGACACATTGACTATTTTTTTTTTAAATTATATGAAAAAAAGTATTTCTGATATAATACTGTTAAGTAAAAAATCATCATGCATGAAGTTGTAATGTTTATACTTCCGTGACTCAAGGTAAATGTGTTTTAATAATGGGCTAGAGATCAGACTGCTGAGCACCATGCAAAATCAGTCCAGTAATTAACCTTCATCTATGGAATATATTTTGCTTTTCAGTTTGGTAAATAAGAAGAAAGGGCAGCGTTTGGGGAACACTGCAATACGTAAGTGAATGCATGAGCCACTGAAAAAATGCAGTCACTATGGCAATGGTCATTCATGTGAGTGTGCTGAACAAGGAATAATTATCTATACGCAGTACAAATAACTTTACTGGTCTACATGCTGCAAAATGGAAGACAGTGATAAAAGCAGAGGAAAAGTGTTAAAAGCGCCAAATATGCAACAGCTTTTAGAAGTGTATTGCTGTGCATCAGCAGATGTCAGTAGACAAAGTTTAACCTTCCCTGTCAGAGTGATTTCCCCTACTTGAGTAGTAGGAAGGAATAAGCTCTTTGATGTCAAAGCTGGGGGGGGAAAAAAGGTTTTGGCAAGTTTAAGTCTTTGTTGTTGTTGTTGTGAACTATCATGGGGGTCTGATACAAGTTTATTCAAAACGATTCTACCAACATTTTCTACAGAAATAATTCATCATATGGGCTGTTATCCACTGTAACCACTGTTCACAAACACTATCAGTAAACCATTACTCAGACTGGGTAAGCAATAGGCCACAGTGTGTGTGCCATTGTTCCTGACCTCCAACCGGCCATCACATGTCACTGAAGAGGTGGAAAGCTTTCATAAATCATATCTGAGATACATGTTAACCAAGTACAAAAATACATACTGTATCTAACTCAAATATTCGTCAATTCGGAGAGATTTAAGCTAGAAGGGGCAATATCTCAGCTTGTCTAAGCTTCTACATATCACAGACCATTCAATTTCACCCAGTTACCCCTGTGTTAAGCCCAATAACTCATGCTTGACTGGAGAATATCTTTCAGGAAGGTATCAAGTCTTGACCTGAATATGTTGGTAGAAAGGAAACACATCTCTCCTTTTGTAATTTTTTCCACTGATTAACGTCCCATACTTTAACATTTTTCCCTAATTTCTCATTTGAATTTGTTTGGGTTCTGTTTCCAGCCATTGGTTCTTGAAATACTTTGTTAAGCTAAGTGCCCTTTCAGACCCAGACTTCTTCTGACAAAGACACGGTCTTTAATAACCTCACCTCCCTTGCTGCTTCTTAACAAGCTAAACAGATCCAGCTCTTCCCCCACAGCATCTTATTCAGCCCTCAAGTGGCATTTGTAGCTCATTTATATGCTCCAAAATATGCTATTTGTGCCCATGATTCTATCATCCATCTCATCAAGGCCACGTTTTGGAGGTAAACCTCCCCCTGCTTACCCATTCATACACCAAAGACTGCATTACTCTTCCTCTCCACTGCATCGTGTTGGACCTCCCATTCAACAGTGCTTTGAGCATCTTTCTGGAGTGGCTGCTGTCCAAGGCACTGCTCTCCCACCCACCCAGAGACCCTGATGCCTCTTCTTATATAGATCTGACTTTGCCTTGGGCTGGGAACATTCCCACCCAATCCAATGAAAGCTAATCTCCCTGTGTAGCTACTATGTCATCATTTTTACCACTCCACTCAACAGTACATCTCTTGTGGTTGTTGTTGTTGGGTTTTTTAAATTATTGTTATTTACTGTCACATGGTTGATGAAAATATTGAATAGGACTGGGTTTAATATTGATGCTTCTTGTACCCCACTTAGAAACATCCTCATTCAATGATGTTTCCTTGCTGACAGCTAGATCTTGAAATTGTCAGATAGCTGGCTTTTATCTTTTCAGTGTTAACTTTATGATAGAGCACAGCACTTTTCGTTAAAATAATTTCATGTGGTACTGAGTCAAATACCATACAAAAGTCTATTATGTCTCTGCAGTTTCTCTCGTCGACTAAACTTATAATCTCATCAAAGAATGAAATTGGGTTTCCTTGACAAGATCTGTTTTCTATTAAAAAAAAGTATTGACTAGTATTAATTCTATTACCACACTTAATCTTGCATCAACTGATTCCTGTATCAGTTTCTTCATTTTGTTGCCAAGGAATTTTATCAGGCTAATTGTGCTATGCTTATCTTAGTTACCACACTTGCCCTTTCTGAACACTGGGATGGTGTTAACAAACATCCACACTTTGGGAATTACAACAACATTCTTATATTCCACCAAAAAAGAATGCCACTGAGCCAGCTCCTCTGGGATTCTTTGATAGAATTTATCACCATTGCTGATTCTGAAGTTACTCTTATACACACCATTTTCACCCCTCCTTAGATATCCACACAAGTAGATGTGAATAGTTCCATCACAGTGATAGCCTGACTAGCTCTCTGTAGCACCCTTTACTGCAAGTTGACCCCACAAAATCAAGTTGGTTACTTAATAAAGTACAGTAAGAAGAGCGTACATTTGCCCATGACTCATAGTGGCATGCTCAGAAACACCAGGAGCAGAAATCTGTGAGACTCCTCACGCAAACGCATTACGCTGGTAGCCAAGGTGGTAGAATGAGATCTGTACTTGGAGGCAACCCAAGGAGACCATGGGCTGTTGCCCCTTTCCATGTAAGGCAGCAAGCAAGCAGAGAGAGCTGCAAACACCACCCAGGGTCGTATGGGGTGATTGCTTGAGCAAAATTCCCCCCTTTTCAACAACTTTCCAAGAAATGGTACAAGCCCTCCTGGTACTGCAGAATAAGGATAGATTGATGGAAGACATGCTTCCTAACCAATAGCTTTTTTTATCTACAATCAACAGATGGGGCAAAACTGATTCCCAGCAGTCTTTCTTCAGGGCAGAAATTGAACTTGTGTTCGCTGAGATCCCAGTCCCAGCCATGGCACCTCCTGGGGAGCTCAGTGCAGAGGCATAAAATACCAACTTTCTTCCCCCTGATGTTTTTTAAAGGAGCTCCAGTTGGTGTACTGAAATAATTTCAGATACAAGCTGGTGTGATAATTCCTGTCTATCACCTGAAGGAGCAGGGTTCTGCCCCCCCTGCTTCTCCCCTTGCAATCCAGCAACCGCCAGCAGCCTGTGAGATGCCCAGGGAGCGCTCTGCCAGTGCAGAGACCACACTCACAGGTTCTAGACTGCTGCTCGCTCTCTGATCTTCAGATTCATAGATCCTATGACATCTGAACTCATTAAGATATCAAGTTCTTGGATGTCTGAACAAATTAAATTGTGTTGTCAATTGTGTCTGTTCCCAAACTTGTGTAGGAAGGTGGAGGTCCAACTGAAACCCAAGTCACAGAACACCAACACGGAAACCCATAGACATGGCATACGTAACACTTTGTAAATCAGATAACAAACAACCTATCTACACAAATAATTTCCATCACCCCTGCCACTGCACAAAGTCACTGAAGTCTTCATTAAGATGAGGAATAGTTCGGAATTTGATTTTACAGATATGGAAGTAAAGGGTAGAAAATATTTATTATTTGTATGAAGTCACAGAAGAAATTTTCTTCACAGTTCAGATTTTTATTTCCTCATCTGTGGAACACAGGACTGATGCCCTCTTGTCTTTGTCCTCCTGCAGATCCTCTGCAGACTAGGAATGCTGTGACCACACATGCATGTTCACATGCCTGTACCAAGTCATTCCCAGGTCAGGAGTGCTTAGATCTAGAAATCGGATTTAAGCCTTTCCGAAGAGAGGATCTGACTGTTAAATTCAGGTCTGGATCCAACCTGGAATTTTAATTCTCAAGTATGTATCTCCCTGAGAGTTTAAAGCACGAATAACTCACACCATATGATGAGACAACTGTGTCTTCACCTTAACAAAACACAACCAGAACTGAAAAGAGAAGTTGAAACTTTAAAGAAGGCTGAATTATTTCTGTTCATAAAACTTGCAGTGGACCCAATTTCTTCTCCTGAAGCATGACAGCAAAACTGAATGTCTAAAGGATCAGGAAGAGATTTTTTTTTTCTTCCCCTATTCTCTTAGGCTGCTAGAAAACAGCAGGGTCAGGATGGAAGTTGGTTTTTTTCTGCAATCGTACAGCTTGGTCACTTTGAGCACTAAATAAACCTGAGAGAATTTGTCAGATGCTCAGTTTCAGCCCTTTCTTATGACCAGCACCCACCTGCTCTTCAGTTCAGCGGCCTCCTTTTCTCTGCTTCGAAGCAAGACATCACTGTATTACAAAAGACTGTTGTTTTGTTTATTTTGTTTTAAAGTGAGTTCAAGATGACATGTTACTTTCTGCTGTAAAATGCTTTGTGGGAAGTTAGGGAGAAAAGGTTTATTGCTACTTCATTAAAATATGTTAAATAAATTGAAGACGTGCTATCCAGCCAGCTGATTGAGGCAGAGACTCCCTGTAGATATTTCGATTGTGCATTAAGAAAGTTGTCACAAGCAATTTGGACTGGAGCGTAGAGTTATAGACTGCCAAATGTTGATTAATTAAGCCCATGTTTGGATTAGTTCTGCTAGATTGTTTCATTAGGGAAAATTACTGAAAATATGGAATAAAGCAACCAGGGGGAATCCAGGAAGAATTTATATGTGAGACCCTCCAGCAAAGAGCAGGGGCTGGGACTGGACTGTATGGGCTCTATGATGTTGTGTGGTGCTCCTTGCTTCTCCCTGACTGGGGCAGAAATAGGCATCAGGAGATCTGGGCTGTGTTTGTAGTGGCAGTGACCAATGTCACTGGAGTCATTCTCAAGAGCTGAGCAATGGAGCCCTTTCCCTGTCATATAATGTTTCAACTTTAAGGCAAACTGCCAACTTATTTTACATGCATAATATCAGCATAAAGATGAGAAGGAATATATGATCATAAAAGTAATGATTGCACAATTATTGTTTATTTTAATTTCAGATTTGCCTCCATATGTTTTTTTCCCCTGTAGTGTTGTGGAAGAAAATGCCTTGATGAGGAGACCTTCTGCATTGGGAAATCCTTTTCTTATTTGCTAGGCTCCTGTAACTGGCTTGTAAATGCACGGCCATGAGACTTCACCAACTTTACCTGTATTCCAAAAATAGTGAGATAGTAGATGAAAAAAAAAATCTAGCATGCCAAATCAAGTTAAAAGAAAAAAACTCTGCGTTTCAGAGCTGAACCAACCTCAGTTACCTAGCTGAGGTTAATAAAGTCTCACTCTCTGAGCAACCCATTAAGAGAAAAGTATCCTCCTTCAGCCCATTTAGCTTTAAGTATAGGGAGAGAGAAGTGGGGACCTGGATTGTTCCAGGCAGGCAGAGAGAGCACCTGCCAGAGGACAGAGACCAAACTCAAATTTCAGAAAAAAAGAAAAGCAAGTGAAGCAGGAGTTGAGTGTAAATGTGTCTCAGCTGGAGAAGCAGACACTGCAGATGCCCAGCACACTGCCCACAGAGCTGTAAGATCTTGAAATAGAGCATCACATTGCTGAGCCTCCAGCACTTTAGTGGGAAGCTGGTGCTTGTACCACATAAGTGATGTTATAATACAGAAAGTGAACTCATCACGCTTGTCATGATTCATAACATAAATCATTCTGCCTGCTTCTAAATACATTTCACAGCCGTTGTGCTACTGCTCAGCCATGAGGGACACAGCCACAGCTGAAAGGAGGGCGCTGGGTAAACTCCAGTATCACCACCGAGCAACTAGAAGAAGACCCCTCAAATTCTGGCTGGCTCCATTGCATCATCTACGGGCCTTATTGATGGGTGAGACACATCAGAGGTTCTCAAAAATTTTAACCTTGTGAGAAATTAAGACAAAATAAATAACTGGGCTATTTGTCTGGTTTTCATTAAAATGAAGGAAAAGAAGTAAGACCTGTAAGCTATTCACTCTCTGAAAAAAACTAACTCTTTTTAGGTGGTCAGTTCAGACAGTCAAAGTTGTTAGTCACTCTGGAGAATATAGGTACCATTTCTCTTTCTTCCAAGCTTATTTTTGCTGCAGTTTAGATGATCTGGACATTGAAAAATTAAGAGATATTTTTGACCCTAGTCTTACATAGTGTCGTATCTATATATCAAACTCCCCACACAGACTACAGTAGGCTAATTGGACTTTCACCTCATTAAGTCCATTGTCAGATGCATTGTCATTCATCAGTCTTGCATGGAGAAGAATCACACAGAGCTCAGGAGTGTTCATAGAGGTTGGAAAAAGAAACAAAACCACCTGCATCCTCACCACTGAAAAGAGAAATGTGAGACTAAACCCAGCAAAACAAACAAACAGACCTACTCTTTTTCTTGGCTAATGCAAATTCCTTCCATTTAGCAGATGTGGAAAATCAAAGTGAATGGACAGGGAAATTTTTCGATATGCTCATTTGCTCTGCTCACGTATGTCACACTGCCCTTATGCTGGGCATAACTCTCTGATGTTATTCTTGTACAAATTTGTCACAAAGATCCATATTACTGACCTCTAGTCAGTAAAACTGTACTAGCAATTAACTAGGCTAATTCAGCTCAGCCCCTAGGTGGAAAATATGATAATATTTCAGAAGTAACAAAAATATTGCATGTCTCTATTAATTTTTCAACCCCTGGTCACCTCCATCCCTGTCATTTGCCACTTCTCTCAGTATCCCTGCTCCCATGTCCCTTTCTCCCAGCTTTTGGCCCTAGGCTGCCCCATCACCTCCCTCCAGCCTGGGCTCTTCCCAGTTGCTTTTCATTTGGGCAAGTCAGCAGAAGTGGATTAATGACTGTTATGGAAGGTGGTCTTACATGTCAGATGGAATAACTGCTCAACATTTCTGATTTCATTTAGCACCAGGTAACAACATGGAGGACTTTCTACAATTTGATTATTTTATTACTAAAAGTCCATCTTGCTTTACTTTAAGCCTCATCTGTTTCCATAAATTATATCTTCTTACCTATGTGGGCTAAGTACCTGGGATCATAACTACTTTGTTTCTATTTTTCCTCTCTCCATAAAGCCCTTTTGTGCCATGTGTGTGAAGCATGTTATTTATAAAGGTAAGCTACACTGCATTTATCCATCTTCTTAATTACAAAAAAGCTAGTGATAATTGTCAAATTTCTGTATTTGTAGAATGATATCACTAAATTTTTATGCTTAGTAGGTGCTGTCACAGACGAAACTATCTGCACAGTTACATACTTCTAAACTGACAGTTTCCTATAAATACTGAAATTCTGTAATTTATCACTCATGCTACTCATCAGAATTTGACAATAGACAAAACAACGAGAAAGGGCAAGATCTTAACATTTAATCCTACCCACTTCAAAATACCCACCAACCACTGTTCTCAGAATGCATCCAACCACTCTATAAGGTGACTTGATACCACAAAACTGCTGTATTTGTGCTCAACAACAGAAATGTAGTAGGAAGCAGATTATTTTTAGTCAAAACCATAACCTGACAGCAGGCAACTGATTCTGAATCCAAACCATTAGCTATACATCAGAAAAACTGAATTGTTCTGAACCATTTTTAAAGATCTGTCCGAAGAGTTAATGCATCTTCTGTTAACATGTGTAACATATCATATTGTCTAACATACCATAAACGTGGCCTACTTGTCTCCTTACTGGTCGAACTGGAGCTACAGCAGCATAGATAATCTCTGAGAAAAGAGGCAGAAATTGTGAAGGGCACAGCAAGGACAAACTGCCACTGACTGCAAAAAAGAGAACTGCACTTTCCAAGTGACTTGCCTTCTCCCATCACAAAAGCAGGCATACCCACACCCCGAGCACATGCTTTTGAGTATAGAAAATTGCAATCTACTTTTGAAGTTATGGGTCACTTCTCATCAGGGATAGATTCAGCGAAGTGTTTAAATATGGTCAGTACAGCTACTTTTCCAGCTGACATTAGCCAAAGATCTTCTGTCAACCAACCTTCTGTTGCATTTACATCATCCATTCAACATAAGAAATTTCAAAGTCCCAAATATTCTCACATACAGACAGAGTCAGTTTTGAGGAGGAGGACAGTTGTCAGCTAATCTTGTTTCTAGGCTGTTCCTAGTCAAGACGACAGATCTCCAGTCCCATCGGTAAAACTTGAAACAGTCAGAGGGAAAAAAAAAAAATAATCTCAATAGATGACCCCTTTACCTAGTGTATGGGTGGGAAAAACAGTTGAAATAATTTCCTGAAATTCTGGGAAATGCCAGAGCACCATATCAGAATTTACCCATTCTTTTCAGGCAATATCAAAAGGCAATGTGAAATGCCAGCCTTACACTGGACCTCCGGCCCAGGTAGCATTATCGCCTCAGTTTGAGATAAAAGTTTGACACTGTGAAATGTCCAGGACTCAGCCAATACAGGGCTTGGCTGACCTACACAAGACTGGAAAAAGATGGTCATTAATTTCCTTATAGCTGCACATCCAAGAATCTCCAAACGCTGGCTGCTTTGTGCATACAAAAAGCTGCTCCGTTCCCCTTTTCAAGGCATTTACAAGAACTCAGAAGAAACATGGATCCTAAAAGAGAGTGAGCCTTACAGGTCTGCAGCCTCTTTATCTCTTCTTTTGGCCATGCTAGCGTTTTATTAACTGTAGTGATAAAAGCTGTTTAGAAGGATACAGAACGGTCATAAACCTCTCTCTCTCCCCCTGCCACCCAGTGATACCCGGGGATCCACTCCCGTGGTGCTTCAGCACACAATGCTGCTGTGTAACAGTGGAGAGTGGTGGGGGAAGAAGGCTAAAAGGAAGCACCAAAGGAGGCAGGAATTTCTTCAGGTGCTTGTAATGTATAGGAAAGAGCACAGGGAAACTGAAGCTGGACATCTGGACATCTGCATGCTTCCTAACAAGCTCACGTGCCCAGTGCTGCTGTTCAGGAGAACTCATCTCCAGGGTCTGCAGTCTCTTGCAGCACAAGCAGCCCATTAAAATCTCTGGGCTGGAACTGGCTCTTGGGGAGAGTGATGGAAGACCCGTTACTGGGATCCTTAAAAACAGAATGAACCACACACTGGAAACAGTACTGTGGGGTCCCTCTCCTTCCAGCCCAGGGCAAAGCCGAATCAATGAAATCTCAGGGGATCTTCTTTTTTATTCTATTTCTAGATTTTGGAGAACAATGAGACATAAACATAAATATACGTTCTTCATACATTTGGGAGCTGTATATCCGTAAACTGCATGTTGCAATTGTATTTCTATGCAATTGGAAGTACCCTGCCCCTGAAACAAATGCTGGCAGCAGTCAAAGACAATACTAAAGAATGCTAGCATTAGTGAAAGACAAAGGCCAAATATGGCAAGTAACCACAGCAAAACAAACTATTGAGGGTAAAGCCTGAGGTGATTAAATGATAAATAATTTATGCTTTCAGCCAGAATAAACTTTTCTTCCTCTGCTTTCAGCATCTTGTATTTCTGGGGGTAGCAAGAAGGGAATTAGCAGCTTTTTGTCAATCACAATACTATCCTTCCCAACTAAGCATAGTCAAGAGGTGCTTTTTATGAGAAATGAGTCACGAGCAGGGAGGAACATGGGAGATTTTCTTCCACTCAGATTAATTTTTATTACAAATAGCTTAAGGCTTCACAGTTGGGATGTTCACTCACTCAGTATCATGGACTCATAGTACTCCAAGAGTCTGTGATGGAACTACCATGCAGAAAACTGCATATTCCACCTAGTCATTATATTGATTCCTGACATTGTTGTGCAGATTCCTGCTTTTTCCTGTTTTCTTTAAGTCCCAACACATCAGGGAAATTGTTTTGCTGAGTCTGAGACATGCTTTCATTTTTCCTTTGAACTCAAAAGTTGATCTAAGAAACCCATTAAAGGCTGAACCAAGTCAATGTTTTAATTTGTTTAGGAGATGGTTTTAAATATTTAAGGTAAAACGCAGAAGAGAATATTAACAGTGATTCTAAATGCAAATATTGGAAAGTTTAATTTTTAAAATGTCAAAACAAATATCAAGCATTTTGATTTTTTCAGAAAGGAGAAGCAAGTGTTTCTATTGATACAGCAAGAATTAAGTAAAACAAATGGGCAAAACCTTGTTTTAAAATAAATGCATTTGATGGGGGAAAAAAAATTCCCAGCAAAAAATGTCACCTAGCATCCATTTGATTCTATAGCAACTGTCAAGACTCAAAATCACAGAAATCCTGTTCATTCAGACTGCCTTTTTTCCTTTCTCAAATGCTGCAAATTCTACTGCCAAAGATAGACTAAATGTCAGACTGGGACCGTCTGCCTCTGAAACCTGAGGACAAGGTACTTCAAATTTATGAGGACAAACCCTTGCTCCAGCACTCTGTGCTCTCAGTGTTTATGAAATGAGTAACAAACTGGGTCTGGTGAAATCTGAGCAGTAGGAACAGGAAAGCTACGTGATTACAATCTAATTGTTATTACCACTATTACTAAACACACCTTGTATCAAGGATACAGATATGTGTAATTTGGGTTGCCTTGGGTGTTATTTCCAGGGTTCAGAAACTCATAAATGGCATTCCTGCCCAGCCTTGCCCTCACATGTTTAAGGTCACCACTTGCATTAGCAGACTCATTTTAAGGGGCTGAATTTAGCACAGCAGATGGCAAAGCACTGCGCTCCGTAACGCGCTGCGGCCCCGAGCTGGCGCGGCGGGAGCGCCCCGGAGGCCATGCCCTCTGGCTTTTGGCTTGTCTGGGGAGGCTGGCCACAGCCGCGCTGACCCCCAAGGGCTGCAGGGATGTCCCTGGACGTGGGCTGTTGCCTTACAGCACAAACTGACCCAGCTGCACCTGGGAAAGGCTTGGCTCTCTCCTTCCTTACTAATGACAGATATTTTGGCTGGCTGCTACACGCTCACATCAACAAATCCCGGAGGGGCCGTAGGCTTTGGTCCAGAGGATTGCCGAGGTGAAAGCTCCTACCAGATGGGGTTACAGTGGTGCTTTTGCTACTGTTGTTCCTCTGCCTCAGCAAAAAGCACAGCAAGCTGTGGCCAGGACTCTGGCTTCTTATTCCCAAAGTATTAACTATTCTTTGCAGCTCTGTCTGCAACCATCTTCATTTTGGTGTAATTACCTTCTAACCTCCCGAATTCCCACGTGCTTTCAATAGAAGTTATTCTTTTCTCCCTATAACAGTTTTGCTGCTTCATTATGCCTCAGAGATGATGATATGTCACCAGTGGCTGAGTGATTCCATTACAGACAATCTGCAAAGAGCTTAGGGTCCCTTCAAGATGAAAGATGCCGTCTAAATATAAGTTATATATTTTAGTAATATGCATTTAAGTGTAAATTCTGCTTTGCAGCAAACACTTAAGGTCTCCAGCAAGCTACACGGAGTTAATAAATTGACAGTCAGCAGTGGCAATCTTATACTATGCTGATTCCAGAGCCTCCAACTTCTCCCAGGAAACTGCACTTTATCAGACAAAAAGCCTTGCTTGCTGCAGTGCCTGTTATTGTAATGCTACTGACATCCTGCCTCTCCTGTTGCACTCAAACCTTATTATCAGCAGCGTGGTTTTAACATCCCCCAACTGCAGCAGAGCAAATTAGCCCTTGTTTGTGAATCTATCGTTCCTTCAGAGGTGGACACCACCACTGCCACCACGCTGGTCTGTGGGAAAGAAGTTGGCAAGCAGAAGCCTTCACAACATATTTAACTGCTTGTAGTAATCCAGACAGTGAGGGTTTGTTTCTCTGCTTCATAGGTTCTCGGTATTTGGAAGCAAAAGACCTCCTGACCTGACAAGGTGCCCAAGCGGTTTGTGCTAATGATCCCATGGTGAGGCAGTGGCTCTGGAGGATCCCTGAGCTTGTTCGTTCACCTTCTTCCCCCACCTCTCTTTTGTCAGTGTCTTACCCTTGTCCTTCTGTTCAGAGAACTGGCAAAGCCTGTTTAGAACCATGGTTCACACCAGTGGGACAAAAGCTGGCTGCTGCCTGTCCCTGGATAGTAAAACCCAAAGCTGGACAAAACGTAAATTAAAATCACTTCATTCTCCCAAGCCAGATAGCTGCTGTGGTCAGCATACATGGAGGTGGTTTCTTGGCTGAGTAGCAAACTTAACATTTCAGTTGACAAGCATTACAGAGCAGAAGAAATCCCAGTGGTGGTGGCAGCAAGGGGCATCCGTTCTAATCGCATGGGGTGATCTGGAGATGGCCATTAGTGCCTGATTTAGTGACCACGGAAAGGCACTGGGCAGATGGTGAGTTCATTTAAGGCAGAGAGTAGTTTGCTGGAGATCTAAATGCAGCTGTGCTCTGCACCTGGGAATAGCAGAAGGTTACGACAATGCTGGGTTTTTTATTTATTATCATTATTGAACTTAAGTGCAAGGTATTTAATCCTCACGTAAGAATCACAACTTCCTCAACGTGGCTCGTGTCAGGCTACACATTTTGATGATTTTTTAAAAATCTTTTAACAGGGACTTTCAGAGCACAGGGAGAAGACAGCTCATTTTAGTTTCTTTGCATGTATTTTAACACATATTTCTCAACACAACAGCAAATTCATTGCTCCCTGC
This sequence comes from Ibycter americanus, assembly GCA_035590275.1. NCBI lineage: Eukaryota > Metazoa > Chordata > Aves > Falconiformes > Falconidae > Ibycter > Ibycter americanus. Next base: position 16,026,249 of record JAVJGI010000035.1, read on the forward strand.
TGTAAGCACACACAGATCTCGTAACTGCACATCAGTTTCTGTGTACGTTTGGGCTGAAATGTATCCATCTGAGGTACACAAGAGTTTGTTGTTTTGGGGTTTTTTTGTCAACCAGCAGTAAGGGGACAGTAACACACATAGCTGAGCAGTTCCACTTCCTCAAGGAGGGACGATGGACCCACCATCCGTTGCCCTGAGCATCTTTTGTTGCAAAACAAGACTGCAAGCCAGAAGAAGCCTTTCTGGTAAGCAGAGCTAATGGTCAGTTTTCAGACTAAGGGCACCCCTAGCCAAAATGTATGCCCTACTTGAAACTGCTCCAGCACAGGACTGTTTAACGTGCTTTGCCAGGCTGCTGAGGAGCAGCACTCAAGAGCCCACTGAATTTAGTGTTAAGTGACTTCCCCGGTTCCAGTGCCTTCAGACTAAGCCTTTGCTGATACTGACTCATGCACTGGGCTGCCCAGCGAGCTTCACAATGCGTCAACACCGCCGAACCCCTCGGTGTCTGACCGTCCTAATTGCTTTATGGGAATTGCCTCTGGAAAGATCCATGATTAATCTGAGAGGGAAAGTCGGGTACATGCTAGGGCAGCCTTCTCCAGCTGAGAGTCTTGAAACTGTGACTGTTTGCCATCTTGTGGTGAACGATTTCTCAGCTCTCATTTAGTTTTCCCCTGCAATGCTGCACTGGTACTACAGTATCAAGCAAGTTTCCCTCACATCCTCCTCCTCCTCCTCCTCCTCTTATGAAATCCCCATCTGTTCTCAGGCTTTTGCTCTAGGGCCCTTTTTGCCTCAGTGGTTTAATGACGTCCTTTAACTCTTCCCCAAGTCCAAGCTTAATGAGGTAGGCCTTCTGTTCATTCACTGGTGTTAGCTAGCTGGCCCTTCACCCAAGTGCATGGTCAGCAGTATGAAGCGCGGTGGTGCATCTGTTACTGCCTCAGCCTAGGATTATTTATACTGCTCCCAAAATAATTTTCCTCCCCAAATCTTGTTCTACTCTTGTACAACTAAGGGTACCGTGCAAGGGTACTAAGGATACCTGCCCTGATTTACATGACTGAAAATGGAAAGGAAGAAAAAAATACCAAGGCCTCTCTCCTGAGTGAAGGAATTCCTATAACTTTTCGCTGGACTGCTTTCCTTTAATTGCTCCTCTGGATCTGTGCTTTCTACATTGCTAGACCTGCCTTGGTCTTCTAGCAGTACTGTAACAGAGATGTTTGCAGTCACAAGCTGACACTTTTATTATTACAGGTTTTTTAGCAAGCTCCTGCCCAGGCGTACATTGGAACAGTATTGCATGCAGCCGGAGAGAATATGGATGCATGTATGTAAGTGTGCGTGTGTACAGGAGTTTCCTTCATCTCTGAGCTGAAGGAGCCAAGCAACCACTGTGGTATTTCAGAAATAACTTAGAGACTAACTTTTCTTTTGCATGAGCAGGAATAATCAGCAGATAAAAATATCAGCACAACCCAGCCCTCATGTATTACAACCAGAAGAAAAGGAAGTTACTATTCCTCTTGTATTTCCAAAGTTTGGACCACAATTTAAGGCAGTGATTATGTCCATACTGCTAAATAAAGCAGTCCTGAGGCCAAATAACATAGACTGGCTGTGTCTGTCCATCCACACTTCACGGCACTGGGTCTTGGGTCTCCTAGGGCCACAGAGCACCACATAGGATCCATAAGACACAACTATTGCTTCATTTCCTTTTTTCCAACCTAAAAGATCTGGAGTACAAAGAAGTCTGTGTTGCAGCCCATCAGAAGAATCTAATATAAAGATATTTCTTATAGTAAAAAATAAGGAGTACATTTCACACGTCTAGGTGGTGGCATGAGGGCATGTGCAGGGGTCTGAAGGCACAGAGCCTCCAGGGACTGCACTGGAGGTCTGCCGAGGGGGGAAGGCTCCAAAGCTGACAGAGTTCTGGCCACACTGTTGAAAGGGCTCTTGGCACAGCCTGCACCAGCAAACTGTGCCTGGGCATTATCAGGGAGACTGCAAGCTGGCACAAGCTAAAACTGCCAGGGCATGCATTATCAGTGAAATGATCTGGACAATCCACACATCCAGCATCCAAGCACTCCTTGCTTAAAAAAAAAAAAAAAGAAAAAAAGAAAAAAAGAAAAGTGCCAAAGAATACTATTAAATAAACATATTAAGAATCCCTAGCATGTTTCCCACACTAATATGTGCAGATGGCCTAAGCACACAGACACAGTCACTGTCTCACCCTACTTGGGCCCCTGTTCACTACCCAGTGGTTCATAAAATACAGAAAATAATAATTTTCTGCAGCTTGGTTTGCCCTTGCCTGAAAATACCCATCCAGCACTCCAGGCAAATGGACCTTGAGGGACCACAACTGGCTGGCCTCACTCAGAGGAGCCACCACCGTTTTAAAGTTTCCAGAGTCTTTTTCTACTTGGAAGAAAAAGTAGTTACAGAATGAATTCCTGTTCACCTGTGTCTGATTTTCATGCTGCCCTTCTCTGCCCCATTTCTACCTGTTCCTTACAGAATTTGTATTCTGCCTCCCTTTCCCCTTCTCCCTTTTATTGTTCCTCAGTCTTTGGCAAACAGTCTAAGAGCAGTTATTTCAGCTGATCCTTCAGCTGCAGACTGTTCAACAGGGTTTGCAGTTAAGAAGTGAAATAACTTGCCCAGCTTTAATTACTAATCAAATGCAGAAATAAACAGCTAGAGCTGATTTCATTCAACATATATGAAGCAAAGTTCCACAAGTAGGAGTAGAATAAAGCTGTATAAAAAAGCAATAAAGCTGGAGGACTGATATGAAGAGAGATAAAAAGCTATAATCAGAGAAGGAATTCAAAGCACTATTCTAGAGACTACAACACTAAACAATTAATTCTATTTCAAAGGGTGGAAGATGAAGCAAGATATCACCGGTGGAGGCTGCAATTTTTATGCAATTCAAGAAGACCGGTGTTCTATTCAAAGATGGTGAAATGTATAAAGACAGATATATACCTCCTAAACTAAGAAATTTGGCTATACACTAGGAGAATTTGTTGCTTCATATTAAAGGACTAAACCCATACAAAATATCTGGTTACTCATGGACACCCAGCCAGCTTCTCCTGTGAATTTAAACTAATTTTAAATAAAGTACTTTGAGAAGCGTTTAATCTTATCTTTTCAAAAAGGGTTACCTCCTCAAAGAGAAGAGAGGTAAAGTCTTTAGCTAACTGAAATTTGTGTTACTTAGTTGCAATCTGTGGTGCTGTGCTGATCTACAGCATGTGAAAATTTGACATAAATTATTCTCCTTAGATCATTAGGTTTTTTTCTTAAATAAATTCAATATACGTATTAAAAAACAAATTAACAAAAAGCCCAACAACAACAAAATCAGCTGTCAGCATCCTGATACTGCAACTGACAACAGTGATTTATTTTGTTCACTAAGATCGATTACTGTCCCTGATGTACAAGCATCCAAGGGCAGAGACCAGCTCTTTTTGCATAGGGGAAAGCCATCTATTGCAACAAAGTCCCAGTCTGTTCTCACAGTACCAATGTCCCTTGCAGGTTTGCATACAGAAAAGCGACCAGAAGCAACAGCGAGAGAAAGCTGTTAGGTTTTATAGGTAACAGAGGCCCCAAAAGACCAGCTGGTAGAAACTGCAGTAAAAAACCCCGACATTCTACCTTCATTCCTTTAGCTCTCAGGTTAATTAAACAGCATAATAGTGGCTTGTTTGTTTGTTTGTTCGCTTTTTTGTGTTTGGTTGTGTTTGGGTTTTTTTCTTTCTAAAGGACACAATGAATTCTGCAGCGTTTGAAGTCTTAAAAACTAGTTTGGGTGTATTTCTTGCGAAAAGTAGTTTTTCCAAACATGGGTTATAATTTTTTCTTCATTTAAACTGTATAACCTATGTTAAACATGCGAGACAGATCTTCTTCTGGCCCTCAGATGCATGAATTTCTAAGTTCAGCAAGACAGCCTGAAAAGCATTGTCAGTATCCATCTGGCTACCTGATGTGCACTGAAGAACAGCTCTAAATCTGCCTAATGAAAGGGAAAATCTCTGCCTAACACCATCAGGATGAAAGGCTACTGGTTCAGGAAGTGTTAACATGCTATTCATATCTTCCTTTGCTCCAGTAACATTAAACAGTTAATAGTGGTTCAAGGTTTGTGTGATGGGACACAGGTCTGCTTTTACCATAGCAACCATGTTATAGAAATCCTATCTGATATTATTAAGCATATTATTAAGCATAGATGAAAAGCAAGCAAAACAGAAACATTAAAATGCTTGGAATTCAAAAGTGGGTTTTTTTTTCCAGTTTGGAAAAGCTCCTTTTTCTTTCAATTGCATCCAGTGAAGACCTTCAGAGAGAATAATGCTTAAAAAGTCTCTGCATGGTACAAGAAGTTTTTCTTGTTAAAAATAAAATAACATATTCTCATTTACAAGGAAATCTTTTGATGCTGCTTCATAAGTAGAGGAGACCTTCGTAAGGCACAAAATGCCTGAAGTCTATTTTGAGGCACAATTAAATGACTTCAGTTTCTTAAATGTCTTTTAATATACCTATGTCTCAGGTGCAAACAGTTTATTAATTATTAGATTTTGGCTCAGGAATAATGTTCAACGAGGCAATTCCTGTTCTTGAAACAAACACAAGAAAATACACGTAAGGGAAAGTGTGACGGGTCCTGTCTCACTGGGACATTCAGCACATGCTGCTGGCACGCACAGACACAAACCAGTGACAGACGAGGCCCCCTCCTTTCACTCTCCTTTGTGTTTTTTCGATCTGAGATGATACTTTCTGAGCACGACAGCACAACCCCTTTAGGTCTTCCTTCTCCCAGGGCAAAACCTCAGCCCTCCCTGGGGTCTCACAGCACGCTGCTCACGGAGCTCAGCTCACTCCAAGCTTGCCTCCTTGCAATCCACAATGCAGAAACCAACAGACACTTGGAAAGGAGGAGCTCACAGATGCAGACTATTTAAAAACTCACAGGTGGTTCTCAATCAGTTTATCCAGACGGGAATCACCTTGCTGCTCCCATGGGTACGTCTGTAGCTTCAGCAATCAGCAGAAGATACCTCCACAGAACAAGGTGGAGGCACCTGAATGAAAACTGAGGGGTGTAAGACCCTGAGACCTATATTTCTTATCCTAAAATGTTGTAGAAGATTTATAATTCCCTGTCATCTTCCTATTAACCTAAGTCCTAAACAGCCCCAGAAGTAAGCATTTCTTCCTATTCCATTCAAGGCTGAGACTTCATGTATGACTACCTCTGACCTCAGAAGGTTCTGGGAGCAACATTTTGGACTAAATGAAGTCAGTTTGTTTAGCCCCTATGACTGTAGTTTCATAGCCCAGACTTGAAGGATGAAAGCCACCTTTATGACTCTGTAGTCTGACTTATGCAAGCCATAAAACTTCATCAAGACATTCTTCTACAGACTTTATAACTTTTATTTAATTACATATCATTTAGAAAGCTTTTAATGTAAAGGTTTCAAGAGATACTGATTACAACATAAACTGTATAAATTCTTCCAGTGGTAAATTAACCTCTCTGTGAAATAAAGCCCCAAAAAACAGTTTGTAGAATGAATTTGAGTAATTTTATCTTTTAGGTAGTAAATGTCCATACATCTCCCTATGTTAGATTAAAATAATCCTCTACTGTCATGCATAGGTCACCCTCTAAACTTATCTTAACCTCCTTAATGCCACGGAAGGTAGGAAAACCAAGGCCTCACTCTGTTTATGATTGCACTACCTGTAGATAGCTTACATTTGCTTTGTAACTCACTAGCTGATCACCCAGCTAGTTGTCTACTGTGATCCAATTTTCTAAATTAGTGTCTCATCAAAACTGTGCTTGATTTTTTTGTTTGTTTGTTTTGTTTTGTTTTAATGGGTAAAGCTACATCTTCTTATTATTTATAAGATTCCTGTTCATAAGGTTCCTATTTTTCACTCAAACCACAAGCCAACAGGTCAAGGTATGCAAGGTAAAAAATAGGGGTTTTTTACCTTTTGTTTTTCTGGAAGAAAATACTAACAATAGTAGTATAGAGCCCTTTCTAAACTACTGGGATGTGCTGAGATTTTATGCATAATTTTTGCAGTTCTTCTCTACCCAAAAGAAAACAGACTGGGGAGAGAGTAATACAGATTGCTAGCAGAACTTTTCACCAAATACAGTCTGTTCTTAGCTCTTGATGAATTGCAAAACTTGTCAGTCATTAGCATAAACTAAGCCCAGGAGCTTATGGGCCAGCAGATGAGAATATCAATCAATTTAAAAATAAATATACAAATGGCCATGTAAAACTGAGATATACCTCACCAAAAGACCTTTGTCTTTTTTAACTGTCCAATTGCAGCTTGATAGATGCAAAGCTTAAAGTAGGAGACCTACTCCTGATAAAACCAGACAGGGAAAATATAGGGCAATAGGATATGTTTTTACTAAACAAACCTCAATACACCTACACCACTTAAAGACTGCATGCCTCTCAGAAAAATCGGTTAGCAATGGTGTTCCTGGAAGCCTTAAGCTGTAGTTACTTAAGTGGCTTAAGCCAGTCCCTGATGCTGAAAAAGATAGTCCTGTGGCTCCTGTCCCTGCCCAGCCCTTGCTCTGACATAAGCACTCATTTGGCTGTGCAGCCAGCCACATCTTGGAGCTAATGCAGGTGAAAACACGCTTTGGTGAAACGATTTTCCTGAGGGATCTGAGAGCTGGCTTGGCTGCTCCCTCATCTGCACAAGTCCAGGGTGTTGGCACAGGGTTATAAGAGCAGCATAAGCAGACCATGAAGTCATAATCTCATTGTGAACAGAGGAAAGAGGACACCAGAGTCTTACATGGATAATCCAAGAAACACTGCCTTCTAGACAAGGAACACGAGTTGCAAGGAAGAGGTGTCTTGCACGGACCCTTAAATTCCCTCTGTTCTTTAAGATTGTTTAAAAGGAAAAAAAGAAGAATTTGTGAGGGCTAGTAAACTGAATGTTCCCAGAGCAAGAAAATGCTGCCTTAGCCAGTGGTCCAAGAGGTACAGAAAAAGTAAACAAATTAGCTTTAAGGCTAATGCTCTTTTCCTTGCTCTAAGTAGAGTCCTTGCTGGATATAAGATGTGTGACTTTCTGTGATGTATACAGGGCCTTTATCAATTTCGGAAAGATTGAGTAGGAAACTGCATTTTTGTACAGAGTAGAGAGAAGGTGTATTCTTAGAGAAGATACTGAATATATATGAGCAACTGCTGCAGAAACCCCTGATAAATTGACTGAGGAGTCTTTTCACCACTTATGCTTTCTGTGGCCATCACCCTAAATAGATGCATTGTTTATTCCTGAATCAATTGCATTTCAGCTCCATTTCATTCTAATCAGATAGTCAATAACCCCTGGATAGTATTTAGCATTTGACAGCTGGGAAACCACTAGCTCTTGATTTTTTTCTTCTTAATTGCTATTTGGAAACTTGTGCGTTCAAATTTCCTTAGTACAGCTCTGCAGACTTTTTTTCTTCTTCTTTTCTTCTAATACAGCATGCAATTGCCAAATCAATTGCAGTAGAGAGGGTTCATACAACAGTCTTATTTTTTAATCTTCCTAGAACTTGTGCAAATCACAAAATCTGCTAGTCTGACATCCTTTAATGTTTACTGTAACAAGAACAGATCAGGACAGAGTACCACAGGGATCCAGGTTCTGCAAGCTATCTTCCACGATAACAGACAGCCACTGAAGAAGGATGACTATAAATTTATTTTGAGTGCTGCTGGTAGACATGTGCATTGACAAAGGGCAAAAGCTGAAACGAGGGATGTTGAAGGAATGAGCTAGTAAAACACACAGTCTATGAGAAAAACCAAAATTACTTATCTCCAGAATTCAGCTCTCATGGTCCACTTTTGGTTTTAATTCACAGAGAGGCCCTTCTAAGAGAGTTAGGGACAAATTCTATTACCTTTGCTCACACGAGCAGTACTTACTCAAGTGAGTGACCACAATGATGCCTGAGAGTCAGCTCCTCTTGTGCTGTCCCAGCAGCAGAGAAGTCTTAGAGAGCTGGTATTGCTGAACAGATGGAGGCTGCACTCATGCAGGAAAATCCCTGCAGAGCATACAGCCAATTCCCTGCTCCTGAGAGAAAGGGTAAGGCAAAACCACCACAGACAGCTGCCTACATTCCAGATTGGCTATGCATCCACATAATGCCACGTAACTAACTGACATTTTCAGATTCTTACTAACCCTTCTTATATAACAAAAATATCCTGATTTACATTAGAGGACTGGGCTGATCATCTCAGTGCAACCAAATGGATTTCAGCAGAGTTATACCTTACTAACACAAGGGAGAGGAAAATAAGCCCATGAGGACTGTTATATTTTACACAGAAGTTGAATGATGTTCAACAGCCTGCCCATTGGAGTGGGGCTGGAACTGGGCAGCCAAAGGCAATTTGGAGCAGCAAAGAGATCAGTGCTGAGAGGAAGCTTCTGTCATAGACCAGAAGCAGTGGTCTTTCTTAGTCTCAGCCTAAGCCAGAAATTAGGGTTAGCGTTGAGCAAGAAGACAGAACCTAGCAAAGCAATAACTGTCCCAGGGAGATGAGCACTTGTGCACCTCAGCTGCCCAAAATCTGTTCTCTCCATCCCAGGCAACCACCTCTACCCCTTTTACAACCAAGCCTAAGACAGCCACTTTCATCTCCCATCAGCATGATGTTAGCCACACGTGCTGCACAGCCTCTGAGAGGCGTTCATTTTTCCCTTCAGACCACAAGGAAGGCTAAGTGCCTAAAATTTTTTGGCATGGGGGTGGAAGAGGAGGCTTGAAACTACTGAAAATCTTGGTGCAGAAATCAGTCCAAGACCTGGACTTTCACCACCATTGGAGACATAACAAGATTTTCTTTTGCCTAGTTACAGCCTGGAACTCTGAACAGATCAAAACCTGTCACAGATCCGAGTCCAGCAAGGCAAATGTTTGGATACACAAAGCTAAATGCATCCAGACCCAGAATTCAGGGGCATTTGCTTGCAGGGTCTGCGTTATTATCATCAGGACAAGGGTGTCAACTGTCACTTCACAGCCAAGGCTGAGCGCAGTTCTGCATGTTAGCAGAGGTTCAGCATCTGTGCACTGTACCGTGCCCCAAACTGCAACACTTACACTTCGAATTTAAAATCAAGAGGCAGAGCACAGCTGTCAAATTAATATCTTGCCTCAGCTTGTGTTGGAACAGAAAACTCAGTTAATTTCCTGTGACTACTTGCTTAATAAGTTTCAAAAGGCACTTGTAAGAAAATAGTTATGAAGCCATCTGATCAGAGTGTACCCCAAAACAGAGCTGTATTAGAAGAGATCACTGAGGGGGGAAGCAAGACCAAGGACTCTGCGAACAGCCACGGGCTCCTCTCCCTGCCCTCCACACCACAGCCATCCCCACAGGGTGTCGCTTCCCCACACACTGGCCATCCCCAGTGGCTCTTGTTCCCCTGTGGTGGGCTGACCCTGGCTGGGTGCCGGGTGCCCCCCAAAGCCGCCCTGTCGCTCCCCTCCTCAGCTGCACGGGC
>JAVJGI010000035.1:16036090-16059401 GCA_035590275.1 Ibycter americanus
CCCCTGCCCTGGCCTGGGGGCTGCAGGGCTGCTGCTCTCACACATGCTCAACTCCTCTCTCTGCCTGCAGGTGCATTTATACAGCAGCATTTTCCCTTTCTTAAATACGTTATCCCAGAGGCACTACCACTATGGCTGATGGGCTCAGCCTCAGCCAGCAGTGGGTCCACCTTGGAGCCAACTGGCATCGGCTCCATCGGACTTGGGAGAAGTTTCTAGCAGCTTCTCACAGAAGCTGTCCCTGTAGCCTCTCTGCTACCAAAACTTTACCACACAAACCAAATACATCCCTTCAGCAGCTGGGCATGGTAGGCTGGGGCGTACAGACTCTCTGTGCAGTGACAACACAAAAGTTGCTGACGAGCCATTTCAGATATTGGTATCGCTTATTGCTCAGTGGCATGAGAGCCCTTTACCCCACCACTTCCATCTCCATTTGGCATCACAACCTCAGAGCCCATGGGAAGAACAGCACTAATGTTATCTCATTACACATTCCTTGAAGTGCCACCGGTCCTGCGATGAAGTGATTATAATAACGTGCTCATTTTAAAGTTTTACAAACATCAGGTGTAAAGTCTATCAACTTACTTCTGACCACAAAATGTCTGTCTTCCTACAAGACAGCCAGTAAAACTTGGCACCTGATGTTGCAAGAAGAGTGGCTGTGAAAAAGAACCAACAGATAGACGGAGATGTTTTGCTATCCTAACCCTTTCCCAGTGGTACCAATATCTTACTCACCAGCCGAAAGCTTGATTTATATTTCAGAAGTTTGTCTGTTCAAGCACTTTTTTTTTCTTCCACTGTGCAATATATATCCCTAATATGTACATCGATGGAGATATTTACATGGTTTTTTATTTAGCCAGCATAAACAGCATGAAATAATCTATATTAGAAAAGTAGACATGTACTGGTACCTATTCCCCAGATGCACTTAGCTTCATCTACTTTCATTTTAAATTAAGCTATATTTTCTTTGAAAGTAGAATTCTGGAGCTGGTTCAAAAAATTACTTTGGATATAAAAAAGCATCATCACATTAGGTGTTGCAGTTTAATCTTCATGCTGTCTAAAGCCCACCTGCCCACAGAAACTATATAGGAGTCTCTGAGTTTTTGTTTTATTTTCTGGCAGATTTCACTAAATGGAGAACCTCCTCCAGGGCACACATTTAGTAATCGACTAAACACTTCCAATTTGAATTCTTATTTTTCAGCTGGGTGAATAATAGTCTAAGTATGAACTTGCAGCTTTCAAAGAAGAATGTAGCTGTCTACAAACTGTCGCATAGAAGGAAAAAGATTTTCTCCTTTTTGGACAGGAGAGGATGGAGTCCAGAGTCAGCTGTGGTGCATCAGTTGACCAGTGGAGTGGGAAAGACAGAGAGAACTTTCTAATCGTCCAGATGAACTGAAAGGTTGCTGAAGGCCTTCAGCATCTGCACTCCATTCACATGAAGTAGCCAGGTGGCTTGTTTGGTCTTTCCTAGAAGAGCTGTTTATTCTACTACAGAGCATCTCGGAGCGGGGCCAAGATTTATCTGAGGCATGGAAACAGATCGGCAGAAGCTGCTCATCCCATTATCCCTTGAGCTGTGCTTGCTTTGTCAGTATTCTTGGCATCTTATCTCCAGGGCTGTGTTTCTGTGGGCCCCTGAAATCACATGTCCCCATCTACTACCATTTTTCTCTAAACATGACATAACAATGAAAACTTCCATTATCTCCAATGGCTAAAGTCTACCCAGCAATGTGTTACATGATGTTTTTAAACAGGAAAACAGAATCATCTGTACCTATTATATCCAGGTTTAAACCAGAGATGGACAATCACCTCAGTGGTATAACTGGACTCAGATAAAGTATCCCAAAGCTGTGGTGTTGATTCATGTCTCTTGAGGTGGGAGACTGGCCAGGTATGTTACAGCAGCTCGTTCTTTCAATGAATTCTGGGTACCTCTTGAACTTTCATGTGTCAAAAATACCTAATCTTGCACTTTCTTCTTGATATTTCCAACTGGATGAAATTAGGAAGAAGCTTGCTTCGAAACCAAGGAAACTTAAACTGAGTTTTAGGACTTTAGAAGCATTTCAGATTTACCTGGAGAAAGGGCCAAACTGCTGTTTATTGTGTCTGAAGCTGTCTACATCTCCCTGTGGTGATTAATCTTAAAAGACATGAATATTTCAAGTTAGCAGAAGACTTTGATGAATATGCAAAAGGCCGGACCAGCCTTGTCATTTGTCTGGCTATAAACAGAGCTACAGACGTGAGGAACTTTCAGTCTCATGCCTGCAGGCACAGTTACGACCACGATGCATCTCCCTGTGGTCTCATCCAGCAGCAGAGCGCTGCCCTTCTTACTGGCCAACAGAGATGAACACCCAGCAGATGGTAAGTTACCCCAGCTCCTAGTAAAGCTGCCACCAGGCAAGGCAATAAGATGTCCTTTCACATCTGTTACCCATTGCCTTCTGCTCTGCCAGACCACTTTCACTTGTACAGAGTGGGCTTAAAACACTGCCAATCAACTCTACTGCATGTCCTGTACAATTAGTGGCTTCTACCATCAACAGCCCAACATGACAGTGATTTCAGTGCAATCCACATGCACTGCACTGAACAAATTGGACTGCCCTAGCTTCACATGGACTAGGAGCCCAGCATTCAGCACAAGTCCTAGACCTACACTAGTCCTCTCCCTACACTACACACCTGCTCCCACAAAGGAATGAGAGGGCCTATGAGCCAACTTAAGCTCCCAGGAAATTGTGCTGAATCAGCACAAGAATATAACTACTTTATGGTGCACAGGATGTGCAATAACTGCAAGAGGTCTGTTTTGGGATACCTGGCAGCTGAGAAACTGAATATGGCACCATTTCAGATGGTGCTCTTTCTGATTCAGGTCACCTCCTGTTTCTCTTTCTAGCCACGTGGTTATGGAAAAGACCATTTGTCTATTCCCATGGCTTCCAGCAGGTTACACAAGGCAAGTCAAGCAACAGCCAAGGGCTGTGAGTTTCATCGTCTTACAAGATGATAAAAATAACAGAGAAGTTGTTACAGCATGAGTCTATCTGGCATAATACATCACCGACAGCAGGTGTCTGAAATATGTGGCACAGTATCTAAAATGCACGATAATATTATAAAATATAAAAGGATATTACAAAACTGTACAGTTTAGATGACAGATAAAATATATGATTTGACACACCATATATTTTCATCTTTCCTCTCTAGGAAAATTGTAATCTGAATGTATTACTTGTAAGAAGTAGCTGAAATACTCTGCTGTAGAGCCATACAGTCTAGGGACAGCAAGGGGAAGGGACAGGGAGGGGGGGGGGAGGGGGGGAGAAACAAAGGCAGGATTTTGAGTTCACAAGTGAGAATATTTCCTTGTAGCAAACTGAATCACTTCATTTTTTTTCACTCTGATGCATGAGAGCTATATCTGGCCCATGCATCTTTCTAACTGCTTATCAGATCCTTTGCACGCTGTTGGTACAATACAGGGACGCAGCTATTGAGCACACAGGTAAGTGCAGGCTACTGTTTTCACAGGTGCATGAGCACACAAAACTCAGAGAAACCCAGGCTCTGGGGTACAAAGGACTAGAAACACAGGAAGCTATCTGGAATACAAACCCTATTTCATTCTTGATCTCTCAGCTGATGGTATCTGACTAATAAATTTGACAAATAAATCATTGATGTTTGATTATTTAGACTCTAAGCTTGAAAGTATTTGGGAAGCCACACCAGGAATATATGTTGGAGAACATGAAAAGGATTGGAAATCCAAAATCTTGCGTTTGCCAAAAGAAGAGCCACATCAGTGCATTCTCCAATAAAGAAACCTTGTCATGCTTCAAGGGTCCTTTAATAGAATGAGTCTTCAATGACATGGCACTAAGAGGGATCTTGTTCTGTACTGGAAACCTAGGCTTTGAAGAGGAGTTTGCATGCAGTTAAAGGATTAGAAACACAAACAGTAAGAGACTTTAGTGTATTATTCTTCTGAAGCATTTTTAGTTTCTGCCTCCACTTCCATCCCACACCGAAGTGACAAGCCTCTGAAAAGAGTGGCAGGGTCCTGTGACATATTTGAGTCACCTGAAGTCTCAGAGGGGCATCGGACATGACAGCATGGTACCTCTGGGAAGCCAGAGCCATCACTTCAAGCAGTGTTCTTTTCTTTCAAAGCTTGATTGTAAAAATAAAACGAATGCAGTAACATTTCCAAAAGTCTTTCCAAGAGAAATGCACGAGGCACATCTGTGAACTCATATAGTGTCATAGTGAGTCCCTAAGACTCAGGCCATCTTGAAGGACAGCATACAGCTCCTGCATCCCAAAAACAGTGACAGGATAAAACAATGACTCAAGGTAACTACTTATTTTCTCTGTTTATTGGTGCTTACATTGGTACCTCCCCATTATGATTTATATCAGCTTACCTTTTCTGATAGATGTCTTTAGGAGTCATGCACTCTTCAGCAAGTGCCTAGTCCAGGCAGAGCACAGGAGTTTGTCTTTCCTAAACACCAACCATGCCCACGGAGACAAAAGAAAAGGGCTATTATGACTTAGGAGGCCAGAGCATAATATGTAGGTAGTGCCCAACAGGATGCTGTGAAGGTGCACCACCACCCCAAAAAAGCATGGGTGATGAATGCCAGGTGGAGACAGAACCTACTCATCTGGGACCCATGCCAGATAATGTGCAGAACCTGGGTAAAGAGGATAGTCCTATGGGATCACTCCCTTTGTCTGCAGCCACTGGAGGGAGAGGGTTTTCAAGGTGTGACCTACAACTTAGTTGTGTTGAATCTTCTCTGGAGATCCTTCTATTTTGCTTTGACTCTTGAGGGAGTTTAGAGCAAGAAAACTCCCAGAGGACATGCCTTGGATAAGTCCTTATAGTTAAGTGAAATGCATCTTCATTGCACTCTTCTGTTTCAGAGGGGGCATCTGTGTTTGTTAAAATGTCTTTGCCTAATGGCTTAAATGTTACCATGGAAATAAAGTGTTATTTATTAACACTCATTAAACACCTGCCTTCCTTTTTTCTGTCATGGGTGAATGGGCAGAACAGAGTTTCTTCACAGGATTTTTCAAAGGCTCAGGAGCAGAGAAAATTGATTTGATTCAAAACTTGAAGTGCTCTCTGGGAAGCAGCAGCACAACAGGAGCCAGAGGCTGCAGAACCTCAGCTCATCCATTTCCCTTGTGCAGCCAGCCACCCCCACCTAAGGGGGTCCCCACCAAAGTGACCAGAGTCCCATACAACTGTCACCACTTTAGCTACCAGAACTGACTCCTAGCACTGCTTCAGTTGCTGGGAGCCTTCCTTTGCATGGTGCAATTAGCACAGGTGTGAGTGGGTTCCCTGAGGTGCCAACGCACAACTTCACTTCTCTGTTATTTTCTTCTTCAGTTAGACCAAGGAGTATTTCTGTCTTAATAACCTGGGTCTTGTGATAGAGTTCAGCATTTAGAAGATGTTTTCAGCTGCTTGTGAGGGAAGTGTAAGTATTTGCGTACCAAATGAGGAATTACTGGGAAGGCTGTGAGAGAAAATGACCAGCAGAGCCTAAAAGTGCAGTCAAGGCAGGGCAATAGATGCAGTTGAAGTGACCCACAGCAGGCAAGGTTAGAAGCAGTTAAGGCAGAGAAGGTGAACGGTGCTTAGAAAAGGGAAAAAGAATAATGTCTCGTCTAAGTACTCCCCAGTCTTGCCAGAAGAGAAGATTAGCTCCTGATGAGGGGGTCAGGGAAGACCTTTGAGTGTAGCCATTCAAGGAAATTTATCCATTTATATGTTTGATTGCCCTCATAGTTACAGGGTGAATCCTTATGGGTGCTTGCTTCCCAAGCATGCATGAATCATCCCTGTACTCATACTACATAAACTGAACAGTGCCAAAAGAGGTCCTAAATCCCAGGTTAGTTTTCCAGTTAAACATTATATATGAAAATGTAGATGCCAAATACAGGCAGCCATGCCAAAATGCAGGGTTTCTGTGTGACAATGATAGTGCCTTTCCTTTCTTTAAAAATGCTCTTGTAAAAGATTATTTTCTTTTAATAACGGTTCTCAAACAAGGAGAAGCTGAGGGAGGCAAAAGAAAGCAACATGTCCTCTTGTGAGATAAGCAGGCAAGGGTGTCTCAAACACAAACACTTTGAACTCTCAACAGAGAGCAGCTGCTTTCCCTGCCTGCTGCCAGGTGAGCGACAGCACAGGCTCTGTGCTCTGGAAACAGAGCATGGAGCCTGCTCCAACATTCCCCTGTGCCCTCTCACTGCCCATGCAGCACTGAGACCCAGCCAGTCCCCAGCCCCCAGGCTGGGCTCTGCTGTGGAAGCAGAACTGGCAGAATCAGGTGACACTGACCTCTGCCAGGGCCAGCAGCTCACAGCTGAGCATCACCCCTCTCAGCTCAACATGCAACACCATCTGCAGCAGGTTTCAGCAGGGCTGATTAATAACGTTATTGAGCCCATGTTTTCTTTCAAGTTCTGTCAAACCCACAAGCACAACCTACTCCCACTGCCAGGTTCTTTTTATATCTGGGGTTTTTTTCATTATTTTCATTTTTATTTCCCCAGACATTCCTTTTCTCGTAGAAGGTAGAGACAATTCCACAGCACTTGGAAGCACATTCTGTTATTACATGTAGGACATACACACACACAGACAGCCCTTACCTATTAATTCTCTGCTTGCCATGGTTTCTCTCATTCCAGCTCCACAGGAAACACTCACCCTTGGTATGCAACCCCCACCTGTCCCTCCCTCCCTTTCCTTCTTACATCTCACACTCACTTCCTTCATCTGTGAGTGCACTCACTACTCCCTTCCTCCCTACAGAACCCTTCACTTTCAGGTGCCCTTCATACATTCATACCTCCCTAAAAAAAACTGTTGTAATACACCTCTACTTTCTTCTGCCAGTGTGCCTTTATTCTCTTATCTACCCCCACTGGATTCTCCAGTGTCCCTTCTGCATTGACTTCCTTCAGCCTAGATCATTGTGCATGCCTCCCTTCTACTTTTCCTCTTTGCTCTTCACATAAGTTGCTGGGGACATGAGGGAGAAGAAGCTGACACACTCAGGAGGAAAACTATGGGGAAAATAAGTCTTCTCAAGAGTACATGTTTTGCTGTTCCTTTACAGGCATGCAGCTCTCTATGGGGAGCACTGCAAGGTGGAGGTGGTCCTCCCTAACAGGATGTCCAGCCACCTGCAAGGCAAAGAGGTCTGGGGAGAGCCTGCCTTGCTGCACTGCTGTTCTCTGGCTGGCAGTTCTGCTGCCTATGGATAGATGCTGAAACACATTGCTCTCCTGTGCCTTCCCAGTCAGCCTCGGCTGTGTTGTCTGGGGAAGACCTGAAGAGGGTATAACACAGGCAGCCCTTTATATTTTCTTCCTGCACTTTCACAGCTACCAATAATGACCTGGAAATATCAGCAATGAGCAGTTAAGCTACAGGTTTCCCAAAGAAGAACTGAATACCTTTCTCTCAATGTCTTTCATTATAGCTATTCAGCACAGCAATTGTTAGTAGGGGCCAGGACAAACATGTTTGCTAAGCAGAGCAGGAGAAAAACATAGAAATCTCCATAAAGCATACACAGCAGGCAGCTGGTTGGCAGGAGGGGTATGAAGGAGATGGGTATTTGCACACAATGAAAAAGTTATTGTGAATGCTGCAGATTGCAAGCCTTCTGTGGTAAACTCAGAGCTCAGCTGAGAGCTTAGGAAAAGGAGGAAGAGAAAACCTTAGGAGAACTCTGCCGAGCTCAAAATAATTCTCTGCTGAAAGGTGCTGCAGAATATTTATGGTGCAGCTATAATGGACTTAACAACACCAGGACTTCATGGACATCGGCACGCAGACACAGATGATTTCTACTTGCTCCCTGTGTCAGTCAAAGAACACTGGCAAAACAACAACTGCTCCTTTCCCTGCCTTGTCTGTCTTTCCTAATGGCAGGGCTGAAGTTCCCCAGGGCAGGAACTTTCCCGTACCATGTGTAAGCAGGGCACCAAGAAGAGAACTAATGGAGACATTCCCAGCTGGGTCACAGCTGGCCCCAGCAGACACAAGAGCCTACAATTTAGTTGTGCAGTACTCTCTTAGCTCAGAAAGAAACAAGTCATTTTTGGTGCTGTAAGTTCAGTCTTCCACTTCTGTTGATGACATACCCATGGATACGTTGGCTTAGCATGTCTCAGTGAAAGCTGACAATAGCTACCAGCGCAGAGGGTATTGCACAGGTTGGGAGATATGGGGCACAGAGACTTTTTCTTTATTTCAGCTGTTGATTTTGCAAATGTTGTAGGACTTCCAGCTGCAAACCCTTCAACAGCTTTGCCAGCAAGAGCTCCCAAGGCTATACACAGGTCACAGTTCAAATAGCGCAGAGGAGTCCTCTGCCCCTCCCATAGCTCTGCTAGATATACTGGATTAACAGTTGCAATAGTTTGGCTTTAATAGTAAAATCATATTCGGAGCAGATGCACTGAGTTTTAACACATCTCTGAAAAGATTCCCACTTCACCACAGCAGTTTCAATTCCTTGTAAGTACATGGAAAACCCACCAGTGACAATACTTTTTTCACCTGATGTCTCTATTTAGGCACCACCACAATTGCAGTCATATCAACGTCTTCAGCTTAGAGTAGAGAACCCATGGATTGCTACAAATGCTCAGCTTGGAAGCAGCCAGACTGCTCAGTCACACACAGCCCACCACGATGTGGAAATGAAGCAGAAACCTGTTGCTCCCAGGAGCGCCAATCAGCAGCCATGCATTAAATCAGCTGCATCTCCAACGTGCCTACAGGAGAGCATTTAGTTAGCCGCATATTCCTTATGATAATTAATACCTACAATATCAATTTAGTCTTGGGAACGAACAGGCGGCAAGAACTCATCCAGATTACAAGGATGTCCAGTCACCAGAGGCAGACGATTGCCTCTGTCCATTTCTTATTTTGATGTGTACCGTTTATGGTCCTCACTGCTCAAACAAGGAGCCTCTGAAGTGCTCTCAGGCTCCAAAATGAAATGCTAACAAGCATACAGATGCGGTGCAGCAGGAAGCTGGCACTCGCTGCAGACCGTCAGGCTGGCTTTAATGAGCAGGGAAGTGCATGCAGACCAGCGTCTTCTCTGCCCTGACACATTCATGCTCAGCACCCCAGGCAGCCTGTAGCTCCAGAAGGGAGGAAGAAAACACAACAGCGTCCTGGAAACCTTTGGAGCAGCAGCGGTTGTTTGCTGGGGGCATCCTGCCTCATCATGCTCATTAAGGGGCAGGAGCAATACAGTGCAGATGACAAAACTCAAATCCATCTCCAGTGCCTAAAGCTTTGTTTTCAGAGACTCCTGCCCTCTAGTCTTGACTCCCTGTGCCCCTGAGCACTGTATTTGCACACCTCTGAGAAGTCGGTGAGAGAACAGCCTTGCTATTTCTCTTAACTCCCTTGATTCCCTCCTCTCATTGCAAATCCCAGCAGACAACTTCCCTTTTGTTCTTTACTACAACCTCTTCATTGTTCTCTCCCTTCCAATACCATTTTTTCCTTTAATTTTGCCAGTACTTCGAGGGAGGAGCATCTGGGCAGGGAGGAGGAATGTTCTATAAGATGAAGCTATGTAAGGTCATATTGTTGTAACAAACAGTTCTCTGCACACAGAGTGTCGTGATCCGTATGTTAGTTGGAGAAGAGTGGGAGAAGATTTGGGAGTGTTTTTTCTCTCTTCTGGTTTTATTTTCAGTTTCTACGGAAGATATATGGTTCTGTAACTAAGGTGTCAGTATTATCTGCAGGAGATCTGAATGCCATTCCTTACTTCCTTAGGATTCTTCTGCAGATGTTTTAGCTGTTTGTGAGCCTTGGACTGCAATAGCAAAGCAAATATGACAGCCTTCTTATTTTTGCAGTTTAAGTTCATTAGTCCTATTCTAATCAGGAGATGAGAGCTGGGACTGTCATCCAAAATAAGTACATACCTCTTCTGCTGCAGACAAAAACTACTTTTGGGACTTTAGGTGCTACTACTAATTACTTCAAAGTAAAGACTTTTAACCAAATCCCATGGTTAAAGATTTCAGAGGTGAGGAAAAAGTGCAAGAAATGGCAGTGTGCGGAGAGAAATTAAATCGTAAAATGGAGGCTCTTATGCTGAGCTCCAGTTTCTGAGGTTATTTCTCAGTAAATCTGGCTGAATAATTGCTAATAAATAATTTGCCTAATGGTCTTCCCTGTGCTTTGTGGAGACAGCCACAAGCAGATTGTGAATGCTTCAGAACAGTTTGTTATTCAAAATTATTTGATGATATTTTTGCAAGACTGCTTTTATCGGCAGCTCGCTATTCACAAGAGAGCCATGCAGTTACACCATGATTAGTGGTAGTATTTCTATTCTTCACTCGCAGAAGTGTAAGCCTTAGTTATCCAATGCAAATTCTTCACTTTCCCCAAGTGCAAGAGCACAGAAACCTCAAACCCGTTTTCTGTGAGTGAATATACAATTAAAACTCTACCTTATTGCTGTTTGCTGACAACAATCCTGAAAGGACTGTGCATGCAACATGTATCAATTCATTCAGGGAACAAAAAAACCTCAACAACATAGGATTGCTGTTGGTTGCATCCAAATGGCTCTAGTGTCTACTGTTCGCACCCTTCTCTATACAGAGGGCTGACACCCCTTTGTATAGAAAGCCTCCAGTTACAACAGTACAAAAACATTGCTCTGTTCAGACTCCAGCACTGTCATAAATTATCATCAGTATTATTAAGGACAATCCTATTTTATAGAAGGAAGTAGAGGCACCAAGAGGTTAGGTGACCGAGAATGCACAAAGTTAGGGCAGAACCAGTAACACAGCAGAGTTCTCTGAATGGGCAATGAGCTTGGCTGGCTGACAGCAGCTCCCTGCTCTTCGTTGCTCTCCCTTTTTGGGGTGTCCAGCTCTGTAGGGCTTTTTCTGCCTCTTACTGTGTCTCTGCTGACATCTTCAGTAGTAATCCTGTGTTCAGAAGGAAGGAACATAAACTGAGAGACATTCCAGGCTCTCTGATGTGATGAATGAGTTGTGGGGATGAGGGAAAAGGGGATCAGTTGTGCGTGCTACATGGTTGAGGATAATCCCAGCAGGGAAGTGTTGTGTTCTCGAACTTCAAAAGGGCTATTATAGATAGTCAGAGGTAAGAACAAGAAATTAAAATCTATAGAAAGCACTTGACAGCAGCTTTTTTAACATCACTGTTGATACCTTCCAATCCTGCTGGAGTTCACTAATCTTGGAGAGTTATGACCTCTCAGTGTGGAATAAAAAACTATTCTTCCTTAAAGAGACTTTGTATATATAATTTGGGTTTAGCTTTCATTTTCAAGGCAGCTTTATTTTCACATATTAAAACTGCAGCTCTGAAGTCATTAATAATTTCAGTTCCAAGAGCTCTTCTCTATGAACACTGTAATATTACATTATTTTATCAATCCCTAGGTTGTTTTCATTAGGACTATTCTCCCTCTCTGTCTTCTTCCTGCTTTCATTTTCAGTTCCCAACTTCTATGCTACACCATGTTCACATGTGAGGATACAGAAAAAGGAAAGACCATCAAGCACAACATAGGCTATTTGTTGTGTGAAGATTTGCATTGTCCTCCAGGTGATTTTCTCTTGAGCTTTTAATATTTTCATTGTCAGCCTGCAGGGTAAAAAATGTGTGTACCATGAGCATGTGTGTGTGAAAGGAAGCTGGGGATGAAAGGCAGAAAGGATTCATTCTTTCCTTGTTGCTGAAAGCAGAATGCAGACAGATATGCATATGACTGTATGTTTAATTCTTCTAGTTATACAGGACAATAACACAGTCTGACAGAGTTAACATTGAATTAAAGTAGCTGCAGCATCAGTGTGCATAGCTTTGCACCTTTCTCTTTCCCCCTCATCAATACAGTTAATGATATTTAGCCATCCAATAAAAAGTGGTTTGGGACTTACACTATACTGATACATAATAGAAAGTTTCAGGTTCCAGCAAGGCTGATTCATTCCTCCCACCTGAATAAAGGCTGGATCTTATACAGGTAAAGGTTAAATGTGATGAAACTGTTAGATGAAGCATATATTAGTCCTTTGAATGGAAAACATAACACGGAAGCAGGCTCCATCAGGCCCTTAGGAGTGATTTCTCTCCCCAGATTTGAGCTATCTGAACATTATACATCTCATCTAATCTCAAAGTTTTCCCTGTAGTTAAGATATAAAGAAAGGTGCCTCAAAATAGGCATCCATCTTCATAAAATGTCTAGCAGAAAGAGGATGACTTGTGGTTGGTTAACTTCTCCCTCTCTGGGAGCCTAAAGATTACCTTAATCAAGTTACCTCAGATTCAGAGGGTGGAGGATAAGTAAGACGAATCCCACCCAAACTCAGAATTTTCTCCCAGCAGTGTTTGTTCAGAAAAACTCCATTCCGCTCTCCTGCTCAAAGTCCCACTCACCAAGTAATGGGATCCAGGAACTTTTGACCCTGTTAGGCTTGCCAAACCCAAACAGCCATAGGAGAGGAAACCAGGTTTCAATGAGCTCAATGAATTATCAACAGAAGCTTAATGAAGCTCCACTCCCAGAGCCTGTTCCCAGCAATGATGTTGGAGCCAGAAAGAGTCCAGCTTGCCAGTCAGGGTGAGATTTCAGTGTATTTATTGAATACTTCAGTGCTACTTATAAACCGAGTGCATTTGATAGAAAAGTCATCAAAAGACAATAAACATGGACTCCACCAAGCATCGACTCCAACAACATTATGTTTATGGAACTATTTTTGTAATAAATCTGGGTTACTTCAGTGCGATTAACCAAAATTATTCCTCTCATCCATTTATACATTAGCCTAGAGACTTTCTGATTCTGCTATTTCCTGTTTCCACTGCCTCCCTCCTAAAAACTGTGGGAACCTGGAGGTGTTCTTATTGTACAAGTTGTATTTTGGAATCCCTTTCACCACTAAATGGGTCAAACACAGAGTTTTACATTTGGGGCATGGATGCCAACTGTCGGAGTTAAATTTTGTCACTCCACACAAATGTAGTGTCCCTCTTTACTAGGGTACACGTTAACCATTTTTGAAACACTGAAATATGAGAGCGGTGAGAATCCTTGAAGAGAGAAAGAAATGGTCCATTCTGTCTTCAGATTTCACCAGCGCACAGTAACTGAAAGGCTAATCTTACCCTTTGAGCCATGAGGGGAAGCGAAGGTATGGACTAGTACCTCAGCAAGAAGAACACTGACTGCCCTGCACACTGACTAACACGTGGTCTTGGAAACAAGATCTGGCTGTATAATTAAAGACTTTATAATGTATATTCACAAGCAGGGCAAATTAAGATTGCATAAGCATTTCTGATGTGGGCATTTTCTGATTTCTCAGTGCTTGACTTTGCAACTTTCCTGTTGTTCCTTAATCATAGAATCATAGAATCATTTAGGTTGGAAAAGACCTTTGAGATCACCAAGTCCAACCGTTAACCCATGTCTGCCAAGTCCATCACTAAACCATGTCCCTAAGCACCACATCTATGCATTTTTTAAACACCTCCAGGAATGGCAATTCCAGCACCTCCCTGGGCAGCCTGTTCCAATGCTTCACCACCCTATCGGTAAAGAAATCTTTTCCTAATATTCCACCTAAACCTCCCCTGGTTCAAACTGAGGCTGTTTCCTCTTGTCCTGTTGCTTGTTGTCTGGGAGAAGAGACTGACACTCACCTGCCTACAACCTCCCTTCAGGCAGCTGTAGAGAGTGATAAGATCTTCCCTGAGCCTCCTCCAGATTAAACAACCCCAGTTCCCTCAACCACTCCTCATGAGACTCATGCTCCAGACCCTTCACCAGCTTCGTTGCCCGTCTCTGGACACACTCTAGCACTTCTATGACCCTCTGAAAGTGAGGGACCCAAAACTGAACACAGGATTTGAGGTGCAGCCTCACCAGTGTATGATCACTGCCCTTGTCCTGCTGGCCACACTGTTTTGGATACAAGCCAGGATGCTATTGGCCTTCCTGGCCACCTGGGCACACAGCTGGCTCATGTTCAGCCACCCATCAACCAGCACCCCCAGGTCCTTTTACACCAGGCATCTTTCCAGCTGCTCTGCCCCAAGCCTGTAGCGTTGCATGGGATTGTTGTGACCCAATAGATCTCTATTTACTTTTATCTATCTACATATAAGGATGTTTTGTGATCATAAAGTCTCTCATCTCTCTAATTCTTGTTCTGCAGATGGAATGTGGTACATGCAGGCTGGGTGTCCAGCTCATACCTGTGAATTCAAGTGGGTCAGAACCGAACAGCTGCACCA
Organism: Ibycter americanus; assembly: GCA_035590275.1. NCBI lineage: Eukaryota > Metazoa > Chordata > Aves > Falconiformes > Falconidae > Ibycter > Ibycter americanus. The sequence continues at coordinate 16,050,504 of JAVJGI010000035.1, forward strand.
TGGATATCAGGTGAGTGCATTAAATGAGATGGACATTAAAGGGTAAAATTACAATGCTGAAGATGTAAGAAATGCAATGACTGCAAAGTCATTGAGCCACACTTACCTTGTTTCCCTGAGCTCAACAGATGGTACAACTAAGGATCCAGGTAGACAAGCATGCGATGAAAACTGAATTCTTGCCTACTGCTGATCATAGATAATTCTGGGTCACATTTTGAAGTTTAAGGACATTAAAATGAGTATGATACAGTGACAGAGACACATGCAGCCTTGTTTCCCAGATAGTCTTTTGGGGACTTATGCTCTGCTTCCTGTATTCCCTCTAATATAGAAAAATAAAACTCCTTGAGGATCTCTGATGGGCACAAGGGATGACTTCTTAGCTTTGTACTTCACTGAGCCTGAGCAACACAAGCAGCATTCCAGCTCCTAACACTATGTTGTGTACTTGTTTTATTAAAATCACAGGAGTATGTGAAAATCCAGCCTTTTGCTGAACTTGCAATTACACTTTCAAGACCAGCTACTGGTAACTTCTAATCTAGCTATCCACTCATCTGCAGGCAGAAGTCTCAGCTGGCTAGAGTTTTGAAGTCCCTCTGATCCATATAAAAACACACCAAGCCAGTAAATGAGAAAAGAAAATGCCTCTAAAAAATGGTTACGTCTTGAATTTGGACCATTTGCTTGTGTGGTGTCAAGTTCCATCTTGGCTCCCCGTGGCAGGATTGTGCCACAATACAAGGAATTTCTACAAGTCAGTTTTAAAATAATGACACCTTCAAGCTGACACCAACATGCCAGGAATCATACCACCATCAGTCTTCTGTTCTCCACCTCCAGAGATCTCTGTTTTGATGCAACTTTGTTGACCCATGTTGAAGAATTTCATACACTGTAGTAAGAGATATGAAGCCCTTAACATCAGTGCCAGGTTTGCACCCTGGCTGTTCCTCAGAAAGATCACTCTGACCTCAAGAAATTACATGTAAACCAAAGTGAATCAGTCCCTGAGTTTTTATTCCTTCCTCAGTTTGTTCCCCAAAGATCAGCCATTGGAGTAGCATGACAGCAACTGTATGAATAAGAAATTGATAGCACCACAACAAATTGAGGGCAAAGAAGCTATGATCTGTATTTGTCAGGATGGAAGTAAAGTCTTAGTTATTCCCTGCAAACACAGAAAGTAAAGCACAACTAAGATTTTCCTGGCCAGAATATGGAGACTGGCTGACAGTACAGAAAGAAAAAAGAAAAAAAAAAGTAAGAAAAAGGAAATGAAAGAAAGCAAAACAGAATTAGAAAGTAATATTGGTCAAGACAAATACTCTTATGCTCTTCCCATGGTAAAAATGCTCATCAGAGAACATTTCCAAAAGCTTCTAAAACATTGTGGAGTCTAAATCCGTATTTCAGAAGAGACCTAGCTGGGAGAAGCCTGTTTTCTTGGTTTCCTATACTATCTTCCTAACAGAATTAGACATCACCTATGGTAAATACAGTCACCCTGGTAGTTACAGATCCTATAGACTGGCTAAAACTAGACAAGCTCAGGAATCAGCTCACCATCACTGAAGCTGACCCAAGTTCATTGTACTCGGAGTGAATAATGACCCAGCAAGCAGCTCAGGCAAAGCTCTGTGCAGTTCTGCTTATGCTGGGGAAAATGACCAACTGCTAGCTCAGGTGTGTGTTCCCAATCACCCTTCCGAGCAGGACTTTGGCTTGCAAACCTCTCAGATCAGGGAGAGAGGGATTCCTAAAACACAGCCATCTGAGGAGCTGTCTGCACAAAGCAGCATGTGGTCGGTCATGTTCTGAAAGCAGCCTGGTCACACTGGTGAACTGCTGCCAGTTGGCTCATAAACATGGCTTCCCATCAGCTTAGCATTCAGTGGCGTCCTGTGTCACCAAATCAGGAATCCCTATGCCCTTCTGTAGTAGAGATGTGACCTTTTGCATCTTTGTGTCCATTTGCATTACCCCACCAGTGTGGCCTTTGGTACTCCTTGGCACAGGGGCAGGCAAGTTTAGTTCCTATGAAAGGTCACATCTCCACTGACTTCAGCTAAACTGGGATTTTCAGTAGGTCTCAAAGCAGCAAACCTTCCTGTGCTGCTGCAAACTCTGGAGCGGAGAAGACCTGCAACGTTGTGCCACGTAGACACAATTCCAACTGCATTTGCTGAGCTTTTAAATAATGTGTATGTCTTCACTGGCAGCTGGTTTAGGGGAAAGTTACTGCTTTCAAAATGTTCTCTATTGCCTATATTTTCTTACGTAGGTAAAGATTTTCAAACTTTAGTCCTACTCTATGTTCTCCAGTTTCCAAGGAGATAACAGACTTTGTAATCCATTAGGTAACTGCATTGACAAATTTCTTACTGCTGGTGGCTTAGCACATTCAGGAAACTCCTTTTCTTTTTTTTTAAATCGATGTATTTTTTAGTTTACCTCCATGAAGTGCTTCACTAATTAAATTCAAGGCTCTCCCTTGCATCTGCAGCCATTCAGCACCTGTAGAGTGTGACCGCGTTCTGTCCTTTACTCCAGGCTTGTTGGCAATGAGTGGAGAGATGCCTGTTTATCTGCCTTGTAGCCCATTTCAGAAAATACTAAGACGATTGTATACCATCCTATGGATCAGGCCATGATCTTCTCTCACCAGCCAAGTCCTCTAAGACTTACCTCTATATCTATTTCCCAGTTTCTCTCTCTTCTTTCTTCCAGATCTCAATTTTCCCTCCTGAAGAGCCATGTCTTCTTCTCAGGCTGTTTCCTATAATTTTTTGAGTTCAGTTGGTTGTCTCCTGAAACTGTTGCTAGGCAAAGAAGGAAAAGGAGGAAAGTGTCTCTGCAGAAAACTCCACATATCTGAGTTATGTGGATTAGGAGGAAACTGATGCCTTGCATTCAACATCTGCAAAGGGTGAAACGAGGTGAATATGAGATATGTAATCCTAATTCCTTTTGAAGGGTTTACTGTGTGGATCTGCTGTTCAATTACCTATAGGCCAGCAAGACGATTATAAAGGGAAAGAATTTCCTGTGACATACAAAGGGACTTAAACCTGAAGTGCAAGTGAGAAGATTTTGCAGGCTGAGCGATATGTCTTTTCTTAAAGGACGAAATATGGACTTTTGCCCTGTAGATCTAGAGGTTTTATTTTAATTCATTCTCCTACATTTTCAAAGTTTTATATGAAGTGGGAAGTGGTCATCTCACTCCTACCCTCTCTCCTCTTTCATGTGAATCATGCAGCATAAACTTTTATACATCCACTGCAAAGACAGATGTATTATTACCATTTGCTCAGGGCTTGGTCTCGGGAGGAGCTGAGCTGCAATAGGAGACCAGATTCTTTTTCTCATTGTTAGGGAGTGCCACCATCTCAGAGGAGTGTTGTGATCTCCCATCAGGGCAGGAGAAGCTTTAGGTTTTGCTAGATCAAATCAGAATCTCAGTCCCTTTATGGGACATAAACATAGAACTTTGATGCTCTGTGTAGGAAGCATGCTATTTGTGACACCCTCAAATGGATAACCAGGATCTCCAACCTGCCCCTTCCACAAACAACAGTTATTCTGGTGGTGCAAGACCTCAGTAAATCTGGGAATGTCCTCACTCTCCTCCCTGCAGCCACTAGGGTAGCAGGGAGCACATGCCCATGGGAGCACTGCAATGGACTACAACACTTGTCTGCTTGTATAGCTGAATTTGGTACTTTCAGATTGTGGAGTAAACCAGAGGAGGACCTCAACTTCACTATAATAAGACCTTGTCCATAAGAAAGTTGTTTTTATCCAGAGTAGTAATAGGCAATCATGCATCTATGTCACAAGCCCTTAAGTGCGGTGACTTGCTGTGTGGTAGGGAGAACATGTTTGCCTTTGTGGCAGAACCATATTTTTACTTTTTACATTTGTACCACCACAGCAGCAGTCAAGGGGGCCAAGGTGTGGGACAAGACTTTAGTGACCTCCTAAATACAATTTAATGCTGAGATTATAAACAGCATTCCCTGGTCTTCAAAGAGCTCTTTGCCCTCCCCAGAGCCTGCAGGCATTAGCCTGTTCTTCCAGAGCAGCATCCACAGCCGTACTGCACACCGGTGCTGGGAGGAGGGCAGTGCTCCAGCCCCATCTCTTCAGCTGACTCCAGCTCCTTTACACTTGGCTGCCTCTGGGTTTGTTTTAATAACTCATCTGTTTGAGCATCATTAAAATGGCTCTGACTGGAGTCTGTGATAAGATAACAATCAGCATATGAACCAAAGTGACTCACTCCACAAATAATGTTTGCCTGTACTGTTATGAGGATAATGAAGCTGCTACTGTAACAGGTGACAAGGAGAGAGTGGAAGGAGAGGAACTGGTTGTGTGTCTTCCTAGAAAGGTGGATGGAAAGGGTCTTTGCAGAACTTTCAATTTAATATAATAGCTTTCCTCCTGGGCGGTTTTGGATACCAATACACATCGCACGCCTCAAGCAAACATTGCACAGGCTACAGTTCCCTCAAAGGGAAGTCAAACCAGTGTATATGGGCACTGGCAGTGGGTGTGTCTGAGCTTTGTTGAAGCTTCTGATCCACACAAACATGCATGGTGAATCACCATATTTTACCTTATGTTCTCAAAAGAGTCTGGATCTTGGCATAGCAGAGGGTCTGTGTTTTGGAAGACAAGATGCAGACAGCACATGCCTCCAGTTCAAGGATGTTTCTTTAACAAGACAAAAAACTTGCCTATTCACAGATTTTCAAGCATCTCTGACTTTCTGTAATTCCAAATAACATGGCACATGGTGTTCACAGTTACTATGGACTAACTGTAACTTGCTTTGAACTGAAAATCTAGGGTACAATTCAATTACATAGGAGCTAAAAGCAGGTCATATCAGCATATGCCTGTGCAGAGCAGAGCTGAGATGCCAGGGCAGGGCTGCATGGGCCAAGCTGGCCCAGCATTTGCCTGTACTGATTCTGGCTTTTTTCACTGCTCCTTTCCACGAATACCAAATGTAAATGTAAGAGAAGAGATCAAATAGCAGAGGCTTGCATTTCTGCTTTACCTGCGAAGGGATGTCTCAGAACATCTTCATTTGAACTATGCAGATATAATTAGTCAATCAGTGATAGGAAGTGAAATCTTCCTTGTTTATAACTTGCAACGTGCCAGCAGATGCTCTCTCAGGCTCCAAAGAAGCCACTTCTAATCTTGCTACAAACCGCAATGAAAGTAGGGGCGTTTCCTTCTTGCTGACAGTCATCTGCCTGCTCCCAGCACACTGTTAATTGATCCTTAACAATTGCTCAGGAGTTTCACAGGCAGAGTTCAGAAAAACATTATCCTGACAGAATTTCCCAACAGAAAACCCAATTTTCATTCATATAGAGGTTTTTTTACATACTCCCTCTGCACCCCTCTCACTCTCCTACCCCGCCATGATGATTACTGGTCTTAAATGTCTCTGCAGAGAAGTACTTGACTGTGTGGACATTTCCTGACAACCTCCAGTGCTGACACTGCTGAGTCTGTGCCTGCCGGTCCTGGACTTTTAGTATTTTGGGTGGGCTCCTCAGCAAAGATGTCTTTTTTCAGCATCATGGTGCCAGGGGCACTAGTGCTACATGGTTCCTGCTTTTAACTGAGGGGGACAGTTACCCTTTGCACATTCCTGCCTCCAAGAGAGAATTGATCTCAGCTATGTACCTTCTTTTCTCCTCTTTCTTTCCCCACCAAAAACTGTAGTCCCTCTTTCTGTGCCTCCTCTTGCCACTGGCTTCAGTTCATTCTGTCTCCTTGCTCCTTCTTACTTAGGAAAGGAGCTGCAGCAATAATGTCAAGAATATTCCACAGATACTCTAGGAGTAGACTCATGTGTAAGCAACTGAGCTGCAGGTCAGGATATGTGAAGTCAGTTCCCTTCTCCTTGTGTTACCTTGGATAAATTAATTCTGCTCAAATCTAAAAAGGAAGATAAACATTTAAAGTGGGACATAGGAAGATTCTGCAATGCTCCAAACTGCCGCATGTCCAGTGTTTTATGTAGAAAAGCTCCTCAGTTTTCAATACTTAAATCCCCTTCTCACTCCGAATCCTGCTTCTGACCTGGCCAGAGGTGACATGGTCATGACAGGGCTTGTGCTGATGCCCCACCAGGAGCCAAAAGCTCAACTGTCTTCTGTATGTCTGGCCAAAGCAGTTGAATACAAAGATGCATTGTGAAAACAGTTACCAGAACAGTCTTTGCAAAAGGAAAAGCAATTCTCTTCCTTCCAGGTGACAGCAGGGAAGTTCTGCGGTGAACGCTCACCCAGCAAGGGGAATCTCTGTGAACTGCATCAGAGCCACATCTCCCTAGCTCTAGGGCAATGCCCAAAACACAGACCAAGGGAGCATCTGAGCTCTCTGCAGTCTGTATATCAGAGCTGCTCCTTCTGGCATGAATAAATAAAAGGTTCACTGGTCCAGCAAAGGAAGTAGCAAGGAGGCTGCCTTTTCAGCTCATGGTTCTCATGGGAGGGGAGAATCCTGTGTTTAAGTCCTTCTTCCAAGGACAGTTTCTGCATTTCTGGTTGTGACAAACCATGGAACTAGTATGAAGTGCAGCTAGGACGTTCCTCCACAAGCATCCTGACAGCTAGGCTATAAGCTCCCCAGAGAAGAGGAAAACGAAGATGCTTCCCAGTTTTCCATGTTTCTTTGTTGTATGCTTCACTTGTCTTCTGGGGCTGGCAGTTGTCTTCAGCCTCTTCCAGGGACTTCGGCTCCTCTGTGGTGGGTTAACCTGGGCCAGCAGCCAGATGCCCAGCTAGCCACTCTTTCACTCCTCCTCTCTACAGGCTGTATGGAAATACCTGCTCCACCATGGTGCTCTCCATGGTTTGCAGGCGAATCTCTGCTCCAGCACTGGAGTACTGGAGCCTCCAACAGCCTGTGAGCCCCACACTTTAAAAGGAATTAAAATTCTCCTCTCTATTTAAAGGTACCACTTTAAACAAATAACTTGGTTACTCCATGCAAAGTGTTTTGGTAGAAATTGCCTCCTACTATGTACATGGATAATATCTAGCTTTCTGAATCTGTGAATTATGCTGGAGTCCTAAAGTGCACTGTAATATAAATAGTCAGAATGACTAAGTGAATTCACCTCATTTTCTTCCCCACCTGTTGTTCACAAGCAAATTCAGAGACAAGATCACTGGAGCAAGCAAAGAAATGTGCATGCATGTCAGAAGAGTGTGGCATAGCAATGTATGACATCTGTCCAACTAAAAGCAGCATTTAGTTGAAACTTTCCATATTCTTATCAAACTGATCAAAGAATTATGTAGATTAAGGACTATTTACAGAAGTTATTCACCAGGAAACAAACGAAGAAAGAAAAAATGCTGTCTGTGGGCAGTTCAGGAACAGGAAAAGGAAAAAAAAAATCAAATCCTAGATGCTGTTCATCTAATGAATTATTCACCATGAACTGACTAAACACCAGTTTGTATTTATACAGCATTTAGTAACACAAAGTGATGTGCAAGCATTGTCTTTATCTACAAAATGAGCTGGATGGGTTAAATTAAATCAGTGCTCAAAGATATGAACAAAATGCATCAGCTGACCTACATAAAATTGTAATTGTTTCTAAAAAAATATAATTTCCTTATTTTTCATTTTAAACCTGGATGCTGAATGCTTCTGAAAATTAGATCAGTATAGCGTTTTCCTGCCTATCTCCAGTGCAGACATAAAGGGAAGCTATTGATGCAGAGTTTATGCATCCTTTGTAGGCTGTTATTAGAGTTCCCTCTGCTGCTGACTATGCAGCTCCCCTTGTATTGCTCAGGTGCTGGGTACTAACAGAGGCAGGTTCAACATTACATATTACTGAAGTGAATAATACCTCAATTACAGACTGCTCATCTCCAGAGATAGCACAGGAGTGGCAGGAATAAAAATCCTGAGACTCTGCTCCTGGACTTGTGGGTCATAGTTCTGATATTTCAAGTGAAAAAGAAATATGAGTAATGGCACATTATCATTTATCATATTTGCTCATCTAACAGTCATGTAGTTTTATTCCCCTCAAAAATTCTTTTACAGCCACTAGACACATTCCTGAAAGTACAGTACAACTCTTGCCAGCACCTTGGCAAAGCAGTATACAGTACGCAGCTGCAAGATGAGAGGCCACTACACAAGCAACCATATTTTGCAATATATGCCACAGCCTGTACCTCATTTCTTTTTTTAAGGAGCTAGGAGTTGCAAAATACTCAAAGCAGAAACCTCCTTTCCCTTTCAAGCTCCAATGTGGGGTGGAGAATGCTTCTCAGGTCCATTTCTCTCTTGCTTAGCCTCACTGTGTTTTCTACCAGTTCCTGACACTGTCCCAGGGCAGTGAATGTCACCTCTGACTGAGCTCTACCCCACCGTGCCCATCAGCACGGCACCCGTAGTGGGCTGGAAGCAACCAGGGGGACCAGCAGGACCCTGGGTTCCTGCAAGCTTGCGTCTCACCCTGAGGCCAGCAGGCACTTGAGTACCTGCTCTGCCCTGCACCATCAGGACCCCATGGCCATGGTCTCTGCCCAAACAAAGAAGGCAAAGCAAATTCTGCCCACCAGCACTTAGAAGTTTATTGTGTAAGAGAGGGAAAGGAAGACAAGAGGGAGGTGACTTACTGATGACAAAGTTTTGTCACAGAAAGTGACTCTTAAGTCCCTCCGTGACATGCTAGCCCCAAAGGAGTCCCTTTAATTTGTGATCAAGATAGAAACTTCTCCCAGGAAACAGATTCTGACTGACTGATCATCTAAGATATATTTAACATTATTTTACTTCCACCCGCTTCCAGCCAAAAAAAAAAAAAAAAAAAAAAAAACAGAGACCACAAAA
>JAVJGI010000035.1:16059501-16083597 GCA_035590275.1 Ibycter americanus
AAAAAAAAAAAAAAAAAAAAAAAAGAGAGATGAAGAAATGGACCCTATCAAAAGTAATTGAGTTACTTCAAGGGAAAAAAATGCCCTTCCTACTTCCACACAGTCCCATCTAGGCAAAATTCAGCCAGCTCCTGAATGCAGGGAAATACTTTCCAACTCAACTGTCTGTCACTCCTCCTCATTCTTCAGCATTTTCTTGGTCTCATCCTTAGTTGCCCCTGAGATGTTACATTTGTCTTATTTTTATAACCACTAACTTCTACCCACAGTCTCAGAGTATGAGAAGTCCTTGGTTACACACGAGTGCAAATGAGGCATGGGCACAGAATGAGCCTATCCCAGGAGAAAAAGGATGAAATGGGAACTGAGATTCAGAGCTGAAAATCTCAGCTGCCGCAGTCCTTGAGGATTGAAACTCTGGAGAGCATAAGCCAGCTCATGCTTTTTGCTTGGTGTAGAGCTGAACAGAGGATCAGAGGATGGTGTCCACCTGAACAGATGTAGGCTTCTGAGGCTGAGCCAATGACCAGAAATAGGTGCTTCCAGAGTGCCATCCTTCTCAGCCTAAATGAGTGTGAGATAAGTCAGGTGAAGCAAGGCTAAATGTGTCTAGTTCTCTACATTGACATTATAACACAGTGACTCATGCAGATGTAGGTTTCTACACAGCAGAGACACCTACAACTAGTAAGATAAATCCAGTCACCAGGCTCTGATGGCACCAGGGCTGGGCATCCATCATTAGGTACCTGTACCCAGTGGTACAAATACTCCTCTCTCTCCATCCCTGGGGAGCTGCTGCTCAGGGAGACTGTGGAGGTGTTCCTGGATGGTAACCCAATGGCAGAAAGAATGTAGGATGATGCATTTGGCATTGCCCTGAACTTGGGGCAGAGGGGGTCGGGGGTGGGGGGAGCATAGGAAGCACTTAAGTTCCTGCTTTGGTGAAATAAGTGACCTGAGTTTGGTCCTGGGCGATTTGTTCAGGTTATAGAGGAAGTCCCTGGCAGAGACAGATAAAAATTCCTCCAGTCCCACAGAACAATATTTTCCCATTAGTGAACATGGAGTAAAAAGACTTCTTTCCTGTCATTGCTTGGTCTGTCCATGTAGGCACTGAACATTTTGAGATAAAGTGGTTTTTAATATGTTCAGTACTCAGTACAGGTAAACAGGTAGAGGAAGAAAAATAAATTCCAGGCAGGGTCAGTTGGTGCTTTGGTACTAAGTAATTGTAGAAATGGACCAAAATAAGCATTTAAATATGCATACCACAGAAATATTTGAAAGGTGGGTCTACATCTCGTCATTTGAGTATCGCAGGACAGCACAGGTATCTAAAGGGCTACTGATAGTATCCACTGGAGATAGTCCATGACAAACAAGCAACAACAGCCCATTGGCATTATGAGTTTCATTGAGTTAATCAGATTCCTTACAATGAGAAAAATGCCAGTGCATCCACAAAGAGGAACATCACTGTCCTGCAGGCAGCTTTAAGGAGGATTTGATTATGTGTTTCAATGAGACATTTAAAATTGCACTCATCAGTTTTCAGAAATCTCACTTATTTAAATTGTCACAGCTCAGTAGCCCTGGGATTTAAGAGCAGAAAATGGTAAGACTCATCAGCAAAAACTCCTTACTAATTTATCAGAGAAGAGAAAGGGCAAATTTTTAGTGAAAAAAATAAAAAAGAGAAAGCTGACTATCTTTTCTGTTCTAGCTACTGGATGCCAAGCAAAGAGACACATTGGTGTGGCTGCTGCTAACCTTGGCAAGCTGAGAGAAAGCAGCCAGATTATCTGCTGTTGAGTTTTTATGCTGGTGAAATCAGGGGAAGACAGGGTTAGGTAAAGGGGAAAAGGGTAGCTCAAAGGAGAAAGACTCATACTGCTTTTGATCCAGGTTGCTTTGATCAGCTGTAGTCCAGCTCCTGCACTGGAGCTCTTCTGAAGTGTGAGTGATGGCTCTAAACAGCCCACTTTACAAAGTAATTTTTTCTTGACTCTGTAGCTTCAACCCTGTGCTAAGAGACAAACTCTTGCAGATGTTGCTGCTTCTGGCAGGTGAGCAGCTGTACATCTCCCAGCTCTCTGCAGATGGGGTCTTCCTGCATTAGCTGCCAGCCCTTTCTCAGAAAGCTGCATCCCACCTTGTCCCTCCTGCACTTTAATCTTAGAGACCTTTTCACAGTATTTTTTCCAGACATGTGAGTCTGGTAAACATCACTAGCACAGCCAAACCCTAGGCTTTGCTATATGAACATGCTTCTTATATGATAAGACTCAAATTATAGTCTTACTAGAAACTTCAGAAGTATGTCAACCAGGGAATCATTTTATTTTTACTTCCCTTTGTCTGTAAGGTAGTGAGAGGTGACAAGAAAGAGGTGTCTTTTCTTTGGATGGAAGGCAGGAGGAAAGAGAGGTGAGATGAATGAGGAAAAAAAATATCCCTGCTGCAAGTTTCTTAATAATTCAGCAGGTGAAGAACAACCCTGTAGTGCAGTATGTGAGATCACCTGTGCCCAAACCTCCGGGACATATTACAAGTCCATATGAAGAGAGGAAAGGCTTTTTCCTACACAGGCAATTGCCATTGCATCACTAACCATGATCATAAGGGGTAGAGAAATACTGGGCAGTGAGTGAAAGCTAGCAAAGCCACCTCTCTCTGGTTTCCAGTAGGCAGGATTTAGCTACTACCTGGAAACAGGCACCTTTTTGGCAGCGTGAGGAGAAAATAGTGAGAAGGCAAGTCAGCCCTGCCAGAGCAGGCTGCAGAGAGAGATGAGCAAGTGTCAGGGCAGGAGCTGGTACTGCCGCAGCCCTGCTACACCAGCCCTGTAGATGAACAGGAGCTGACTTCTGGTTTTCTCAGAAGAGGCAATCTAACACCTTGTAAAAGCACTAACTGTTCTTACAAGGAGGAGGGTTGGGAGCAAAATGCAAATGCTCAGTGGTGGTGAGACAGGTAAATATCAAGCTGCAGGAGGGCCCCTGGGCAGCAGCGTGGCTCCTGGGCAGCACCCACCCCATGAGCATCACCCCTAGCCATGCTGCTAGGAAAGACTGCAGAGGAAGGGATGCATACAAATAGGAGAGCACCTTCTATCTCTGGCGTTCATATTCTCATTCCTCTGGATATAGTGTGCTGCTGTGTACAACTTGAAATGGGAACCTATAAATGGGACCCAGTGATGAAGCCACCTTCAGGTTGTAAGTGTAAGCCCTTACACTTCTGCCAGTCCTGCAGACCATGAGAAATCAGCCATATCCAAAGAGGGTGGTTCTTCCATTCCAGCTTGAAGAGGTTGGGGTTTTCTGTGCTCTGAAAGCCTCTGATTTAGTTTCCAGCCACTAGAACTTTTAGGAATGAAGAACAAGTTATAGTGTCTCTCCTTAGCTCCCCAGCTGTGCTTCGCAGACTTTGTACCTTGCTGCTCACTGGTTTGCATGGAATTGCCCAAGCCCTGAACATGCTGCCTCTCAGGCAGACTGACTGTCTAGACAGCATGGCCAACACAATCCCTGAGAATGGATTCATGCTGGCACAGCCTTAACCATAAAGATGTTCAAAATTCATATAAGCCTTTACAGCATTGCCGGAAAGACACAAGGCAAAATATCTGCAGGGTAAGTGCTATAACCAAGTACATATTAATAAGAAAGCATAAGAGACTAAAAAAGGTGGAAGACTAGGGGAGGGAACAGGGCATGTCTCCCAAGACTTGGGAAATAGCTATCCCTGTAGTGCTCTTTTCCAGCTTTTCTCAGCTGCAAGCAATAAGTTTTTTCTTCTGTGTCACTTGCCTGTTAAGGAAGGAGCTAATACCCTTCACAAATGAAGAGAAAAATAAAGGGGAAAAAAAGCAAGGCCACCTGTATTCATGACTAAACCTTCTTATTTAAATTCAAACTCCTCTTCCCTTTGTGTGAAGTGAAAACTCAGTGGTCTGAATTCACGACTTCATTACCTCAGACATGTGGCTGTGGCTGTGCTGTACAGCACAAAGGCAGGGGATAATTGCCTCCTCTGAGCCAGGCTGATGTGGGTATTCATGTTTCTCTGGCTATTTCTAACCAGCCCTACAGCCTGGATAGCATTACTTCAACACCAGTAACATCAGTGAGTCTGACTTTGATTTTGAGAGATATTCTGAGGCAAAATACTCAGTAAAGATTGTGAGGTCTTCTCAAAGCCTCCAGAACTAGGGTCTGTATAATTAACTAAAACAGATGGATGAGTACTTCATTGGCTGCAACTTGTTTGCATAAAATATTCGGGGAATACTTTATGAAAAACTAATGCAATCAGGATTGTTTCATGAACAATTCTAGCACAGGGAAAAAAAAAGTTTAAATTAAACAGTTTATTCATATGTAACAACTGATTCAAAAAGCTTTAGTAACTTTTTCTAGCCTTTACTAATGAAGGAACCAGAGGCTGAGAACCGCAACAGGAATCGACAGCAGAGATGGTAAAAGAACTGAGAAATCCCTGGCTTGGAGTCCAGTCGTCAGATCATCTGGGTATCTGGGTTTTGGTTTTAAGCCTCCAAAGTTTGGTTTATAAAATAACTCAAAGTTTTTCCAAAAGTATCAAATCTGCAAAAAAGAGGCTTCACCAGTCTTCCCCCAGCTGTACCTCTGACTAACAAGTGCCACAGCTCTTTGGAAAGACAGTTATAAACATTTGTCCTGGCCGTGGTGGGAAATGAGCTTCTCTGCCAACACCGGCAGTGCCAGGGCTTGGCTGCCTGCATGGTGCCTGGCACTGTGCAAGTTCTTAACTTGGAACTTTGGAATCTCTATATTAATTTTATTATCTTCTGGCTCCCAAAAGCAGACCAAGAATTTTTCTGAGAAGGGAGAAAGCCAAGGTCGTTATCGTGGCTCAATAACGCAAGCAAGGTAGGAAAACTTAGAAGATACTGTATTCTTTGTGTTACTGTGTACCAGCTGTAACCAAGGCTGAGATGAGCTCTGGTCCTGCCATTTGGAAAGCAAACTCAGCCTCTGAGTTTATACTGAAGTAAAGCTTTCCAGGTACCTCTCTAACCTTCCACAGATGCTCCCACTGACCATGGAAATGTTCCTATTCAGGTATAAGATAATTTACTTTTATGCAGCGTAAGTTGTTTAACAGTCCTTTCCATTGTTTCTTTCCAAAGTCACTTCTCTTTTCCCTGTCCTCATGAACAATTTTCTCAGTGTCCTCTCATCAGACCTGATCTCTTACAAGATTGTTCTTCGTCTCAGATTCGCAGTTACTGAGGGGCACACATCCATCGCTTCCCAGGCAAGACACTCGGGGACCAACTTTAATTTACAGAAGGGCTCCTTTTTATCCTGTTCTGATAAGCAAAAAAGGACAGGTGTTTCTGCCCATTCCAGGGTACTGAGATGTTATTGGCAGTAAGGTGCAGGTTCTCAGCTGAAATGAAACGGACCCTGTTAGATTATTTTCACTACAAGACTGTGTAAAGGCCTCGATCAGAGACTGCAGCAGCGTTCACACAGGTAATGAAAAGATTTTATAAGCGTATGGTCTCGTAATTGGACTCCGATGGCTGGATGTTTATGTCTGCACTGAATCCCAGTGAAATAAGGTAAAAACACATGCCCACCCAGCTCCAGTGATTACACCAAAGTTAAAGCTGAGAATGGTTTAAAAATGCCATTTGAAAGAATAAATAGGCACGGAGGATCTGGGAAAGAAATACCGCAGCATCAGGAGAATAGTATTTTCAGATTGTATTCAGATCTGAACATTACAGTTTAAATTGAGTAAAAATCCTCCAACAGCCCTGCATATTAACCAAGCAAATATTTTTGAAGTATTTAAGAAAAAGGATTTATTTGACCAGACTATTGAAGGATAGAGGGGATTTATGAATTCAATATTCTTTTTAATAATATCAATATTGCAAGAAAGGCAAGGAAACAATCAGCAGGAATCAATATGATTGTCAGACTTTAAGTCAGAAGCATAAAGACCTCCACTGAAGGAATAGCTAACATTTTCTAATTTGTCTTTAATTAGTGCTGCTGAGATATCTTTTTCTTTTGGCCTTGATATCTAGTAGTCATGTTTAAATGGGGCTTTGACAATGAAAAATCTTCTGCGGTGATTAGAAGAATCCCTCATTCAATAAACTGCTACAGTAAAAGATCACCTTTGCTGCCACTTTCAGAAAGCTGTATAGGTCCTTTTGTGAAAATATCTCAGCACCTGAAGATTTTCAGTGCATTATCCCTTTAATATCTTTGAAAGTCAGGAAAGCACTATAATTTCCATTTCACAGGTGAAGACAGAGAAGTGAAAACAGGACTCATGGCCAGCTGGTCTCTCCCTCACAAGAAATGAGATACAGCAAAGGCAGATTACCAGACCTGAGAAGTTAAAAAGAGCTGCCTAGAGTGAAGGCCAGATGTAGACCAGATGCAGTCAGTGCAAGTGAAGAGATCTAAAATTTCTTTGGAAACAAAATCAGAAATTTAGGAGATGAATTCAAGCAAATGACACAAAACACCATACACAAGCCTAACCCTGGAAACATCACATGACATCCACTTTCGGGACCACAAAAGGTATCTTTAGAGTGCGTAATCCATTGAGAAAGAAATTCAGAGCAGAGAACAACCATTTCTCTGTATCTGTACCCTGTATCTACCTAGAAGTCAGTTACCAGAGCAAGCCCTGGGAAGCAGGGTATGTGTGGGATCACATCCCATGAGCGTACCAAACCCCGGTGTCCCACATTTTGCCAGCACCTAGGCTGGAGAGCAGAGGCAGCCATCCAGAAAGGATGGGATTGCTCAGAGGAGGACTTCAGGATCAGTCATCTAAAGCAATACCCCTCATGCAGCTCTTCATCCTGGGAAGAGGAAGAAATTTAGACAGGACCTGTGCCCAGCGTTTCATACCAACTACGAACTGCAGATTAGGAGCTAGCTGACTTTCCTCAGAGGATGTCTATGCGTGTAAATGCCCTTCATCTCTCGAACCTTTCAGGAACTTGCCCAGGATTATTGAGGTTCATAAAAAAGCATAGGCTGGAAGGTGAGTTTTCCAGGCCCCAAACCACCATCGTTCACATGTAAGTCCTGCCTTTCCCTACATATATAAACAGGTTCCAAATATCAGACACATGGTGGGTTTGGGCAGACGTATATCTAAGCCAGGTAGGGACTTACCTAGTTCACATCAATTTTATTCGAAATCATGTGCCTGAATGCAGCAGGACTTTGGAAAATTATGCCCTGATTTTTCCCAAGTGTTAGACTGTCCATTCTTAATTGCAGTTGGAAAAAACCCCAACAAATAATTCTAACCTGGAGTCCCCAAGCTGATACATAAACATGAAGATCTCATACATCTTTCTTCTTTGCAACATGTTTCTTTCCTCCCATTTTTTAATGTACCTACTTTGTGCATAGTCTGGGCTGGCTGGTGGACTTTTAAAACAATAAGAATGAGAAAGCTGGTAATGCCTTGAGGGATTGATTTTTTTGCTGAAATGGAAGTGGATTTGTTAGTGGAATTTGAGATCAATATTGTATTTATTTATTCATTTCTGTCTTTGGTTGAGTGTAATCTTATAGTCCTTGGCACTTAGACTTAGGCCATTTGTTAAGAAGGCTGTTGAAGATGTTACAGTGGGATTTATTATGCACTTCTACAGATTTATATTCTGTTAGATAATTTGGTGGATGTTTCATGTACTGCATGCTGGATAATAATATAAAAGGACACCATGCTTGTAAAATTGAATGGAATCTTTATTAGTAGAATAATTTACAGAGACATTGCAGCTGCAGTTGGCAATCTCACCCTGCATATCCTCACTGACTTCCCAACACCTTTTCAAAACTGTTCTCCCAGTTCTCCACATTCCATGCATTGACCACTCACCCCTTCCTCCTGTATGTACTAATCATTGGTTTCCTGGGGACAGGAGAAACCACTGCTTACATCAGTGTCCAAGGTTGGAAGTGATGTGGACCAGTAACAAATAATAAATGAAAAACAGTGGCATTGAGGTAATTAAAGGTAAAGGGCCAGATGGAGTCAGTTATAGTTCTCTCTCACCCTGGCACAAATCGAAAGGTGCACAAAAACAACACAACCCTATAGCAGTGGAAGAAAATAAATGTAGCAGCTGCATTCCTTTCAGCCAGACTTACTTCTCCCCCTACTCCCTCCGGTCCCTCTCCCTGTCGTCCTTTCTGAGGGTATGTGGCAGCTGGAGCTGAAGGCAGCACAGCAGTGTCTGCCAACTCTCTACTGGAAGAGTGATGGTAGAAAGGTAATATCCAGTCACTGGACAGTCACCTTGCTCTGCTCCCATGGGAACTTTAGGAAATCTCAGAGGTCCACCATCTCCTTCTTGTCACCTCAACACCAATCATGGCTGATTACAAACCAGTACCAGCAATGTCAACAGGAACATATCACATCAGCACCACAGCTGAGACCAAGTCTGGCACATCCCAGAAGTACATTTAGAGCAAAAAGATCCTGCAATGCAGGATGAATGCTGGTCTCCAGACCTCCAGTGAAAGGAGCAATACTGGGTCAGTCCAATCGTTTTTCCCTTGCCTGACACAGTTTCAGAAAGAGTAAGGGTATAGGTAAGGGGCTCCCCTTATGGGCTTCTTGCAGTATATACTTGCTTTGCCACATCTAAATGACCATGCAATGCATAAAGCAGAGGGATCCCGATGCTGCAAGCCACTGCACTGTGGGGGGATTCTCCCAGTACCCTGCCCCAAGCCCTTCCCAGGTCCCTGAGGCTTTTCTTACAGTGCTATTCACTTGGCAGCACAAAGCAGAGCAGAAATGGCCAAATTACTTGGAGTCACCATCCACACTATGTTTATTGCTAAGCATATTGCCAGAAGCTTTGGAGCAAGCCCTAATTGTTTTCAAAATGCAGCCCACTTCTTCTCTTACAGGACTTTTGTGCAGTGTAGAGTCTTAAGCCGGATTTGAATGATCAGGTAGTGCCCCCAGGAGCAGTCTTAGCACCATGGCACAGCACACAGGGTGGGTTTCACAGCAGGGTCCAGGCTGGCAGCCAGATCTTCTACCAATATCAAACTCTTTGGAGCTCAGTGAGTTTTACACCTCAGTGAGGCTCTGGTAGTAGACTTTCAGATAGCTGTTGTGTATTGGACTATACCTGTAAAATTGCAACCCAAATCTGACCCTTCCAGATATAAGCATGGGCTGGATTTTTCAGTGATGTCTGGTTCATCTCAGAGCATGGACAGCACGAGATGTGCTTTTACTGAGGGAAGAGCAGGGATGGAGAAGGGGCGTTTGCCTAATGCAGCCTATGAAATACCCACTGAGGGAGTGTGGTAAATCCAAGGAGCACACTGGTGTTGGAAAGATCCCATTGGTGTGCCCGGGTACTGCCTGCCCCCATCCATGCCTCTTCCCAGTCCTCCTTTGTGGAAGTGAGCAAAAGGCAATCTGTCCCCAGCAAGAGGGTCTGGGCTCACTTGGAAAGCCTGCTAGTAGAGGCCCTGAGGACTCACAGCTGTAGAAAGTTCATGTGAGAGAAACTTGGGTGCTCAAGTGGTGAGAGGAGGGAGCAGAGTCCACAGGTAAAACCTGCAGTGACTGTGAAGGAGAAGGTGATGGTGACGCCTTAGAACAGTCCTACCTGCTGGGCTGTTTGCCTCCATGGCTACAACCTGCTTAAATTCAACATATTTCAGAGCATCAGGAAAAATTCCCTGTCTTCCCCATTCATATCTCTTTTCTCCTAGCCATCTGATGACTGCAGCATGCCAGCGCTGTTGCTGAAGGGTTACAGCATTGCTCCATCCTGCACACCCCAACTTTGCAAGCCTTACTGAGCTCCCAGTGCTTCATTACAGCAGGCATCATCCTGGGCAGCGTGGTGCTACTGCAGCTCCCCACAGCAGCAGTGTTTGGCAGGATCTGGCCCTGCACTGCTTTCATCAGAGTGCAAATTGCTTTCCACTTTCCCTCAGTAATTCTTCAGACCTTCTCCCCCGCCTCCACAGTGTGACTCTTCTTTTTCCTGGCACACATACAGCGAGGTAGGCACACAATAGATAAAGCAAAAGCTAATTGCAAGGCATGTAAAACACAATAGATGTGCTGGGAATCTATACATCAATACCGATGGGCATCCTTATGTGCACTGCATAGCTAAGCACCTCTGATAAGAGGCTGGACTGGGAATACATTGCACAGACAATAATGGATTACTAGCTACAACACCCAAACTAACTAAATAAAGGAGACAGGCTTCTGGGTTTGTTAATTATTCTTATAATCCTAAATTAACAAAAACTCAGGGCTGTGGTGGGGATAAGACGCTCTCCCACTGCCCCCTCCTACCTCCCAATTACAGTTTTGGATTAGTGTGATGAGCTGCCTATGTTGGTTTGGCCAGGAACCAGGCTCCAAAGTCACTCAACCCTGACAACTGCTGAAGTCTGAACTACAGCAGCTGGGAAATCTTGGAGCTGGGCTGGCAGCCTGCCTGGAGAGCAGAGGCAGTTTCTATGTCTATATCCCGCTTCTGTGAGAGCTGGGGGCTCTGCCTTCTTCTGTCCTCCCCCACTGCCGTGTGCCCAGAAGCAAGGGAAGCAAGAAGGACTGAGGGAAAAGAATAGATGAAACAAGTGATTCTGTAGAAAGCCACCACAGAGAGTGGTAAGAGACCTTCACCTCTATAGCTCCAGCTTCACAATAGTGTCCAACAGTACCTGGACACAGAAAACCACAGACTGAACAGCCCCTTGATAGTCAGTCAAGAGGAAATTGGGAAAATAAGTAGGAAAAACCCAATAATCTTACAGGAAAAGCACAGTGTGTGCATGTGTGCATGCCTCTGTGCTGTAGTTGTAGCTAAGTGTAAAGTGGCAGCTACTCTGAAAGACAATCCAGATCACACATTCAGATGTTGTTAGAACAGCTACATGACTCAAAGATATTAGCTCTTAAAACCCTGCACTCTTCTACAAAGTTGGCAAAGGTTTTCATTTCATTCAGCAACAAGAGTTTCCAGGGAAGCGAGGGAGAAGATGGTAACTAGAAGGAGAAGCTGAAAGGTGGGTATTCATCAGATTGTTTTGTTGAAGGGTTCTTTAGCTGGCCATGATGACACCTGGCATCTCCCAGCATCTCCTCAGCAAGAAGAAACCTCAGCCAAGCCAGGGCTGGCAGACCCAGTGCAGGCATTGCTCCTAGCCAGAGCTCCCAAGTCATTTGGCATGGTCACTGCCACTTCAGTTTGCAGCTCTTCCCCATTTTGATTATGACTGGTCTTCCCTCAAGCTCAGATAGTCTGGTTTCTGCCACATAGTGGCTTGAAATATACTTTTATGAGGGAAGAGATGGTTTATCCTTAATGGGCTGCTGAGTAGCCCCTCCAGAATGTCCCAGCTTTGCAGACAGGGGAAGACAGTGATGCTGTTTGAAAGGGACTGTTATCTGGCTTGGTTACTTTCTTTTTATTGTCCAGTTCTGTTATTCTTGATGTGATCTGTCATTTAATTGGTATACCAATAATGAAAAAGTTTCTGTCAATACCGAGTGCAGACAAGTCAGACAGGAAAATAATGCCCATCTTTTCAGATGGCACCTATACACGGTGCCCTTTGCATTAAAACAAAGAGAAAACACTTTGAGTGTGTTTGCAAGATAAATGTTTGGACAAACAGACCGGTGATATAGAAGCCAAATATAATGAGCGAGACTGACTTCAGCTCTAACTACTCTAGTTTTATTGGGAACTACTAGTGCTCTGCATTTCTAACAGCTTCCAACACCTTGAGCACCTAGCATCTTAGTAGATCATGTTAGGAGCTTAAATTAAAACAGAACAGTAACGTAAATACATTGCTGTGATAGTGTGAGCACCATAACCATCCAGGAAAAGTTTCTTTCTATAATCTGACAGCATATTGATTGAATAATTGTGGAGCAGAACTTGTTAACAAGGACGGGGCTTATCCTAATCACACAGTTTGTGTTTCTTCTTACAGGCCCATTGTTGTCATACTGTTTGATAGGTTCACAATCACAAATTTATTCTGTCTTCGCAGCAAAACTACTGTGAAACAAGGATGTCTTCTTATTCTACACAAGGGCTGAAGCTGCGGTGGAGGCAGGTTGCAGGCTCTCCTGTAGCCCCTGTTTTACTCTTCTCCACCCAGGTGCTGGCACCTGCTAGCCCTTCACAGTACTGGGGCTTTATAAAACAGGTCTTCCCCCTGAGGACAAGGCACTAAGGTCTCCCTCTTCCTGCAGATGGGCCAGCACCCATTACAGTCTCCAATGCATGGTGAAAGAGAACAGCCATTTTGGAAGACAAGTAGCTCAAACTCAGGACAAATAGGTCAACAGGAACCCCAGATGCCAGGCAGATTGTGTAACTTACCTGGATGAATCACGTGGGAATCCACACTCCACATAGCACAGCAAAACATCGAGGGAAGCTCCTTCCTCATCTTCACTCCGCTGGTGTGTATATGCATTTCCAGCCAAGGTTTTGCTGTGAGTAGACATGTTCCAATGGTGATTAGTAGCAGCAGTTTTCCATTAAATGACTTTACCAGGAAATCCAAGATGGCCAGCCAATGCACTTTTTCCTTTTCTCTACAGAGGTTATAATACATACAAGAAATGTTAATTTTCCAAGCTTTGTTTTTTCCTCTCCTGCCACATGGCACAGCTTTTATTTGTCAGGCCAAGATCTGATGTCTCCATGGCACTCTCCAAGTGGCACTTTCCTGCCATATCAACTGGCACTTCAGCCAGGCCTTAGTCATTTCCATTGAGATGCACATTGAACTGCCCCTCTGGAGGACCACAACCACTCTTTCTGGTTTATTTTATAAAAGGGAACACATTCTCCTTTTCTTTCCCTTCACATGCAAATTGGCAGAGCTTAAGAAGACCAAAAAAGCCAGATTATACTAGCAGAGGAAATCCAGCCTTGAACTCCTGGCTCCCTTTATTATTTGCAGCAGTCATTGATTAGCTTGGTAGTGTCAGTCACATCATTCCTGGCCATAACGTCAAGGACAACACCCCAGGGAAGTAGCAGACATTCACTGCTTCTGAAAATAAGGCCGGTCATTTCCTCAGACCCAAGTTTTACTTTCAGATAGTAACATCTACAGGTCACACAAAGGAGTAGCAAGACTTCATCAGCCCTTGTAGCAGCACTTGGAAGAGCCCTGGATGAAGGAGGCTACAGCAGCCATACACTTATCCAGGAACAAGGAGAGTGAGGAAAAGCGAAAAGCAACTCAGAAATTTCCTTTGCTAATATAATGCCAAAACGAAAAATAATCTCCACAAATGGACTGTACCAGGGGCTTCTATCTGACAAGCCAAATGAAATATGAGGAGCTTCGATGCAGGATGGCAAGCTTTATCAGGGAGGAAATGAGTGGAGCATATATCTGGCTGTCACCAGGAAAGGAAGAAGGTGCCAAGCCCATATCTGCTCCCAGCACAAGGAGCTGATGAGCTGCCCTGAATGACAATAGCTCTCGTCAGAAAAGGATACAAAGTGCCTGAGAAGTGATAAAAAAGCAGCCAAGCTTTTCATTATCCTAAGTGCATCCCCTCATTATATTTTCTTTTAAAAACATCTTTTGACCAATTTTAATGCAGATGAGAAGTTGCTGGATTGACAGCCCTGGAGACTAAAGACCTTCCTCATTATCTGTAGCCTAGACAAGGGCAATAAAGCATCCCTCAAACTCTCTCTGCTCTGGCAACGTGCCTTCTGGCCAGCAGGATATGGAGTGGGGAGAAGGGAGCTCTTTCTGGACACACGCTCAGCCTTTGACCCCTGTGTGGAGCTACCTGCTAGCCAGCTCGTATGGCAGCCTGTAAGGTGTGTGGAACAGGAATGTACAGAGGACACTGTACATTTTATGTTACAATAATATAAGTCCTCAACCCCCCTGCAGTACGTGGTGGCCTACATTTCACAGCCACAGTGCCAAGCGAATAAACAGCGTATAAGCTGGCATCCCATGATGAGCTGGATTCTTACCATTGTACTAGAAGTTTAGGGGGAAAACCAGATCTCTGCCCTGCCCAGGGGTAACATATTGCCAAGACATCTTGACTCCGAACAGAGCAGGACCCACCAGTCTCGTGTGCACTCCAAGGGAGGAGCTGACTGTATGCAAGGCAGAGATTTTCCCTTTGCAGAAACAGAGCGGTACCTTTTCTTCGAGCCACTGCCTTACCTCCCTCTAGCCCCAGCTGAGTTTTGAACCTGCATGGAAATGAGAGACAATTTGCCCATTTTCTTTCAGCAGGGGAATCCAGCAGGAGCTGAGAAGTGATGCTTGATACCAAGACATCTCCCATCAGCCATGATCAGAGAGGTCACACTGTTGTGCAAGGCAGCAGCTCTCAGCTCCTGTTGAGTTAGGACCTATACTCCCTATGCAACAGTGCTTCTGTCTCACATCAAGTGCTGCAAAAGGCCTTTTTTTTCTTTCTTTCTTTCTATTAATATACTAATCAAGTTTCCAGTTCAAAGACCTGCATATTCAAGTTGGAATAATCAGGGAGCTGACTTCAACGGGCCTTTCTCTGCTAAAAAATTAGACTGGTTTTGCAGGACTTGCTTGGGGAGAGGAGGGGAAGGGAAGATTACCTGCATTAGAAGCACTAAGCCACCATTTTCTGTGGCAGTAATGGGTATTATTATTATATCTGTTGCCATAGACATTATTAATGCTATTATAATAGTAGTTACTATTATAGTTAATATAATAGTATTATAGTAATGCTATTATATAGTATAGTAGTATTATAGTAGTAATTAATATTATAGTAGAAGCACCTGTTGAGGTCCTAGCCATCTTTGTTCATCATAGCTGGCTATACCTGCACCTGTATATTCAAACACAATTTCTAGCTCAAAAAGTAAACAATTTTTAAAATAATAAAGAATGGTTTGAGTGCCTACTTTCTCACAAGATAGTGAATTAAAAAAAAACTTCAAAATGAGTGCGAGATGGAGAGAGTGATGTAAATCAGATCATAAGATGGTGTTTGCATCACGTCCCCTCTAAGTGCTGTACAAGCACCTGGTCTTGTGTAACTTGCTTCAACATGACTTGGAGACCTTGCTCTTCAGAGAGAGGCTTTGGTCTTAATGGAATAGCATAATCCCTTCTTCCCCTGTAGGAGTTCTATCTTGCCTGCTCTGAGCCTCTTATTGCAAGTAGCTGGAGATCTGTTGTGTTTTCAATGCCTTCCTCCAGGACTGTCGAGTAAAAGGTTAGCCAGGAGTTTTCTCTGAGAATAGGTTTTCAACAGGAAGTAGAGTTTCCACCAACCTAAATTATTTTCCTGGTCATTATTCTTTTTATGGTCCTCTACTACAGGTTTATGAACAAAATATCTTTTCCCAGATTAGGAGGTATTTCAGAAGTTTTTCCGTTCAGTGAGTTTACGCGACATGTTTTGTCCACTTTAATTCAGAGCTAAAGTGCGTTCTGCCTATCATCCCAGATACCTCTTTGCTTTCTCTCTTTTCCTAGCTCAGCCAGGTGGCAACTGTGATGTATTTAATGCTGTTCAGCTGGAGGCTCAGGTGCAGATAGCTGAGCAGTTGCAGCTTTCTTCACACCTACATGTGCAAGGCAGCTCCTCTGCAGTAGGACAATGTTGGAAGCCAGCGTTGCTGCAGACCATAATTTAGGTATGCTTGTTATCAAATTCTTCTTTTCCATCTCAAGCATATGAACAATTACTTTGAAATGTTACAGGTTATTCTAAAAGCTAATATTCTGGAGTATGCAGATCTGATATGGGTCATGAAGTCTTATACACATAATTGTTGTGGTTTAACCCCAGCTGGCAACTAAGTACCACGCAGCCACTTGCTCACTCCCCTCCGCCCCAGCGGGATGGGGAGGAGAATCAGGAAAAAGCTAAAACTCATGGGTGCAGATAAGAACAATTTAGTAACTGAAATAAAATAAAATAATAATAATAATAATAATAATAATAATAATAATAATTGTAATGCAAAGGAGAGAGGAATAAAACCCAAAGGAGAAAAAAATCCAAGTGATGCACAATACAGTTACTCGCCACCCACTGACCAATGCCCAGCCAGTCCTGAGTGGTAATGGGCAGGCTCCAGCCAACTCCCCCCAGTTGGAGTATATACTCCAATATATACTCAGCACGACATTCTATGGTATGGAATACCCCTTTGACTAGTTCAGGTCAGCTGTCTGGGCTCTTCTCCCTCTTGGATTCTTGTGCACATGCTCACTGGCAGAGCACGGGAAATTTGAAAAATCCTTAGTTTAGAGTAAGCATTACTTAGCAACATCAGTCTGTTACCAACATTATTTTCATACCAAATCCAAAACACAGCACTGCACCAGCTACTAAGAAGAAAATTAACTCTAATCCAGCTGAAACCAGCACAATAATCTATTGCTGGGTAAGCTGTTTTAACCCCAACATCCATGACTGGGAGGTATTAAGCTCTGCAGCAGTGCTTCCAGGTATGGGGAGGCATAGGCTTGCCTGGACCAACCTTGCCTCTGGCCTGGGGCACCACGGGAGGCTCCGGTCACTCCAAAGGCTCTCAGGTGTTGTTAGGGCAGCAGCCGGGGAGCACTGCCCTGCACAGCTCCCTCCACGTGTCACACCTCCTGACTTTCCACAAATGTACAAGCTACACCTTAAACAGATAGATGGGGGTCTTTTGCTGTTGTGGTTATTTGGCTGGTTAAACATTTTTGGACCCTGTCTGTGAGTTGTGGATGTTGTGAGAAAGGAAGCATAGCCAAGGTTTAAAGGACTGTGGCAGGAACCAAGGATCCTACCTGAACTTGAAAGTTTAGCTTTGCCACTGCTTGATTCTCTGTATTTGTGCTTATCACATTTTTCTTTACACTTTCAAAGCTAGCTATCATGCCTTCCGTATGCAGAAAATTTGTAATTATTCTCTTTGGGAGAAGGCACAGATGGGATCTCAACTTTTTTTGGTACTGTTGGTAGTCCTTTGACTCAGGAAACCAGATTTCGGTTCTATTTAAACTGCTTTAAATCTAGTTTTCAAGCAGTATAAATTAGAGTGAGTTTTCTGTGTCTGCATCCAGAAGCTACATAATTGCCTTTATGTTCAGCACAAACTGCTCAAAAAGCGACATTCTGAAGGAAAAGTTTCTCTGACAAATGCTTCTTACACCATCACGAACTTGTAAAATGAGCTGCTTTCAAGGTGGGAATGTTTCTAGGAAAAATAGCTCCTAAGGTTTAGGGTTTTTTGGGGTGGTACCTGATTTTCTTTTTCCTACTCCATAGCTGCCACAAACCAAGTCTTCAAACATCTGCATAATGTGTTTTGTCCCCTGGAGGTACAAGGGGAATTTTTCTGCGGGGGGTGGAGGGTTTCTTGTGTTTTATTATCCTGTAGTTTTATACAAATCAGGCCTCCTAGTTACCTTTGTTTACAAATAAAAGTCCCCTCATCAGTTTTTCAGCCCACGTATACTTTGTATGCTATGCTATATAGTTGTATTTGATAAGATGGGGAGAAAGATGCTATTTTCTGATGTGGAGGTAGTTTATCTCCCTTGCTAGTTGTCATGGCATTTTTAAAAGTTCTAACAAAACATTTGGCTTCTCCATAAGATCTCAGAGAGCCAGGACAAGCTAAAACAGGTTACATTTCATTAACCTGCTAAAATGTTACTGAATTCTATAAGTGTAAACACTGGTACATTACCACATATTAATTCTCTACATAAAGCAAAAATGAAGTATGAAGTCTTCAGGGCACCACTAGTATTAACCTAGGACAAGTATATAACTTCTGGTCATTTTGACTGGGTTTCTATGTCTCACCTGGAGCTTTTGAGCCTGAAGGTTACCTGCTGAGAGGTAGAATAAGCCCTGTGTTGTACAAATAGACAAAGTTTAGTTAGGGAATGGTTACTTAATTGTCGTCACAGAGCAAGCCTTCCGGGAACCTCTGAAAACTGTAGTCCTTGTTAGCATCTCATTATCCAGCATCTTGCTTTTATCCATTTTGCTCTGCCATGGTTTTAATACAAACCATGACAGGAGGCACTTTGGGAGGGCTATTTAAAGCTGGCTGGGGATGTACATCCAGGCACTGAGTCAGAGCCTCAGCTGGTATGCTACGGTGTGCCTTCAACAGCATCATCAAACATACTCAGACATAGCAAAGGCACTGCTCCTGTAAATGCTATAGCAAATCCAGATGTAATTTCTGCCTGTCCTTTGAAATTGTGTGGCTTTGCTGCATCTTTTTTTTGTCTCTTCTAGCAACCCCTTACCCTGTTCTGAGTGATGTCCTTCAGCAGCCTCCCTTGTTCTCATTTATTGACTTCATTTGCTTATATTCATGATTTTCCTTTTTAAACCTCTTCTCTAAGCAGCTTGTGCTAACACACAGTCCAAGCTGCTTTCTTTGCTCTCTGCCCAATTACATGTGCTCAGTCCTTTGGGATTTATGGCATTTTGTGTGCTTGTAATGGCAGATGCAAAGCGAGCCCTTTCATTTCCTGCAATGAAAACATCATTTTAAATTTCTTCTCTGAACTGGCTGCACATCTTCGACTCATTGCTTCTTTCAAGACATTCTGTGCTTGATAGCTCTGTTCTTAGCCTTACTCAGTCCCAGTCCAAGGTCTGCTTTTGCAAGCTGCTGCTTTTGTGGATTATGTATGAATAGGACCCAGGCACGAATCTGCCCTGTCGAGGCATCTGTAAAAACTGTCAGCATTGGAAATGCACTCCCATTTCTCTTAGCTCAGCTACAGAAGAGTATCCCTGAGATTTTTTTTCTCTCTTTGTCTCTCTCCCAATTAAACTGAAACATTTGCAGTTCATTTATCAGCTGTTGTAAATCAACATCATTGAAGTTAGCAGGGCTGTACTGATTTATGCTCATTGAGAATTTGGCACATGAGCCAAGCTTAGTGGCTTCTCCATCAAATGCTCTTTCATTGTAACTCTCTCTAGCTGGGCCTTTCGTGTTCGTGATGGTAGAAAATTTGGACCTACTATTGCTCTAACAATGGATCACAGCACAGAACAGCATCACCTTTTTTCTGTGTTTTGTGTCTAGCGTCATCAGGTTACAAGTTGCAAGGTTATGGAAAATAAAGAGTCCAAGGCCAGAGTCTCCTAGACTCATCCTCCTTGCAGTGTCCATGTGTTGTAAATACCCAGGATTTTGGCTGCCACAAGAAAATGTTCTCCCCATGTATGGGGAAAAAAAAATAAAATTTGCACTGGGGCATAGTCAGTCTGATCTCGGCACTGGGTGCGCTGGTAAGCCACAGAGATTCAGGGTTGCAGGCAATCACTAATTTATACTGTCTTCGAAACATGAGAAGTCCTTCTAGCGCCTGACTCCAGGGATGCCTGGGCTGAGTACATCTCTGTACTGGGGCATGTGCGTGGTTCCCTCCAGGGTGTACACACAGTCTGATAAAGTGAAGATTTGAATTCAAGACCAATGGCAGGAAAGTCCTGGATGGGAAAGATGAGAGAAAGCGGTTTTGAGCAGTCTTAATTCCTACAGATCCCTTCTTATCTGGAGACTTGGCCTGGCTTTGCTGGCACACACAGACAAAAAAATCCTGCTGTTCTGACGCACAGCTGTGTTACTATAGCTTTATGACAGTATAATTCAAATCTGATTTCTTTTTCACCTGCTTTTCTGACGTTACTTACAGAAAGTACTTCAATTCTCTTTCCCCATCCCACCTCAGCCTAATCTTTCTGTATTATCTCTTTCCACATATGCCGTCATTTTCTCTTGTGAGAAATAGCAACTGAAATATTTCTCTACTTTTTCTTTTTCTTCTTCTTTGCTATTTAGTAGACACTCAGAGAGGCTGTTTCCTTGGGGCATTTCTTACTTAGGCAACAGAATGCAGTCATTTATTGACTTACTCATCCAAGCTGTTCAAAGTTTTCTTTTCTTCCCCCATCCCTCTCTCCAGTCTGAGTTTTTAGCTGAGGAAGCAGTGTTCGTAGCAAGGCAATGTCTCTGCCTTTCCAAAGATTTCTGTTAAGTTTGTCAGAACAACCTCACCTTCTGCCCTGTGTCTGCTGGCCTGTTTATTGTCTCCTGACTGGATGAAAAGGCACTGAGAGACAACCTCCATCTACAAACTCCCTAGGGCTGACCCCTGTGTTTTCACACGTTTCAGGGGGCTGTAAGCTGCATGCATCTTCCCAGACCAGATTCCAGCCCCGAGATGTGTAACTGCTATACAAACAGACCAAAAATACAGTCCCTGGCCTAAAGAGCTTCCAAAATCAATGCAAGACAAGAGAAATGAAAGAGAAAAAGAGAGAAGTGGACCAGAGCAAAAAGTGTTACAGGTAGCAGTAAGGTTTGGAAAACCTCTCTGGATTTGAAATATTTTCTATGTTTCAGAGCCAAGGGAAGCATGCAGGACTGCTGTGATGGAGAGACAAAAAAAAACAAAAAAAAAACAAAAAAAAAAACCAAAACGCTGTGGAGGGTTTTCTCTTCCCACATGTGGGGAGCAGAGGGCAAAAACATGAAGGTGTTCAGTGGAGCAATTAAAAGACAGAATTAAAAGACAGGCACTGAGAGTAGCCATTCTGGGCCAGCTGGATATATGGGAATTTTTATGTTTAATATCTTCTGTGGATGGAAACTTCTACTAGCAGGAGGCTGTTGGTCACTTTTCCCCATCACTTCTGCCAGCTGCATAACGCTTGCTCTGATCTAGAAAGCAGGTGAAAATTTTACTGCACATTAAAGGTCTGGAATGACATTTTGCTACCTGCCCTATGTTCTTAGCAATTGTATTTACTTTTTTTGAACTGATACATTACATAATAAGAAATCACATAGAGCCAGTACTGTTGCTATTGCCTGAGCTGCAGTACAGTAGTGCTCTAACAGACAAGATCTGTTGCCAGGGCATGCTAGTTAGGTCTGCTTAGAGATTTGTTTGGGCATCTGTTGCTAATTTTGCAAGGCCACAGTGATACTTCATTCCTGGTCCATGTGCAAACTAATGATCTGTGCTGCAGTTTGTCTTTTAATTAACTTCCAGAGGGGCTGCTCACTGAGATGCAGATTATGAACCGAATTACTCAGAAAAGCAGAGAATTAAGGATGTGCATGCTCACCTCCAGTGGCAGGATGCAGTGAGCACTGTGCCACTGCGTCTGAGAAATGGGAAAAGACCTTACATGGATGATCTTGCAAAAAGGGCGAAGTTTGCCAAAAATAACTCTACCCCACTGCTATCAAAAGTGTCAGAAGCTGAGTAGATACTGGAGGGGAAGGATTACTTTGGACTTTCTTGTGTAGCATCTTATGTGGGCACTGCTGTCTGTCGTTAGGGACAAGGTGCAAGGCTACACGGACTGAGTTCTACCACCCTAAGCCTCCCCAAAGTGATCTCCTTTTTCCTAGATATTCAAGCTGTTGAGCATTTGGAGAGAATTACTAATGTCATACAGCCACCTTACCTAGAAATTAGATGTTGTCCTTCTGTGTGAAGGCATGCTGTGACTGAGGAACTCACAAAGACCAGCAGGCAGTAGGTGGCTGGGCAATCTGCCTGCTGCCAAGTTACAGACAGACCTAGCTGTAAGTATCTCCCCAGCAAAGTAAAACACTTGAAGTAGCTTAGTCCAGAAACTTAGCAGAATTATTCCAGGTCAGCATGGACCTGCTGGATTGAGTGATAACCCAACGCAATGCAGGTTCAGAAGAGTGTGCACAATTGTGGTGGGACATCAACAGCCCTGGAAAATTGTGGAGATCCCAGAAGACTGGAGGCCAGCCAGTGTGACACCCATCCACAAGAAGGGCAGCAAGGAGGATCCAGGGAACTACAGGCCTGTCAGCCTGACCTTGGTGCTGGAGAAGATTATGGGGCAGATCATCCTGAGTGCCATCATGTGGCAAATGCAGGACAACCAGGGGATCAGGCCCAGCCAGCACGGGGTTATGAAAGGCAGGTCCTGCTTGATGAACCGGATCTCCTTCTATGACATGACCTGCTCAGTGGCTGAGGAAGAGGCTGTGGACCTTAGTAAAGCCTGTGACACCATCTCCCACAGCATCTCCTGGAGACACTGGCTGCTCATGGCTTGGACAGTTGCACTCTGTGCTGGGTAAAAAGCCGGCTGGACGGCCGAGCCCAAAGAGCGGCGGTGAATGGGGTTACATCCAGCTGGCGGCCGGTCACAGGTGGTGTTCCCCAGGGCTCAGCACGGGGGCCAGCTCTGTTTAATGGCTTTATCAGTGATCTGGACAAGGGGATCGAGTGCACCCTCCGTCAGGGCGCAGGCCACACCAAGCTGGGGGGAGCGTTGATCTGCCTGAGGGCAGGAGGCTCTGCAGAGGGGTCTGGGCAGGCTGCTATTTAAGGAGGTGGTAGGGCTATGCAAAAATAGCTATAGAAGCAGGTGCAGCATGGGCAGACCCTTAGAAAAGGTTACTCTGTATTCATCGGAAAAAGCCTTTTTCCTTGATGCTACACTGAAAAGAATAATGAGTTAGTTCTTTATGCAGTTTCAGGTAACGAGCATCGTTGTGAGACTTATGAGAAGGTACAGTAGTTGCAAATTCAATACTTTATAAATGTAAACAAATCAAATCCAAGGTAAAGGCATTGGCTGGGTTTGAGCTCCTGGGAGCAGAGAGGAAAGTGTTTATGAATGAGAGGTACGTGTGGTTCTTCACACTTAGGAAATATGCATTAAATTTTCAAAGAACTGAGATAAAGCCAAACACCTTGATTAATCCTACCATGCATTGCTTGAATGCAAACTTCATTATAAAATGGAAAGTATTTCACTTTATATTCTGACCCATGCTGAATGCATATAGGGGTTGCTGTTCAATACTGTCACGGATCCTACACGATACTCGGGAATGTTTTTTTCCCGGTCTTTAAGTTGAATGAGATGAGTTGAATTTTAGCTGTAGATGAACGGAAAGAGAACTCAGAATTACAGAGATATAGATAGATAGCTATATAGATATAGATTAATTTTGTGGACAGTTTAACCCACTCAGTGTTGAGCTCATTGATGGATACTCAGGAGCCCTTGCCTCTCAACGCAATGGAGCATAGCCACTGAGGTGAACACCCAGGGGAGCACTGGATTTACCGCCTGAGTCAGGGTGACCAACACTGGCCTTCACCTTACAGACTAATGAGACAGGAACACAATGATTATTTGCTTTTCAGGCTCTGTTATTTGTCTGAGAGAGGGCATACCTCAGCAAACTTTTCCAGACAGGAGTATTTCCAATACCTTTGAAAATAATGCTCCTGGATATACTATAAAAAACTGGAGAAAACATTAGGTTTACAGAATGAAGATCTCATCCCCCTGAGCTTAAATGATGTAAGCAGTAGGTCATAGGCTAGGTCATAAGCGTTATGCTGAATCCCTGCCTAAGGGTGAGTTTCACCCATTGCTAGACAGATACCATTAGTCTGTTGAAAATTTTCCAGAAATGGTTTGCAGTAGTTGCTGAGCCTTGACCATGAGGGTAAAGGGAGAAGATATCTTTACTGACCTTTTCCATTTCTTGTTTCTATCATTCTCTGAGCAAAATTGCTTATTTTGCTCTAGTAACTTAAGTCAAAAGCTATCTCTTTTGGCTTATATTTTTAACATCCTTAGCAATTAAGATAATTTCTTTTCTTTCATCTTCTGCCTAGAATTAAATCAGTTTGATAAGAAAACCACAAGCCAGTGGTACTAAATGCATAGATTTTAATAGGAGATCCCACTGAGAAAATATTCTGATTTTATTGAATTTAGAAATGAGTGTCTTTAAAATAAAAGAATGCTTTAAAACCTTGACAGTTCAAAAGACAAAGGCAAACAAATCAATAAGGAGACATAGTTTGTATATTGTTGTGGAATATCTTTTCTTGCAACAGATAAATATTGATTTACCCTCGTTGGATTTTGATGGCTACAAGGAGCCATCAAGGAACTATCAAAAACTTGAAAGTCACGTACAGCGCGAGTAATAATTAAATGGCATCTCCT
>JAVJGI010000035.1:16083615-16170972 GCA_035590275.1 Ibycter americanus
AGAAAGAACCAGAGAAAAAAAGAAGCCAGACAATGGGGAAGACATATTGTCTGCAGTCCTCACTTCAGTCTGAAGCATGCTTGAGTGTCTCATTGGATCTTACATGTTCCACCCCAGAAAACAAGCCCCAACTCTTCCCTCCTGTCAGGCGGACTCACTAAATACCATTCTTTGCTAAGTAACCCAGCGGAGGCGCTGACCTAGCATTAGGACACACCTTCTGTCTTGCCAGCGATAACATCTCCTGTGGCAATGCAAAGCCAAAGCCCTGACTAGTTACTACGTTCCCATTGTACCTTTAAACAACCTTGCTCCCATATTTGAGTGCACATGGAAATACTCAGTTTAACTGATGAGTCCACAACAAAGTAGCACTCACTTACAAACACATTTCCCACCCTTTATGACTACATCAGACTCAAGAGTCTGGCCCCAAGCAGACTTTTGACCCCACAAGGGCAAAAAGTGCCAGACTCTGCTTCTTGTTAGGAATATCACTCCAGCCGCTGATTTTAGATGGAAGGCTTATATTGTGTAAGACAGTGATGGATGGCAGATGGCTACGTAGAAACTGTGACATCCATTTCAGACAGGGTTTCCCAGCCAAATTCCAGGATACTTCATCACGCTGTTTGCAGTATCAGCTAAATCTCACAGACTGTTTCTTTGGCTTCCCTAAACAGCCATGAAGCTCCCCTCAGCAAGCGAGAGTAGCTCAAAAAGGTTGGCAGTGCAGACCTGAGTGAAATAAATGAGTTAGAAGCTTTCAGCTCCAAGGTTAACACTGATGACAGGAGTCCCTGAGTAAAGATATATACTTAACTACAAATAACAAGTGTAGGCTAAATCATAATCACAAGAAAAAAACTCAGCCCAAAACTCCAAAAGCCCTGCATTTGGGCACTCTTCTTATTTGTGTTTCACAGATGCCAATTTTAGGATTTGGCATTTCCAAGCTTTTATCAGCACCACATAGCTAACAATTTTTCTCCAAATGAAAGGTGAGCAAATCAGGCGATTACATGATTCCAGCTGCTTGAGCTCTGAGGAAGACAGCTGGTCACAAGATGGAGATGAACACACTGGACTTAAACTAGTAGTTAGAAATCGGTGTAACCCCATTCAAACCAATGATATTTCACCATTGCAGAATAATCCGAACATCTGGCCAGGTATCACTCATAAGAATAAAGTTGGGTCCATCCTAGGTATCAAAACCTGCTCTTTCTCCTGTGTCTCTCCATGAGGTCCACAGTTTGCTCTACTGAGTGACTGAGACATCTCCTACCAAGTGAAGACTCACACCAAGCTTGTCTCAGAGGCATTTCTGCATGTACTGGTGAAAGTAGGTCAGGTACATGTAACTGGGTTTGGTGGGGTTTTTTGGTTTTGGGGGTTTGTTTGTTTTTTGGGTTTTGGTGTTTTGGTTTTTTTTAATATTCAGTTTATAACTGCTAAATGAAAGGAATTCATTGTCTTTTTGTTGCAAAATAAAAGAGCTGAGCAGAAATATGAACATATGCAAACACCAAGATGGGAGGGACTCAGAGCAGGTGCTGCCTTGCCCTTGTGCAATGGACAAGGGACACCTTAAGAGCCACCCCATATGCAAGTCTGGCTCTAGCATGTGTGATCCCATCTCACACTATAACACTTCACCTCCTGCTGCATTATACAAAAGGAAACAAGTACAACAGCCTGCGATGAAGCAGGCAGACTGCTATGGGCACAGCTCTGCAAGAGCAGGAGCTGACAGATACAGCACCACTCTTGCTCTGAGAGATCCACAGTACTTGAATATTTTCTCCCCGTACCATCACATCCATGGGTTAATTCACATCTTGACAGTGGAGGGACTTCTTTTCAACCCATGTTCTGTGCCAAAATATCAGATCATAGAAAGCACCCAGCCATGGGACCTTCCCTTCTCTGCAGCACATAGCTCCTAGGGGGCTCGCTGCCACCTTCCTAGGGCAGGTTGGCACAATTATCTCATCCTTGCTTTTGCCAAGCACTGCTGCCACCTACACCCATCATCTCCCACACAGTTTACATACTTTTTACTGCCCTGAAGCCACCTCCCTGCTGCTGTGGTTACCATTGCACTGCTTGCCTTGTCAGCCACTCCCTGCTCCCTATCATGCTCCTCTACGTCCCATGAAGTGCTACCACCACTTCCACCCTCTAACCTTTCCTGATCTCCCAGTCTGCCCCCATCTTCAGATCAGCCTGCAAGGAAGCAAGCATGGCTCTGAAGGACAAGCTGTTGGTCCTTAGGACAAACTCTGTTTACCTCACTGTTATATTTCATGTCATTTAAGGTAGCAAAAAAATACATGCCCCACATGGAACAGGGCTGGGGAAAAAAAAGATGGTGACAGCTATAGGGGTGTTCCTACATTAAGTCAAAGTACATGCCAAACTCTAGTGCCTTCAAGCAATAAGATGACGAGGATAACGGGCCATCTCTAAAGCCTGCTGGCCCTACAAGACCCTGCATACTGACAGACTTCTTTGGCTCATAAGCTTGAGACAATATGACATGATAATTGGGAAGGGAGCAGACACATGTCACACTGAATTAGCCAAGTGACTGTTATTTTTCCATAACAGCAGAGGACTTTTAAGGAAAAACTTTCCTGATTCTCGGCAATGACAGCTCAAGCACAGCAACAAATACAGCTTGCTTTTGTCTTCTGTGACACTCATTGCTGCTCCAGAGAAGTGGGGAGAAGAGACCTGGTAAATGGTTTTTCAACAATTTTAGTGGATCATTCTGAAAGTATCAAGTGGTAATGAAAAGCCTCATATTTACAACTCAATAAGCTGAGGTTTTCTGCACAACATGACTGCCCTTTAGCTGCTCGGAAAAACCCTTCTTTGGCTGAGGGGTCAAACTAAGGTTCCCATCACAATCATTCACGATGCTTGAACGCTGCAGAAGGGTTCATACAGCCTTCCTTTTGGCCTTAGCCAGAATTCTGGCTTGAACACTCTTTGACTGCCTGCTTACTCGCACCCCTAGCTCAGCAAAGTATTGCACTTTGATATCTGCCCCAAAATTCAGCAGAGTGTTGCAGGGACCTGCCACGTTACTGCTGCCCTCCCTGCCAGAGCTGGTCTCAACTATCAGTGATGAAATGGGAACCATCAAAATACAGTCAAACAAACAAACACAAAAAAAACACAAAAAAATTCCTGGCTCAGGAAGCCCAGAGCAGCTCTTAGCCAGGATGGTGTCCCTGAGAGGACCTTTTTGGCTGTATATGGTTGCTGTGCAGTTTCCCCATGTACCCATTACAGCCTGGCATCTGCACGGGGAGATAGAGAGACTCTGCTGTGATTCTGGGGAGGAATTTTAAGTTTGCAGCTGCTTTCCTCCCAGGAAAACACATCTGTTTTCTCTTGCCCAGTGGGCTATTTATTTCCCTGTGTTCCCCCAAAAGCACTGCACCAAAATCACATTAAAATTCAATGATGCAGTATGTTTGATAAGGGGGGAATTTTCCTGAAAATGTTCATTTGGAGAGAATTGGAAAACATGATTGTTATAAAAATACCCTGCACCAGCTCCTCGTGTGCCTGGAGGCCAGCTCCTGCCTCGGCGGCAGCGGAGGTGGAGGTGTGGGGATGGTGCCAGGGCCGACGGGCAGAGATGGGCAGCCACCAGCTGTCTGTCTTCCCCGGCTCCATCTGAGCAACAATCCTTCACAAAGAGGAAAATGTTCTCTCCAAAAGCTTTTGAATTACCCAAATAGACCTTTACGACTGAATCATCTCCCTCTATCCCCAGAGATTAGTAGGAGCTCCATGGCATGCTCTTTATCACCTCTGAACTTTAAACTTTGCCCCTTTCGTAATGATTTTTGGATTTGCTGTGACACCTGTGTGTTAAAAACAACTCCCTTCTCCGGGAGTCATTCCACTTGACTCCAAAATTACAGCGGATGGGTCAACACAGGGGTGAGCTAACTGGGAAAAGCATGACCTAGAGCCACGCGCTCGGCCGTGCGGCATTGCTGCTTGCCACCCATGAGCGTGACAACTGGTAAGAGCTGAGCCCTGCCGATGAGCCCAGTCCTCCCCAGCTGCCGGCAGCAGAAATCCACTGCATCATCCCGCATCTCCATAGAAACTTCCCTGCCATCTGCAAGAGGCCATCAAAAAGCTTTATTTCTCTGCAGCTGCCCCTTAGCATAATGTATACAGGGGGGAAAAAAAAAGGGTGAGGGGAGATCAGCAGGACTTACAGGCAGCAGAGTTCAGTGGGGTCGTGGCAGTGCTGGTGAGACAAAAACAGCTTCAGCCTGATATTCAAGCTGGGATGCTTCTCTACGTCTCTTGGCTGCAAGTTTCAAATCCACTTAAGGGACTTGAAGACTCAGCTCCCATTAATTTTCAATGGAAAGGGACCACCTAAGTCCTCCAGGCAGCTAAGGAGTTATAGTACTTGAAAGACCAACTCATGGGCTACAGGTCTTCTGAGGATAAAATTCATCTTGAGATTTGTGGCATCTTGGGTGAGGCTGGAATTCGGAAGATATAGAGCCAGTGTCCTTCTGGACAGAAAGGCAAAGGCTAAAAAAGGACAAGAAGTGATGAAAAAAAATTCTTTTTTAAACTCTTTTCTGAACTTATGTAAGCTCTGTCAAGCTTGGGGTGTGAGGACAAGTCATTGTGCTTTTTAATCCAAGCCAGTTCTCAAACATATAGCAGAACTAATTGAATTTTTGCAAAGGCAGAAGTTTTTCATTGGTAGGTGGCTTTTTTATTTAAATACACTGAAAAGCAAACATGGTATTATAATGTCTATTTCTTCTGAAGTGCTGGATGGCATTCTTGAGCAAACTCTCAGAATCCTTACTGAAATGACCATCAAGAATTTCTATTTCTTGTTTCTTTCATAATCCTTGCTAGATTTATTTTTAATTTTTGGTAAATGCAACACAAAGAATTTCTAGAGCATATTCTAAAAAAATTGCAGTGTACTCTGGAAATAACATAAAGAAATACAAAACTCTGTAAAATGAAAACAGTTTGCAAGTCTCCACATAATATATATTTCTCAATTACTGATTTCTATCACCAGTCTTCCCCAAGAAAAGTTTTCTATATGTTTAGGAATGTCTTATCGTAATACTGTGAAATGCATAGTACTGCCATTACAGCAACGGCTGAGTGCTATTTGTTTGGTTCACACATTCGTGTATTCCTAACGCAGCCACTACTGTGACATCTAGGCTGATACTGTGGGAGAGACTGGGCTGAACGGAAAGGTCTGGGCTCAGCTTTCCTCTATAGTCTGTTCTCCACATCATCTGCCTAAAGACTTATAACCTGTGAAAGACGTATAACCTGTGCAGAGGAAAGAAACATGAAAGGTGAGGTAATGAAGGGGGGAAGAAATATCCATACCCGAAATGTGATGAGAGCACTAGGGCAAAGAATATTTCATAGGGATATTAATATTTCCACTTACACTGTTCTGTGTGTAGCACCCAGATAACAGGGAGAAACAGGTAAGACAGATTGGCCAGAATGGAAACAGTTTTAAAAATTTACTACACCAGGGTTTCAGTGGGTAACAAGAATTTACCATCCCTGCCAGCCTCAGCTTCCTTCAGAGACGTGAACATACAACATCGCTCATCTCTAGGCAAACTGCTTCAGACAGAGAGGTAGGGCCTTTATAAAGTTATTGTTCTCAGAGGTAATTAAAACTTCTATCAGATCTCATTGAGGAGCAAAGAGGTATTGAAAGCAAATGGAGGAAAAATAATATTAAAAGAACCTCTTGCCTCATCTTCAATTAGCTGTGCTGTCTCTGGCAAGTTAACTGCATGGTTCATTACTGATGAATAACTACCATTAAAGTAATGGACTCAAACCGGCGAGACTGGGATCACTCATCTGGGGACTGTTTAGTACCAGACCGTTTGGCAGAAGCTTTCTCAACAGACAACGAGGGGGTGAGAGGGGAGCGGGCTCTCCCCAGGCTGGGTATCGCCAGCACATAGCCTGAGTGCACTCGGCCCAGTCTCATAAACCTTTCCCTCATGAGAAAGCATCATAAAATATTATAATGGGCTTTGTTTGTTCTGTTCTCTTAAAAAAAAAAGTGTGACAGTAAAAACAGATCCTTCAAACAAAGAGGGATATGAAAAAGTTCATACCCTTCTTCCTCGTTCCAGCTGAAATCCCAGCTCAGCGGGATGCAGGGGCCAGATTCAGTTCGCTTTTGCACTACATTTGTTTGCTCCACTTTTAAGCCTCTGAATCTGGGAGGCTGGAATCTGGTTTCAGTAAGAGGAGCAAATGTGCTGAACAAACCGAGCAAGTTTTGCTCTTCATTAACCTCACATATGTCTAGATATATTCCATAAATTCCGTGGTCTGTAGTTACAGCCGGAACCTCCTCTCCATTGCTCTAGCTCCCAGACAGTGTGCTCTCTGCCAGCCACCTAAAGCGCCTTAGGCCAGAGCTCTCCAGCACTCAGAGCAAGGAGGTAGGCAGTGCTCTGCAGAACTGTTCCAGGAGTTTTATTGCAAGCATCATCCGAGATGCAGAAGGTTCATTTAAAACACTGGAAAGAGCTTAAGTCTTCCAGTGATAAATCCTGGGAGTCGTTGTAGAATCACACACATCCTCAGCAGTAGAAGAAAGAAACAGGAGTCAGGTCCACTCGTTCACTGACCTCCTACACCATCTCCCCAGCATAAAGAGGGATCAGGCCCTGTGAAGCAGGCAAGAGGAGACAAAAGAGGCCACCACAGCAGTATATACAGTTTCTTTATATACTCTTCTTGGTTTAAACACATAAATGGATTTGGAATAGATCCACAGCTAGGATAAATCAGCTAAAGTCCCCTGACTTCATTAGAGCCCTGCAAATGACCAGGAGGCAGGAATCAGCCCATTACTTTGTTTATCCAGAAGTTTTTACTTAACAGGACGATGAGGACTTTTGAGCGTGTATCTCTCTCTGTCTGCTCCAACACAAAGATCTCTTCCTTCAGGAAACCCCAAGCCCAGGTTTGCTCTGCTGAGAGAAGAGGGAAAGTCATCTGTTAAGGTGCTGGGCAAGTGCTTTCTTTTCACACTCCACAGAAGAGAAATATCTGGTAAAAGGCAATCAGCGCTGAAGCAGATTCAGTACGGTGTCCGATGGGCAATGGAGAAGGTATTAGCACACAGTTCCTGACAACAGTTGCTGCCTGAGAACTGCATGGTATTTGTCATTATGGTCCCCTGAGACTTAGAGGGGAGTGACAGAGGAAGCAGCAGAGTCAGAAGAGCCCCTGGAAGCTCAGCACTCAGCCTCATGAACTCAGCAAAGCAGGAACAGCAGGACTGAGCCACATGGATGGCCCATCTGCCTCCATCCAGCATCAGGCAGTGATGTGCATGCACTGGTGTGGTACAGCCTTGATGATGCCTTCCCTGAGCATACATTTTAGCTCTCTCTGTACAGAGCTGTAGCACTTCTACAGTTCCAGAAACAATATGATTTCTTTAAGATGTTTGCCCTGCCACTGTCTGGCACTTTTTATTCTGCCAGAAGCTAAGCCTTGACACTTCTGCTGAATTTTAAGAGAAAAATCTTTCTTCTTGTTTCACCTGAATGGGAAGGCTGTGACAGAAAGACTGCAAGAAGGGAATGGGCTTGCTGTGAAAGGGGGGGGTAATGGGAAAGAGATCAACTAATTTAAGCACTGGAGTGCACTTTCTCATGCTCTTCCCAGCAGTGGAGGACTTGTCTGCGTTCCTACCATCCTTTTTCCCCGATACCTTAGGTACCAGCACATCCAGAAACCAACCTCTCTTCTCCTAAAGCTGTTCTGATTTTCCTGCTGCCCTGTCCCCAGTTCTGCCTTGACCCACAGCTCCCCAGAATCGGCCCCTCTGAGTCCTGGGTCTGAGAAGTGACAGAAGCAGCAGATGCCAGCATTAGTCCATACCACATTACCATCCAGTTCAGCAGAGCTGACCTGAACTTTGCATGGTATAAAGAAGTCAAAATTTCCAAGAGCAGCTGCAAAGCAAGTAACCACACCAATACCATCTGTACTACAGTCTGGGGGGTACTTGGAGTAGTATATTAAAGGAGTCTTTTCAGTCTGCCTGCTTTTATTGTCTGTATTAACATTAAAGGGAGATATTGGAACAAAGCCAGCACAAGAGCAAGCCTGGGGAAGAGACTCTTTGGGGGGAAATTACTTTCTCAGTCTCTCCTATCCAGCTCTGGACTAAGCAGCTCTCTGTCTTGATGTTTTCTTTTCAATCAGCTGCTCAGAACTGGCAGGCCATTTCGGTGAGAGATGTCGTGTTGTTCCCTCACTTTCCTGGAAGTTTCACTGCAGAAGCCTTGATTCAGCAGATAACTTTTTGGCTGTTGGCAAGGAGTTAGAGACCATCATGGAATTTATGGAGCAAGAACAGCAGAGTCTTTAACACAGAGATATAGGATGAATGGGAATGAAGCTCAGCACTGCTGCCTCACCCCTTCCTAAATAAAAGAATGATACAACTGAAAACACAAGGTTTTCTTATGCAGGTTGGAATCAGCCCTAACTCCCCTGACAGGGAACTATCCCAGCCCTGAGACATGGCTCACACCATCCTGCTAAGTGGTTCCCACGATCCAGCATCTCTCTGCCACGAGCAAGACTGCAGGACCACAATCCACTCCTCACATGGTGATTACCCCACATCAGCTGCCCCATACAACATCAGCTTCCGCCTCTGTTCTCTGCCAGGGCCTGAGCCAGTGCCCCATGGCCCTGCCACGTGTGCTCTGCTCCAGCGGCTGTTTGTGGCCCTCATGGATTTCCCTCCAGACCCCACGCTCACACCCGCAGCCACCACAAACTGCCTCAGGATCTCTATCCCACACATTCAAAGTTAATGCTCCATATGACCCATCGCCTTTGCCCTGTTTTCCCCAGGACTGCATCCCCAACAGTTGTCTAGGTCATAGTTTCACACACCTGGGTCCTCACCTGCACACCCCCAGTCTCCTGTGCCAGGCTCTCCACCCTCCCTCAGCTCCTCAGCAGCATCACTGCCACCCCTCTGCTGCTCTGGGATGACTGCTCAGCAGGCTGCATCCTTTCCACACATCCATCATGGTAAACAACCTCCACTCCCCCAAAAAGCCTGTTTTCCCACCACCGGGGCTATTTTGTCATCCACTCAAATTATTAACAGAGATCACTGTGCCTGTAACATGCCTGTGACATGTAAATAACATTACTTCATGCTCCTCCCATAGACACACACATGCACACAGAGGACTTCTCAGCACTGGTCCAGGTCAGAGCTCCCGAAGCCTTGGGGCTCAGCTGCTCACTGCCTGCCCCACCACGGAAGCTGCACTTTCAAACAAGAGGGACATATTATTCCTGATATCACAATCACAAATTTCCAAGTGCTGACACTCGAAACAGCCTCCATCTGCTTCATTAAAGAACAGAGCTGTGGGTCAGACTGTTTATTAGGTACTAAAATTTAAATTGAAGCAGTTTTTGAAGAGCAGACTTTCCCAACATGGCATAAAAGTGCTTAGATACCCAAAAAACGCTGCATGGACAGATTTAGAACCCATCTCAGGTTTTGTTTGATTATTTATTTATGGTATTGTTCTTTTTAAGACAAGAGCAGTTTATCTTGTGTGTTAGCTCCGGTTAGCTGGGAGATAGAGACCTACCTGCAAGCACATTCACCAGGTGCTGAAACAGCAAAGGTCCTCGTGCCTCTCCAAGGGGACACTGCCTTAAGACCTACGTGCAGAAGTCACAACGGCAGCAGTACTGAGGATCACCTAACATTTGTCATTGAAGAGCAGCTTTTCCTAGATGCATGTCACCTGCCTAAACTGTAACTGTCTGGACAAAAAATCTCCGTGGCAGATCACAGCATCGGGCTGACGGGCCAAAAGAGGACTGCGCACGGTTCACTGCCTTTGGTAAAGCCACTGAACCACTGAAACCACAGCAGGAGGGAAGGCAGCAGTGGGCTCGGCAGGGTCAGTTTAAAAGCCCCTTCAATTTCTGTTTATTTTGATTTTGGCACTTTTCTTTGTTTACAGAGTAACAGACTAGTGTTTATTTTAATGGCTGTTTTTTTAGGGTTTGTTTTTGTCTGTTTGTTTTTATTTTCACTTAAAGCTTTTTGGTCTGCCTCATGGAACTTGTGAAATGAACATCTCCACCCCAAAGCCCTGATCAAGGCAGGGTCATAGGGAATTTTGGTCACACTATCACCGCTTTCTAACAAGCTGCACCCATTTCATGGTCTGGAATATAGATACAAAACTTAGTAGGGACTTCCATCACGGCCACAGAGGTGCCAGCTCCCCAAATTGGCCAAGTCATGAATGCACCCCAGTGCAACACAACAGACTGACTTCTCTGAGCTTAGGGATTCCCATCAGCCAGCTCTCAGTGCCATGCTATGTAGGGTGTCACCTTTGAGGGGTCTGGGACCCTCCCTGTGCTCCTGGGACCCATGCTGGCTCCCCCAGGCTCATGGCTTAACCCAACATGGGGGACAGACACATGCTAAACATCCTGGAACACCTCTGCACCTCGGCTCTGCTGAAGACACAGGGTTTATTCACTCAAGCGTAGCACCCAGCTACCTCGGCTGGGCTGTGTACAGATTGTAGCTTGGACGTGCATATCGCTGAGAGCTCTCCACAGCATGCCCCATCTCCAGGAACTGACATAACATCTCTCCCCAGAGACTGCACAGTGAACAGAGACACATGACTTTAGGTTTTAAATGCCGTCAAGGGGTAAATGCTTAAAAGTTAAATATTCGTGGCCACAGGTAATGCCTAAGTTCTCAGCTGAAGTCTTCTGCTAACACCATTTCTCCTCGGAAAACCTGTCTCTCGGTTTCCAGCATCGAGTTCTCAGT
The DNA here is from genome assembly GCA_035590275.1 of Ibycter americanus. NCBI lineage: Eukaryota > Metazoa > Chordata > Aves > Falconiformes > Falconidae > Ibycter > Ibycter americanus. The sequence continues at coordinate 16,094,537 of JAVJGI010000035.1, forward strand.
CAGGACCCAAAATCTTACGATAAAATGAACTCCTAGGTCTTTAAATTACTTTCCCAAGATTTTATGTAGGTTTTGAAGTCACAATTGTTTGCCACAGATATGGAAGCCAGAAACAGATCTTTATTTCAAATAAAACGGGAGGTCATTCAAAATCATGTGTGCAAGCAGTAAAGCTTCATAAAGCAGCAATACAATACAGCAAGCATCACAAGAACAGACATTGTTCAACACTGAAAATGCTAAAAGCCAGGTCATCTTTCCACACTCTTTTCCATTTTCAGGGACCAGTTCAGCCCTAAAATTCCTAAGCAGAAAGCAGCTGTTTCTCTTTTTTTCCTACAATATTCCTAATCCTTCTGGGTGTTGAAGGCTAGAAGCTGTTAGAGATATCCTGTGCCTTGTCCATTATTCGTTTTTTTCATTCTAACCTACAGCACAATTTCTGTTTCTTGTCAACCCCTCTATTCTTAAATTTCAGGTTTTTTTCCTGGGTGACCTGAGACAGGAATTCTGCTGTCAGGCAGCCATGTGAGGGTTATTGCCACTCAAAAGCTTTCCTTCTCCCCTAGAACCCACTTCCAACTCCATGTGCAGAGTAACACCCAGAGTGGTGGAAGGCTGGGGCTCATCACACCCCCCTGAGAGCCCTGCTGGGCAGACACACTCTTCTCTTGAGACGAGCCCTCTTCATACTTTAGTCAGCGGAATAAGCAGCTGTCTTCACAGAGGTTCACCCGGCTTGAGGCAGAGCTCTGCACCACTGACGGTCACTCAGGGGTTGTGTCTACATGAGTCCAGCCACCCAGTGCTCCTGCCTCCTGCTCCTGCCCAGGGAAAGCATCTTCTTCCCAAAAAGGCTTCCCTGGGCTTGCTTTGTGTAACAAACAACAGACGTGAACATCAGCTCAAGCCTGGCCAGTTTTGGCAGCCGACGTTAACTTGCAAAGACACCTGCAGAGATGAGGGAATTCAGTCAGATATTAGAACCTTTTATAAGACATTTAATTAGTCCGACAACGGCTCTGTTTCACATAGTGTTTCTTTTTACGTTGTGCCTGTTAGAAACCCTCAGTCATTCATAACATTATAATTTATGGTTATGGTTTTGTGTCCCGGTGAATAATTTAAGCTGCATGGGCTGTGAAACTTTTATTACTAGGTTAACTCTTCATGTTTTTTCTATAGCAGCTCTTTGAAATGCAAGCCACTGATGCTGCTACTGGTGACTCATCACCTTAGCCAGTGTTTTTGATGTAAAGAAAAAATCAATTATTAAATGGAACATTTTTCTCCTCAGAAACCAGTCCTTTTAACTGTTTCCTATGCAAAACAGGCACAAAGCTATTTATGGACAGGAATTACATTCCCTGAATCTGCTGATATTTCTAAGCACCTGGGTTTAGTGAATCGGAGCACAGGAATATTTAGACTGAGCCTCAGTTAAAAAACTGTGCTAGGGAGCCCTTTTAACCAATTAAATATTTCTTCAAGCCAATGAAGACAGTGGAAATGATTGACCCTTCTGACACGGGTGCAAAGTCATAGACCTGGTGTTTGTAAATTTTCATAGCCACTTTAGCAGTATCTACTTTCTTCTGCTAACGTTTTCTTCGTGTTAGTGGCAACAGAAAGAAGAGGATTTGCATGCTGAAGCATGAGAAGGCATTTAGTATACCTGTACTAGTGTGCCACTATTGGATATAAACCATTTCCCAGTGTCATGGTTTAACCCCAGCCAGTAACTTGAACCCCACACAGCTGCTTGCTCACTGCCCCCCCAGTGGGATGGGGGAGAGATTCAGAAGAGTAGAAGTGAGAAAACTTGTGGGTTGCCATGAAGACAGGTTAACAGGTGAAGCAAAAGCCGCGCGTGCAAACAAAGCAAAACAAGGAATTCATTCACCGCTTCCCATCACAGGCAGGTGTCCAGCCATGCCCAGGAAAGCAGGGCTACAGCACATGTAACAGTGACTTGGGAAGACAAATGCCATAACCCCTAACCTCCCCCCCTTTCCTTCTTCTTTCCCCAGCTTTATATGCTGATCATGATGCCATACGGTATGGAATATCCCTTTGGCCAGTTGGGGTCAGCTGTCTGGGCTGTGTCCCCTCCCACCCTCTTGTGCCCCCCAGCCAACTCCTTGGCAGGGTGGTGTGAGAAGCAGGAAAGGCTTTGGCTCTGTAAGCACTGCTCAGCAATAACAAAAACATCTCTGTATTGTCAACACTGTTTCCAGCACAAATCCAAAACAGAGCCCCATGCTAGCTACGATGAAGAAAATTAACTCTATCCCAGCCAGAACCAGCACACATAGCATGCCACTTCCATTGTGTGCTAAATACCTGGCATAGCACGGCATGCATGCCAGTAGTGAGACACTTCACACATCTAGGAAAACACTGACAGTAGATAATTTAAAATAATTATCTAAACTAAAAATCCTGTCAGAAGCTTCCATTCCTCCATCTCTCCTCAATCGACTGCACTGGTCATTAAAGCTTTAATTGCATCCTTTTGGACTGCGATCCTCTTCTCTCCCTGCTGCCTTAGGGCCCTTTATTGGATGAAGCAGAATTTCTGGTGCATCTGATTGCTGTGAGATATGCACAGGACTGAACTGCACCCTCCAAGGAGCAACTGAAATCCATAACCAAAGGTTGTACAGCTGTGGGGACTGGAAAACAGGGTCATTTCTCCTCCAGAACAGTAACTCGAGTCAAACCCAGGAAAAGCTGACAGGAGACAAATTATAGGCTGATACCAGCATTTGTGGTGGCTCCACTTGTTTCAGTGGACCTGTGCCAGCTTAAACTCTCCCAGAGTCTGGCTCTCTTGGCTTCAGTAGTGTTACACCAGCTGGGTAGCCAGACCAAGGCAGACACGGACATTTAGCACCCCTCATCCTGCGAGTGAGCAGGATGCCTGAGCGTGCTCAGGGAGCATCTATGCCAGTGCCTTCCTCTGCCAGCACCAGCCAAACTAGCAGACACCATGTCGCATGTCCCACAGCTTAAGAGCGCACACAGGGACATTGTGACCAGGGATCAGCTGACAGGCACCTAGGTCTCGCCTTAATGAAGTTTCTGAGTTCGTCTGAGCCCCTGTAAAGGTCAGGCTTTCCCCCCATCCCCTCGAGGGAAAAAAATTCATGAGGCATTGTGGTCCCTGTGTCACTCAACCTGTCATTACAGGATTGGACCTTCTATATGGGATTTATGTGGTCAGAGGCTCCTAAGGCTCAAAACCTCCATCCCATGAATCTATCTCCATAACATCGCTAAAATGTAGGAGATACCCTTTACCTTGACCAGGGCAAGGTATGACTAGGACAGTTAGGATGTTTTTTTTCAGTGATGTGACCCACTGGTTCCTGCAGAAAGACAGACTGGCACATCCTATTGGGATTTTACTGCATTAAGGCAAGCAGCCAAGCATGTAAACCAGTGATGAGGTCTATTTGCAGTACAACAAAAAAAGAAACTTCTTTTTTATCATGCTAATCCTTATCCATTTTATATCTTTGCTCAAGGACTGCTTGTAGTATATTACAGATGAATCCTTCTCTGGGGAAGGGCTGATGAGAGCCCACCCTAAGCACACAAAAGACATAAGCTCCTCAAGTGCTCAGACCTGTAGAGGGAAAACAAACAGGACCATGACAGCAGAGGAGCCTGTGTGTATTTTTGGATTTCACTGAAGCGAAGACTCTCTGGGATATAGATTAAGTTCTCTTACTCATTGTTCCAGCTGTTTCGAAGCGGAGATGACAGTCTTTCATAAACAGATTGAAAGGTCATTTGATTTCACTGTTGCTTTATTTGACTACCTCTGTGTCCTCCACCAAAACGTTATTGTGTGCCTTCTTCAGAGCTACTCCTTAGTGATTACCAGTTACGACACATTAGATGTACATGGAGCATTAGAGATCACAGGGCAACATCTGTTCTTAATTATAGTGGCATAAATTTAATAATCCCACTGACTTCAGCAGAGACACTAATGGTTTACAGAAATATAAATGAAACCAGGACTTGGCCTTTGCAGTCTATACCTTACATTAAGGCACATCTCTATCTTCTCCTTAAAACTAAGAATATTAGGAACAATGGAAGTATTGCTAAATCAGTAAGAAGGAGTACCATCTCTAAGTCACCAGCACGATACTCTTCTCCTTACAGTATACCCAGTCTTGGTGGATGTTAAAGGTTAACTGATCATTTACCAGCAGAATGTTCCCCCCTCTCCCCAGAAAATCCCTCTTCATCAGAATTCAAACTTTTGATAGGGACAGAGTGATTATTATGTCATTCTGATTGTCATTTCAATTTTTAATTTATTTATCTCAGTATAATACAAGGGTAAAAATCTTCAAGGTTATAAGACATTGTTATTTTCTCCAGCCTAAAGCATTAATTGGTCTACAAATCATTTCAGCATTTTGGATTGTTTCTCACCAAGTTCTAACATCGACAGTCAGAAATTTTAAGTCTTCCCGTGAAAAAAAGGATGTTTTCCCTTCATTTTATAGGGAATGTCTTTATCTAAATATTGTTAACCGAAGGATTTTTCTTAGAAGTCAGTCATGTTTCTATTATTTGCTAAAAAGGTAATTAGTTAGAATCATGTTTTCACAAATTGTCCTTTTAACCAGAATTTATCCTGTTCTATTTGTATATATTGTTGAAGTGGCAGGGGTGTGGGGTGGGGGGAGAAACATCAGCAACAGGAGATGGTATATTTGTTCAAATGAGAGGAAAAGCAGTAGGAGAGAAGAAACATGAGACCCCTAACACCACTGAAGCCCGTAAGGCTGACAGACTAGTATAACCTGCCAGCAAAAAGATGAAGAACAGAAGGAAGAAGAAAGACCACAAAGCTCCTGGCTCATGTTGCATGACTTACCCCTCAAAAGTCCACCTTTCCTCACTCAGCAAAGACATCACTTTAGCAAGACTCTCCTCCTAATTTAAGCACTGGAGATGCACGTGTAGGAGTAGGTGGTAGGAGCTCCTGTGCAGCTCTTGTAGACTTGAGAGCACTGGGTGAACCACCATCAAGGCCTCTCCAGCTGCACTCCCGCAGGGCAGGAGGGCTCACAGCACGGGGTGAAGGGTAAGAGAGGAGCGAGTCAGCACTGCCATTTAGCTTATGGGCTGATGCAGGGCAGCTGGATCATCCCTCAAGAAGCTACAGACCACACATTCCTGCTATGCTTGCAAAGGCAGGTATTAGCTGGAGGGCTTCAATACCGCAAGCCGTGAGCACTCTAAGACATTTTTGAGGAATTTACCTGGAGGGCTCAAATGCACCAAGGAAAAGCGCTGAGATGCTGCTCAGTCAGTCTCTAAAGACTCTTGTTCAGTCTCTAAAGAGCCTGAGGAACCGGCCCTCCAAGTTGAAGTTCAATTATAAAATCAATTTAGAACGAAAACTAGAGGCATTATGCAACCTATGTGAGTGGAAAAAGACTGGAGGTAGATGTCAGGCTGAAGCCTTTAATTTGGGCACGAATAGTATGAAGAATGGGAGGAAGTCATGCCAAAAGAGTTAGGACTTCTCTGTATTTGCTTGAAAGTCACAATACTATTTTAAATGCTATTCACTGTGTTTGTTTGAGGGGTAAACTTTAGGTATTTTATGATTCTTGCTCCTCTAAACTTGGCTGGGAAAAGTTACTGTCTTGGATTTTAGTTACAGTTGTGACATTCTTAAGTCCTGAAAACACTAAACACTTCTCTGTACTTTACAAAGAGTTAAAACGAATACAGGGAAGAAGAAAGTGTAAAAGAATTCTGCTTGATGCTGCTTAGCATCTCCTTCCTTCTTATTCAAACACAGAATGAAGAAAATACCATGACAAATCTTTTCTGAACCAGCTGGAGCTTTGTTTGGTGCAAGCTAGGGAAGAGATTTGGATCATTCCATGTTATTTCCATGACTTGTTGTATTTATCCATCTATCTAAATGCTTCTTGTCACCTGAGCACTTAATATTTGAGGATCTATTCTGAGTCCTTGTTGCAGATCAGCAATAACAGAGAGTTTATCTATGCTACAGGTTTGTTTACAGGTGGTTTTTATTACCATTTCTGCTTGGTATCTTGTAATCCCAAAACCAAGGATAATCTGTTATGTTTGTTCTAAGTAAAAAAAAGGTATATGCAGGGACTGCAGAGACAGATAATTATAGAAAGAGCACCATCTATTGCCAGGTAAAAATTATTAATGCTGTTTATAGGGATAGAACTTCAATGATGTGGAGACAGCTGTGGGATCTGGACCTATGCCAGAAGCCCAGCGAAAAGTACTCTGAATGCTTTTGGCCCCAAGATGAAGTGGTCTACATGATATGAATGTCTCAAGTTATGGCCCATAAAAAGTGAGGCACTGTAGCTTATATAGGGCTGGGAGGCTTTTATGCCAGTTCCTTTACAGGGGCCTGTTAGAAAGTGGGTCACGAATGAAAACTGAGTGACAGCTTGGTGAATGAGGGCGGTTGTGATGTTTAATGGGATATTGGGATGACATGGTGGGGGGAAAACGAGGCATGAGAAGCCCCAGCTGGCTGCAGGCAGCACTCAGCTCTGGGGCACGGTGCAGTGTGGCTGGTGCCCACAGTAGGTGCACAACGCTTTGGTTGCAGCAGTGGGTCCTGCCTCTCCGCCGGACTCAGCAGCTCAGGAGCAGCCTTGATCTGCCATGGACAGGGTAATGCCAGGCAGCCAAGGCCAGAGCTGGCTCTCTGTGCCATCCTCCATCACTTGGTGCAGACAAGCTCAGACCTACTCTCACTCTGCCTCTCAGCAGATGCTGATGAAGCCCCCGGACAGATCTGGGGTTTTGCCAGATTTAAATGTGCAGACGGGAAGAAGGGAAGGAGATAATTCCTCTGTGGCTGTTTGGAAAGACTGACTCATTCTAGGCAACACAAGTTGTTATGCCAAGCACTTCATAAATCATTTATTCAGCTCTCTGAATTTTCAGGACACAACCCTATTATTGGCTTAATGTCTTAATAAAAAAGAAGGGCAATGACTCTCCAGACCAGCTTGTGTGGCCTTTTCTGCTGCAAACAACAGAAAGGAGATGCCAAAGGACGCCAACAGGAATGAACGATAACTTCTTTCCCTTTCCTTCATAAGCTTTCCCATGTAACTGATACTGCCTGAAGACTTTACACACACACACACATACCAAAAAAAAAAAAAAGAATGTAAGGTTGCAGGGACACCTCAGTCCATCAGAAAGAGCATCTCAACACCTGCATGCAAGCTAATGACTCAGCTGCACTACACGTGCACTTGTGTCCCTTGGAATAGCACTTATCAATAGGCAGAAAGTCAGAAATACAGGGGCTAAAGGATGGCAGTATTTTTGTCCTCCTGCCTGGAGGCTTGTGCATGGAGATTGGAGTGGGGAATAAAGCAAAATACAGATATTGGTCCAAACCACCAGTGAGAAGTCAGCTGTTTATAGCAGGGGTGAGGAAAAACAGATCCTGTGTGGGCCAGGCAGCCAAGGGACCCCTAAAACCTACCAACTACTTTGCAGGTAGACAAGCACCAGATGGGTATGAGCAGGGGACAGATGGGGGATGTGGAGACGAGGGAAAGCAGGCAGTGCTCTGCGGAAGCTACAGGTTTGCTTGCCTGGTTCTTTGAGGAATTAAAGCCCCTCTGATCCCTGCAGTGACTAACTGTGAAGGCGGCTGTGCTGGGTTACTGATGCAGAAGAAAGGTGAAAAGCATGTTGCCGTGGGCACAGGGGAACTGACCGTTTTGTCCTGATACCCAAAACTACCATTTCCTGCTTTATAGTAACTGGAATCAGAGCTAGGAGCTTGCTACTGACATGCAGAACATACACCCAGGAATAACACCACTAAAAGCAACAGCAGGAAAACTCACTTTTTTTGGCTGCCTGGCTAGTTTTGCCTAGCCATGCAGTGGGTCCTTGCTGACCTCTTCTTTCACTGCTGCTAGAGGCTCCCTGCCAGCAAAGGATGGGGCCAGCCAAGTGCAGCACGTGAAAGGCAGTGCGGCATTTGTTTCCTTCCCAGGTCTTTCACGTTCAATGTTACTAACTGATTCAAAGGTCAAACTACTGTTTGTATGGTCAGGCATGGGATAAGAGAGAGAACTATTCTGCTTGATGATTACTACACTTCCCACAAGGGATATTATTATTATTATTATTATTACTGATGTTATTATTATTATTACTGATGTTATTATTATTATCAATTTAATGGATCTTGCACTGGTGAAAAGAATAGTGGACATGGTGTTTCACATATACACCTTCCTTGAAAGAAGTTGAGGAGTAGAAGTCCATTTGAATATAAATCAATCTCTCTTTAGTCTGTTGGTGCTAAACCACAGTACCTCATGTCTGTCTCTTCTGAGCCCACATCTCAGAAGATTTATGCAGCTTCAGTAAATGCACTCAGAGACTCTTTTTTTCCCCTCATTGGTACTGGGTTTGGAGGAAAGAAACACGAGTGCAAATAAAGGCAAGACAAGGCAAGAGTAAAAATATATGTGCTTTGGCTTAAGTATCTAAACCAGGTCAAGTACAAGAACCAAGCGAACTGCCATTATAAGCAGTGAAAAGTGATTTTTTAACCACTATATCACTGTACATAATCCAAAGAAGGATACTGTGGTGGAAAGATTATTTTATTATTTTGATGTATGAAGGCTGCATGAAGTCAGATCTTGTATTTCCCTTGAAACATACTGAATCTGAGGTAGAGTGGGATTAATCTACTTCATCTGCTCTGTAATCTAGTGCAACTTCTTTCTCTTTCACTCTCACCTTCTTTCTTCCTTCTTGATTACACAGTCTTATACAGCCTTTTTCATCAGTAGATAGTAAAGTGCTTGACAGTGATGAGGGGTGTTATAGTCTGTATTTACTGATAAGTGAACTAAGAGAAAATTTCTGGAATCACCCAGCAGCAGAGCTGGGAGTAATACCCAGCCTTCCAGTCCCTTCTTGGAGCCCCTCATCTACATCAGCTAATACAATACATTGTAAAGCAGTACAATGAAAATATTCAGACTCTCATTTCCTACCTATTGTATGTTTCACTTGCAATTGTATTATACAAACCCGATAAAGGTAACAGTAAATACTAATACCAAACTCTACAATGGGAAGAAAGGGAAAAAGTAAGAGTAAGGTGCAACTCAACCAGAAATATCCTGAGAATTCATAACTACTGGAAGTAGTACAGAGAAGTCCAAAATTTCTCCCCTGTCAAGCAGAGCAAGCTCCAGTCACACAATATTCATTTTGTTATTTGAGATTTGTAAGGAAACTTTTTTTTTTAAGCCTCAAGCACATGTGTGATAAAATAAGGGTGAATTTTCAGAACTGATTATTTGTTTGTTTAGCTACTTATTTTTCTAGACAACATTAAATAAAGCTTGCTTTCTGGTGGAACTCCAGGCTGGAGTGTCAGGATTCAGGGGAAATCGTAGAGAAATGGGAAAATGACAGCTGAATTCTCAGACTTATGCAGTGCCAAGTGCAGCAGTTCTGGGTGCGTGGTTGGCTTGACTGCTATGGAAGGAAATGCTAAGTAGGTGAGCTCAAGTTTTTAAATGAAAAGAGCTAAGGAAGCCATGCCTGAAAAGGGAAAATGAGTCTCATCTTTAATATCTGCGTTCATCTCAGCAGCAACATGTTTCCTAAATACCTATCCTGTGAGCTTCTAAGTGATATCTAACTTTGATAACAAACAACGGTGAAAGTCCTTCCCAGATGACATCCATCTGGTGACTTACCAGATGTGTATTGAATGTATGTTACGTTCAGCCTCATGAGAATTTTTAATCTTTAAAAGTAGTGCAATGAGATAAAAACCAAAAATCTTTACTTCCACATCACATTTTTCCATTTAAAAACAACAAAACACCCACACAAAATATTTGAAATACAAGAAACAAACCTATTTTCCAAAAGGATAGCTAGTCCCACATAGAGTTTAATTTTTGATAGATCAGTATCTCCAGATGAAAAATACTTGAAAGCTTCCTGGATGTTCCACCTACTGACCTGAGCCCCAGTGGTGCTGCACAAGAGCTGCCACCACAAACAGCTCCATCAGTGCAGTTGGGGGGCTCTTCTCAACGATGCCGAGAAGTCAGGGGGTCGGGGCTGTTCCCTAGCTTCCAGAGGTGTTGCCAAAGACAGGGAAAGGCAAAGCTGTTACAGAGACATACAGATGTGAAAGGGTGTGCTACATTAGTCTTCAGAAGACCTGTACTCACCTGCTGGCACTCCCCCAACTTCTTCTGATAGTTTGGGGAAGCAAATCAGCATGTTCGGATCTTTTTTCTGTAACGGAGTGTCTTAAGACTTCTCTTTCTCCCAGCGTTCATTATTAGCAGAATAATCTCATCCAGGCAGGACTCTCTCACCTGCTATCTGCTAGAGAGCGGGCATCCAGCGGGAAGGCCCTGACCTCGCCAGCTCTTTACTGCAGCATAAACAATAAAGACCAAGAGCACGGTGGGCTTCTTTTTCCAGGGCTGCCAACTCAGAGCCATTTGCCAGCACTGACTTTGTCTAAAAGGAGGAATACCAAGGCAACGATGGCATGAGCCATCAGAGCCCCTGGCACCGCGGGTGAGCACGGACCAGACCCCAGCAGGGAAGTTGGGTACTGACAAGTCCTCCAGGGAAACGTGGCCAGCAGTGGGCTTGGCTGGTAAGAAACGCGAGTGTGTGTGACACCCCAGCAGACCAGAGAGACTGCACGTTTCCAGAGGCTGGTGGCCCTGTCCCCATGCTCAGAGGGACCACAGAAAAGCTCACCCCCTCTCTAAAGCCACAGGGCATGTGACTTCCCCTGTTGTGAGGCACAATACAACATGGTATGAGTCAAGTGACTTGAGAAAGAGGAGGGATTTGGTTTTCTAAACTTGGTACATATTGCTTCCAGTGTCTAGATGTAGTGGAGCTCCTTCAGCTGCTGGAGGGTCTCTGTCAGGTAGATCTTCTGCTAGCAGAGTTGCCCTCTGCTCAGGTGGGCAAAATGCAGTCAGCCCCTTCTGAAGATCCAACAGTTTTCCAACAGCTCTACAGCCCAGAGTGAGGAGTCATCTAATTGGGGGCAATATCTTCTTAACCTTCTTCAGTTCATCCTTCTTTAGCAAGGAAGTTTCTGGGTCTGTTCTTCCTGCAAGTGACTTAGCAACTTTGCTGTTCATGGGCATGAAAAATCACCCCCCTTCATGGCAGGGGGAGGTGTGACCCGTTACATTTGGCATCCCCGACCAGGAAGGAAAATGGACAGAAGAGATATTTCACTAATTTCCAATTCTTCTGTGTTTCCCGTGGTTATCCAGTGCCCAGCACATTCAATGGCCGCTGGTAGGAGCAAAGTGTCGTGTTTGCAGTCTCGATGTCTTTCCTAAAGCAGGGCATCATGCAGCACAGTGGTCAACAGGCTTGGACCACCTCTGGGGGGAAACGTGGCAGCCATCTCAGTAGCAGTAGCAATAAAGGCAAATGTTTTAGGAAAGTAGTAACTCTCACACCCTTGTGTCTGCATGCTTCTCTGACCTACTCCATTAGTTCTCTGTGGGATATCTTTAAACACAAATGTGTTTTCACAGTGGAGCCAGCTACTCAGGAGGAACAGCACCAAGCTTGCAGAAAGGAAAGATCTCAGAAACAAAATCAAGTCAAGCTGATAGTTATGCTCGAACCAGAGGCATTTTCTGCTGCTGATGACTTGTTGAACTAGGAGGTAAGGAAGCCAAGGTCACCATCTGTAAAGAGAAGATGCAATTTCCCAGTCAGTCAAAGCAACTGCAGCCAATGCTCTTTCAGACCACAAGCAGAGCATCAGTGAACCTGCTTGCCATGTGCTCCTTGAATTCCTGCCCTAGTCTCCTCAAAAAAGCTTCCCAGTCTTTCAGGACTTCACCATAGGTAAATTAAGGAGAAAATCTTAGTGATCAAGGTCTTACCTCTGGACTAGTGCCCTGCTCCCATAAGCTGGAGCACAGCTGGGAATTACAGGGAACATTTTGGAGTAGAAAAGGTATTACCCTTCTCTTTGCTTTTTTTGCTTTCTTTTTCTTTTCCTTGAAACTTATCTCTCATTTTGAAGCCTAGTGGAGGTATAGAAAATGGGAGGGGAAAAGAAAGAGAGGGAGCTGCAACTAAGCTGAAAATGAATGGAAGGTTACGGACAAGGTGATGAGAATAAATTGTATGTCCAGGACTAGAAGAATTACAACATCTCTGCACGTCTTCAGGTCTTAAGGGACTGCATGTTTTCTGAAGGAATTCTAAAGAGATTGGAGGCTCAAATGGGGGAGAAATGAGAGCTTTGCAGTGAGAGGGCTTGAGCGTGCATGACCGTGTGCATCTGGCATGAAAATAATTGAGCCTTTCTCCCTCTGAAAAAGACTAAGAGGGGAGCAGCCCAGGCCATGCCTTTAGGGAAATCAGCATATGCACAGAGCAGCAACTGTGGTATCCTGGGCATCTGCTGCTTCCAGCAGGGAACCAGCTTACTCCTTTGGAGCTGCCCGGTAATTTTCTTTTTCAGACCAAAGCCTTCAGAGAGGAGGAGGATTTGGCAGGGCAAAAGAGCACTCTGCAAAGATTTGTTTTCTCAAAACTTGGATCTGACACTCATCCACCATCTAATGTGTTCAAGTATTTCTCTCACCTCCCATAAGCAATGCACACACATAATACTTTTGCTACTCCTTTTCCCAGTATTACTGTTTATATGAGGATTGCAAGGCTCTTTACAAATAAAGGCTCATATCACCATGGGGAAAGGTTAGAATCCAGGATAGATGCTGTTCTTTCAAGGGCATACAGCTTTAGTGCAGCAAGATCAAAACTTGATACCAAATTTCAGGTTCTCTAAGCCTGCTCCAGCACATCACTGTGTGTGCAACCTGCAGCTGCAGCCTACTTTGAATCAGAAATAAGCCAACACCAAACACCCTCTGGCAAACATTTTGAAATTCTGTTCATGACGAAGTGGTTTGAACTGGCCTGGGTTTAATAGTCTCTGCAGCATTTTCACAGGTTTAAATTTTATTTCCAAAGATTATCATGGCACCAAAAAAAAAAAAAAGGTTTTGTTTCTTTTATATGGGAGAACAAAAGTTTTCTTATGTACTTAAAGACAATCAGCAAAGTGGTCCCAAACCTGCAGGACCAAAGGTCCCAGAACCAGTTGTTCTGGGAACTTCTTGAAAACTTGTTCAAGAAACTTCTTGAAAATAACTACACAAGCAATCCAGTGCTCTTTGTCACATAGGCATGGTTTCAAGAGCTGCAAAAAATAACTAACAGCCGAAAGGTCTGGGCTGATCCCACTGTTAGTTTGACAACTTCCCAGATTGCAAATGTTGTCAGCAAGGCAAACTGTCTAAAAATTCACCTTTTTCTTGTCAAAGACGCTTTATTCTTTACCTGACGCCCAAAGACTATATAACTCTTCTGGCTTCCTATGTGTCTGGAAGAATGTTCAAGTTACTCCTGTACTCGCCCCAGGCTCTGTTTGGCACTTCATCCTTCAGGGAATAGGGATGGAGACCCATCATGGCCACAGCTGAAGGAAAGCAGCCAGCTGCAGGCTCCTTGCTGCCATCAGGCTTTTACAGCTAGATGGGGATTGAAATGATTTCAGTAGTGTTCTGGTTTTTTGAGGTGCCTTGGGAATAGGAAGTTTGGAATGAAGTTGCTATTAGTCTTCTCTTCCACCCTACCTTTTATTTTGTCCTTAACAGACATTAAAAAGCCATCCAGTGAGAAACTCTACACCTGTATGCAGCAGATGCCTGAGTTTCCAGCACATACCCAGCAGCTTTCATCTGGACCTGCACTCCAGCAAGGAGAAATACCCACCCATGTATTACTTGCCAGGTTAGAGGGCCCTAGCTTTAGGTTGGTGATTTCCACCTGCCTCTGAAAACATGTGCCAGGCGTAGAGGCACAGGAGAGAGGCTGTGAGACACCCCCCGCACACACACACCTGTAGGAAGAGAAGTTCAGCTGTCTTCTCTAAAGTTTCTTGAACCTCTCTGTGCCTCAGTGTGTGCACTGGGGTTCACCTGGGAAGCAAATACCCTGCATTTGTACACAAAGGAGTGAGAAACAGCTTCAGTCTGTAAACCTGAACCCTACAGGAGTGGTTTCCTTTGTGATATACAGTATTTGTTTAACTAGACCCCATCAGCAGGGACCCTGCTGGAGCATGATGCTGAGTCTTGGCTGAACACGAGTACCTCCAGCAGATAAGCGGTCATGAACACTCACTCCATGCCCCAAGCAACAGCCCTTCGTTGCTGCTGCTGTCTGTGTCTCAGTGCCTGTTTTTACCTTAAAATTTATGGTAAAGGTTTTTCTCTTTGCCCAGAAGTCCTGGAAACTGCTGCTTCTTCAGAACAAATGAGAATATGTGGAATGCAACCAGGTTTTGGTGAAAAACTTTCTCACCCCAGGTGCCAAAGTAAGGAGAAGAAAATCCATTGGTAAAGTGACAAATAGGAAAACAGAAACGTGGGATTCTTTGGAGCAGTGACAAACTTGCAGCATTGCTCAAATGTAGGAGTAAACCCCCATAGAGGGATCACACGCCCTGTTGCTGGAAGGGCTCCGGAGCCCCCACAAAATGACTGCTGTCCTACAGGGAGTATCAACGCAGCTGGGCAGCTCAGGATTGTATCACTAGAGCAAGTGGGCAGAAGAAGCTCTGAGGGCTCCATCCCACTCCCGAAGAACCCACAGTTGTTTTCAGCCTGCATTGAGGCACGCCTCTGTTTTCACCAGCCTGAACTGACCTGACTTCTCTTAGACTTGTAGCTTTATGTCATAAGCCCCTTTCTGAGCAGTGACTGGAAATTGCCTTTCTTCCTCTAAGTGTACATGCCCTGCAGAGCCATGCTGGGACAGGGAAGTTTAACCAAGTCATGCAGAAGCAAAACAGCTTGCACCGGAGGGGCAGAGAGCTCTGTCCCAGAACACCCTGGCATCTGATGGCTCAAGCATTTTTTTACTGTCTTGGAGAGAGGAATTCAGTTCCTTCCTCTGCCTAGGGAGGTTTGTGTTTGTTCCCTGCCTTCAGCAGGACTGCTCTGACGATCAGCCTAGAGCAAGCTACAGGGACCTAAGGATTCCCAATTTCCAACCAAGCAATGGCTCCGTTTGCATCCTCTGATGAACCCAGCTGGCATCAGCTTGCAGGAACAAACCTTCCTCCTTGCAGAAGCAATTTCTTTACTGAGGAATTATCTCACCTTCTCTTTAGCGTACACATTGAATTTCAAGTACTGGTATTAAAAGACGTTTCACGATCAATCTGTACCTGGAAATCATGGTCCTAGCTGCTAATCTATGCCCCTACTGTCATTGCAGTGAAGTAGGTATAACTCTCTACTGGTGCAAAATTGCAACTGCAGTGCCAGGGGGGCCCAAATTGAATCAACTGTCTATACTTTGTCTTCCCTTTTACTTTATAGAAAAACGGGATTTAATGCTCTACTGCACAAATCAGGCTCTTCAGGTCTGCAAAGCTCTCCAAAACAGAAATTAATGATAACACTTTTCATCCTTAGATATCAAAGTGCTCTGTGCAGGTGGGCGATTACATCGTTTCCTCCATTTTAGCAATGGAGTAACTCTTAAATATATGTCTCTCTGATCTTTTGAAGACCAGATACCAGGTAAATTGCAGAAGAGCTAAATCTCCTAATTCCTAGTCTGTGCTCTGTTGACTGACACTGTAAAAGCTAGAGGTGGGAGGCTGGAGAAGGGAGGAAGAGGTGAGGAGAGCTGAGACTACACCTCAGGCATTTAAATCAGTCTCCAAACAGTCAGGAAAATATACTCTGCCAGTGTGCCCACAAGCACTAAACGGCAGCTGAGTGCTTTCAGAGAGTCTGAAAAACATGGGCACAGCCACCATTTATTGGCAATTCAAACCAGAAATGCAGTGTGCAAGTGAACTTCTTGCCACTTTGTAATCGAATAGCACTTTTTAGCAGTTCTATGACCAAGAACACATGAATTTTAATAATTGCTTCATTCACGCCCTCACCACTGCATATTAAACTCAGCCCATTTAAAAGCCATTAATTAATCGTTTATTACTGATTACACTTCACAATGGCATCCCAGATTGCTCCTCTGGTGGTGGTAGAAAACACATCATGGCAGTCCCTTGCTTCACATTCAAGAGGCCAGCACATCAGCTGTCTCTAACAGCTCATTACTCACCCAGAAGTGCTCCTGTGCCTCTTTATTATGGCAGCAACTCTGGAGCTCAGGGTAACATAAGCTCATCCATGGTAAAACTCCATTCCTTAGGATGTGTAATATGGCTGTGAAACCCTCAGCCAAGGCTGGAGGGGGTGATCAGGCAGGGCTGCTTGAAACCTGCTGCAGGACCAGACGAAAGTGTGATCTCTTCCAGGGCTGGAGAAGCATGATACTTTCCTCTCTGGCCTTCCCTGGAGACACATGGAGAAGTGAATGCTCCACTCATGCTAAAGGTTTGTTCCAAAGGCCATTTTGTTTCAAAATTTCCTGGACTGTTTTGAACCACTAATTAAAGCAGTTCCACCTCAGTCACAAATTGTCTGTTCTACCAGTATGGGTCCATTTCTGGTCTAGAAATTTCTTCTTAAGCCATCTGAAATAGCTTCCTGAGCTTGCCTTTTCCACTAACTCTTCAGATTGCCTGCAAAAACTTCTTTTCCCCTTTGTTTTTTGCTCTAGCACTGGTCCCCCCTTGCTCTGTTCTAGTCTTTGTGAATTATTCACCATCCAACATCCTTCACACCACCATTTCCTGTAATTTATAGTGTCTACTATGTTGTATTATTTAACACTGAAAAGCATTTCAGGATCCAGCTTGAGTTGTATCAGGAAAGATGTAATGAATTGTGTTGTGTTGTTTAAAACCCTAGCCAATAAAAAGGAAAACTATTAATAGCTTAATGGTTGTTGTCTTGCTAATGTCTCAGTCTTTTGTGTTCACAGCAAGCTTGTCACGTTTATTCCACTGCAAAGAGGGCAGGAGCTTTTAAACTTGTTTGCCTCCTCTCAGGGAAATTGCTTTTTTCTTTTCAGCTAACACCACATGCTTGTTAATGGAGTATTAATAATATCCATGTGAGAAGCTTCTTCCGTCAGACAGTGAAGTCCACTAAATAATTTCTAACAAAGCCTTAATTGTAAATCCTAAGTGCAGAAGGGAAGGCCACAGCTGCTGGCAGTTTATTCAGCTTTCATCATAATGTCATATCAGACTAAATTATTGAAGATGACTGGCAATTTATGTATCTCCTCTCTAAGTCAAATAAGCTAGAGTTCCCTTCACTGAGTCACACCTCACTGCGTTTATAAATCTAGACTAACAATCCAACTTGTTTGCATACTATAGAGAGTGAGATGTGTGTAAAATACAGTTTTATTTGGCAGGTATGGAAGAACAGAAGCCTGTTCCAGGCAGAAAGCATAAAGACTAGGTCAGCACCTCTCGCCTGGTGAAGGACAGGTTGTCCACAGCCTCTTAACCCTTTTGATTTCAATGACTGTATGACTGACAGGATAGGAATTTGCCTAACATTGTGTGATAATTTTGTTGGATTACTCTGTCCTTACACCAGAGTAAGACAGAAGGTAATTAAGTTCATTACTTTCTATTTAAAGGAGAAAACAAGAGTTATAAACCCAGACTAGTTTCTATATTGAGTAACAACCTACCTTTCTATTAATTGTACTATGAAGTTCACACTGGTTATGTTTTAAATACACGAAGTTCAAACACCTTCTGGAGCTAGATCAGGTATCCTCTGTGCTATGGCTATGAAAGTTGAGTGTCACTGACTTCTGTTTTGTATTCACATTCCAAAATGATTCATTTAAAAACCAGGATAAAAACAGTGTATTATTCAGGAGTGAGTAATAGCTTTCACCAGACACAGTGACGGCTGGATAGGATACATGGGTTTTTTTACACACCATGTAAACATTTGATACAACTCCAGGTCTTCAGTAAAAGACTTTACTGAGAGGAGAATAACAGACTTTCAAACTCAACTTCTTAATGAAGATATCTATACACAGAACCTACATCCCTACTTAGGCATCCACATTAAGTGATTTCATTTTTCAGAAAAGCAGGTCACACTGGACCTGATTTTGCCTCATAGCTTCTGAAATCAAACTGCTTCTGACACGCCTTGTAAAGATGTTTTATGGTTTTATTCAGCTATTCACTGCTTTCATTGGAAGCAGTTCACATCAATATTTTTAAATAACTTGCTCTTAAAGTACAAATCTAACCAACCTAGTCTGAAAACCTCACCCTTTTTATACGACTTTTTATTGGGAACATGAGCTCAGTTTTTAGTCTCTCTGTAACAGTAATACTCATCCCATCAGGAAGTTGTGATCTTTAATTCCTTAATAATATTATGCATCTGGTTTTGCGTATTTTGGACTACAGTGAATTCCTTTTCATTCCCTTGCTAATATGTCAGCCTTGGTTTTACTACCCCAATTGTGTGTCAGCTTGGTTAGCTAAGTTCAGTTAAATTATGAAAGATTGCTCATTATAATAAGAGCACACCACCTAATATTTACCTTACCTTGGTGCTACTCTTGTTTCTCTTGCTAAAGCCAAAAGGCATAAAGTGTAATTAACTGATCAGTATTTTCTCCAGGAAGAATCTTGTAAAAAAATATTGTAAATCTATTAAAACATCTTAAATATATTAAACCAGGGTTAGGAATGGGAAAAGAAATTACAAGAAAACAATGTAAATCACTGCTTTCCAGATGGACCTCAGAATTCAACTTCATGTAGAATATCACACCTGAGCCCTACATTCGAAAAAATGAGACAAATGGACAGAAGAATAAAGTGGATAGGAAAAAAACAACTAAAGTCCAGCACACGATTACACTAGCAATAGCGTGCATTAGAAAACTGATAATTTCTTACTGTTAAAGCTTTCCTTACCAGATTATAAGAACTGGGGACAGATTAACCCAGCATTATCCCCAGTAGAGCAGTAAGGAAGGAAATTACAAGATAATGAAATCCACAGTGAAAAGTAAACAACACAAGCCCAGGTAGGTACATTGTCTGCAGTTTTTGTCTATGGGACTGCAGGATATTATTGATTATGTAGTACTAGGCTGAGAAAATGAAATGAGGCAGCAAATTGCAGAATCGGTTGGTAGCTACCCCAAGCAGTCCGAGCCCTCTTACCGAAAGGCATCCCAGCAGGAGATTTTCCCTATGTAGTTTCTCATCTCTGTAAAGCTGGTAGTTCTCCAGATTTATAATGCAAAATTCTCAGGCAAATGCTTGATGGAAAAGTGCCAGGGCATAATGGTTTATGCAGCCATATGTCTGGCCAGTTGGTTTGTGGTTGATTAAAACCTGACAGTTTGTCTATTTTTCCTAACTAAATAGGCCAGTCTAATAAAAGCTATTACTCATCTTTCCATCCTGGCCTTTCTTGTACCTGCACGCCATCCCTTACTGTCTCTGATGTGTGTTAGCATCCCTTCCACTACGATGCACGCCTTGGATGAACTGGGACACATCCCTGTTGCTGCTGCTGCTGCTAAGGATTTTGCAGCAGCACAGACCAGGACTGCTGGAGCTGTTGTGCTTTTCCCAGCCTGTAACTACCTCCTTGCCTTCCTGATGTGCACCAAAGAACAGGGGCACAGGGAAACATTGTCATTGTGTATTCAATGTAGTAGAGAGGGATTGGGGAGTTTCTCCTTGATCAGAATATGAGTCCTCCCCCAGTGGCCCTCTCTGCCTTCTCTGCCTTGGAAGCCACTCCAATCCCCATGTCCTCTACAGAAAACAAAAATCCTGGAGATTTCTAGAAAAACGAAGGCTTGGATGAACCATCATGTCTTCTCAATCTTATCCAATTCCTTCACAGGCAGCACACAAAGAATCTTTATCAGCTCAAGCATAAATGTAAATGTCACTCAAACAGGTTATAAAGCAGAATCATAAACACTGAGGAGTGATGGTGGTTAAACCTTTACAACTGTGCTTATGCCATGCCTGGGAAGTCAGGGAATAAAAAATATTTTTCACCAGAAATTTTGTTCATACAAAATTTCAACATAAGGCTGGGAAGATGCTCAGTCTGTAGTAAATGCAGTTTGTTAGTTCCTGTTCTGAAAGGCATTAAGGGAGGGGGCAAAGAACAGCTCCCGACATGTCGCTGTAAATCTTCTAAGCAGCCCCAGATACAAGCAATTGTGAAGAGAAACCAGAGACAGTGAATGCTTGTCAACTGTTATACATACCTAGAAATGTTGGGAATCGGCTATTCAATCTACTTCAAGTTATGACACTCAGAAAGTGAAGTGATACTTTAGTCCACAGAGAATCACCACTTTGTGATATTGTGCAAATAATATTAGCACAAATATGTGCCATTTTATGATGACGACCCTCAGTGTAGAGTTGCTTATATCAACAATTTTCTAGTATATGTCCATCTATCATTTTACATTGTCTTCATCTCTATACCTGAAATGAGCCTAGAAATCAGTACAAGTAGTAAGCTATGTCATGATGCATGAGATTCAAGCAACCCAAATTGCAAAAAATTCCACCGTGTTATCTTAGGTTCTCCAATCCAGCAGCAGAAGGACAAAAATGAAGCAAATGCCAACATAATAGCACCTAGGCTTCTTCCTGGGTGGAAAGGAAAGAGCACTGATATGGTTAAAAAGGAATTATATTGCAGCTGTTCAGAGCAACAAAATTATCATGACAAGAAGAACTGGCACTTTCACTGGGAGCTGGCTGGGGGCTGGCAGGTTTTCAAAAAGGTATCTAGTTCAAGGCCATATGTTACAAGCTGTCTTTAGAGAAGTATTATAGGTGGAAGAGATGTCAAGAAAACTGAAGGACTTGGCAACCTATATCCGGGGGAGACCTTACACACTGTACAGAGAGCACTCTGATGCGACCTGGAGTAATGCACGCTTACTCAGCCGGTGTCAGTGAAAGGCGTCAGCAAAAATTTCAGCCCATGGACCTGGCTATATGGTCACTGCACCAACACACCCAGAGTAGGCAGATTTAGCTGCACCTTGTCTGTATAAAGTCCTCAATGCCATACAGCAAAGGCCATTTCATAAAGGAAGAATTGCTCCTTAACACCTGAAGTATCTAACATGTTTTACAGCAACTGTGCCAAAGATTTCTACAATCATGCTGGTTCTTGACAATATAGGCTGCTTTCTGCAAAAATCTGGATACCAGGGAGTTAAGTAGACAGTATTTAACCAGCAGCAACAAGCTATTTAGTTTATTTTTATGAAAACATAGCATTACATGCTATTTCTAGGTAATGTGAAAAGTCCTTGACAAGCTATATGAAGTAGAAAAGAGCACAGCAACATATTAATTTTAAAATGGTGGTGGAAAGCAAGTTGCTAGAAGCTGGTAATGCAGTCTGCTTTTCCTTTCAGTGAGACACTTGAAGAGACACCTGTTCCTCTTCTGCACTGAGGGAGCAGCCTGCAGAAGTCAAACCGTCATCTTCCCCAGCCAGCGTGCTTCACTGCTCCCCCTCCCTGAAATAAAAAAGCCTCTTCTCCTACTGAAAAAAAAAAGTAGCCTTGGACTGAGTGTGATGGGAAGTAACGCTTGTGCGCCTTACTGCATTTCTTTAATTCAGTTCTTTCTCTTCTCCATGAAGAGAGGAAAAAAACCCCAGAAAATGTGAAAGATGACATTGCAGGTCAATTCTGGGTGAAATCTTTAGGATTTTCTGATAGATAGCATTGCCAAAACCACCTGTTAGTATATCAGTAATGCCTGGTGATACATTCATTTATTGACCTGGAAGAATGGACCTGTGCCTTAAGCCTGAGCTCAGGACACTGAAGTTTAATTCCCTGCGTTTGCTATGGCTTTCTTACCGTGACCTTCATCAAGCCATTGAATTTCTCTGTGCTTCATTTCCCCATTTATAAATGATGGCTCCTGCATATCACTAAAGATGCTCTTGTGGAACAAAATTGGGAAAAGGTTGTACCAAATAAATACTAAATAGAAACATGGAGAGTGTATATGGGCCAAAATAATATTATGTGACATAGAAAGATCTAGAAAAAATAAAAGCGAACTCCAGACCTGATTCAGCTCTCCTGGATACAAGTCTAAACCCAGACTTAATTTCCCAAAGACATTAATGTTGGGATAAGAGTAGGCTTGCACAGCCACTAGTCAGTATCTGCGTGGGGAAGGGGGCTAAGGAGATGTGGAAATGATCATGCCTGTTACAGGAGATTTACAAGAAGATGACAAGACAATGATGAAATATGTTGATTATTTAAGCAAGGACACAAAAGGGCCAGTAGTTATGGAAGAAAACAGCAGCTACAAGAGAGAGAAAGGTAGGATCAGATTAAATGACAAAAAGCAGGGAAAATCACAATAATACCAAAAAGATGTTGTCACTGGGCTCTGATAGGTGGTATACAAAGTTCCAAAATAAATTCAATGTTGCAGGAGGAAGTTGTTCTCATTTGGAGGGGGTGGGAGAAGGAGGAGTGTTTTGGTTGAAAACCCAGGTGTTTAGATACTGTAGTGCTGCCAGGGAGCCTAATGAAGGCTCTAATTGAGGCACCATGTCATCTCCATGTCTATAAATCATGATGTCTGGTTATTATATCTCTCCTGCAGCACTCCAAACTCTCCTCCTGGCAGAGGGAGGTAGCGTGTTGCAGATCTCCTTCCCACAGGCTTCCAGCAGGAGATGAAGTCTGGCTGTGGAGCGTATGTCGTATATGAGAATGAGACAATGAGTCAGCTGAACTGTAGTTCCCTTGGGACACTCTGTGGTTTACCCAGCTATAGATTTCTTCATAGAAAAATTTCAGCCGCGTCTTTTCCATCACCCACCCACCCCACCCCCAGCAAAAATAGAATTTTCTGTGGAAGGCAACACTTCAGTCTTGGGTGGACCAGGTTTAATAATCTGATAATTTATTTTAATAGTATCAACCTCAGCTCTTGGTTTCCTTTAGGTTCTTCTTAATTTTTCATCCCCTTATCATTTCTTACCGGAGTTCCTATAGTGTCTTTGTTGTGTCTTTAGCTATTGATTTTGCAGATTAGCAAACACAGTGGCTGATCTTCATTTCACACTGGGGCAAATGGAGCGCAGCGCTGCAGAACTCATTGAAGATGCATCCACTTGTGCAA
The DNA here is from genome assembly GCA_035590275.1 of Ibycter americanus. Lineage (NCBI taxonomy): Eukaryota > Metazoa > Chordata > Aves > Falconiformes > Falconidae > Ibycter > Ibycter americanus. Next base: position 16,117,788 of record JAVJGI010000035.1, read on the forward strand.
AGGTTTTCCACTTGCATTTGTTTTTCATCATGTTCTTTCAGAGCTGGGCCTCTATTTGGCAGAGGCACTGATAAATAGTCTTGAGCTAAATAAAACTCTTTGAACAGAGTGACCAGTCCTCATCCCAGCCTGAACACACAGCAACTCTGTAATAAGTTGGTACGGAAAAAAAACCCGCAACTTCTAGGTCCCACTTCTGGCCCAGCCGTGACAGTCCTGATGTGGCAGAGACTCAACTTTGAGTGCAATTCTTTCATCCCATTATTTCATCGCAACTAATTAGATACAACAACATGCAATGCCTGTCTTAAAGACCTATAGTAAGTTTAAGCCTTAGACTCTCACCAGGTCTGAGGTCAGTCTAACCCCCTGTCTCTTCTTGAGACTGCTTCTCTGTTTTACCCGTGTGTTGTCTGCTTTTCCCCTGTAGAATGCCTCAAAATTCAAATTGCTTTGGAGGAATTCATCCACACCTCCAGCAAAAAGTCTTACCTATTGAGGGTGGGAACCACCTCTCTTAATTGCAACCATTTTAAAGTTAGACAACTCTCTAAATAACCTGGCTGAGACAGAAAAAAGCACTTCAGGAAGCAAATTCGTCAGTCATGTACTAGGTTGTTCCCTCTCTTCACTGTCTACACAAGCCTAGATGGTGACCTCAGACTAATTTTTAAATGTCTGATATTAAGAAAAATTAATCCTACCTGTGGCATATGAAGGCATGGACCCCAGGTGAGATCCCCCATTGCATACATAAGTGCTGGTTATATACAATTGCTCATCCACCCAAGTTCTGCTCTGGAATGTGCCTACATGCAGAAAGCACCTTTGCAGCCAGCTCACACTCCACCAAGGTATTCACTCCCTCCATGCTCATCCCAGATGAGTCAGATTTAGTGTTAGTTGTTTCCTCACTACATTTTAAGGCATAATCACTCTGCAGCCTGGCACCCAGACAATGAACAAAGCCTTTTCTCAGAAAGGGCCCTTGCACTACCCATTAAAGGATGGTAGAAAAAAAGACTAAAGCTCCACTTCCAAGGTCCTACAATTTTTTCCTCTGCCTGGGCTGTCCATGTACAGGCTGTTGCTGGGACCATTGATCACTGTCCCCTCTCTCTGCTATATTCTGGGCCTTGCCATCACCTGTGTATCCTTTTCTCCTGTTTTTCCTTTCTTAACCCTGAGGTGTCCCATGTTGCTCAGGACTACATGAAGCCCATGTTCCTCCGAGCACCTGCCTCCATGCAGGTCATAGCCATCTCTGTTCAACTCTGTTGAGATGTTGCAGATTGAAAACTATTATGCTTTTGTAATAAGTTTGACATCAAGGGACAGCCCTTGAAGTTTTTCTTTAGAAAACAAATGCTAGCTAAAAGTTAATAAACCATAGAAAGGGACAACTTTTAGTAGCTGCAGTCCATCTCTGGGATGGTATTACCAGTCTATATGACAAACCTTACTTATGTAGTAGCTAACGTTGAATGACTTTTCTTCTGTAAATATCTAATGTACTAAGACTCACTCTCCATTCCACTGTGCTGCAACAACTCTGCAGAGTAAATATAGCATAAAACCAGTATAAAAAAAAGGTAAAAAAGGCTCAGTTATCTGGATTCTGGTCCTACGGCTCCCTGTGTGCACTGAAACTGAGATTTATTTTGGCATACTTGAGACCAGGTCTGTTCTGGTTTATGGTGTGAATGTTTCAGCAAACTATTGAATAAATATCAAATATATTTTTCTGATTATTTATTTTCTTCCCTTCACAGAAATCCTTATTACTATTCATAGGCCTGCTAGCAGCTCACATTTCCGGTTATTCGCTTGTTTGTTAGTTAATGATTAAATGTAGCTGAAAAGTTTTCATTCTGGGGCCCTGTCGATGGCTGTGTGACAGGCCAGTGCATTCTCCTCCCTTCCTTATTTCTCTTGGTCTCTCATGCTCTGAGGTTTTTGGTACTAAAGCTTTCCACACTCTGCATTAGCAGTCCGCAGGTTGCTTTGAAAGCTGCTGGCAACTCTGCCATCATCTTTCAGCTTTTCTCTTTTGCATCCTTCAGCAGTGGTGATCTGTAACAGTGACTGTAATTAGAAACCACTCTTGGGCAGTGTGAGGTTGCAGGGTTTTGTTCTTTTGGTTTTCTGCTCTGAAAAACTCACATGTGCTGGTTTCAATAAAAGAAGCTCACCTTCTTCACTGCAGTATAACAGAATTACATAAAAATGTAGTTCAAATTTATTAGTGTGAGTTCAAACGTATGTAATGCATTTTTGAATTTTTGAATGTGTGTGTGTCACTCTGTATCTTTAGCCATACAATGCCCACAGTTCTATTTGTGGATATTTAAGGCAGCAGCAGGTAGACCGGGTGCTGTGATTTTGGGCCAGTTCAATGAACCTCTTTTGAAACTGAGAGCGATTTCCTTCTGCATTTGGTTTCCTTTTCACACCACAGGTTGGTCCCGAGCCAGCTTGCTCTTGCCTGTTTGGGTGAAATACAGCAGTTGTTTTTCCCAGGAGCAGCAACCAGCAGAGGCGTGGGACACCAGCACCAGCCGGCAGGACCCCAAAGCACGTGGGTGGGAAACCTCCTGTGCTCTGAACAAGGAGCAGGGTCTCACACTGCCTGCTGCCACCACTCAGGAGGGACATGGGCTAATATCCATGCTGCACACTTTGCTTTTCATGGGATATGCCTAGCAGGGAGCACCACAGGGCTACAGCACCTGAGGCTGTGATTTGGTTCTGCAGCCCCAGATGGATGTCTCACTTTAAAGATGGGACCTAATGGTGCTGGCCTGTTTCTGGGCTCAGGGCCCAGGCAGGAGAGCTAAAGGGCATCTGCAACAACACCAGGGGTGCTAATTATGTACAGGGTAGTTGGGCTTGAAAGGTGCTAGCTGTCCCCTTCCAGAAATGCATTTTCCCTTCACACAGAAGCATTGTGCAGACTCCACTTCCAGCCTGCCACACTCCAACTGCACCCCTGTATGTTGTATTAGGGGACCTGTGTTTTCCAAAAACTGAATTTTCACAGGTGAAAGTAGATGCCTCCAGTGCTCTTTTGAGGACATCCTGAAGGAAATGGCAGAGGCAATTTACCCCTGAAGTCCACAGGTGAGACAGAAAAGGGAGTGGAAGCTGTGACCTAAAAGCCTAGGATCTGCCTCCTCCAGAAGAGGACTCTTGCCTGAAGCTGACTCCATCTATGCCACCAGTACTGTGGGAAAAGAAGGAAGTACAAGGGGGCACATTGCATGAAAGCTGGGTGCCAGAAGATTAGATTGCAACTGGGCACGTGCTGTATGATGTAACCATTTCACTAAATACAAAGACTGCAGAGATGCAAACAGACTGAAGCTATAAAAACAAACTGTGGTATTGACTATCGCTGGACATTATACATGAAACTTCTGGGGATTGAGACTGGATGGATGGAGAAAGGTCTGGGGCAGGTGAGGACATGGCAATGCTTCACTTCACATGTGAACAATACCAACATTGCCATCTTGTGAAGAAGAAATGGTGAGCTAAGAATTTAATGATTCCCCAAAACAGACTTCAAATCCACCCCTGAACACAGGGCTGAAATCCCACTCTGAAATGGATGCAACCATGAATGAGTTTACTTTGAACACATGGTTCTTGGCAGATGTCCTGTCATCCTTAGCTCATGAGGAGCTTCCTTTAGGGATCTGTGAGTGCATTTGATGTGAGTGTATCAACTTGAGTTGTGGAGGATTCAGCCTCTTCACACGTGTGGGTGTTTGCTGATGACTGCTGGAAGGGTCTACAGGATTCATGGTTCAAGGTGTTCAGCTCTACCTGGTGGCTCTAAACTAGCATAACGCAACTGATTTTGTTTGACTTCAGTCCTTCCCAGCTGGTCTCAAAACATCTGCTCTCTGTGCTCGCATCTGTAGCACTGCCTGAAACAACACCTTTTGGGATTTGTGTGCTGTCATTTTCCGTTGTTTCTTGCAAAATTTCTGCTAATCACAGTGGCTAACTTTGTCCTGGTGGTTTTTGGAGCAGTTTTTTGGTGCATTTTGTTTGCTTGTTTCCACTGGGCAGGGATGAAGACACAGAAGATGCTCTGGGGCTGTAAACAAATCCCCACTCTGATGCACAGACTGTGTTTGTATCCAGGTTTTTGGCTCAATTGCCTACTTCAAATCCGTGTAGGGATTCTCACATGCTGGGTGATGTTCTGTTTTGTCCAAGTTAGGGAGACAGGAGAGAGCATAAAATGCAAGTGCAAATCCCAACCTGCTCACTTGGCCCCAAATCTCGTGAATACTTGAACCAGAGTTTTTTCCGTAGCTCCTTCCCTAGACACCAGGCTTGCATACAGGCTGAGCCCTGAGGCGTTGTGTGGTGAAGAGCAATGAAGTGCACTATGGAAAGACTTGCCACCTGGAGCATCCCAAAATCTTGACTTTGAGCTGGGCACTTTCTCAAGTGCTTAGAGTACCTCCTGCTTCCCAGTCAGTCCCAGGAGCTTCAAGATTCCTGATGTCTCTGGGAGAAGTCGGGTCCCCTAGAATGTCAGGAGGCAGAAAGACTGAGTTCGCCCCCTTTGTTCACCATCTGAAGTGTTACCAAGCAGGCCTGGCTCGTGTAATCCCACCACAGTGTGAGCACATCCACAGGTCCCACCCCTGTGAGCCAGGAACAAAATCGGGGGAGGATTCAAGGTAATACCTCTTCATACCAGGTTAGACTACAGAGCAGTGGTTTGGAGCAGTCAAGCAGTGATTGAGTGATCCCTCCCCATGCTGCACCTACCATCCCAGTGTTAAATTAATCCCATTTACTACTGAGGGCATGTAAGAGTCAGAGACCATCATGCTATCCGTAGCACCACAGATGAAATCTCCCTTCAAAGAGAAGCTATTGCGTAGCTAAGTCAGGAAGCGGTCCAAGCATTGTCTAATGACAGGTGAGTCGATGTAAGACTTGCTGTACACAAAGCAGAGGAAGAAAGGATTGAGATCTCTGTGGAAACAGGTTTTTATCTTGAATCATGGGTGATAACTTTCACTTTATCTTGTGCAGCTCAAGTAGTCACAGAGTATGTGTCCTTTACTAAAGTCTGACCTTGCCTGAGTGGCTTTCTGCAACAGAGCCCGACTGGACAGCAGCATGCTGCTGAGACAAATAGTTGTGTTAGGGTTTTTGTGTTCTTTTAATTTTATTCAGCCACTCTTTGTGCTTATGTTATTGACTAGTGTAAAATGGGCTGGTAGAATGTCCCCTATTATGTATAATTCAAATAAGTAACAGGGGTCTACTAACCTGATGTGTAATGCCTTGCATTCCCTGCCATGGGAGTCTGAATCAACAGACTTCTGCACAGAAATGAAAAGAGATGTAACGTTTTTCACTCATCTCAAAAGGTTATTAATCTTCTCCAAAAGCAGCAGCCAGCATTTTCCAAAACATGCAGTGATTTAGGGCAGCAGGATTTTTGGTACTTTCCTTTAAAAGGACCCTGATTTTCAGAGAGCGCTTGACACCTGGCAGCTAAAAAATCATCCTCTTTTATGGGATTGCCTATTTTAGACCCCAAAATACAGACCTCTAAAGACCTCTAAGTATTTGAAAATTTTGAGTAGAGGATTCACCAGACTAAGGACACCAATGTTTGACCATATGCTGATCACAGTCTAAAACACCAGGAAACAGCTTACTTCCATGGAAGTGTGTTTGTGGGCGCTATTTTCTTCCTTGCCTCCTAAACAAGTGCTAGTGATATTTTTGGGACCGGTACAATAACAAATTAGAGGGATCATTAGATAAGGCAATCGTTTGGTCAGTAGGTAAACAGACAGATGTTTGTGAAGAGTCTGTGAAATGTGACTTTTCAATGGTTTTTCATATCGGTATAGCCCATTCACTTCCAGTCTCCTTTTTTAGTTTTTCAAATACAAGATCATGTTGAAAATGGCTTTTTTAGAGCCTTAAGAAATATTTTATTATGCACCTCACAGCACTGTCTTTGCAAATGCAAAGTACTGTATGCCGTGCTACATTTATGCACTTCAGGTTTGATAGATGAGGGATGCTAATGGAATATAAACTATCAAATTAAAAACTTTGATAGTAGGGATGCCAACAGTATTTGCTGTACCTGGCAATGTGAGATGGTCCTTGCAATTTTTCTCTGCTTTTTAATACGATGCAAGATACACATTCTCATATGTCACTTTTTAAAGAAAGGCGAATGTACAATTTTAATGAGGAGGCGTTCCAGAACCACAAGAAACTGCATTATCTTTACATTGAGCTGGTTCATTATGCAGCCTGCAGAAACCGCCAGATGATTATACTTTGCACACAAACCTGAAGCCTGATTCTCCTCTTCCCACCTGTGTCAACTTTACTCAACTAACACATCATTCATTTCAGTAGACATACACTGCCTTTGTCCTGCAATAGGATAGAGCATGGCTGGGAACTGGAACCACCTCTCACATCCAGTGCTGTCTCTCCTGTACGTGACAGGGACTGCAGAGGAGTCAGGGAAAGACAAGGTGTGCTTAATGGATCTGAGCCAGAGCCTCAACACATGAAACCAGTGCAGCGCTCAGCACCTCTCAGCTGAACCTGTGCAACTGCATCCATGCTGGTGGGGAAGGTGAGCAGAAGCAGGCTGGGGTAAGAAATGGGTTGGGAGACAGTGTCTGTGACTGACATCTCAAAGCTGTGACCCAAGAAAGCACTGATTTGCATCCCATTTGGAAGGAGATAGCCATGGAGAAGGAGTAGGTGTGGACCTGGATCCCTCTGCCTGGGCCATTTGCTTGCATTCCCTCTCTCCTGCTTTCGTGCTCTGCACAGTTTGCGGATCAGTTTGCAGCCTGCTTGCTGCTTGCTTGCCCACTGGAAGGCAAAGGAAGGGAAGTAATAAGAGGGGATCTCTTTCAACAAACAATTTGCAAAGGATGTTGGGGACTGAGCAGTCTCCAGTGGTGGATGTTGGCATTGAAAAAGGTTCCCCAGATTAGACTACCAGGGACTCCAAAGTAGTAAGGGAGTGTAAATATGTTAGCAATGTGTTTGGGCACTTGTTCCTCCAGCTGTCACTGGTGAGAGTAATGCAGTTCAGTGCAGCTAAGTGCAAGATTAATGGAACTGTTTGAATATTTAATCCTATAAAGGTGTTACATGAAATGCTCACTGTAGCCTGCATGTTTTTCAGCTTGCCAACGTGCGTGAGTGTGTGTACATGCTCCAACATGGGGTCAGGGCAGGGAAAGGAAAAAATAAATCCCATACCGTTACTGATGAATAAACATGCTCACAGCTTCCTATTTCTTAAACGGGGCTGGAGAGCACTGCAAGGCTTTGACAGTACAGGGAAGGCAGTAGGTGAGACCTGGGTTCTCTGACTGGCTTTTGAAGGAGATATGGGCTGACCACAGGGCTGTTTGCCTGTCTTGTACAAGTGGAACAAAGAGAGATCAGCTGTCAAGGTGAGCTGTGGGGAGGGTGGAAAAGAGAGAAAGGTATCTCTGTCTCCCAGAATTTTTAAAATTCTGATGTGGAAATATACTCCTTGTCCGAAAATATTTTGGTCAGTGTAGGAGATGGGCACAGGAGAAGACAAACGCTCTGTCGTTGCGACAGATCGCACTTTCACACTCCTCACCCCATCATAAACTTGCTTGCTTGTCCAAAGCACTCTCAGAAACTGAATAATTTCTCAATTTGCAACAGCAGGCCGTGCCTGTGCCGCAGTGCCAGCCGCGTCCCCGCCAGCCGGTGCCAGGCAGCGTGGCCACGGGGTGCGCCGAGGGGCTCAGCACGGACCCAGGCACCGCGTCGGTGATGCCCGGCAGCGCTCTGCAATGCCACCGCCACACTGCCGCCAGCACCCGCACCCGCTTATGGCCACCACAGGCACCCACCAGCAGCCAGGGCGCTCCTGCACTGCCAGAGCCCGAGGGGGCTCATTTGCAGGAGGCCAAGCAGCAAGCCCAACCCGCCTGGGAGGGAAAAGCAGGGCTTTTTCATGAGGTGGATTGTTTTATCTCTTTGTTGGCAGCTGTGAGATGTTGCTGTGGGTGAAGGCTGGCTGGAGGATGTGGTAGGGACACGGCTCCCCCTGGGGCAATGACCCAGGTGCCTCCAAGGGGATGGGACATTTGAGCCTGCAAGAAGAGGGAGGTGCTGGAAGGGGGGAGGTGGAACCGAGTGACAGGGTTGGAGCTGCACCTTGAGCAGGGCCAAGAGGGGTAGAAGGCCAAAGACACAGTAGTCAGGGCACGCTTCTTTCTAAAGCCCTTTATTTCTCTTCTGCCTTATCCGAGTTTCGTCCATCTCTTAGAAAGTTAATCACTTTAGTCAGCATCCTAAAACAACCTGGCTTTTGGGGCTTAACCGCTTGACTTTTTGGCAAAGCTTACCGTAAGCTCTTGCGGACAGAGGGGCCTCCACTCCCCATCTGGCTTGAGGTTCTGTCAGAGCAGGGAAGCAGAAAAATGTCTTCTAAGGAAAAAGATTTTCATGCAGACTTTGACTGAGGGGGAAATGATTGTTAATCACGTTGACACTGAATGAAATACTCCCACTAACTCTGCTAGCAACGCGGTAAGAAAGAATGAGCAAGTTTACTTGCTACACTTGCACCAGTCTCGTACCACAGCCAAGATCCCCCAGGTGGCTTCCAACAGTACGTTTTCATCCAGATGCATATGAAGCACCTAAAAGCAGAAAGCAGAGGTTGCTGCAGGATCTGCCTCCAGGCACACCGGTTGCAGCCCCTTTGTACCCAACACATGCTTCTGGCAAGAGACTGGGCCTGCAGCCCCTTTCACTTTGCCACCAGCCTGCCATGGCTTTCTGATCACTGCTGACTATCAGCTGCGGACTTCTCATTTGCAAAGTGGCCTGCTCTTGCTTTGGGCCGTGCTTCATTGCTTTTCACATTACTAACACACCACAATTTATTGCATTTACTCTAACTCATCACACACGACAAAGCAGAGATTTAGGATGGCACCGCGCAGCCATCCCAGGCCATCACTTACTCGCTGTGTGCAGCAAAGGCCTCCGAGAGACAGGAAATTTTTTCTGGTGGTTAGAAGTAGCTAGGACATCAGGGAAAGTGTTTTCATCCTGAATGACTCTGGGGAGCATTTTGGTTCTTCTAATGGCTCCATTTAATAGATAAAGCCACAGACAAATACAGAGACGGCGCAAGATAGTGATTTATGCAATAAATAAATCCCCTCCTCTCCCTTGAACTCACGACTGGGAGAACTTCCTCACAAGTTTGTTTGACCTGTTGCTTCTTTCCCACAACTTGCTTGGCTCTAGCCCAGCCCAGCTCAACAAAGACTGCACAGGCAGTCAGACCATTTGCACAGGACTTCTGAAAATGCAAGGCAGGGCCCAATTTCTCTTTTTCCCTACAGAAAAGTTTCTGGCCAAATGGAAAAGACAGTCATGTCAGGTAATGTTAATAAGGAGAGGGAATTACATTCCCCCTTCTCTCAAGATCTCCTTTCCCAACAATATTTCACGTGAGTAGCCACAAAAAGGAGAGCTGGGCCAGGCTCCTCTCCTCCCCCCAGTGCTTTCCTGGGAGGCAGGGACAGAGGGCAGAATCGCAGAATAACTCAGGTTGCAAGGGACTGCAGGATGCTGTCTGCTCCAGCCCCTGCTCTCAGCAGGGCAACTTCAAAGCTAGAGCAGGATGCTCAGGGCCTTGCCCACTTGAATTTTGAACTTCCTCAGCAGTGGAGATTGACAGCCTCTCTGGGCCCTGTTTCAGTGCTGCACCAGCTTCCTGGGGAATTTATTCTGCATTATGAATAAGAATTTTTCTTGCTGTAACTTGTACCCTTTGCATCCTGTCCTAACACTGTGCACCTCTGAGAAGAGCCTATACCCTCCTTTAGTTGGATGAAAAGACCAGTAAAATCCCCTTTTGCCTTCTCTTCTCCAGGCTGAACAAACCCAGTCTCAGCCTTTTCTGTTACATGCTGTGCCCCAGCTTCCTGACCATCCTGATGATCATTCACCAAGAGCACCTTGTTCCATTTCGCTGATGTCTTTTTTGTACTTGGGGGACAAAACTGGACACGGTGATTCCAGGCGCAGTCTCCCAGCCTCTGCCAGGGAGAGAAGCTGGTGAGGTTGCAGCTCTGCAGCCACACATGGGGAGCAGCTCAGTAATCCAAACAGGATCTGAAACCACAACCCTTTGCATAGCAATGAGCGACTGCTGCTATGCAAGCAAAGCTTCCTGAAGATACTGGAGACACCCTTGAAGCCCAAGAGAAACAAGGTACTCAGGATGGATACGGGAAAGAAAATAACACTCAAGGGCTCACGCAGAACAAAGAGGGGGGTTACAGTTGGGTGTGGAATTACCATTTGGAAAACACATTAGTCATCCTATTTATGTAAGTACAATAAATCAGTGCAAAGCTAAACAGCCAGGCAATCAGAAAGCTGCAGAGACCTCAGCGGAGGGCAAAGCAATGACAGCCAATAGCTCTTTAAATAATAATAGTGTTTTTCCTATGGGACTCCCAGTTCATATCACTGCAGTGTGCAGCATGCAAAGATAAAGCTCCCTGGGCCCCACAGATGGCTCCAATATCCCAAATAATTGATAGCTGGAGGTCTCCTTGGAGGATCTGGTGGACAAATGAAAATGGAGTGTTGTAATGGCTGCATTTTTCATTCAGCACAAACCTGGTTTGGTTTGCACCCAGGTGTAGGCTGGCAGTGGCTGCACTGAGGCGACTACCCTGAGAAGGAAAGCGGGGACTGACAGCTCAATTGGGTCCTGAATCTCCCAGCAAACCGCACAGGCCTGCACCTGGGAAAGGCTACGTAAATAGCTCGGGCAAAATGATGGCAAAATAACAAAAATCTTGATTTACTTCAAGGGAAGTAATGTATGGACTCCCCACACTGTATATCACACCCTCAGTCAAGCTGTCTTTAGAAGGAATGAGAGGAGATGTGGAAGGAGGTGTGGGGTGAAAACAGACTTAACACTAATATACGGGAAGATCTTTTTTTCTCCAACAGTAAAGAAATGCAGCAGATTTCAAATCACAGACAAAAAGGAGAGGGAGCAAATCCAACTGTCCTCTTCAAACTTCCCTATAGATTATGATGAGCTGGGCAGGGGGCGAGTGGTGGGCAGGGTGAAGGTATTCCCATTTTGGAACTCCAGATCCAAAACCTAAAAAGAGTGTAAAGACAAAAACTACTCTCAGAATTGGGGTATCTTTGTTTTGGTGTTGCAGAAGCACAGTCAGCACTGTGTCGCATGAGGCAGCACACACTGTGACAGCCAGTGTAATTCTTTGCTCCCACAACCGACAAAGTCAAGCAGAGATTTCCATTGTTGGTTTTTGTTTTCTTTTGTGCCACCCCCCATTTTTTTTCCCAGTGAAAGTGGAAAATATGGTAGGTGGATCCATCACAATCCTAGTGCCAGAGAGCTCACTTTTTTTAATTGCTCAGGCATCTTAGTAGCAGCCCTCAGGGGTACACAGGCACATCGACACAAAGAGGTGAGGCAGGCAACAGGATGGAGGAAACCAGCCTGGGGCCAGGCTCCCCTGGAGGTGAGGTGACTTGCCCAAGGCCATCTGGACATCTGTGTCAGAGCCAGAGCCAGAGGACAGGAGCCCTCAGCCCCCAGGTGTTTCCTTAATCACAAGACCCAGGTTCTTCCTAAGCTAACAACAGGCTAAGCAGGTGCTTTCTCCTTTTCCCAGCCCACATGTAATAGGTGATTACTGGGGTCACATCCTCCCTGGGAAGCTGTCACAGGATGGGAAAGTGAGGACCCTGCCCCGTCACCCTCTGCCCATGCCAGGTTTCAGCTTCTCAAGCAGGTGACATGATGAAGAGGGAGCAAGATTACAAGGCAGTGGGTGAACGTCTCAGATTCAGGCTGGGGAACGTGAAAAGGAGTCTGCTTGAATTGCAGATTTGGTGTGTAAGACATGACAGCTTGGCCTTTAAAGCAGATACAGTGCCCAGCTGGCAAGGCTTCACTGCAGTTCAGGCAGCCTGCAGGGGTTCACCGGGTCACACTTTGAAAGGAGACAAAAGCTGCAGGAGTTGTTTGCCTGAATATTTAACACTGCAGCTGTGCATGCAGTTAAACACACAGATATCTGAGTAACCCTTGGCTCTAGCAGTCATGCCTGCACATTTAACGTGTGAACAAGTATGGGTCCGTGCAAGGGTGGTGCAAGGAGAAGAAAGCTTGATTTTAGCAGCACCAGGACTGGCTAAACATATTCCCAACTCCCTCCCATTGCCTCCAACACTTCCAATAGCCTGTTGCCCAACTAGAAACAATTCATCAGTTGCTAAACCTATATCTTGGCCAAATTAAGTTGTTCTAGTCTGGTTTTGTGTTGGAGAGGCAAGGTATGTAGGGGTGAAATATAATACCTTTCATTAGATCATATTATTCTCTCTCACTCTCCCAAAAGAAAAGAGAGTGACTTTATACTGAATTGTCATTTGTTGCTCATTTCAGGTCTCACACACTTCGGAGCCTTTCTTGCTCAATGAATCCCTGGTTTCAGGGACATCACCTCCTTCCAGTTACAATAGCACTATTGTTACAGTGACAATGCAGCGGCTGGGTGCTGAGGTTGAGAACATGATCCTTCGCTTCTGGAAGACGTGAGTGTTTGTTAACCAGCCTGAGGAGGAACGTACACACGTGGGAGGTTGCATCAGCAGCAGGTCTTGTACCACCACTGGGCACAAAGGTTGGCAGGCAGCATCAGTCCGCATTCATGCTTGTGAACGTTATACAACCCCCAGAACAGTGACCTCAATTTGCCACAAAAAATAGCAATAAAATCCAATAGAGAGATTTCTGCAGAATTTGGAAGGATGATGAGAGGAAAGACATGTAACTCTGACCCTTTATGACCTTCACAGCTACAGTGCTGCTGTATGTTTTGTCCACTGGAAACTGAGAGGTTGATCTGACCCTCCTCTCATTCACAAAAATCCCCCCCAAGACTCGCCCAAGGACTCTCCTAGTTTCCTTTTCTCTGTTCTTTCCTGGAAACAGCAAAAATAGAAAGTGTTTTATTTGTTTGTTTGTTTGTTGAAACCTTTTACACAACATTATTTTCATGGCCAGAACCATTGTGAAGTGTCTTCGAAAGGCTCCTGGGGAAGGCAAGAGGAGCTGAGCTGTGTCAGACCACACGGAGCAACCGCAGATGCACACCACAGGCACGGCTGCAAGGCTGCAAGGCACAGACAGGGGCAACAAAATTGCAGGAGGAAGCCAGGGAGTGGGAGCAAAGCCAGCTGTGGCTGCTGCTCTGGTGGGCAGGGGCACAGGTGTGCTGAAGACCAAAAGAGGCAGAAGAAGTCTTCTGGCAGTGGTAAGAGAGAGGCTTCAGCTGAGAAGGGGAATGGATGTGATTAGGTTGGAGAGATGTAAAGGAGAGATGTAACAGACTGAAAATGATGGAGAGCACATGTAGGTCACTGCAGGAAATCGGTGCAGTAGCTGGAAAAAAGCTCTTTCTCCTTGGGTGTAAATTGAGGCTTCATTTCTACCACAAAACAAGCAATGTGGCAGGGGTTGATGGGGCTGGTTTTAACACAGGCTGAGCCTTTCTAGATGTCCTTGCCCTGTTCAGGACCTTTCAGCTATCACTAGCCCCCAAACAATTTCTTCTAAATTTCCACTTTCTTGTAAGTACAGGAAGTTAACTACAGGAAAGGAGGGTCCCAGGCTAATTGCTCTGATGGCTAATGGAAAAGAAACACAAAGCAGATGTGCTACTACAGGAAAGAGAGACACCAACATTACAAAACAAAGTGGAAAGAATGGCCAAATACTAAGCTTGTGGAGCAGAGGGAGGTTCAATAACAAAAAAGATTAGCAGTTGCAGAGGTGCTTTACATTCAGCGGCTGAATGTCCTGCTTCTCTGAGAATTCCCATTAAGACAGAGTAAAGGTTTTGGGGGTCCTGCAAGTCATGGCCTCACTAAATCTGGACACTTCTGTCTGCGCATACCTTCTGCATTTTTCCTCCTGGTCAGGGATAATTTGCTGTGATCCTTGCTGTCCCAGTCAAAGTTCAGAAGGTGAGAATAAAATAAAGTGAAAATTAAATTTATTAAAATGGCAAAACCCCACATTTTTTAAAACTTGGGTTTTCTTTTCATTTTGGCTTTGAGTTGGAGGGAATGTCTTTGCTCCCCTTTATCTAGGCTGTCTTCTCCATCTGCAGAAAGCAGCTCTGGGGGATGCAGCTCCACTCACAGCATCCCAGCTTAAGGTCTGACTCACTGCCTGGCCAGCAGCTACACAAAGGTGTTGATCCTCTTTTCCAAAATGTCTCTGCAGGTCAGGCACTGCAAGCAGGCAGTGAGAAATATATGAAAATACCAGTAAATAGTATTTTTCAGGGTTCTGGAGGAAACAGGACACTGATAATATTTTCTGCGTGCTTAATCCTTTCAAAATCCCCTGGCTGAAAGGTAGCCATGGCAGGTGTGTGCGGAAGGGTAAGAGAGCACCGCAGAGCACTTAAAGAGAAAATACTTAAGAAAAAAGCAAGGGAAAAGTAGATCTGGAGTGAGGAAGGGAAAAGACACTTTCAAACAGTGTTATTCACTGTTATTGCACAGCATAAGTAGAGGGAAAATCAGCCAATGGCCCTGGCAGTCTTTCCCATGAGATATTGCACCCAGAAAGAGGGTAAGCTGAGGTCAGCATGCAGAGATATGGGCTCATGTCCAAACCATTTTAGCCCTGGTGAAAGCAGGGATTCTTTGATTGCTGCTCGGGAGCTGCCTGGAGTGAGGGGAGCACACGCTCAGCCTTGCTGCCTCATAAATTGCAGGCACATCACAAACCTCCTGGAGGCGATGGAGGCAGTACCCGGGATGACTCCAGGACCAGCATTTTTCCTCTGTGCTTTATAGGTACAGCCCTCAGGGTGCCGGGGTTGTAATAGAGATGGGAATAGAGAAGCAGGGCTGGAAGATTACACCATCTGCCCTGGTCTGAAACATCCCAAAAGTAGAGGCTTTCCTTGCAGAATGCAACAGAAATCCCCTTGATAGGTTTTTGTATCCAGGTGATAGCAAAGCTCCAGGAAAGTTAAGGAGGTGGGGAATAATTCCTGCAACCTCTGCTGGGCTGAAATCCTTCAGAATGTTTCCTTCCTGCTGCTGGGACTGCCAGGAGTGAGGCTGGGTCCTGCAGCAGGGAACCAAAATGCCAGTAAGTTGGCGGTGACCAGCCACCTGGGACACACGCCTCCAGAGCCTGCACCAAACCCCCGGGAGTCATCTCCCACTTCTGACATCTGTGTCCTTGCTGATTGCCCAAATGTTCTTTTGTAGAGGACTTTTTACTCCAAGGTGAGAGTGGCGAATGGCCGCATGGTCAGAGGGACAACAAGGAAATGACATTGATCCTGAGTCCCAGAGTTCACTGTTGTGCCACTGTCCCTCTCTGCATTCATAGGAAAATAGGCTGCATTCTCTGAAGAGTGTTGCTCCTGGCTCTTCCCAGGAGGAGATGGCTGGTTGCTCCAGATCTCACAGCTTTAGCTGGAGGCGGCAGCTGCTGAGCATCACAAAAGCCACACCCGTAACTTCTTTCCAACTCAGTGTCCCTGTACATGAACAGGAACAGCAGCATCTCCCACAGTGAAGAGAGCACAGACATCCCTTGATGAAAAAGATTTATTACAACATATCAACAATCATTAAAAAGAACAGGGGACAAAAGAGCTCTTCAAATTCAACATGATATAGGCTGAAACAGAGTAATCTTCATTTTCTGAGAGCTGAGCAACACAACGGAGAGGTCAAAGTGGTGGAAAACTATTTGACCATTTATAGGACTGTTCATTCGTGTAGTGTGCAGGGATAGTCCCCAGAGACCCTCGTCACGTTGTGTTGGATTATGAAGGATATGAGCTTAGCTCCACTGGATCAACAAGCAGGGCAAGAAATGGAAGTCTCAGTCAAGCTTGCTAAAGGAGGAAAAAAAATCCTGCTCTCTATTACGTGTGGCTTCTCAAGTGGAGGCAGAGGAGCAGGAGGAAATAATAGGGCAGAGGAGGAATGCAGGACAGTGAACAGCAAAAAGAAATCTAAATCAATGGGTTAGATTCTCCTCTGGGGCAGGCTGACTCAGGGGACAAATGTTTTCTTACAGCACATCGCTGAAGCTAATGCAGGTTTCATGATTTACATCGCGGTGGATCTGGGCTGCAGTGCCAGCCAGCAGGACGAGAATGCTCACTGCTGGCATAATGACAGTTTAAGAATATAAGTAGCTCTGTGGAAAATATTTTTTCTGTGATGCTAATGAAAATGACCTTATATGTAGAGCTGGCCAGAATATTTTTGATTAAACATTTTTATTGAAGTGCAGTGTTTTGTCAAAGTTGAAACATTTCATGGAAACATTAGCTATAACTAAGGGTCTTTTTCATCAGGAAGATCTCTGAGGGGCAGGTGAGACCATCCCATCAGACCAGGAAATAGGCTTTAGTAGAAAAATAAAAATACCTTGATAAGCTTTTCTAATCTGAAAAGAAGTGTTTCTACAGAGTTCTGTTATGGTTGAAAAAGTATACACAGGGCTATTCACAGGGCTTTGTTTTCACTCAAAAATAAAGAACATTATTTTTGAGGCATTGAAGGTGGCCTCAGAACAGCATTTTCCATCTCCACCTGGCTTTACATGCAAGTCCATATGCATGTTGAACCCAGCACCTCATATTCCTAGGACAGGCCACAGAGTACCAGCAAAGCTCCAGCCCTCAGTAATTGCAATGCCTGTGGGGATAACCAAGTTGTAGTAACCGACAGGAATAAGAACCACACAAAACTATATGCAAGAGTAACAATTCCCAAAGACAGAAATCATACAGGCCACATAAGAAACTGAAATTTTGGGCTGAACTTGAGGCCAGCCTTTGCTCACAGCTGCCGACTGTTTACAGCCCAGCCACAATAACAGAGCCACCAGCTCTTGGAAAACCTACTGTTGGGGGGTCTTGAGGCAGTGCTTGCTGTCTCTTTTGTCCTTCTGGCCCTTGCACAGGCTTTCCCACAATTCCTCAACCCCATCTTCTGAAACAGTTGCACATCCCTCTTCATCCTGGCTGTTTCTCCTTCTTCTTGACTGTTTGCTATGGAGGCCTCCTTTTTGCTCTGTATCCCTTCATTTCCCCTGAGTTTAACACAAATGTTTAGAACAACCCTGAGCAACTACTGCAGCAAACAGAATGAGATTCATCAAATGGAAAGTATAGTACTAGAGACGTCTTATACCCTTATAAACTTCCCATAATGGGACTGAAATTACCATTGCTTTTCTTAGGAAGTCTGGACAACTCAAAGCATAGCACATTTTATTTCAGGGTAAACATTTAAGATTACTTTGGAGTGGAAAACCCTTTTTCCTTTATTTTATCACAAAATAATCTTAATTATTGCAAGGATCAAATAATCACAAAGGCTGTATGCGCATGTGATTGTGTAGAGATCACATACATGAAGACCTAGAGGTTTCCTTGCTGGTAACTACTCCTAAAGCTGTCCTTTTAATGGCTTGGACATTGAGTGCAACAGGTATGAATAAAATGAGCCCAACTTTTGCCAGTATTGCATTTTGTCTAAGAGCTGGGATTTGCATCTTCTTCTTCCATCCAGACCCATGGAACTTCTGCAACCTGTGAGCACTGCAGGGTCCAAGGGTTACAGTCATGGCAATGCCTCTGGCAGACTGGTCTCTACTGGGAAATCACCCCCCTTCCACATGAAAAGGAGCTTTAAAACACAGTAAATAAGTGCTGCTAGAGGACTGGGACCTAGATGCTCCAAAGGACTGTCAAAGCCCACTTAGTAATGCCAGCAGCACAATTCATAGAGGTAAGTAAACGGTGAGGAGAAAGGAAACTGCTCAGTAATTGAAGTCAAGTTACATATTGACTATACTGTCATGGGGTTTGCCCCCAGATTTTCCTGCAATGTACTTTTCTTAAAAAGTACATTGTACTAATGCCATCGTTACATGCTCAAGTAACATAAGTGCCCAAATATCTGCCTAGAAAAAAGCGTGGCAATAAATGCAAACACTCATGTTTGAAAATACAGTCCCTGGTGTCTACTGAAATACCGCTCTAGTAGAAGGATGTTAACAGGCCCTATAAAGAGGGAATTCCACCTCCAAAACCTGGACAGGCATCCCTGGCACGAGGAGGTTGCCCTGTGTTTCAGGCACAGCCTCACCACCAAGCATGCCTGTGGGAGAAGTCCTCAGGAGATGCCCAGCACCAGTAGTCCCCACAGTGTCACAGGGCTTGCTGCTCAACCAGCTCTTCTGCGCTCTCTGTCTGCAGAGCAGAAGTTGCAGGCTGATAAACCACAACCTGCTGAAAGCCATTGCACTATTCCTATCTCAGCTATTTAGCTTAATTTTTTTCTCTTTAATCCTCTTAACTATGTTCACTAATTCAACTTTTAATGATAAGCCTATTTGTGTAGATACATTTTTTTCATCAGCATTCCCCCTGCTAATCTATCCAGGTTCTCTAAAAATATCTTCTTATTCTACTTAAATAACTCTCTTAATTCCTAATGACTTCTATCTCCTCTGCTTTAGTTCTGTAACATTATCATCATTATTAGCTCCAAGAGTCACTTGCTAGTTCCTTTCTAACAGTGTTTCCATTGTAAGCACCTCTGCAGGCTGAGCTCTTCAGCTTGAGAGAGGCTGTTGAAGACACTTCTACATAGGATCCAAATTGCTTTCAGCCCATGCAGCCCATTAAAAACATTGTTTGTGTACAGTAGTGAGGCCAATGCCAAGGATAGAAGCCCCCCTAGAAGAGCACTGACCACTGCACGGAGGTGGGCTGGTGCAAGTGAGCACCTGGGGCCTCGGGCTGACAAGCAGCGTTCAGACCTCACCCATAGCTCGTTTTCCTTGAAATCAGGGCAAAGCAATGTTAAAGGGGAGTTTGACGGACTATAATAGGAGGCCCCATCCAAGGCGCTCCTCCCGTGCACGGTCAGCCCCTGCACTTGATGGCAGTGCCACCATACAGGAGAGAAAGAAGCAATGCCCGTTCACAGGAGACAACCAAAGGAGTGAAAGTACTTCTGCGGCAGTGTCATGAGTGAGTGGTGAGGGCTGCATCACCAGCACAGCAGAGGTGGGAGAACATAAAAGGTGATGGAGAGGAGGGAGGATCATGGAAAGTGACCTGAAAAGACTCATAGTTCTCTTTACTCTTTAGGGGGGGAAATATTTGTATATATCCTCAGTACAGCCAGACAGAAATAGAGCACGTTCTTGGCAACATCTTTTGAAGGAAAGAATAGAAGTTCGTTTTTAGAAAACAGTCTCCAGGACATTTTCCGTTCCTCAAATAGTACTTTTCATTTAAAGTGAAATGCATAGTTTTGCTCACATCACAATTAAGAAAAAAAGTTATTTCCTTCAACACCTCTGCTATTCTTTTCATTTGCACTGTTTTGTCTGACTAAAAATGAAAAGATAAAAGAAAATGAAGGAGGGACACAACTAGCCACAAGCCCCCAACCAGTACATCTCATTAGGTCCCAAGACTTCCCATCTCACCGACAGTGAAACTCTGCCTGCATTCACTGCAGGAGCCTCAAGAGCTTGTGAAAGTCTGAGCCAGGATTTCAGCCTCCAGAGGCCACCATGCCCCCATTGCCATCTGCAGAGGGAGGCTAACCTGCTGCCACAGAGATGTACCCTCCAGCAGCAGACCCCTGCATGCCACCACTCTGTCGTGTTGGTGTCCCCGGCACAGCCCTTTTCTGATCCCCAGAACTGTAACTGCAGAACTACCAGAAATGTCAGAGGTTGCCCAAAAATCACCATCCGTAAGCTTCAGCTTAAGGCAGCTGTCTGAAAACCACCCCTGGACCCCAGTCCCATGGCCCAGATCACTGCCTGACACCAAGTGACCCCTCTGTGGTGCAGCAGTAAGGCACGATGCACAGCGGCGGTGCCTGAAAACGGGAGCTGCAGACCCCCGGCAACACATCTGACAGCTGCCGTGGAGCCAGGCTGCGTGGAGGAAGCTGGCACAGCAGCTTCTGTTCCAGAAACACTGCAGGATTTCTGCTACTGGATAATGCCAGGGATATCAAAAGGTAATTGTGCAGAATTTCCCTGAGGAGACTGTCAATGCTGAGACTTGTCATCCCAATCAGGCTTTTTTTTTTTTTTTTTAAAGCAAAATTAATTTGCCCAGTTGGTTTTATTAATTATTGCAAGATTCTGCTTAGCCTGTTCGGCTTACAGAGGCCAGACTGTTTCTCAGAAAAATAAACACAGTGGCATGGGAAGGGGTACAGGTGAAAAAATAAATCGTGTGTTGCTGCCAAAGTCTCTACAAAACCATAACCTCAGTGTATCATTACAGACTGGGTCCACTGTTGGTACAGAGCTATTTCAAATGAGACACAAATTCTGAGTATTCTCACCTATCTATTATCACTAAATGTCCCTTGACACTCTCCCATAAAAAGAATATTATCCACACCAGCTCTCCACACAGGAGTTGCACTCTGCCAAGCTATGTTCCCTAGCCAGTTCACTAGATAGTCTGTTCTTTGCTTGGACAATTGAGCAGCATTTGCTACTCAATTGCTACTCAATTACTCAATTTGCAATTATATCTGATTTGGGTTAATTGTGCAGCACCTGCAGGACAGGCTGCTAGGCAGGATGCTGTGTGCACCAGTTGCAGTTACTATACATAGCCAAAGAGGTGCCTGGTGGGATCTCTGTCTGGGTACACAGTTTCTAGGGGAGTTTCAGGGAATGAAGGAAGCTGCTGAATGGAGATATTTATTATTCTCTGAATATGCTTTGTGTGTATTTGTATAGCTAACAAGATCAGAGCCTGTTTTGTTTGCTGAATTGATCCTTCATATTCTCCCAGCACAATTTAGGCTACCATTTGTTTCATTTATCCACCGCAGGCACTCATAAATATTAGTGTGAATAAGCTCTAAACCTCCAGACCAATTTGTTGTGATATCTATTTTCAAATAGAAATCACATCCAAGAGCAAGAAAACCATATAGCTTTTCTTATAATTGATCATGTAGTAGCAAACATAGTTAAGTCTTAAGCCTTGGCACTGGATCCCTGTTGTCCCAGGACCAGCTGTGGTGTATTTGCACCCCTACAAGGGGACGAGAAGAGCTGCTGCTGAAGTCCCATATCCTTTCCAAGGCCAGACTTACAATGCTGTTTGGCACAATGGTGTTAACCTACCAGATCAGGGGGGTCCCTTGTTTCCCACCCCGGTAGCCCAAGAATCCCCCCCAAATAATACGCTTCTTTCCCAAAGAAGCACAGAGGAAAGAGGTGGGAATCCCATCTCACTTTCTCTCCCAAAGGACCACATTATTAAATTCTGGCTGCATGATGCCATTGCTCCAGGCTCCACTCCTTAAGTTTTATTGTCAGTTTGCTGCTTGTTGTGGAATTGATTGAGTCTGCCAAGGTTTTCTTGAGATGGGAGGGCAGGACTTACTGGGCAAGCACAGATCAATTTTCACATGCTTATCCACTCTCACAAGAGAGACGCTGAGTGCTTGTGCATGTATTTTGAAATGGAATTGAAGAGGGATGGCACGCCCAGCGCATCCTAGAGTCAGTAATTGCAGTGCTTGACAGACATGTCAGGGCCCATGTATATGTGCAAGTCAGTGTTAACATGAGCAGTAAGCCTGATACAGGAGCCCATATGTATCCTAAGTACACAGTACCTTTTTTATGTGTTTCAATCTATGGTCCAAGGTTTCATTAAAGTTTATCAAAAAATAAAGTTTATACTGCGACTGCCCACATGAGCCACTCACAGGTAGGTGGTGTCAAGCAATAAAACTCTTATAAAAACTGCCTCTGCAAATCCCAGAAGTTTGAGACTTACAGTTCTCTGCACCTGAGCGGATATTATTCCACCCTGTGAATAGATGGCTTTGATGCAGACCTAGTGACTGCCCACCACTACCTCTCTATGGCTCCTTAAACCTCCCACTGGGTTTTGTAGGCAGCATTGACGCTTCCGATGGCAAGTAAAATGGGCATCCAGGTCCCCAGGGAGGCACATTGCTCTCTCTGGCAGTTAGATCCCCAGTCCTTGTAAAGATTTCTTTTGTGGTTCCTTATCATTTCTCCACTTCTCAGGCAGTGCTTAATGGAAACTACAGCAAAAAAATGATCTGCTTCGTTGCTTTTCAATTAGATAAAAACTCCCATTAGTGATGCAATTAAGGCGCCGTTTTCAAGACTGTTGTTTAACAGCCTCCTTGACATTTCACAGAGCTCATTTGTTTTGCTTTGTTTTTTCCTCTTCGCGAAAACAGATGCAAAAAAAATGATTCATTTGCAGAAATGCAGACAAAGCAGAAAGACTCAAAAGAGTGGGAGCAGGGTGAGGTGGGTATGCTGCAAGACTGAAGAAGGAAGAAAGTAAAAAAGAAATGCTTATGTTATACTGTAGAGTAGGTCCTAGCCAGGAGGAATAGGGCGGAGCAGAGGAAAAGACCGAAGTTCCCCTGTGATCCTACAGGGTTGTTTATTGTTGGAAAACATCATATGTGCAGAATAGGCAAAATACAATAACAGAACAGGTCAGGAATTTTACTCAAGAAAACTGCATTTTCATTGCATTTCTTAATCAGAACAAAATGTTAAACAACTTTAAAATGTATCAAAATATTTCATGTTTACCTTAAAATACAAAAAAATCCCTCAGCTACCACAATCTAAATTCATTCCACATAGACTTTTTGCCAAGACAAAGCATTGCTCTTTACACTTGAACAAACATCTTTAACCACGAAATTTCAAATTTTATGAAGAACATTTGGAAACTAAATTGAATCAGAGGCTTGAAAAATTAGATGTCTTAGAAGACACTTACAAATCACTTTTCACTGAGCTGCAGAGGTGGGACAGGAGGGCAGGACCTATCTGGACATCAGTACCAAAGAGGAGAAGGGAAAAACAAGCACATTTGTCCATAGCATACAGCACCTGTGGCAGCACAGCTCACAAAGCGTGCCCCTTTCTTTACAGGTCTACCCAGACATTTTGTGCATTTATGCTGTCCTTCCCCCCTCCCCCCCCGGCCCCATCTTTCTGATTGTCATTGTCTTATTTTTCTTCTTCATGCAGATGTATGAAAAGTGTTTATTCTTGTCGTACAGAAGGAATTATTTTGCATAAACTAGCTGACAGCTGATATTTGCAACCATCTGGGGGAAAAAAGGGATCCAAGGTTCAGCACCTGCTGCCTTTGAACTTCTCTGGCATTATATCTTCATCAAGCTAAAAGTAGCAAACACAAAAATCCTATTATGAAAACATTTTTAGTGTCTGAGACCAGTGTTGCCAGAGCATTTAGTGCATGCAACACACAGCCACATGGACATGAACATGCTAAAATGACAAATGAATCTCATCTGCTTTCTGACCCATTATCCAGGGGCTACTAGAAAACATTTATTTCTGTGCAAGAAAAAGCATTCCCCTCTTGGTTTTGTCACTCACTCCCTGTTGGTTCTATGCACAATATTCCTTCCCACAGAAATGCTAATATTTTCTGCCTTCAAAATCCTTCCTAAAAATATTCACGCTTTTGCGAAGCCTGAATGGGCTCAGACCCATCTCCAATATGTCACAGGGGGCTGAGATCTCAGCTGAGATCTCAGTGCAGCTTAGACTTATCTCTTGCTCTGGTAAATATTTCAGTGCAAAACAGCCATCGAATCTATGCTAAACTGCGTGTTGCAAACTCAATGAGAAGCCCAAGGAAGCAAACAGACTGGTGTAAAAGCCTACATGCTCTGCTCACTGCCTTATTCATTGTTCATCACTGCAATATCCACATTCAGATAGTACTTCAGAGCTGCTGGGTTTAGCTCGCCAAGTGATGTATAACAGACCTACATTTTTTCCTCTCTCTTCCTTCTCTCAGTAATGCAGCATTACGATATCTTTTTGATTACTAGAAATAGCTATTCACAGAAAAGGGTCCCAGTTAAAATTCTCTGGCAATGGGAGTGGTTGAGCAGCTGGAAGCATCTTTCTGTTATATATTTGTGCAGTTCTTGACTGGTAGTGCTAGGAATGCACAGATGAAACACAAAAAGTGGTCCTGCTCAAGTCATCCTCCCTAAATCCTCCCTGTACGGTTCTCCCAAAACAAAAACAAACAAGCATTCTCTATAGAAACAGGACTCTCTTTTGCAAATGCATTTCCTCTCAGAGGCTGACACAATGCAAGGACCTCATTAAAACTGGTCCAGGCGTTTGCACCTGCAGCCTGCTCCTCCAGCTTCATCCCATCTCTTCTCCCCACCAACCCCGGGAGATTGCCCCCTCCTTCGTGTTGACACACAAAGCCTTAGCCAAGAGCCACCACCGTCCTCCTCCATTATCCCAGAAGAGAGGCTTGAAGGGAGCTGTAGGAGTGGTGACTGGAAGCATTCCTGCCTTGTGACTCTTTTATACCTGTGTAAAGGGGAAAGGGCTGATGGACTTCTTAAGTGCAGTACAGTGAATTTGTTGAATGCTTTGCCTGAGGGGTCTTGCTAAACTTCACTCCATCTGGCTGACTAAATCCAGATTAAAGATGTATGGCTCTGCCAACTGCTGCTTTTCAATTTAGGTGCTCACACTCTATGCTTATTTATTTATTTTTAAGATATTGATGTTGTCAGGAGGCAAAGCGAGGTTTGTAGGAAAAAGTAATAAGTCTAAAAGTCAGCAGTGTTAGACTTTTAAGGGGCTAAGGAGACTTGTTTCTAAAATAAAATACTTGCCAAATGCACCAGGTTTATCTAGGCTACAAAGTCCTGCATCTGCTGTCATTCAAGGTCAACAACAGGGTATCATTGACCTTGTTGGGAGCAAGTCTGGGGCGTGATGCAGCTGCCAGCAAGAGAAAACCTGGTAGGTATGGGAGTAGGTTATCAGAGTACCTGGATATGAGCTGTGTTTCCAGCATACTTTCATGCAACAGCAGTGCCAGGATGGTATCCCAGGTTAGCTTCTCTGAAGTGAAAAACCAGCAGAGTTCTCACAGGTTTGTATCTGGTGCGGGGATGCGACCCTGTAGGTACCCGGGACTGCAGTCAGGCCAGCGCTTCCCCCGTGGCGTAGCTGGCCCATGCAGTATGTTGTCAGGATGAGTCTGAACACACAGTGGGAGCAGGATTGGACCCAGTTCATTTTTGAGGGGTCATATGGCGATATGACAAGGAGTGATGTGAATAAAGCGGCCCAGTTGTCTTGACACATCTTTCAGGATAAGGAGACAAAGAGCACCATTTTGCCAATCCCAACAAGGAACACATTTTAGCTACACCTTTCCTAGGGTTAATTGTAGAGTTACTACCTTAACCTACCAAGAGCACAAAAAGTACTTACACTTAGCAAAGAGTTTGAATCAAGGGTTGGGGTTTTTTTTCTTTTAAACCTTTAAAACTATATTTGCTTGAAGTACTTTGGATGTTTTATTACTCGTACTACAGTACATAACAAAGTAATTGTGTAATTAAGAGATAATGTCAATGCAATAGACCATTGTTGACAAGATAATAGTCTCCTGCTGCTATAGAAATGCCAAGGCAAAGCTAAAGAATACGCAGGGAAAACATACATGCAGAAAATTAGATGGGATTGTTTGTTTTTGAACTAAACTGGCAAGCTCTGATTGGCTTAGCTGTAATTTAGGATAGGCTGGATTCCCTCCACAGCAAAGCACTGGTTTATGCCAAAGGGTGCTCAGATCTCGTGCAGCAAGACCGTGCGCATGGCAGGGAAGGAGGATGAGAGGAAGAAATCCACCATTGCTAATCCTGGGTCGGGTCTCCCAGGAAGAGCTATAGCAGAAGCATTAGTGCAGAAAAAACGCCTGAAGCCCTCAGCAGGTGAGATGCTCTGTTTGTTATCCTGTGGAGGCTCTCTGAGGCTAGGACATGCCTGGATGATTTGACTCACATTTTTCATGCACCTGAGTGAAGGAAACCAGGACAGAAGACACCTAAGCTTCAGCTGGATTGCAACCTGGTCTCGTTTAGCCTTGGGGATGAACTCTAAACCTGAGGGTTAGAAGTTCACTGGCTCCTGTTTGCTAATTCATCCCTAGCCCAGACCATCCTACAGAGAAGCCTGAGCTATTCTGAATTACTTCCCTGGGACTTTCTGCCAGCAGCACCAGCTCAGTTGCCATGTCTCCAGGAGCAGCAGTCCCCATCTGCTGTCCCCCCTGCACTGACACTGTGGGGGTGCAGGGCTGGTGCCAGCCCCCCGGATGACCATGCCTTTTGTGCCTGGAAGCACCCACCGTAGGTTTCCTGAAACTGAGCCAGAAAGCTTCCTCCAGCTGAGCCAGAAAGTGTGGTCCAGTGTTTTAATGCTGTTGGCAACTGTGGGAGTCATGTTCACATTAAATTGAAGCTGAACTGCCAACAGTGGCGAGAAAGCCAGGGTACCATTTTAGCCCCCAGATTCTGAAGTGGACAAGATGGAGGGGAAGGCTGGATTGTCAGTCCTTCCTCACAAGTCAGCAGATGGCTCACTGGTGGCTCCTTGCCCAGCAATACAGGATGCTGAGATAATCCCATGCATACCCAGGGCTGGAGGCAAGAGGAGTTTGGATAGGGACGCTACGCAACATGACCTGGGAAAGAATATTATATCAGTACTCCTTAATGGGCAGCATGCTCCCCATAGTATTCATGACAAGGCTGCACTAACATGTCACTACCAGCTATGCAATTTCCAGCATTTGTTATAGTTATTTATGTAAGAGGTTGTCTTCTTCTTTTTCAAACGTACTTTGTGTACCCAGACACAAACAAATTAACTCTGAGCTGTGCCTGTGTCTTGGTACATGAAGTACATAAAAAACCCTCACATTCAGTGAATTAAAAAGTTGCAAAGTTGCAACTCAAAGATAACAATAAAAAGAGGTCTGTGCAAGCATGCTTCAGTCCTGTGTGGGCAAAGCGTGTATCATGGTCTTTAATTGCATGCCCACATATGTCACCTCCAAGCACCCTCACCACCTGGAGTGCACAATAGATCTGCTCCCCCTAGAATGAGCTGATCAGTATTTCATTCTATCTTCATTTTACTGTGTACGGCCCCAGGCCTTATTTATGTACCCTGTGAAGACTTAATCTGAAGACAACATTAATCACAAATTCTTTAAAGCATTCATCATTACAGTGTTTGAGTGGTTTGCAAAAACTAATTAATTGATATACACAACAAATCTTGAGAAATTATGTGGTCTTGTTACTTCCCATGGAGATGGGGAACTGAGACAGTGAGATATTATATCTGAAATGTCCAGCAGTGCTGGCTGTTTCATTTGAAAGTCCTGATTTGGTAGGGGATGCTAGGTTTTGTGGCACTTTAATTGCTTTGAGTCCGGTTGCTGATTTCCCTCCCCTGTTTTGCAAAGCAGACTCTGCAGCTCGCATCGTGCACAGGCACGATATGGAAAACACAGTTAGTATCTCTCTGCCTAGCATCACACACAAGCCCTGCAGCTGCAGTACAGACAGAATCCATTTTTCCAGGAAATATCACACTGATTCAACCATGACGACCCTGTCCACTGCCTTCTCCAGATCCCCACTGCATTTGCTGTGAACATTTGCTCCCAAATGTCCACATGTAAGGGTCATGTAAGCTGTGCTTTGCCTTAACTACAGGGGCATTCACAATCCCTGTTTCCCTGATTATCCAGACCGGACACTTTTTCGGAGAATGCAGTGGTTTCCTTCTTCGCTGTGTGCCAGGGTTTCCTTACTGGGAACATCAGGGCATAAGAAGGGGTTGATACACATCCAAGTGTCTCCCTGACCTGCACTCTGGGCACAAGGTTTGTACTCAGAGGCCATTTGAGAACTGGAAATATAGCCAAAGGGACCCCCCAGAGCAGGACTAATTATGTTTACTGAATGGGACAGAAATTCTGTTGAAAAGCGTAGCAGCCCATCCCACAATTAGACAGTCAGTCATAATGCACAGAGGGATCTAATTAGGATTGTGAGTCATAGCAATCCTGAATCATTAGGGTATTTCAGCCATAGCATCCCTAGATCCCTTCATAGGATCTGGGGGAACAACTCAGACTCAGGGAGAACAATTAATGGGAGTTAGAGCCAGGAAACCTCTACCGAGTTTGGGAAGCAAGCACAGCTCCCTGGGCCAGCAGTGATCAGCAGCCATTTAAGACATGCAGGAGTTTATTGAAGGGACCGGCGATCCCAGCTCTCACCAGTGCCACACAAGGACAGCTAGGTGTTTTGAATGAGAGTCATTCCTGCATGCAGACGAGGCCCAGCAATGACAAGCTGCAGCAACATGCAGCTCGCTCCAAACCAGGGGCCAGTAGATAATGAAGTGAGGCTCAGTAACAGCGTCCTCTCTCCCTGGGTGAGTCCCGCGCTAGCTACCAGACCTTGTCCAGGGAGAGGACCAGGTGGCTCAACACACTGCAAGTAGTATAGGATGTCACTGGGATGCATTCCTAGAGGTATAGAGATATGTCAAGCTCTCCTATTTCCACCTGCTGCTGCAGACCAGTGTCTGTGGTTCTTCATGGGAAACACTTCTTTTAATTGTGGTTTATCTGCCTGATTTTAAGCTCCTTGACTTTATAGCACTACTGGTGCCTATGTCATAAGCTGTATGCATCTAGATAACCTGTCCTCAAAGACCGCATTGACTGCTTATTGGCATGGTGGAAGAGGTTCATTCGTCTTATTTCTCCCTGGCACACACTGACTCCTGCAATTTGGCTCTTACTTAAAGAAGAAAAATGCTTTACACTCCAGCAAATGACTGAACCTTTCATTCACATCAGTTCACGAGAAAGGGGGGCTGATATCTGTGACCAGGGCAAGTTTGGCAAAGCACTCATGTGATCACAAAAACACATAAAAATAAGCGTGTAATAGACAAACAAGTACTTTTAACTTATTTTCCGTTCCCCTTTTCTTCTTTTTTTTAAACAATTGTCAAAATTACATTGGTTTTTGATTGCTAATGTACACCAGGACTTCCAGAAGATAAAGAGATTGTAAATAAAGCAGGGCTGGCTTTTCTGTCAAATCCTGCTACAGGAAACACCCACATGTTCAAAATGTAGAAGCATCATCATAAAGCTTGTCCACGCTTCAAAGGTGGTTTCTTTTGTTTTGTTTTCTTTAAGAAACCTATTGCTCTAAATCAGCAGTTCTCAAGCTTCTTAGCTCAAGTCTTCCTACATTAGCTCTGTAATCAGGTTCCCCATTTTCCCACTTGAAAATAGATAAACTGGGCAGCCATCTGACGCTCGGGCTGTCCTGTTCAACTTTTATAGTCAAAAGCAAAGCCCAAGCACAGGGACATCACAAATTCAGTCACAGAGAGCTGGCAGTGGGAGGCAGAGGGCAGGACAGGAATCCCACAGTAGCCGGGGAGAAGCAGGGGAGGTTGGTGAGACTGGCACCCACCACATCCCTGCTTGTGTGTTAGCTGTCCCCATGTGCACCCCCCAGCTGGCACTCGAGTGCCGCTGTTGCTGCCAGCGCCTGCACGGCACCTGATGGGATGCCCAAAGGCTGGTACTGTACCTCTGCTGCCAGCCCCTTCTTCTCAGCCAAAATGGTACAAGAGGCTGAGAAATTTAATGTCAAAGGTGCTGCAGCCATTGCTCCTACAGCGCAGCCAGGATGCAGCCCCGATTAACCAAAAAGGAAAAATTATTCTTAAAGTAGATAGTGCTCAGGACTACCTCTGTTAACAAATGCCATCATTCTGGTGTTATGGATGACACTTCCTGCTTCATTATTTCGTATTTAGATAGGATTTGTAGAGGGTATATTAAAGCAGTAATGAATGAAGTGCCACTTCAGCTAAACTCTTAAGAGTGGGCTTCAGTAGGATTTAATCATATATTTAAGGGCTTTATTAAATAGGGATGTCCGTAACTGCACACCTAAGTTAGTATTGAATCAGGAACATAATCACATTTTTTAAGGATATAATTATTATTACTTTAGAAGTGGAAAAGTCTTTCACATTAGAAGTTAACCAACCTTGGAAATGATAAATTCATTGCCCTGCCTTCATATCTGTTTACAGGTTTGTGATTTTATGCGTGTCTATCAGAATGCATAGTTAATAAGATATTCACTTTAGGGAAAGAAAGATCTTCCTGGAGAAACCTTCTGAACAAGGAAAATTGTGCAGCTTGCAGCAACATGCAGTGGAAGGTGAGGAGATGAAGCACCAAGATTGGCTTGCAGAGGAAGCGAGCTGGTGAGAAGAACTTTTGATTCACATGGCAGTGGCTCGTTGGCATGCAGTGACACTGACCGTGTATCTGCCAGTCTTTGCAAAGGCCAATAAGCAGACATTGTATCAGCAGGTTACATCAGGCTTGGAGACATTCTTCTCCAGCTATTCACAGCTCTTGTTCCCACTGAAAACTATGGTGGAAGTTCACTGTCAGCTGATTCAGATGCTATCTCAAAGACCTCAATGGTGTGCGCTTATCTAGCTTATTGACCCACTTGCCGTGGCCAACTAGACTGCTTTGTATCCTACAATCAGAAATCCATTTAGCAAGAACTATTCGCAAACATATCCCGAGCTTCAGGAGAAGATAATGTCACATATTTCTGTGTTTCCAGTTATGCAATGTAATTTAAAGCAAGGCAGCAGTGACAATATCCAGTGGGTGGTCATTACTTTCCCTCCCGCATCACCTCCCATCCTATGGCGCACGAGAGTTTCTCCATGGCTGAGGAACACATGCCAAGGCAAAGGGTTTTTACTCCAATATGCCTGTGCTATTAGCCAAGCCATGTGTCATGACCAACATAATTGTGTTTGCTTGATAAATTTGAGGAATAAGTACAGTGGTCTCCATCAGCTCCAAATAAACCAAGGCCTTTGGTTAGTTTAGTAATTAACCTCGGGAATTGTTCCAGTCACTCAAATACACACAGTACGGCGCGAGTAGATGCATAGCCAGCACTGGCTAAATATGTAAGCAGGGCTCTTTTGAAGCATATAATTTATACAGTTATAACATTATACTTCGGTGCATGTTTTAGGCTTATTTAGCTGTGTGTATTTTTAACCCTTCCAGACCTCTCTGTCTTCCTTTATGGCGAGACTGCCCCAGCAGACCCTGACTCTCAGCTTTCAGTTCCGCTCACACACTCATTTCTCTGTTTCTGAAGCTTTCCAGGGCAAACTAAAGCAGCAATGTGTGCAAACACCCAGTCCATAAGCTGCGTGAAGGCAATCTGCATGGGGAGGCAGAGAGCCTGCAGAGACACGTGGGGTCCCAGGGCCCGTGGGAAGGGTGGGGGTCTCTGCTCGCATTTCCCTGCTCAAGGACTCCCATGCTTGGCTGTGCAACACTCGTGTTTTGCTCGTTTGCACCTACTGAATCTGAAGTCACGTGTGAAGTGTGGAAACTTTTCGTGAATCCAAGGGAAAAAATCTTTCCAATAATGTGTGGCCTGAACTTCAAAGCCCAGTTAAGCAGGTTAGCACTTACAGCAGACATCTCATACAAACTAATGCCTGGAGCTGCTCGTTTCTTTCAATCAAATCCATTGCCTTTTTTCCAAATTGAACTAGGTGGCTGATCCTGCAACCCTTTGTAACCAGTTAAATTTGTATAGGAGCTTGCATAGCACAGGGTTGTGCTTATATCAACAACAGTGCAAGAATTAACAAAATTTTAAACATCCATCTGTTACTATCCCATAGCTCCAAACTTCTCATTCTTAAAATTGGATCCTCCCACAAGATCTATATTCTATAGGCAAACAGTGTCTTATGCAATAAGCCATCACAGCTTTTACGGGTTATTTCACTCCACTCAAACCAAGGCTCAGATTAACACTAATTTCTTATTGCCTGACCATTTCTGTCAATGAAAATGAGAGGAATAGAAAAGCTATCATTCACCAACATAGGAAAATTCTTCACATGAATTGAGTATAAGTTTAATTTGCACATCTGAATACCCCTCTCAGTTTGTACTTGTGCCACAATACCTGTGTTTTGATCAGTATCAGCTCTTGACACTGAAGTAGCTGAAAAATCTGTCATTTGTTTTATTCAGACCAAAAGGAGGATCAGTCTTTCATAAACCACTGAGACAGTTCAATCTCTTTGCTCACTTTTCTTGCAACCTAATACACACTGTTATGTATATTTTACTTTCAGTGCTCTCTGAATTACATCTTCTGCTGTTTCATTACGGGGACCTTGATGTGATAAACAAGCTGATTGCCATGGCAACCCTGCCAGCCTGGCTCTGCCTCAGGCCGCTACCAGAACATTTCCACTCTCCTCTCAGATCTGACATGTCAAAGCCCAAGCTAATATTCCCTTTCCATTTCAAGAGATTATTTCCCCATTATAGGTGGCATCTTTAGGCAGCCAAGCATGCTACCTAAAAGCGTTATGCTTTCCAAGCCAAAACACAGCAGGGGGCCAGGGAGGAGCTGGGTTCATCTGCAGTCACCACATAGGCTGAAAAGGAAGAGTGAAATGTTTTGACAAACATGTGCTAGAAACAGAGAAGAAAATGTTGTAAGAGGCCAGTCTCCAGAGAAAGAACATGAATGAGTTTTGCCAGTGTCATGGCTTAACCCCAGCCAGCAACTCAGCCCCAACAGCCACTCACTCACCTCCCTCCGGTGGGATGGGGGAGAGAATCAGAAGAGTAAGAGTGAGAAAACTCATGGGTTGACATAAAGACAGTTTAATAGATAAAGCAAAAGCCACTCACGCAAGCAAAGCAAAACAAGGAATTCATTGACCAGTTCCCATCACAGGCAGGTGTTCAGCCATCCCCAGGAAAGCTGGGCTCCATCACGCGTAACGGTGACTTGGGAAGACAAAATGCCATAACTCCAAATGTGCCCCGCATCCTTCTTCTTCCCCCAGCTTTATGCACTGAGCATGACACCATACGGTATGGAATGTCCCTTAAGCCAGTTGGTGTCAGCTGTCCTGGCTGTGTCCCCTCCCAGCTTCTTGTGCTTCCAGCCTTCTCGCTGGTGTAGTTGTGTGAGAAGCAGAAAAGGCTTTGGCTCTGTAAGCACTGCTCAGCAATAACAAAAACATCTCTATATTATCAGTAGTGTTTCCAGCACAAATCTGAAACAGAGCCCCATACTAGCTTCTATGAAGAAAATTAACTCTACCCCAGCCAAACCCAGCACATTCTCCACCCTTTATTTCCTACCACTTACATCATGCTCACACCCCACACTATGCAACACATCTGCATTACACACCACCCCCCCTCCTATCCTTTGATATAATACACAGATATCATTCCCTTAGTCTATGGACCACCGCTTTGAAAAGTCTGTAAAATGTCCACAAAACGTTCATTGAGTTCATTTAGTCCGTGACTTTGGGCTCCATCTGTTATGGTGGTCACCAGGACAGAAGAGGTGGTGTGTTGTATGTGGTTATCGGGCACCAAAGCCAGCTCAGGTCGGGTCACAGCTGCGCTTGTCCTCCATTGGTTCAAGTGGTTCCTGCTATAGTAATTCCTATAACATGCAACTCAAACCATGGGTTACAACAATCTAAAGGTATTTCCATTACAGTCTCCACCTCTGGTCCCTTTGGGCCAGTTTATAGGGTTTAACATAGCAATGAACTCCTCCCCTTGCCCCTGCTCTGGCTTGGGCTTACCCACAGACTGCAGTCCCTTAGGGTTGTACCTGCTCCAAGTGGAGTCTCAGCTACGAGCCACAGCCTCTTCAGAGGTACACCTGCTGCGGCATAGACTTATGCACAGCCACAGTCGCTTTGAGGTGCACCTGTTCCAGAGTGGCTTTATCCACGGGCCACAAAGCCTTCAGAGGTAGCCCTGCTCCAGCATGGCCTTACCCACCACCACCATACCTTTAGAGGTAAACCTGCTCCAACATGGCCTTACCCCTGCCTGCAACCCCTCCAGGGCTGTACCTGCTCTGTCGTGGGCTTATCCATGGCCACACATGTTGAGGTGCTCCAGCATGACCTCATGCACAGCCACTGCTGCTTCAAGCTGTACCTGCTGTAGCATGGACTTGTCTACAACCACAAATGCTTTAAGGTGTAACTCCTACAGCATGGATTTATCCTTGGGCCACAATCCCTTCAGAGGCATACCTGTTGGAGCACAGACATAACCATGGCCACAGACACTTCAAGATGTACCTAATCTGGCACAGACTTATCCACGGCCACAGACGCCTTGAGGTGTCCTGCTCTCACGTGGATGCATCCACAGGTCACAGTCCCTTCGACTGGAGTTCACAGTGAAGTTCCAGCCTGTCCAGCACAGCAGCACAGAAACAGCAGCGATGCCCTGGCCATCTGCCAGCCCCAGCGCATCGCCACTGCTGCTATCAAAATGTTCCTGGGCGCAGCACAGTAAGGTGATAAGGAGTACAGCAAGCAGCGAAAGCAAAAAACAACCATGAATGAGCACTAGACAGTAATGCAAGCAAGCCCTATGGCAAGCACAGAAGCCTGCCAATTAATAGCTAAACAGCAGTAACAGCTACAAATTTGATCTGGCACATTCGAATCAAATCTGTTGTTCTCTCAAACCCTTTGAGCCCCACGCTGGGTGCCAAAAGGACTGTCGTGGTTTAACCCTAGCCAGCAGCTAAGCACCACACAGCCACTCGCTCACTTCCCGCCAGAAGAAGATTAACTCTGCCGCAGCCAAAACCAGCATAGCCAGTTCTCACAAAACCAGTGTTCTACTTAACACTCCGGCTCCTGGAGTCCAGAGATGGCAGGAGGATCTTTTATTTTTTGTTCTTCTAGTCTCTCTAGCTCTCGCAATTGCTGAGTCATGTGAAAATAGGACCACTGGGGTACACAAACTGCTCAATAACCAGAGCCAAAAATATCAAATATCCCCAGAAGTTTTAAGATTTGTGACTGTAAACCAAAATAAGGATTTTGGGGACAATTTCTTTTCAAAAACTTTGGAGTCAACAACACTGAAAGCCACCCCAGAGAGCTCGAGCTGACAGTCCTTGCACAGTATTCAGGAACTGAGGCGGCAAGAGAAGGTCTATAGATCTAGCTGACAGCTGGGCTGTGCAGGGTCAGGTGGATTTTTGACAGCACAGTGCTGGGTGTCCACAGGTGTCTTTAAATAAAGGTTTCTTGCAGGGCTGCTACAGGATTCCAGCAGCATATATTTTACTTATCTCCAGCCACACTGGAGAAATGGTTCAGGAAAAATGTCAATGCTGATTCCACCTCACCCCTAGGTATTTACCTGAAATTTCATTGGAGGCTTTAAAATGTGCAGGATCCCAAAGAGAATGCTTCAGTTCAGTGTGATTTCCTGCAAGATGACACATAGGCACAGACTGGATTTGGTCAAAGAAATACTGGGTACCAGTAACTTCTGTTTGAGAAAGAGTTTTTCTAAGGAACCTCTTCTCTGTTCATCCACTTTTTTGTTTTTCTGCTGCTTCTGTGCTTCTGGGATCAAACAGAGACTGGAAATACTAAAATGCCACAAGAAAAGCTGTTCTTGTATTTCCAGGCCAGATCTGAAAAAGGAAGCTCTGGGTATCTCACAAGAAAGTCTGTTTGGGTCCTACTGTTCTTGGCTTGGTGTTATAGACACGGGAGCAGAGCCAAGTAAACACTTCACAACAAATAAATCCTACAATGAATGTTGCCATTCTGTACTTATGAATTTTCCAGAGGCAGATTGGAAAACTCTCAGATGTATCTGTTATTCACAGTTACCCATGAACTTTTCTAGTGAATAATTAGCAGTTGGTAGTTCATTCCAGTTGTGAGTGGTACACTGTTAAATTCACATTTTGCAACTCATGCCCTACCTTCCACAGCAACACACAAAAGTGGGATGAGGGCGAACACGAGGCGATGCTAAGAAGGATAGAACATGTTTTGAAGCTAAATTCATTATGTTTATAAAGCACTTTGGAGGTGTGTTGTAAAAAGTGTTTGAGAAGCATAAGGAAATATCATTGTGAGTAATATTTATTTTTTTAAAACAAGTTAAAATTCCATTTTGCCTGCACAGATGCATTGATCTCTCTGGAGGTTCAATCTTAGTGTCTGATGCCAGGGCCTCCAAGCCTAATCCAAGAGCCACGACCCTCTCAAATAAAAGATTTATTCCACCGTTGTTAAGATAACAATGCTCACAGTGGTTATTTCCTCACATGAAGTCACTCAGAGGGCGAAGATATATGTGGCCAAGGTAAGCTCATCTCCAGGCATGGCTCCAGTAGTGTCTAAGGTCAACTGCAAATCTACTCCATGATAGCGAGATGGGTTTACTAACTACTTCATTCAGTCCTATGCAGAAACCCTCATCCCCATTGTCCTAGGAGTCATGGCTACACCATCCTTCACACTTTATTTCACATTCATAGTCTGTTGGCACCTTCTTCTCCCAAGTTACTTGGAAAGCAGTATAAGGAAGGCACACCAGCCACCCCTCTCTCCCTTCTTTCCCTTTGCTGTTAATGAGAATTAGTGAATTGACCCAATCATCCAGCAGTCTGGTTTTGATTTTCTGATTAATGGAATGATTAGCTGATGCTTAATCAGCAATGTACTGCCGTATTGCAATTTCCTCCCCGTTCCTAGAGATCCACTTTATTGTATGCTTTATTTGGTCTTCCCCCCTCATTTGACCTCTAACCACATCACTGATCCAAGACAGAATCCAAATATCTAGGTTTTTCTCATAATCTTCCGTGGATTCTAGGCTGGCCAATCAGTCCAGTAGGTATATATAAATCAGTTTAAAGGTGGCAAGGAATCTTTTTATTTCCTCGGGGTCAATCTCTCATTTCATGAACAAATCTTCACAGGATTTGCATGTTCATAAGAAACCAGGATTTGCACATGTCTGTTCCAGTCACATCTCGGCAGTCATAATGCAGTCCCCAACATCTGCCAGCAAAATAGAGTCAGCACAAGCAGCACCAGTGAAATTATCTCCTCCTTACCCACTGCACAACATATTGCTTTTTTAATAGTAATCAGAGACAGTAAGAGGTTCAGCTCTCCTCCATGACCCAGGCACCGTATGATTGCAGGAAACAGTTTGTGTCCAGGAAATACACAGGAATTACATAGGAATCCAAAGACAGAAAGAGACACAGCAACAGACAGAAATAGGAAATACCTATGCCAAGGAAGTGATAAAAGCTTGTAGACTCTCTATGCACATAGCCTCACATGCCACAACACATGCAGCATGGCAGAAGCACTTCTTTGTGACACCCAATTGCTCCTCTGACTTCCCAGCAAGCCTGTCCCTAGGGCTCGTGTTTGGGGCAGTAGTTACATGACCCAGTTAAGCTAATTAGTTCATTTAGGCTCCCTAAAGAGACCACATAGAGAGAGGGGCTTCTCCTACAGGCATTGCAGAGCCTTCTAACACAATTGGTCCCTAGGGAGATTAGCAGACAAATTAAGCCCTTATACTAGAAGTCCCTAGAGAAGCGAGTATTCTCCCTCTCGCCCCCTGTGTATATTTTTGTAGTGCAATTTGCTGCCTGAGTTTCTGTCCATCATTCTTGTCCCTTACAGTTCTGAGAAACAAAGAAGTTGCTGTCACTGTCAGACTGGGCTAAATCTGAATTGGTGACCTTCAAGGTGAAAGCCTTTGTTCACTACTATTAATCAGGCCCTTGAACCATCCACTGTTATGGACAATGATCCTTTTCCATGGTCATGGCTTACAAACCCTCATTACAAAATGACTCTCACAAAGAGCCTGCCTGAAGGTTCAATAAAGAAATCTGTCATAGCCTGGCTTCTGGGCCACGGCACGTGGAATACAAAATCAGATTCATTAGCTCCCAAGCCTTTGCCAAGTTCCCTGCTACTCTCTTTAACAGGAAAATTATGACACTATTATGTAAAAAATATTTTTAAAATCAATGTTGATTAATAAAAGTAATTTCAAGAAGCCGTACCAAAGAGTATTCAATTTTAAATTCATTTCCCCTGCTTAATTGTCTGAGAATATCTGCATGATGGTATGGGAATATGAATGCCTTGCCAGTTCAGTCCTGGATGAGCCTATCTTCTTTGATGGCAAAAGCCCCTCACCCATCACCAACCCACTCCCAGTCTGCAGCTGCTCAAGGGCATCTGACAGGGACAATAAGAATTTTGTTGCTCCTATTCTGCCAGTGGGCAGTGTTAAGACTCACTTTTCAGGTGAAGCACTAGATGAAGGTACAGTTTTAAAACAGCATGTCAGAAACAAATGAATAAGCACATCTGACAATCTCAGAAATTGTACTCAGTCCATAGTAGTCATGAGACCCTTACAACCAACAGCAACAAGAAATGTTTGTGGTCCATTTGATCACAAAGAGACCATTTCAGCAGTCAGTTTCCTATTTAAAAAAAGGCAAAAAAAACTCTCCAGCTTTTTTCCTAGTGTTGTTGCAGATCCTTGCGCATGATCTTCTGCGAGACACTGATGGTTCTTGTCTTGCCGGAATCACACAGAGCCTTCCAGCACTGCCAAGGACCACTGTGCTGGCTACAGTAATTATTTCCACGGGAAAGTAACTATCTGAAAATAAGCATTGTGTTTCTTAGCTTTTCTGGATCTTAAACAGCCCCCCAAAAAGAAGAGGTACTGGTGCATATTCTGCAGACAACTGTGTACCAGCAGGATCCTCAGCATTGAAACTGTCTAGAAAGGACTCCAAATGCATTGGAGCCAAACATCAAAGTTTAGGAATTCCTGACCAAAGATTCAGCTGCTTTATTATTCTAGTACATTACAACTATAGTAACATTTGGTCTCAGAAGTGCCTTCAAAGTCAAGGTCATTTTGGCATGCTCCTATCTCCAGAAATAACTTCAGGAACATCTTTTTTTTCCCAGGAAAAGCCTCAAAATGCTCTGCAGACTTTGAAACACAGGGACAATTTGACCACCTGAATGATATGCCTCAGGGAAGGAATGCGTTAGCTGTTTAATAGTGCATCAGAGCAGCGTACAAAAATACAAGATAGAAAGTAAAACTTCAGGGAGGAAGCAGAGAGAAAAAATAAGGGTGTTTTGAAGGGGAGCAGAGATATATAACAAAAGCCCTGAACTCCGGTCTAGAGTTAACCTTGAGTTTACAATTTTCCTTTTTGTGCCAGAGTTTTTATCTGTAAAATATAAATTATTTGCTCATATTTGCACAATAATATGAGATTACTGTTGAAATGTGACTATAAGTATAAAGTCCTAGTAAGATCAAAATCAGCTAAAATAACAATGTTGAAATTGTTTGCACCTTTTTGCCAAATGGATTTTAAAAGGCATATGAGCCCTGTGTAAGAGGCACCATTTCCTCAGGGCAAACTTTTTGACTAATATTTGCCATAATTTTCTAAATAGAAATTCAACAGACAAAGCACATCTAACAAGCTAGACACACTTCCAGCAGTCTATTCATGATCACAGATCTTCAGGAATGCGTCTTATTTCTCATGTCTTTTCAGTGATGGGCAAAATTATATACTACATGCAAATGAAAGACAACAAAAAGATTGTCTGCAGCCCTTAAATTTTCCCAGCAGTCGACAGTTTCTTGTGTCATATGGGACCACGTCTGACTGCTTAGTCTAGTCCCAGTGTGAAGCAAGGTGTCTACAGCAATAACACCATTCCTTCTGTGCACAGCATGGCCCTTGGCATGGCACTTCACCTGCAAGCCATGGGTGATATGTTCCTTTCAGCACAGGTAGGCAGTTCTTCCTCAGGTTGGAAAATGCAGACTGTCACCTACCAACGTTCTGTCATCTGCAATGTGGGTGTAGGCAAAGCGCTTTGGAAATCAGCAGCTCTGCTGTACTCTGGTTATCACTCTTAGCTCTTCAGATCAGAAATAACTTTAGTGATTCCCCTGGCTGCCGAAATATGAAATGTGGATGACA
The DNA here is from genome assembly GCA_035590275.1 of Ibycter americanus. Taxonomy (NCBI): domain Eukaryota; kingdom Metazoa; phylum Chordata; class Aves; order Falconiformes; family Falconidae; genus Ibycter; species Ibycter americanus. The sequence continues at coordinate 16,157,838 of JAVJGI010000035.1, forward strand.
GAAAACACCAGAAGGAGTCAGTGAGATCCAGAGAAGGAACAGGAGGGTTCAAGGCTTCATGCGATTGTCAGTGGGGTGACAGGGAGTCACATTTGTGATGAACGAGGTATCACGCGAAGGGGCGGAGAGCACACTGCAGCACAGCAGCTGCATGGTTATGGTTGCCCATGCTTGTGCACGCTCTTAGCCCGTGGCAAACGAGAGGAGGCTTATTTCCCACGGTAAGAGGGGCACGCTCTTTCGCTTGCACAAAGGGAAAAGAGGATACACACTAGCAGCTGCTGTGAAGTTGCTGACATGCAGCGAGATGTGAGGTGTTTGTGTGCCCGTACACTTAATCTCTTGCGTTCAAAAGGAGCAGCAGTGTTTTGCTTTGTAATTTGTATCCTTTGGAAGGCTCCACAAAAGCCCCTTGAAAATTTCTATATGGGAAACTGAAAGCCTAAATCCTTTGGTTTTATCCAGTGCCCTTGACCCTCAGGATAATAAAATGCTCAACAGAGAAACAAAAGCTGAGCAGGAGGAAAGGTGCATTTGAAGGAGAGATGAAAGTGGCTGAGAGGGAGGAGACCATCCTGATGCTGAGTAGCACATGCTGGGGAGTTTTTCTCAGCTGTAGAGAAACTCAAAAACAGAACAGGTAAAGCCACAGCCAGGATCATAGAATAAGGGGGAAGGAGGAACAGAAATAGGTGGCAGTGTTTAAAGAGAGATGAAACTGAATTCAGGCAGTGCAGCTGGGTCTCTACAGGAGTAATTATCTAATCAAAACTTATTCTGAAAAACAAACCAAGATTTGGGTTTTTTTAACTCCCACCAGTCAGTCTTATCCCTACTTCTGTGTAAAAAAGCAGAGCACACTTCAAACTGTGCCACCTCAGCTGTGCGTGGGAGGCTGCCGCGGAGCTGACGCTATTAGAGCCTACTCCCAGACGACACCACTTATCTACAGCGCAACACCACTTGCATGTTTACTGAAAGGCAGGAACAGACGACCGCGGAGCTAAATGTTGTGGAAAAACCAATCACTATTCTGACAACATTCAACAGAGACTGTTTTCACAGGCTCTTGTATTCTTTGTCCAAAGATTGTAAACAGCGAAGCAAAGAAAGGCAATTCTCTGGGACTTCTGTAAATTCACGTAAATGGCAAAGCACTGAATTTTGCTGTTGAGCAGCTTTCATCCGGTTCTGTTCAAGGGTCTGGTGGTACCGAGATTCCCATGGATAACTGCACACTCCAAACCGCTGGTCGTTGTCTGCGGTGAACAGATTTAGCAATAATAACAACAGCAATGACATGCCTGATGTGGCATGACTTGCACTGGAGAAGTAGTTCAGGTTTTGCCTAGATCCAGAAGGTTCTCACAGGTGCAAGCTGAAGTGATGATCTGCTTGCACCAGAATAAGACTTCAATAAACATACACTGCAATACTGCAGAAAGAGGCTTACACTGAGTGTGAGTCCAAGTTGCCAGTGTTTACACCCCATCGTATGCTAGTTCTGCTCATTCTTTCAAGGTGTCTCCCATGTTTAACACAAGAGATATAAGAGATCTTAGCAGACAGAGGGGTTTGCCTCTTACAACTCCCTGTAAAGCTTAATCAGTACCAACACTAGGCTTGGGATAGTGAAAGATGCCCTGGTGCCTCAGATCCCGGAAAGCAATCAGGTCTTTCAATCATTTATAACATCGAGAAGCTTTACCAATTAAGATTACCAGGCAAGTCCTCTGCCTGTGGGTGGTACTTTTATTTTATTCTTCATTAAAACTCTTCAAATGAACTATTCAGCAGCTTTTGAGACCAAAATAAAAATGGACAGTTCTTAGTATATATTAGCAGAAAAGCCTGAACAGCAACATTGAAGCAAAGAGTTTTGAAAATGAACCACTGGCACGGATCCCTCCTTTTGGGAGCAAAACACTTTGGAATCCGAAAGGACTGTGAGCCTGAACTGCGAAGCATTTTGCAAACAGCAGAGCCAGAAAGAAAACACATCCTGATCACCTAGTCCAGGCTTCCACATCACAGAGACATTAGGGTTTTCCTGATTCATTTCTGTTTGGCCAGATCTATAGAAAACATCCACTCTGGACCACAACATTTTTGTGACAGACACAAGCCTTTCCCGCAGTACTTGATGCCTGTGCTTAATCACCATTACAGGTAGAAATGTTTGCTCTGTTTTCAGATCAAACCTTTGGAGGTGTTGGAGATCAACACCCACCTGAGTGCTGCCAGGTGCTGCCTGCTGAAGGCACTGAGGAAACGCAGCAGTACCTGCCATATCGCCACACCAGTGAAGGCAGGCAACAAGCATTAAAACAAGCATTAAAAGGTACAAACAGGTTGGTTTTGCTAAAGCTGAATTTACTTTCAGCAGTACCCAAGTCCCATCCTCACTATAGCAGCATCAGTGTTCTGCAGGATTGGACAAATGCCTGCAGAAACATTACAGAATCATTATATTTCATCTCCCCACATTTTCTGCTGAAGATGAAGTAGCAAGTGATATTTTTCATTTACTTTCCAGCACACACTAAGCCGTGCACTGTCAAACTGCTGCCTGGTGCCAGCAACAGAGGTGGCTCTCTGCTCCCTGTGCTCCCTGCACGTAGTCTGCAAACATCTCTGAAATCCTCTGGGATAAAAGGAGCTTTCCAACCAAGTGTATTGCTTTTAATTATTGATTGTTTAAAAGATTAATAAAATATGACTCCAAAACCTAGTTGTGTTAGGCAACCTGAGCAAACAAAGCTGTGAACTTGAGACTGCCATGTTCAGAGCTGTGACAGGTTCTGATAAAAAGGCATTGAATATTTGAGGTAATGACTCCTCTTGGAGATGTGAAGCTAAGAGCCTTATGCCCAGATTTCCCTCTGTTTCATTTGGAAAAGAAGAAACATGAGAGAGTCCATTGTGCAACTGCTGGGGTACATTAGGACTTACTTAGCTTTCCCCTGAGGCTTCAAGTGCTCATGCCAGGTCTGAGATACTAAGCTAGAGGTGTTTTTGAAGGTAAATCATTTGTTCCTACTGGCTTTAGCATTTCTTTTAAAAAGCAGGATGCTTTTCAGTCCATACACACTGACAAAGCCTTCAATGTGCTCATTTTAGGGCACCAAATGGCATTAGGGCTAATTCCCCCCCATGTATATAGCATCTAGTTGTGCAGCTACCTGGTGCATTACAGGTGAGTCTGGCACCTTTGAATCCCGTAGGAATTTTGTCACTAATTCCATGAGGCTGAAATTTCAACCCTGTGTTTTTCCCCACTAGTATCTGATGCAAGACCCAGAGAGAAGGCAGTGGTCAGCATTTGCTTTCTTGCAAAATGCACCATCTCCCTGGTAGAAATATGGCCTTGCCCTACAAATCCAGCCAAGTAAATGAGTGAAACCACTTAGCAGTGCAGCTCATTTGTGGGACTGAGGGTCATCCCATCATTTAGAAACAGTGAATCTAATAATGTCTTGCTTTGTCATTCTGAACAATTTAGTCCCAGTAAGCACACTGAGAAGTTGCATTTACATTTGAAACACTTCTTGAGCAGGACCCTGCAGAAATCATAGAACGTCATTTAACAGTCCATTTTCCTGGCCCGTTTTCTTCCTCCACCCCCCTAGCCCAGTGTTACTTTTCCGTAAACACATAAATCAGCATCATCTATATTCATTAGGTTACCCGACTTGTTCAGTGCAAAATTACCCATTTTGCATGATTTTTCCCCCTTCTGATTAATATAAATGACTTAAGTTAATTATGTTTCTCTTCACAGAAAAGTATTTGTCAAACTGTAAAAACATCAATAAAAATAAACATGTAGATTTTACAAGGGGACAGATGTGCAAACAAGATCTACATGGCTGTGTACCATCCCCAAGTCTTTTCTCAGAGGTGGCTACAACCCTTTCTCTCTGCCAAGGAGGCCTTACCCTCAATTAGTTGAGAACACCAGTTTGACCTGAGATTGATGAGGTCAGCAGAAAATAATTAACCCGCTCAGATGTACACCATTAGCCTGGAGCAAACATGAGGCCTTTCCCTGCCTTGAATTAGATATATGAGAGCTTTCACCTGGAAATCTCACAGAATCCTGCATAGGTTTGATGCATCTACAAGGTCAACTTTATTTCTTTGTTCTTCATGGTCCTAGATCTGGGAGGCTTTTGAAGATGCCAGTTCTCTGAAGGTTTCCTCAGCTACAGCTGCCAGCTCAGTTTTTATTCTCAGGGACACCCCACAGCACACAGGAGAAGGCATTACAGCTAAACCACATTTGAGCTTCTGCTTCCCTCCGTTCCCTTTTTCTAGGCCGTTCTCATTCAACTGTTCTTTCCCAAGGGAGATTTTTCCATTGTACACTGGGGAGCAGGGAGTCTGACTTCTGCAGGAACAAACCAGCTACATTCATGTGTCCCTGCGTCAAGCCAAGGACAACTCTCTCCTGCGTACAGGTGTCACAAGAGGGCTGGCAGCTCGACAGCCTGCAAACATGAGCCGTCCTTCTTTCCAAATCCCGACGAGTTGCAAGAAATGGAGAAGGGAAAGGGTGTCTGTGTTGCAGCATAGCAGTCCCTACGTCCTTAATACCCTAAAAGCAAAGGAAATTAGCAAGTTGCAGGATAATATCAACAGCTGCATCAAAATCCTTTTCCATAAGCCATGTTCCAGAGTAAGCTTCCCACGGGCTGTTGTTGCATCCCAACAAGAGTTATGCCCCATGCAGCAGGATCCAGTATAGGCTGGCGACTGCAGAACCAAGCCCAGAGCCATTTTCTTGTCACACCTTTTACAAGTGTATGTGAGGCTGTACCTGGGCAGCACAAAGTTGTGTCACCAGCTCGTGAAACTCTTTCTCCAGCATGGGGAGCAGCATTCCCATTAGAGGCCCCAATACATCTGCCTACCTATGGCCTCATCTGGGACACAAAACTTGTGAGGAGCCTTTCAGGAGTGGGCAATGCAAAAGAGCATTTATCCACCTAAGCATTCCTCTAGCCTTGAAACCCTGTCAAGCCAGGATGATTATTAAGTCCGAGGATTGGGACAGTTTCTATTTGTTCCAAGTCAGTTCTCCCACCCTTGCTTTATTCCATCTGGCCAAAGCAGCTTTAAATCTGAACAGGCCAATGTGCCTGACATTGGATTTACTCAGCCTGAAGCCAAAGTAATTATTGAAATCTATTAAGGGAGAAAAAAAATTATTGGCATCTGATTGACTTAATTCCCATTCAAGAAAAAGTCGGCTGACCTGTAATTGGAAATCAGTTTTGCCTTTCAGGGAAACAAGGCCCAGTGTGAATTGTCAGCTGGGGTCTTAGACAGAGGCTTTTGCTCAAGAAGCCCCTGTTGTGACCTTTAAATGTCCCTGAAAGCGAAACATGGAAGATAGCAAAGCTCATACATCTGATAACAAATCTACTGTCACTGTTTCTAGCACAGACATAGGTTTTTCTTTCTTACCATGAAGTGACACTTCTCCATCTCTGATTAAATAGCTATTCATCACAGCCATTCGATGTTTACTGTACACAACTCCTTGCCTTGATAAAGCCTGCTGCTCTAAAAATAACATGATAGAGCTGGCTTATTTTCTTTTCTTTTCTTTTTTTTTTTTTTAATTCTAGTCCCACCTCTTTGTGCTCTCACAAGCAAATACCATGACATGTTCTGCCATGATTAATTTTCATGCAAACCCACCACTGCCACCAAAGTCAAAAGTGGAGGTTCAACATGCCCAACAATAATTTCATTTCATCCGTACAGCTCCGGTGCCAGCTGTGCCAGACTCACTGCTTTTGTGACAGAAACACCTTTGCGCCTCCACAGCAATCGGCCTTCCTGGATTTCTGGGTAGTTGCTGTTACAGAACGATGCATGTAAGAATTCTGGGACATCTCTGGCTGCACCAGTAGGTTGGTATATGATTTGTAGATAAGGTAGTTTCCAAACCAGCATTCTCCAAGTATGAGCTTAGAGTGAGATCTGTCCAGCTGATAAGGGGAGAGTTCCTGGGTTGGAGCCAGGAGATGGCACACCGCACTGGGACACTACAAATAGGGATTTGAAACCACATGTTGCAGCATTTTACCCCTAGTCCTGCTAGACAGTTTTCTCTGCAGCTCCTAATGCATGTTTTGAAGACAGGAGAATATTTTTACAGCATTTTATAGTGGAAGGATTCTGGGGTACAGGATTGCAGGATGTATTTTCAAAGGTACAACTGGGAATGACACCAAACTCTCCTCAACTTTCACCTGAAGAAAACTTCCCAGTAGCGGCTTGTCCAGACGCACAAAGAATATCAGTGTCGCAGCTGGCAATAGGATCAGGCTTTCCCTGCTCGCTGTCCAGAGATCTCTCCACAGGACCACACTTGCCCTCTGTCTGGTTTCTAACACAACCCAGTGTGTCTCTGCAGGTCTTAGCATCCCTCCAGCTTCTGATATAATTGATATTAATCTCCTAGTGTTGTAGATATTTGCAATGTACCAGATGGGCCATTGTTTAATTAATAGTGCTGCTTTCGTTCAGTCTGAGCTTGATTAAATGAAAACTCCATCTGCGGGGAGCCAAAACCTGCAGGCAGGATGCAGGAGAGTGATGCTGCTATCAACTTTGATGATTTTGAGAGAAGAGGTTGTATGGGGTGAAGATACATTTCCAACCGTTTCTGGGGAGGAATAAGAGATCTTCTGTCTCCAGATTGACATTAAAAACTTGGTGTTAAAATAGCCTGGGAAAGAAAGGGAAAAAGAGTGGGTGATTGGTGTTGGGGAGAGAGAAACAAGAAGGCAGGATGAGAAGGGAAACAGTAATCCATGCTCTGCCTGAAGGGATGCCACCCAGGGAATGACAGGGGACAAGGAAAGCAGTAAGTCATCTTCATGCCTCCAACATTTGGAGTTGATTGTTGAGTGAGCATGACCTTGAGAACAACTTACGGAGCCCATGTTCCCATCTAGCCTTGGACATGTTCCTTACAACCACTGCAGACCTGCCCTGAGATTAGGATCATGTGGCCATCCAGCACACACCACCACCCATTTCAGACACCCCCATCCTTGGGAAGGAGCACAGCACAATGCTGCTTCCTTCTGCATTCAGAAAATTAACCTGTGGCCACGACAGCTGCAGCAGGAACAAAAACCCACCAGGGCACAACAAGAGAGAGAGAGGGAAGGAGAAGGCCTACCAGGGAAGGAGCTGACAGCAGGTCGACCTGAAGCAGTTGACCTGAGAGCACCACAGCTGCTCCAGTGTCTGTCAACTCCTCTGGGGCTGGCCTCGGGGCACATAGAACCTTTTTAAGGTCTATGCACATTAGACACTGTGCAGGGTGTGGAAATGGCTTAGACCTCTGTGCAGCAGAGTACGGTGCAGCTAAATGTGCCAGGAGCAATTTAGTTGCCTAAGCATAGTCATTTAAATGCCATTGGTACCTGAGGCACCCACACGATATACCTGCCATGTGAGTGTCTTTAGTGTGTATCAAGCAGTTCTAGGGAAAATTAATTGTGCCCATCAGTGGGTTTTCGGGGGTATTTTCCCATACTGCACAATGCACACACAGCCTAGGTGTTCTTTCCTTCCATTTCTAGCATCCGTCTTCTCTGCTGCAACCTGTTGCTACTCTTCTAAAACAAAAACAGGTGAGTTTTGAGGCTTGATTTCAGAGGGCCAGAAATAAATAACTTGTAAAGTATGTGTTATTTCATCCTCTGGCAACTGATCTGCACTGCAAATCACCACATATTGCTGCTGCCAGCCCTCAGAGAAACCCCTTTAGTCGAAATTACAGGGGTCTGCATATTGAGGCCGATTAAGGCTTGTACCCAAGCGTTCCTGATGATCCAGAGTAAGGGTTGTTCAAACTACTGCCCTGAGCTCTTCCAGTGTCAGAACAAGTTTGGACCTCAGTGTATACAGGTGCACACCATCCTCTTCCATGGGGAAGTGAGACATGATCTCAGAGCGATAAGGACCCCAAATCCTGGGGTCAAAGGACTGACTCAGATCGTTGCACCTGCAACACAGACCATGACCACAGATGGTAAACCCTGAGCCTCCAGGACTGGTCCCATTCAGGTATGGCAAATCAAGCCACCACTAAAAGGGATGGAAATCCCTGAACCTTTTGTCCATTCCCAGGCCATAGAGGAAGACTTTTAACTTAAAGATCAGCAGCACATGTGGGTGGTGATCCTGCAAACACTCAAAATCCTGAAAAGCCTGAGACCATGCTTCACTGGAATTGCTCATCGCCTCTATACTTGGCCATTGGAGAGGTTCTAGCTGCTCTAGACTCACTGAAAAGCATCGTATTAAAAAGATGTGTTACAATTTTTAAAATCAAGTGGAGTTAAAGATGTCTAAATAGGCTGAATATCAGACTGATTTAGGGACAAGCAAGCTAACATACACGCAATGAAAACAATCAGGAGATCAGAGCCAGGGAGCCAGGCTATTTGTCAGTGTAGCATTTTCCATAATGTGCTCTGCTTCTGTATCCCCAAAACCTTCTCTTATAAACTAACCAAACAAAAATCCTATACTTAAGTGATGCTTCCCAAACAAAATAGGCAATTTCACCTACAAACCCAGATGTTATACTGGGAACTTTCAGACCAGCTTTGGTCCTCCCCTAAGTGTGTGCAGGGATTTCCAGAGGATTTGAAGTTTGTACGCTCCCAGAATCATCCCTTGTGCTTCCCAGCTGGCATAATTCCCAAGCCTTCTTCTGCTTGTTTTCTTCCCCCTCCTGTGGAATTTCATTTCAAAGAATTAATTACTGTCATCTTACATTATCCTTGACTCATTACTTCCAGATGGTTCTATTATTATCTTTTTTCCCAGCTACACACAGAAGTGGTGTGGCCACCACTGAAATGGAGCCGACAACAGCAGGGTAAACAGTCACCCATCTACGCGGTCAAAGACTTTAAATACAGAGAAGCCTTACCAGTTTTTATCCACTTCTTCATTTTGTCTCCTGAAACGGTGTTCCTCCTTTCTGTATGTTCTCTGTTCCAGCATTTCCCAGTTTTCCTCTGACTGACCTTAAATGCTCCAAGCATTTGATTTCAGCATCTTCTTCACTTCAGTTCTACACTTACAGATTTCCTCATAAGGTCCTCCCTGCTATTTAGACTGACTACATTTTTGTTTATTCTTCACATAGTCTTGTTCCTCTATCTTCCCAAAAGGTGGGTAATGATCATTACCCTCGTCGTACAGATGGGTTGGGGAAGTAAGAGACATTAAGCTAGCAGAGACAGGAGCAGATATCACAGCTCCTGTCTGCCCGCAGCGATATTCAGACACAGCTCTGCCATCTCCCAGCACCAGCCCTGCTATTGCAACTGCCAAGTGCCATGCACTAACCATGGCCCACTAACACCAGCCTCCTGCCTTACCTTCCACAGCAGCTGGGGCTGCGTCTTGCCCTCTGCCTCACCGCTGTGGCCACTTTCCCATGCTATGGTCTCACACATTACTCGTGTGCAAAGGGAGCATTCCATTTTCCATGATCCCTTGTGGTAGATACATCCCCAGCACCGAACTCCATCTCATACATTAGAAGAGATGCATGAGATGCTTGCCTTATTTCTAGTTATGCCTCTGTTCAGCTGTGAATGTAGGACATGTCCTGACCCTCCTTTGTCCCCACCTCATCCCCAATCCTGCTGCAGCACTGCTGTGGGATAGAATTGGACTGCAAGGAGAGGTGGAGGGATTTTCCACTTTGCGGGCCTGATATAGGTTCTGCAAGACCTGACAGAAAGAATACACCAGCATTAAAGGGCCTGGTTTATCCCAGCCCAAGAGTTCATGGGAGGCTCTTCTTGCCCTCAACATCTCCTGTGGCACCTCTACCTTTTTCTGAAAATAATGAGTGAGATTATTAAGACAGAGATGTGGTACAACTGCATTGCAATGGAAATGCAAAAGCAAACCGACACCCCTGGTAGTGCCACTCTGCAAAGCTCTCTGAGGAGGACAACAGGTTCAGAGTCCTACAGCACAACACCTATCTCCTTGCATGATCTGTCCGTCAGGGCACAAATGTCACCACTAGCTACTGATGAAAGGAGAAGTAACGTTCAAAATTAAACTCTTCATGGGACTTGCAGCAGCTGTACCTCGTTGGCAATCCCTCCGTGCACCTTGAGTTCTGTTCTGTCTCAAGCAAAACAGTAGTTAAATAAAACCCGTGAAAGCAAACATTTTCCCAATTTTACTCTGTGTATGTGCCTGTGTTGATGAATCATTCATAAACTAGTCAAAGCATTCAATATTCATAAGCAGGGACTGAAGCTAGGAAAATCAAGTGAAGGAAATATTCCCAAGCTCCACTTCTCTTGCAGACTCATCCTACTTGTAAATTGCTGCTTGCTCCAGGTTCTCCTAGTCTTTCAAATGTGGCCATTTCCCACACACACCTTTTCTGCAGACTTTACTAAACACCGAAATACTAACATTAATATTTCAGTCATTATCATTCTCAAGCTCATTAAGTTTCAGATACCAGGTTCAGCTGAGATGAATGAGGCAATTCATGTGTCTTGCAGAGACCAGGTTATTTGTGGGCTCAGGAAGACATTACTGTATTGGTTATATCCTGCTCATATTTCGAAGATTTTTCTCCCAATAGCACAGGCAAGAGACTAAAATTTTATGTGTTTATATATCATGTATCTTAATGGAAAATGAGATTCTTGGACAGAAGAAGAAAGCATCAGGGAAAAGTACTGACTTGCTCCAAACATGCACAATTCAACTCATGTTTATAAATCTTTGCCAGTTAGTACAGATAAATAATTTCCAAAATGTAATTTGTTCACAAATGGCTCACTTTCGTTCCCAGTCACTCATGATGTGTGAATAGTCATATGGCATAATTTTTGTTCTTGGACCCAATGACTGAAACTTGTATGTGAGATATGCCTCCAGCCAGGAGACCAGTGAATGACAAATAGCAAATAACTCATTTCCAGAATGTAGTCTTGAAACATTTACAATTTGCAAACATTTTCATAAATTCCCAGCAGCCACTGGGATATCGGTGATTAATGAGTTGCAGTGCCTCTGCGAACAGCCATGAATCTCATTCAGGAGGACAGAGTCATACAAGTTTCCTCATTATTCAACCAGCTGTACCACACAATAACTGTAGAGTAATCCACTAAATTCCAGAGGCAGGTTGATTGTCGCTGGCAACGATGTGTAAAACAGTCTGGGTTAAATTATCAAACACTGGTTCAATTTGCAGAGGTTGAGCCCCGTTCCCTGCGTTTGGAAAATTAACTAGCAAAGCCCAAGTCAAACAGTGCCAGATCAAGCCAAGAGCATTTCACACTCACAAGGGAAAAGGAGGTAACAAGGCCCTTTTGAGCTGAGCTTGCACAGGCTGGGTGTAGAAACCATTAGGAGTTGGGTTTGCAAGTCTTTTTTCTGCATACACCTCCTTTTACATGATGATAGAAGCCCATCGTTATTCAGAGACATTCCTTATCTTATAGAAACACAGAATATACACTTTGTGGTTTAGCCCTCCTACATAGGTGGAAAGAGTCCCTAATATGCTCTCCTGCTGAGCAACATTAACACAGAAAACAGAGACCCTTAGGAAATAAGAAAGTTTAAACAGCAACAAAGAACAGATGTCCAATGGAAATGAAAAAGAAAAAAAGAAAAAGAAAACCTTCACTTACAGAAGTGATTGTAAAAATATGAATGTTGTTATAAAAGCATACACACACCAAATCATACTCCCACATCTATCCCACAAGACTTAGAGGCAGCAGGATGCTCCAAGCGTTCGGGTAGCACTTCCAGAAATTCACCAGAGGCTGATACAACAGTAGTGTTTATTTAATAACAGAGGCACTCAACCAACTGAGCTAGGCAGGGTAATTAGCACAGAAACAGCTGCAGTCGCAAGGGGAAAGGTGGATTCATGGGAGAATGTGATGCTGTGGCTGTAGTGCTCTCCGTGAGACCCCAGGAAGTGACAAAGTAAGAATTACAGCTATGAAAGTAGAATAAAAGTGGCTGGGTCTTTATTACTCAGTACATCAAAAGTCACTTTCCTAAAGCAAGCAGAGCAGGTGAGAGCACTAACACCACCATGACATCTTTTGGGCACTGAAGGTAGGAATGGGATGGAGAAAATGGCCTGTTCCTCCAGCTATTCCAGCTCAGCTGTGCTGTAAGGGTCAGAAAGAGGGGGTGATGCTGAGGGCCACTTACCTTAGGGAGCTAAAAGAGAGGGTGTGGGCTGTCTCTGCAGGTGAAGGTGAAAGCAGGGTTGCCCAGAGGGTAGCTCACAACAGCTGAATTAGACTTCAGAGAACACCCATGCTTTCCCAGTATGCTGCATAATTCTCCATTTCCTGCAGTCTTTCCACCAAGCCAGCCTTGTGGGAGCACAAGGGTGATCTTGGAAATAGTCCAGGGTTTTCCCTGCTCCCAGCACCACCTGAAAACACAGCCCCCCCTCCAGACACATCTGCCTTGGTAAGTGAAGTAAGAGATACTAAGCCACCCAGCCGTGTATGCACATTTCCCAAGCCAAAGTTTTCAAAAGGCGTTGTTGAATTTTGTGTTTCATCTTATGAACACAATTTCCATTGTCTGAGATGCCTCCAATGCCCAGTAACTGGGATCTGCCAGTTCAAGAGGAGCTTGGCCTCTGGCAGGTTTAGCCGTGGTGCCGGAGAACTGGTAACAGCAGTGGCTTTGGGGCCAGATACCCGGCTGCTCCGAGCTGACACAAAGCTTTTTAAACCAAAGGCACTGCCCAGTTCACACCAGGTGGGGATGCAACCTTATTAATTTGTATTGGGTTGGCATGGCAAGGTTTTGTTAGCAGGGGGGTACAGCGGTTGTTTCTGTGAGAAGCTCCTAGAAGCTTCTCCTGTGTCCGATGGAGCCAATGCCAGCCGGCTCCAAGACAGGCCTGCCGCTGGCCGAGGCTGAGCCCATCAGTGATGGTGGGAGCGCCTCTGGGATAACATATTTCAAAAGGGGGCAAAAAAATTGCACAACCACCTGCATCCAAAGAGAGGAGTGAGCAGACATGAGAGCAGCAGCCCTGCAGCCCCCCGGCCAGGGCAGGGGGCCGGGG
>JAVJGI010000035.1:16171072-16189290 GCA_035590275.1 Ibycter americanus
AGCCAAAACACCGGTGTGTGATCACCACCCTTCTACCTACCAATACACAGCACAGCACCATGAGGGCTGCTGTGGGGAAAATTAACCCCACCTCAGCCACACCCAATATACTGGAAAATTATCACTAATTAATTACACGGCGGGTGGTGAGTTCCAAGGGTTTTATTAGTATTAATTCAAAGCGGAAATTAGAAATAAAAATGAAGGGTCAAAATAACTACAAATCCAGAAGAGACGTTTTCATTAATCCTTTTGGTTCAGTGCCACAGAAGATTAATGAGTTCTGCTCAAGTTGAGACAGGCGTCCCATACAAAACCTTCCAAAAAGTGTATTTCAGAGCCTGGCTGGGGAGCTAACAGAGAAAAGGAAAAATCTCAACTTAAACTCAAAAGTAAAATTGAAAATGAGACCAATGCTGCTTCACATGTGCACCTGTTTTTTCATGTACATATCAGCAATTATCATTAAAATCATAGAAGATTCTTCTCACCATGATTCAGCATCATCATGGGTTATGTATGTGTGGAGGAAACACTTGGGAAGTTTACCCCAAAGTTCACCTATAGCATCCCCCCTTTTCTTTGATTACTTGAATTCTGACTGTTTTATCGTGCCTTTTTACAAAAGATGCAATTTATCTGCAGGTAATCGTTACCTGAGGATGTCTTTCAAGTACTGGAAGTTTAAAGAAGTGGAAGTTGACTAAAATATGTGTATGAAAATACAGTATTTTCTTTCTTTATTTCAGATGTGTCCAGAACAGCTCACCGTAATTTGTAAAGCAAACTGTCATCAGTTCACCAGCTTTGTCAGATTTAGGATACGGTAGGCAACTTCTGCAAAACCCACCTGTTTGAGACTCAGATTCTTTGCAGTACAAGCAGCTGAAACTATTTTGCTTTTTTATGCTAGAGATTCAAAAATTGATGGTGTGAACCCAACACAGCAGCACAACGGCACGCATTGAACCTCAGCTAGACATACGGAAAGCCGTGACTTCCCTGAGGTTATCTCACCGTGTGCTTGAGGCCAGGGTAAGCCTGATAGCCAGCTGTCGTCATCAGGGTTGTTGTAAAGCACAGAGGAGGCTTTGGGTGCTCTTTTCAACCAAACCCCAAAACTCTTTAGCTGAAAATGAGCAAACCTGACAACCCCATTAAGATGCAAGATCTTCTGTTCTATGGCATCCTATTCATTACTGGTAGCACAGTGGTCCGCTTCTTCCTGCTTGTCCAGACTGCTTGTAGAGCAGCCAAGAGAGCTGACTTCTTGTAGGAGACAAAGTCTCTTGGCAAAACACTAAATGGTTCCTGGGGGCTTGTGATACCTCCCTTGAGAAAAATTTTCTTTGCAGTTTTGCTTTCCACAATAAACATAGCTCCAAGAAACAGAAGACACATAATGAGATTCACAAGTCAGGAAATAATTTAAGTCTCAAATAGCTGAGACAGAGTGAAGATGGAGTAAACAGGAAGGCAAAGCCTGCTGTGTTGCAGCAGTCAGCTGTTCACAAAAAGAATTTGGGTGACCTCAGGCAAAAAAACCACCTGAGAACTCATCACACAACAGAAAGATGACTTATTTGATAACATGCAACAAACCTCTTGCCATCAAACAGTGCTGTCTTCATCTCCATGGGTAACATAATTTTTTGTAATGAAATCAAGACAGAAACAGATAAAGAGCCTCTGCTTGCATTTCTGCTCAAGCCTCCTGCCATGTACTATCTGAGTCCCTTTCTCACACTTCTCTTACCCGCAATGCCATCTCAGTGATTTGATCATGCACACTTCTTGCAACTGCCTCTTGTCCTTGTTTCCCCAACCTACGTGTGCATGTTCTCTAAGCAGAAGCTCTTGTCTTGGTCAAACAAACTCCTTCGGTGATACCTCCTGGAAGATACCCAGCACTCCTACAGGAGCCAGCAGGATAGTCCCATGAAAGACAACGTGACCAGAAAGTCCCACCACTTGTGTCCTTGTCTTGTCTCACTCCAGAACCAGACTTTCAGCTCCAGTTGCTGTTACTTCTGTACAGAACTTAAGAGTAGCCTCCAACATGTGATAATAATAGGAAATAATAACTGACACACACAAAAAGGACAGGTGAAAGGAAAAAAGGTGATTCCAGAATTGCCCTCTGTGAGTCTTCTGCTCCTCTCTTGAGACATCTAGCACTCATGAAAACCATTTGGTACACTAACTACAACATAGGCCTGACAAAGTCTGGCAACTTCTGTTTTACTTGATGATTAGATTAGATGACTTAAAAAGCTCACTCACAAACACCTCGTTGTTGAATACCCCTGAATCAAGACACAGGGCATTTTTCCCATTCTCTAGTGAGGACTGAAAAGCAGAACTGGGATCACAATTTTCCAGGCTCCCCTTGCATTATAACATGCACTTCAGTGGATTCACTAATTCACTGTCATGTATTATCAAAAATAAGTTAAACAAAAAAACCTTTTCAAATCAGTTCCAAATATAATACAACCGCTTCAGGCACCATTTTCATTAGGGGTCACTGTATATTTTCCTGTGTACATTTGATTAGCTGGTTTGTGAATATATCAATCTACCCTGGGACTTCTGGTCATTACTGCCGTTTAATGAGGTTCTTCTCTATATAAAACTATCTTTCAAGCCCGCAACAACATGTATTTAAATCAGACCTTCAGCACAGTACGTTTTTGACAAATATTCAGCAAGTCCCACACAGAGAATAAAGAAGTTGAAATGACAGATCTCTTGCCACATTCAGCTGCACTTAGAAGATTCCTCTTGAAGACTCATATATTTTCTGTCTTTCCTACTGGCTTTGTTTGGATTTCTTTCCTTTTTCCTGCCATGGCAAACGAAGCAGATGTAACAAATACTGTCCTTCACTGGCAGAAGAGTTTGCAGAACATCAGACCTGGAGAACCTTGAAGGGGAGGCCATGCTCCAGACTGTCACCAGTCTTCTGCTGAAGGCAAGGATCTGTGAATGGATGTTGGCAAAGTGAGTGTCTCTTCTCCCCCTACAGATAATTAAAGCTGATGATGACAACCTTCTTCTGCTATCAGACATTCCTTTAACTCAGGAGGTGGAGGTCCATGCTGTGCAACGGAAATGTTCCAAACCTTGTGATGGTTCATACCCAGTCCTGTATTGCTACATGATAGAAATCTTGTTTTCAGCTACTTTATTTGTAAATTTAGGGAGTCACACACATGCATTCAGGCACACGTGCACACCCACTTGCAAAGAATATACTTGTGGTTTCAAATTCAGCAAAAGCATGCAAAGGACAGAAATGTTAGAAATGAAGATCCATATGCAATGTTTTTGTGCAATTATAATGCAGTCCCTAGCCGGCTAATTTAATTTGATTTTTTCTGCTTCCTAAGGAATTTTTACAAGGTCTTTTATGCTCCTTCATCCTTACTTTTTATCCTAGCATCTTGTCTCTTTTATATATTTTTTTTAAAGTTGAAAGATTTGCAGAGAATGAAGACAGTGATTGCAAACACAAAAGGGTGTTAAACATTGCACAAGCAACTTAAAGTAATCTTTATTCATGTGGCTATTTTCTGGCTCCCTGACACATTACCTGGGGGTCTGGTTGGCAGAAGCACACAAAAAGCAGCTGTAGACCACAGGGGTGTCCCACTGTGAACGAAGCTTATTTACAAGGTGTTCTCAGTATCACATATGGGCATCCAAAACTAACAGCCCCCTTCAACTTTCTTTTTCCCTCAGCTCGCTTGCTGCAGAGTGGAAAACAGCACCCCATCATCAGAAGACAAATTAAAGGGGGAAGTGTTCAGATACATCAGTGGCAAGCACTCCAGAAAAAAAAGAAGTGGAAATGATTCATGCTGTCCTCAGAGCAGGGTTTGATTAGCTCCCAGTAATAAGGAAAGGGGATGTGTCTTCGTCAGTGGTAGTAAAACAAAATATTGAACAGCTGCTCATTAAATGGTCGCTGTGTATCCTGAGCCCTGAAAGGAGACATAAAACATATGCAATAATGTAATTAAAGACTATCAGAGCACAGGTGCACAGACCATAAGTTGCGTGGGCATTGTTAATTTGGGCACTGCTTCTGTTTTGAATGTCTGCTTTTTTGACCCTGTTAATATTCTCCAGCCATAGGTATGATTGCACTAAGTGCACGTGTGTGTGTGTGTGTGTGTAGCTTTTATCTACAAATGTAGCAGTAATGCTGTCTTCATGAGGTTTCTAATGACAGGTGAATGATGAACATAGTTAAGAAACAATTTCATAGCTTCTACATCCAAACGGAGCAATTATGATCATTCATCTAATAAAACAGACCAAAGAATTTTACTTAAATGAATGTGATTATGTGCAGTTAGGGTTATCCCCTCTTGTTCTTGACTAGGGGCTTTGAGTTTTCACCACCACAGTTTATACGGCTACTAGTTAAACCAGTTCATACACTGCTTGGCCCCTTTCAAAGGGAAGCAGCGCAGTCTCCTGGGACTGGAAGCCACAGGCTCAGGCTTCAAACCCTCCACACACACACACTCCAGGATCACCTTTTCCAAAGCTCAAATTCTCAGCTTCCCTGCCTGCTGCTACCTAACCAGACTCCCATAAAGCACTTCCCCTGCAGCATGAGGCTCATGCCGGTTCACTGTCATGGCTGCATAATGCAAACCATCTCCTCTTCTCCAGCTCACTGACTCCCATCGCAGGCAGGGAGAAACTGAGGCTGGCTGAACGTCAAAGTGAATTTACACGGCTGTAACACATAGCTGAGATCCATGATGCCTCTCTGGGTTGTTTCTCTAATTAGATGGTGGAGAGATTAGAAGAAATTACTTAAAAGAGAACATGGCAGCAAGGGCAGGTAAGGGAGTGTGTCAGGAAATGAGGGAAGATGATGCAGGCAAAAATGTGAATAAGTTTTTTTGGATATCATGCTTCAATTAGATGCTAAATACACAATTGAAAGTCATTGGGCTGTTTTATTAGGTAAGGAATTCTTATTCAACATTCAGGGAGCCCCAGACCAGTATAACAGGGGAAGTATGCTCTCAAATAACAGGTAGAAGGTAAAGGGAGCTCTCATTGCACAGTGTCACAGGTGTGCAGTTATTCAGCTTGTAGCCACAGACAGCCACTTTCCAAAGTGGTAAGGATTGTGCGGTCTAATGCCAGCCCTGCACTTGGTGTAGTCATTTAAGTCAGGCAGCAACCTACCAGCTCAGAGCATCAGTACCTGACTCAACATTGTGCTCCATTGCAAATCACTGCACAACGTACTGAGTCATTCAAAGTCATTCAGCAAAGCCCAGCTATCAAGTTCACGGGAAAACAAGGAAGAACTCATGTCTCCCAGCTCTGCATTTTGCAGCCACAGAGGATTCTGCTTCCCTTGCTGAAAGCACAGTCCATATTTACAGATGTTAAAGCCAATATGTTGGTTGCAAAGCAGGCAAGAGGAAAACAGTACTCTGGCAGCTGGCTTGCCAGCCCCAGAGCCCTCCTCTTCCCCTGCACAGCCTCTGCTGCTGCTGTTTCTGCCATGAATTGAAGAAAAGGTCAGGCTCGCACCCCATTTTTCAAGTCCCTCATCCCATCAGCCAGGTTCCTGCCTATCTGCTTCCATTCGCTGGAGAAGTGGCAGTGTTACAACTATATACCTAGTTCCAAACAGAGGCTGCCTCTGGAGACAAAGAGTGGTTTGACCCATGAAGTATGTCCCACATTCCGTGGTTGACACTTACCAATTTAAGTTGACAATACCAGAGGAGATAGCAGCAGCCAGCAGTGCTGCACGACCATTTATTGACATTTCGATGCATCTGGCACACACTAGAAATGAGCCCTTGGAATGGAGGGTGTTTAAAACCAAAACCATCATGGCAGTACAAGGCAATGGGGAAAAGGAGAAATAGGAAGCAGTGCAGAGGGCAAAGGGTCAGGGCAGGGGCACCTACTAAATTAGCTTTCCCATCAGAGAAGTTGCAATGTGAACACCTACTCTGAGATGTTAACTCCTCTGGGTTGCACCATCAAGAGGGGCACCTGAAGAGTTAAAGGGCTGTTGGGACCAGCTGGCTTCTGCCACCCTGCAAATAATGGCACATCTGGCCACTTCCAACACCTCACTGTAATGCAGGTTGTCTCTGTGAGCCTCTCATCCCCTGTCCTTGCTACACTGTGGGGAGCAGCTCACCGGGAACATGACAGGTGAGAAGTGCCTCTCACTGAAATGAAATACAAAATGATCCCACAAAAGCCCAGCCCACAGCTAATGAAAGCACCTTGTGCTGACAGCAGCTGCTGCAGAGGGAAATGTCGACGGGACTATTACCACCAGCAATTTTGCTTAGCTGATGGCAACCCTGACCTTTGCCGTGCCCAGAGGCAATTTGTTTTCCTGGTTGCTGAAAAGCCGGAAAGTACCAAGAGACATTACAAAAATGATGCACGCCCTGACCCTGTCTCATCATCATTTGCTAGGAGATGCTATTTGCTATTCTTTCCTGAAGGCTGCGGCTGCCAGTAGCTATGGCACATCTTCCTGCTGGCTCCATATGGTGACTCACGATGTGGCGTTTGGTGGGGGCTGCTTCTGTTGGACCATCTCACTACTGAGCAAGGAGCAAGGGGACTGCAGGCAGCAAGGTTCACAGATCTCTGCTATTCCCTTGCTGTTCAGCTAATGCAACTTTTTGTTTAAACTCTGGATACATTTGCAGTAATAAACAGTGAAACATCACTTCTAAATGGCAGCTCAGAGACACTTTGCAGCAGACAAAGTAATAGCCATAGGAAACAAATTTCTGTTCCTCAGAGAAATCTCTTGAGAATCAAGCTGGATACTCATTCAGGTCACACATATCCAAGATACCCATGCAAATATCCTTGCAGATGATCAAATCCAGACAGTGCAAGATCCAGGGGAGCACACGGTCCAGCGAACAGCTTCTGAAGCCCTGTCACTTTGACTACTGAAATCTTCAGGTACCTAGAAGCCAAAGCATAAAAATACATGTAGACAAAAATCATCACCTTGACCTGAACTGACCATCCATGTAGTCTGGGGAGCTCAGAGGGCTCTCACTATCTGGGCAAACAGCCAGACAAACATCTCCCTTCTGCCGTTCCCAGAGAGCTGGAAGCACGCTCACTGCAGTCACCCAGTTGAAGGGAGTATATAGGTATGGGTCAGCAGGAATATCCTGGATATGAGGAAAAATGTGACTCCTGGCAGACCAGAGGAAGGGGCATGAGCTGGTGCTGTGGCAGAGGAGAGGGAGAGGTCCTAATCATTCCATGTTGTTCACTCAGAGAGACGCTCTCACCTATCCCTCACTCCAGCAACACTAGAAAGCCATGAATTAGTTGCAGTGAAACACAGGAATTTCTCCTAGCTAAGGAACATCATGGACTGAGACAAGGGCTCCGTGGCTTCTGGCAAGGTGCAGAGCAGGGAGGGCAATAGGAGTATGGGGAGACATAGGGGAACAGGGGCACCTGGCAGCACCACTCAGCTCCATGGCTGTCCTCCACCGCAGGACTGCCCTGCTCTGCATAGGAAAGGCTTTGCCTTTTGGCCTTCCTGCCCTGACCGTACACCTTTTCCAGGAGACTTCTCACTGTTCACCAGGAAGGATCATTATAACTGAGCCAGCTTATTGCTCACAGGCATTAGGTCTCCAGCATCTTCATGCTGCACAGTGTTTCTGGAAAGCAGAGGCTCTCCTCTGACTCAGCCAGCACCATCAGTCTTGTGTTCCCTATCGGCACAAGGTTGCATGAGAACAGTTGTGTTCACCTAGCAGAAAATATTTAAGTAGAAAAGAGTGAAGTAAAGTCAATTTGACCAAGGTAAACTTTTTGTTCTATCTTCCCATGAAAGATCGACAGGGTTTATTTGTTCAATCTTTGGAAATAATAATATTCTGCGTCTATTACAACAAAATTTCCCTTCTATAGTCCTTCTGCCTACATGAGTGTTATTAAGGACAACTGAATAAATACAACTTTTACTGGGCTTTTGGGAAGCCAAGCTCCTATAGTAGCGCTTGTCTCATTTTCTACAGCAGTCACAGATCTTCCTTAGGAGACTAATCCAGATGCCTCAAGCAGCAGAGGCAACTACTGTTAATTTTACTTTTGTGCCGGATCTGACATATAATTAAAGTAGCCTTTCCATCCTCTACCACAAGGAATGCTTGCAGTTTTTTTCCAGCAGCTGCATTTAGAGGATAGGACAACTAGACTACGGTTCAGATAGCTGGTTTCACTTCCAGCTATGTCATCACCACTTCCCTTCTCTAGGTCTTTTCTTCTTTTGTCTCTCCAGGGAGCATAGGCAATCAGCTTTCTAAAGGAGAAAGCTTCTTGCTGTGTGTACAGGAAGCAGCTGGTACAAAGGGACTGGGACCCTGGGATTTCAACTGCAATCTCTGATTCTAATATCAACATAATTAATTCAGTGTCAGTATATGGTATTATTGATACTGTTTTGTGAAAGGGAAGTAAAGTCTTTTTGGGTTCTTGGTATGTCTTGGATCTCTGAACCATCAGAGATTTAATGTCAGTCCTCATTATCCTCAAACAAAACAAAATATTTATAGACTCCTTTGCCTCTGAGTCCAGCGACCCTTATGGTATACACCGGCTCTCAGAGAAGCTGTCAGGTTCACACTCAAGTCCAGATTTATTCAGAATGATGCTCAGGCAGGAATGACACAAAAATCATCTGGGAGGTTGGCCCTTTCAGTGGCACAAATTAGCAGCATTAGGTCTGACTTAAAGACGCTACATCATTTATAGCTGTTGAAGAGCTGCGTCCTTTATATTCAGCTCTAGCTTCTAAAATACGGGTGTGAAATGAAGCTGGAGAAGAGAAGGTCTACCTGGGCAGGCAGGAGCACTGACAGCCACAACAACAGTTGGAGAAATGTTTGGTTAAACTTCACCTCTCCTAAAGGAATTCAGAGTCCCACCAGCCTCTTTTTAAAGGTTTTTTTCTGATACATCAGTTTTGATTGCAGGTATTGGACAGGCTGCTCAGCTGCCAGATCTACATCAATCAGACCTACCATGCTAAGTCAGCCTTCATCACACTTACCAAGGAGAAATACAATTCTCTTGGAATTATTTTTTAGTGGTTTTTCTTATGGGAGGAGGACTGCAGCAGTATATGAACAGCAAACCCTGCAAACACTTCCTTTCAGTTCTGCTGATACCCTTCATCCCATGTTGTGCAGCAACCATTACTACACCTGAGTCTACTCGGCACCCCTCAGACTCATGAGCTGGATTCCCCGCTCTGTCGGACCACATTCCTTTCCTGTGTGACCAAGGAAGCTTTTGAAAATAGGTCTTTGGACAAAAATATGTAGGTCCTTCCCTTGCCTCCCACATTGTCCCACTGTTGTATGACATTCAGAGGAGACAAAGCAGCATCCTTTCCCAGGAACTCAACTAGATTTACACATCCTAAGAACAATTACAAGCCATTCTCTAAGAGACTGCTGTTAGTCCTCTGCATCAGCTGAAAAAAGGAAGGATGTGAGAAAAGGTTTAGCCTGAAAAATGAGCCTGTTCAGGGCTATTTGCTCACACACAACCTCCCATCCAGCCCCTCTGGCAATGGGCTCCCTCCTGCTGAACATGTCCCACAGCTTCCTCTGACATGGGGCAGCAGAGCCCCTGAGGGCTCCTCCCTGGCACTTCCCAAACCTTTCTGCACAGGAACCTCTCTCTCAGGCCGTGGTCCCTGCAGCAACAGGGGAGAGCAACACCACCTCCCTCCACACAGCTTTGTAAGTGGGCATTAAAATTCCTCTGGCAAAGCTGAGGTGGACTTGCTGTTTTCCCCTCGGGATTAGGAGCTGGAAGTTCTCCAGGATGGCATAGTCTTTTGTCATTAAGCTGTCTCACTCATTGCACAGTGGATCCAGACAGATCAAACACTGTCTGTATTTACAGAGGGCACTGGCGCACCTTTTATGTCTGCTATAAAAGCCAGTTCTCTTTGGCCCTTTTTTTGCTTAGACATCATCTGGGGAAGAACGTTTGCTTTAAACAGGGGTGCAGATAATGGAAAGGTGTTTCATCATTTTCTCTTGTTTATATTCTTTTACAGAAAAAAAGTGAAAGATGTTTTTTTGAGGGCTGGGTGTGTCACATTTTCTTGGACCTTTAGCAAATGTCAAGGCTAACCTTGGTGAGGTTTAAAAAAACATCCAGTCTGCTACCCCTTGCTGCTGATGGCCTCTTCATGCGAGGGGAGCAGGGCAGGCAGAACAGGCATCCATATTGATCCACTCTCTGATTAAGTACTTGAGCACTACAGAATACAGAAATAGAAACTGGGGCTGTCGTTTAACTGCTTCTAATAGTGGTGCCCGTTGGGATGAGGAACGGGATAGGGAGTGACAGGTGAGCAAAGATGTGTTATAATAAATAAATAATGCCTGCAACGTGGTGCACCAGGATGAGACTCACAAACTTTGGACCTAAGCTGGAACCAATAGGACTGAAATTCATGCCCAGAGGAATGAACTCCTGTTCCAACATGAAACGTTTGCTACCTTCTCATCAGGGAGATTTCTTTGCATACATCGTCTTTAAGGCCACCTCTTGCTTGCCGAGCCCTGCCACGGCAATGCTCTCTGTACCACACATTTCAAAGGATCCTGAGGATCTCTCTGGGTCACGGTCTGCCCTGTAGTACATGACCGATACACAGCTCACTCTCCAACATCAAGGCAAAGAAATGACACAGAGGAAGGGGATTTCTAAATTGCTGTGCGTGAATGGGGCCACATATCTTTAAAGAATAGCCGAGGCACAGTAGAACAGCACTATGTCCTACAGTGAAAGAGGTAAGAGTGTGTATCTTCACGCTTCAGGAGGAGGACACATGCAGGCTCAGATGCTCGCCTAGCCACCTCACTGCATTGAAGCGCATCAGACTCCCACTGAAGTTAACAGAAGCCTGCTATCAATATCATTTTGTTTCTCACTGGTGAAGAGGAACATACCAGCTAGAGGTCCCTCTAAAAAAGAAATAAATAAAATATCACACATACACAAAAAAATAATCAGGCTTGTGCTACTCAGAGTTTGGCTTTCTCAGTATTAATTTCAGTGCAACCTACATGAGAAAAGAAAAACCTCCCTCATCTGACTAAGGGCCAGCGCTTCTGCACAAGCATTTTATTTTTCCCTGGGAATAAGACTGTCACGCAAACACAACTGCCTCCTGGAAGCTCCCAGAGCTGAGAGGACATAAGTATTCAGCAAATAAGCACACATCTATACATAACAAATCCGCATCTATTTGGGATGAAGCTGGGCTGCTGGCTATCCACATAATACAGCATTCATGCCTAAGCAAACCCCTGTCATATTGCTGGCACTTTTATGCAATCTCAGAGCAACATACAACTAAATCCGTATAAAATCAGATAATCTGCTCCAAATGAAAAGCATAGAAATTGAATGCAGCTTGGTGAGGGAAAAGAAGGTTGCAGAAAAAATGAACAGAAAACAAATGTAAGTATATTCAGATGACAGTGGCATTCTTGTGGACTTGTAGCAGGAGAAAAAGGAAGAAATAACACCATCCCATTTACAGTGTCTAGCCATCTATGGTAACTTATACTGCCTGTCACCAGTTTCCCCCATTTCCTCTTGGTCAATGAAAGGCTGCATCATTCCCCATCAGACCTACATTAAAGTGGGGCTCTCCTTTCTACTGATTTCTTCAACATTTTGATCAACTTGCTCCTGGGGACACCTAGCTGTGTTTATCCTGACCACTGCACAGGGCAGCTCCCACCTAGGCAAGGGGACTCCTGCAGTGATCCAGTGCTTTGCCGTGACACAAGCAGCCATGACCAACTGGCTGCGTACTGCTTAGTTTTTCATTTTCTCAGTCTCTGATTGATCTGCAAGTTGTACGTTTCTTGGGGAAAGGAGCATGGGATACTTCAGTTGGACATCAAAGATTTATGTTTGATATATCATTTCCACTGAGAGCTTTGGACTCTCCTGAGCCAGCAGGAGGTGCAGAAATGACTATTGTAAGTCAGGCCAAAGATGAAGCTGCTCCAGTGTCTTGTCCCTAATAACTGTCAATAACTAACATAGAGGTGAACAACATAAGAAAAGGATGAAAATAAACCCTTTCCCAGTTACACTCTTCTACCTTCTGGCAACTTGCTGTTCAGAAGTTTTCCAGGACATTATCATTTTGCGCTTAAAAATGGCCTGTGACAGTTTCTTCTATGACTTTTTCTAACTACGTTTGATCATTTGACTACATGCAGTGCATGCAGTTTAGTGGCAACATAGGCAGACAGTGGTAGAGACAGCAGGAGGCTGCTTCTGTACTTGAGGCTTTATTCTGCATGAGACTGAGCAGCACGTGATGCACGCTGTGTTGGCACTGGGCGTTTTGGAGGTGAGTGGATACTTGGCAACTTCTAAGTGAGGTAAAAACTGAAATTCAGATGAAGTACCCAGACTGCAGATGCATTCAATTAATTTCATTAGACAAGGGATCTCCTCCAGGCTAAAAGGCTTCAAAGTGGCGGAGGAGATAAATTATCCTTCCAATTCAGACTCATGGCCAGCCGTCACCTGGGAGCCTGCTTGGATTATTATTAATTTCCCAACCCCCCTTCAGTAGCAGCAGAAAGTATCTGTAAATAGATTCAGGAAGAGGGGACATTCCCAGAATATAAACTCCAAGCTTTCCCTTGATTGCTTTCAAACAACACTTGCAACATCCTCAACTCCCCCCTCCCTGTCCAAACCTATCAGGTTTTTCTTGATGTTTCTGAGGACTTGTTTAAACAGACTGCCAGACATAATACTACCTCATCATTTCCTCCACTAGATGGATTACTTTTGGGGGGCCAGAGTACAGCGATTTTCACTGACCTTACAAAGAGACAGAGATAAATAGCCTTTAAGGGGAAAAGTTAGCGTTCTGTCATAAGATGACATCAAAGAGCTTGGTAAAGCACAAATTGATTTGAAGTTAGGAGGACAGCATAGATGTGTAATGACAATCAATAGCTGTAGGAAAGTATTGTTCCATTTTTCAAGACACAGAAAAATTCACCTGCACTGATGCACAAACTATTTCTAAACATATTTCTTCTGCAGATGGTTTAAGATCAAAACAATGGGAAGGAAAAAAACAAGAGAGGGAGGTATTTTTTTCAGAAGCTTCATAAACTTCATCCCAGGTATTTCATGATGAGACAAATCTCGGGGAAAAAAGAGAGTGAAATTCTCATCCTATTTTGGTCCACCAACATTAAGAGAAGACCAGGCTAGAACTAGGTGGCCTGACATGTTTAAGCCTACTCCCAGAACTGCACAAGACAGCAGGACATGGTTCCTTGTAAGAAGGATGCAAAGAATGACCAGAAGATCAAGCGAGAGCTGTGTCCTTAGCCTCTGTAGGACTGCCATGACCCCAACAAGCGCTGGAGCCCAGAAGGCAGCCCAAGACAGTAGCTGTGTCTTACAAAAGCCATTGATACTGCCCTGCAGAGGAGTCCTGCTCCCAGATCAGCAGAAGACAGCAAGGCAAAGAATTGGCATTAGGGTTCGTACTGCAGGGTAGAAACCCCTGAGGTGCTGCCAGGACTAGAATATCCTAGTGCTGCTCAAAGCACTGTATGGGAAAGTTTTGCTCTTAAACATCGTGCAAATTAGGTAGGTATGGAGGAAAAGAAGGGGGTCTGTATAAAGAAAGCGCTCTGGGGACAGCAGACGTGTTCCACCTTTTCTCCCCCTTGCTGGGATAAATCTAAATACATTAGACTGTCCAGATACCAGAGGGGTGAGAAGGGTGGACACACACACGTTTCTGATGTTTGCATCAACAGATGTTTAAAGACTCCAGTCAGGCAGAGGGCTTAGAGACAGGGCTGCTGCAAGCTCTCTCCCTGCCTCAGAGAAATAAAACCAAAGCAGCCACCCTCCTTTCTTTTCTGCGCTGGTGATAGCTTACCTGCTGGGCAGGAGCTGCCCCATGCCACTGGGCTGCAGGAGGCGAGCAGGGCAGCCTGCCCCTGGGCTGCCTGAACCACTGCCCACTCAGCACCTGGGAAGAGATTAGCTATATCCCTACATTCCCTATGGGAACTGACAAAAAAAACCCAATTGTTCTGGCTTGCAGTCCCCCTAATCCCATGTATCCCTTTCCCTCAAGGCTGCACGTGTATGATCTCCATGAAACCTTGAAATAGGGATCAGTTTTGCACTAGTCACATGCATGTCGTATCAATGTCTTTTACATTATGATAGCACTGCGAGAATTTTATTTCATTTTTTAATTCTATGAGCTAAACTGCTGCTGAGGACATAGGAAAGCAAAGCAGTTCCACCCTCCATTACTTGGTCAGCCCTGTACCACTACAGATAGACTATGCAGCACAGGAGGATGCTGTGGTACCAGAGATCAGCATCTTTCACATCATTCAACTTCACTTCTGCTTCTACTCCCAGGAGAGGCAGAGCTGGGTCTTCCCCTGCCAGACTCACTGCCACTGCCAGTGTGGTCTCCCCATGGGAGAAAGGGAGAGGTGACAGCAGTGGCTGCTGCATTCTGCCAACAGATTTGTTGTCTCTGTCCCTGTTTCTCACTGAGCATCCACGTACACCCAGACATATATGCACACACACACACACACAAATGACAAGGATAAGCTACCATACATTAATAGCACTATTAGTAATATGTAATGGAATTGTCAAAGCCACCTAACGCTGGCATAATAGGTAATTCTTCATCATTAACGAAAACTGCCAGCAGAACAGCTACCAGCACCCAAATGTTTAATTTTCAGACTGAGGAAACACAAAGCTCCCTGTGGGCTGCTCAACAGGTAAGTGAACCCGTAGCTGGTATCTCTAAGAGGTATTAAGGAAGTGTCATTGGTGGAGACAATGGCAAGCTGATAACGACCAGACCAGAGCTAAACACCAGACCCCAAAATGAGACTTTACTAACCTATGAAGAAGTTACACCTGCCATAAAAATGAAAGATAATAAGCACTTTCATTGTCATATCTGTGTCCCCTGATCCCAGCCACGACAGCACTGTGGCAGCAGTGGGACACCTGCAGTGCCAGCTCTGCTGTCTTGATTTTTCCATGCACTTCCAGGCTGGAAAAAGAACCAGGGAGAGTCCATGCTCCCTGCAGTTATCATTAATATTGCAACTGCAACTTGGGGCTCTGGCCAGGGCCCCATTCTGCTCATTTCACAGACAGCACCTCAGCCAGTATACTGGAGACCCAACTAGAAGCCTCAGCAACCAAACACACAAGCTGCTTTTGCCTGAGCTGACACAACCCCAGGAGCCTGCTCCCAGGCTGCAGCCCTGCAGCCCCGTCCATGGGCTGCCTGGCGAGCAGGGTGGCTCCCCGGTGCCTGGCCAAAGGATGTCTGCTTGGCCGTCAGGCATGGGGGCTGTCCTCGCCAGAGATGGATCTGATGTAGCCAGAGGTGTCAGATTTTGAGCAGGAGTGCTGTCAGGTAACAGCTGGCAGATGGGATCAGAGCAAAAGAAGGACCTCTTAGCAAGACGGGTAGCAATCTGGGGACGTGCAGGGATATGGCTCTGAAGACTGAGATAGTCAACACAAATGGTTGGAGTTCCTTAGCTCCCCAGCAGACAGTCACAAAATTGTTTCCAGTGCCCAGCTGGTGCTACGTCATCAATCCCCGACAATACACAACAGGTTTGTCTCTTGTCTGGAAAAGATCTAGGAGTTACATTATCCAGAGGCACATAACATGACAGGATGCACTGGTTTCCCAGTGTTTCCCAGTAGGCAGCAGTTCACCCCAGCAGCATGACTCCCCTCTCTTTCCTGCCCTGCTCCAGCCCCTCTAGCAGCTGTACCACTGCTGTGGACATCTGTCGTGTGAAATCAGAAATCAGCTGAACAGTGTGAAGGCAAAAACTCATCAGCTACAGTCTCACGGGCTGTACTACATGAACTTTAAAAAGCAGCGTGTGACGGGGAGCCGGGCACGCCCCTGCCCCACGTTCAGTGGCCTGCCTTCCCTCCCACAGCACCAGCGTGGCCCCCCCAGCCCTCCTCCTGGGTACCACGCTGCCTCACCGCGCCGCTGGGCTGCAGCCCCCAGCTGCTTTCTGCCTGCGATTTCCTCAGATGCCTTCTCACCCTCAGCTACACAGTCCCGAGCCAGGGCAGAAGGAAAGTGATTCCTGTGATTCCTCCAATGTCTTCACTGGTCCTTCCTCAGACTATTTGGCAAGATCATTCCCTCTCTTTGGGGCTCCTCTTGACACACTTCCAATGATTTCATTTTCCTCATCATATCCCTCTCTGCACTCTCTCTTCTCACTTTTTATACTCTTTTCCTCTCCCTTGCCCTCATTTTGGAGTCTTTCCATCTCTCCCTTCACCTCACTTCCCTTCCTACCCACTGTTCAGCTAGGAACACAGTGGATTTCCTCTGCTCTGCTTAAATCTCTCCTGGATATGCACCAGGAAGACAGGAGATAAGGAGAGGAGAAGGTAATGCCCCTGCTTAGCAAGGCTTTTTTGCTATGGACTTTTATTTCTTCTTTTCTTAGTTCCTTCCTCCCACCCTCAGATAAGAACTGCTCATATTAATACAAGCAGGGATAAAATTAAACTGAGAATAAAAAGAGCAAATACATTTACCTGAGTTTTTGTAAATGCAGCTGATAGCATCACAGGATCTGAAGGATGGCTTCCCAACACCTTCTGGGGAAGCTGGGGAGAGAAGATAAAGAAAAAAAAGATGGGTAAGTTGTACTTAGCAAAAGGAAATCACTAAATTATAGTGCCTGCTAAATACCTTCTATAAAAGCCATTTTACAGAAAAATAGACATTTATCCAGAACAGTGTCCTTTTCTCTGTGTTTTAAGGGTGTTATTGTTAAAAAAAAACAAAAAAACAAAAAAAACAAAAAACACACCACCAAAAAAACATACACACAAACGCACCAAACTCAAAAAAAAAACACAAAAAAAACCTACCGGACAATTCCCAGAGAAGGAGAAGGAAAAATAAAACAATAAAGCAGTCGTTTCACAACCAAAGCATTTTCAGTTTATTGGAAAACAATAAATTTCACAGAAGACACTAAAACGCTGTTTGGTTTTTTTTATGCTGTGTGTGATTTATACTGTGTGTGAAAAACAGTTAACAGTTTTGCCTCATATGCTGCCCTTTAGCTACCCACAGGACCCCTCTTGCTCCCAGGACTGTGGGGGTGGGTGCAGGAAGGGTGCATCCATGGGGTGAGCAGCAAAAGCACGTTCCCACGCGCTCACCTGCCCACCTCTGGGTGCCAGTGGCTTTTCACTGAGTTGGCAAGACATGGGATCAAAACCTACTGGCGAGGAAAAGGACGTGCTGCATGGAAGATGCGAAATGTCCGATGAGGGAGGCGTGAGGGCGGCATGTGGGGCAGGTGAGTGGCCTGTACTCACTCAGGGAGTGGGAACAACAGTGAGGAAGAATGGGAGCTCCTCGTAGACAGTCATACCACATGCCACTGATAATGGGTTACTGCTGGGATATTGGGATGGGAAAGTACAGTTTGCCCAGGAAAAGACCAGCAGAATGAAAACAGATGGAGGATTGCATGTAACCTGACTCCGAAGTAAAAAAAACCAAAAAACAAAAACCAAAAAATCATTAAGTGAAGCAAAGACAAGACTAAGTCTGAGATAAAGAGAAAATGCTACTGCACCCCATCTCACCAAGGAGAAGCTGAAGCTTGGCTTTCTTGTGTTTATAAATTAACAGAGGCTGCAAAACGGCAGAACTGTGGCTGGCAATATTCATCTGGCATTAGAAATACTAGAAAAGTAGAGCAGGGACAGGCAGTATGCCAGGTTGTTCAAATGTTTGGGGGATTTGTTTCAAACAGTGAAGGAAGATGCTGGTGGAGACACTTTTCTAGGCTTGATTGCAACCAGTAGGTAGCTGCTAGTTAAAAATCTCAGCTGGGAAGTCATTTGGGTGCAGTCATTCTGACATGCTGGCACCCTCTGTTCCTTGAAAGAGAGGCAGAACGTGCTGGTTTCACCCCGGCCAGCAACCAAGCACCACGCAGCCACACAGTCGCTTCCCCTCACCCAGAGGGATGGGGAGGAGGATCGGAAAAGAATGTAAAAGTCAAGGCTTGAGATAAGAACAATTTAAT
>JAVJGI010000035.1:16200933-16238567 GCA_035590275.1 Ibycter americanus
TCAAAACCCACCTGGACATGACTCTGTGCAACCTGCTGTAGGTGAACCTGCTTTAGCAGCAGGCTTGGACTAGATGACGTCCAGAGGTCCCTTCCAACCCCAACCATTCTGTGATTCGCATGGCACCAATTTTACCACACTGATCATATTCCCTCCAGATGTGGGCAACTGCTTCCTGCAATCAGAGAAACAGGAAAGGTGATACATGACCTGACTGCCCAAAGTGAACCATATTCTGTCCTTGGCAGCCCCAGAGAAGATGCAGAGCAACAGCCTGACTTTGCTAGTGTAACTGACACAGGAGTCAGGTCCAAGAGCTGACAAAACTAATAATATCAACATTCTGATAAAATGAAAAAATGCCAACTGCTACCCGTCATTAGGAGTTATACGTTGCTAGATCCCACAAAGATGTCCAGCTGTGTGAAAGGGATCAGCTTTCCAAAAACCTTGGAGATCGTGGGAGGGAAGAACATTCCCCTTCTTCAGCCACATGGTTCTTTGTTTCTGGGTTTGGGTTTTTTTTCTTTTTTCATCCCCAAACAAGCAAATTTAGTTTTTCAGGAGATAATGACAGAGGTTTGTTGGGGAATAGATGTCAGAAGCATCTCTGTACGTATGTGTTGTGCTCTTGTTTCCATTATTCTTCTTCTACATCTTCTGTTCCAACTGTCTGCGTTACAGACAGAAATTGCTTTCTGTTCTGCGGACATCGTTACATTTCTAATCGGAAACTTCAAGAAATTTTTCTTGCTTCATCCCTTCTGAGGAACAACTGACTACAGAAACTCTGGTGTCAGATTGTCATTCAGATTACGCAAAAGGACATCTAGCTATGACAATGAACTACATTTTTTCCCCTTCTCTCTCTTCCTTCAAGTACAGTTAAGAGCTGATAAAGAGTTTGCATTAAAAGCCCTGAGTAACTGGGACCATGGCAAGCACAGCGGTGGCAGGTACAGACAGATGCTCTCATCGAGTGCGATGCAATTTTGAATCCAGACAACTTTTATATGCCACTGATTTTCTCCTCTGGCCCATTACAGGCCAATTCAGCTCCAGGTTTCAGCTCAGAAGGAGAAATGTCCTTCCACAGGGGAGTCCCTCCTTCCTGCTATGCTGAAACCACACTGATCATACCTGCTTCATCATGCCATCCCTCTCTGTGTTGTACCACACAGTATAAACTGAGATTATTTTTTCATTCGGGAACAATTACTGCCATTTTGCCCTGTGTCTGTGCAAAGCTTGGTCAAAGTGGCCTTGCCAGAGACAGGGTCTCCTGGATGCTCTTGCTCTGCCAACAGCTGTATTTCATCCTCCTGGGAAACCGTAGTAACCATTAATAATAGTGATGGATATTTGATATTCCTTCTTTTACTGGTTTTGTCACCTTGTGCTAAAAGTCTCTGAGGCTGTGAGCAGAAAAACAGAGTGAGAGTGGAGCCTGGAGTGGATCCTAATGGAAACCTCAGCTCAAGGGGAGGGATGGTAAAGAAATCTTCCTGGGTAAAGAAAAGGAAAAGATGAAGTGGAAACAGAAGCGTAGGAAAGGTTTCCACTTCCATGAAAAAAAAAAAAGATTAAACTGGGACTTAAATGCCTTGTTGCATGCAAACACCATCAGAAACTGAGGCAAAAAAGCTTTCTGCCTAGTTGTGGTAGAAGAGCAGTGGAAATGCTTACAGACCTTTTTTTCCTATGTAGCTGAAAGGTCCTTATGAAAGCCCTTATGAAAACTCTTATGCAAGCGTAAGGACTACATTGAGGAAGTGAGGAAAGCATTATGTAATAATGCAGAATTTTCTAGCAGGAAAAAAATATGAGAGTTTCAAGAAACAAGAGAGAAGTAAGGAAATCTCCCTGCATCACTAGTCAGCTTAGAAATCTTCTGCAATACCTTTTGTATTGATAATTTCTCATTAAAAGTTCTGTCTGCTTGAAAGATATGAAAGATATGCCCCTGAGCTGGGCATTGTGTTCACTGTCTCTTCAAACCCGTTCAAAGCCCAGGCTGTAACCTGTCATGCCGTACTTGCTTGTGTGTACAGCACCTGCCACAAGTGCTGAGCAGTTTCCAAACGCTAAAGAAGGATGGAGCCAGATCTCAAGATCTCGTACTCAGAGAAGATGACAGAGGTTAAGAGAAGAACAATTTGCAATTTAGAATTCAGGCTCATTTTACACTCAGGCCAATTTTGATCATTTTGGCAATGTAAAAAGGACTTCACATAGTAAAAAATGCAATTTATTATTATTTTATGGCTCCTTTACATTTTTAAAATAGCAGAAAGAACCTTTCTATAACTAAAAATCAATCTCTAATGTATAGATCTGTTCTGTTCAGAGTGAACAACCCAGAAGAAATGTGTCTCTAAAAGGATGCTAAAAGTGGAAAGGGAAATGCTACCATATGTCCAAAGTTCCACAGACCTTTGGCTTTTTCTGCTTTCAGGTGTGCCCTGAGCAGACTTTCTAGCCGTTTAGCTGGCATTTCTGCTTTGCTGGCAATGACAAGACGTGCCCTCTCTGCTCAGCATCTGCACTACATGTTTACTCCTTCTGGGATCAGCACACTGAGAGCTCAAGCCCCAAGCAGGGGAGTGATCTGCGTTGTGAATGCAACCCACTGTGGGCTCCCACGTGGGTGATAAACTCACTCTGAGGACAAATGCGCCCTAACGTGAGCATGCAGGACGGTGTCTGCCTGTCCACCCTGGGAGACAAGCCCTCAGCTCTGGGCAGCAGCCGGAGCTGGCCAGAGGATGTAGGTGTGCAGAGTCTCACCTACAGCTGCTGGCAAGTCCACAGGGAGCCCATTCATTTTCCCATAGAAAATGTTGGGAAAACATTTCTCTGTTCAATTACCTGTGCAGATCTGGTGATCAGGAGTTGGTCATTTCCGTAACTGACAGCCCTGGTTCATCGCAGACCCCTCTTTGTAATGCCGGTCTCTCCAAAACCCTTCCCACACACCTTTCTCCATCCATCCCAGGTCCAGACAAACCATCGCCATGTACCCAAGCCATGCTCTACCTCCACGAAGATGGCACTTGCTTCATGGCTCAGCAAGCTGTGCCAAGCAAGGTTCGTCACTGATTCATGATGCTGTCATGCTGTGGGCCAGATTCCCATCATCCAGCTTGTAAATCTCTGCAACCAAGCCCTATCTCAGAGCATTTTTCCAGCATATGCTGCCATAGTAGATGCAAGTTGTCAGCATGGCATCCTTGACAAGAAAAAAAGATTTTTGCTGGGTTCTCTAATGCAGTGATTTATCTTTCTTCAGGTTTCATCTATTATTAATTGTTATTATTACTTTTATAATTTGTTAAGCACTTAGAGCATATTTCTCCACACACAAGACTAAATTATGGTCCCAATCTTTGAGAGGCTGTATTTTAAGGAGACAGATTTTTCTCACAAATTGCTATGAGCTCATCATAATTTCTGCAATATTTACAGTAATAACAGTGTCTTAAAGGCCTACCACCTAGATCTTCAGCTTTCTTTTTATTTTATGGACATTTTTTCTCCTTCTGTTTGCAATGAGATAAAAACCTAACAGGTCTTAAAAAGAAAAAAAGAAAACACCTTTAGTGTTTTCTTATTAATCATATGATTTCCCAACCAATCCCATGAATTTTCAAGAACTACAGAAGACTTATGAGAAAACTGGGTGAAAGCCCATAGTGGTAAAATTACACTTTTAAAGCACAGCAAAAAGAAATACCCCATGTTTTATACATGTCATCATGTTTCCTATACCGTGCTACATGAGAGTACACTGAAGAAATGCCCTTTGATCTCTTCCGGACTACACGCACAGTTTATGCATGTGCTGGGTAGCCTCTAATCTGGGGGTCTGGGCTTGCTGTGGCTCCTGCCCACCCCTCTGACCACAGTATCTCAGGGCACAGGTTGTCCCTGCGCATGGCAAAGCAAAAAACAATGCAAGCTTTGAGGCAAGGACTGTGCTCACTAGGAAACATTTTTGCCTTCTTATTGCCTTCACAGTCCTTGTACCAAGCATTGCAGTTTCTGGTTCAGAACCTTCTTTTAGACATAATGAATAGAGGAAATAATTTCCATGGCCGTGGACTGGGGCAGTGAGTGCTGGGACCTGCTATGCTAAAATGGCTGGAGGAGAAAAAGCACTTTGCAGCAAGAAGTAATGATGGATGTGAAAGCCCAGGTCAAAGAATGGTATTGCAGCTGCTCTGTGCATCACCTTTGAGAAGTGGGATCTCTTTCCTGGAGGCAGGAAAAGAGTTCAGAGCGAGCTGTAGTGCCTGATTCTGCTGGTCAAACAACCCAGCACTGCACCTTTTGCTATCCCAGCCGAGAGCGATACTATAAATGAGGCAGGAGAAAGACTTCTGGTTATTTATCGTTTTAAAATGAACTGGGCATATTGATTATTTTTACCCTTTTCTTTCAGAAAACACGGTTAAGTTGGCATAATAAACAGCTCCACTAATGGACTGTGTCAGTAACTGATGCACATCCTGAGCTGAAATGAACTGCATCCTTCTTTAGTTGTTTCACCCCAGCATTCCCTGCTCTGGCAGCGGTCCACATACTGACCCATGAAATCCTTCCAGACCCACCACACAGGGCTCTCCTCTCAAAGCCAGTGTCACCATTTTTTTTCCTGGGGGGGCTGTGGTGCATGCAATGAGCAGACGCAGTTCCCTCATCCAACACTGCCTCCTTATCCCACTTAAACAGTGCAGGGCAGCCATCACCAGCCAGAGGCTCAGGGCAGTGTTTCATGTCCTTTCAGAAGCTTTCTGCTGGGGAAGCACAGGCAGGCAACTGCCCCCTCCTGCTAGCTCTCCCACTCCCACACAGAAAACATGCCAGGAGTGGAAGACGCCTCTCACAAAGGTAGATCAGAAAGAGGACAACTGAGGACATCCAGCCACCCAGGCAGTGCCCCAGCCACCAGCTCTGAAACCCATCCCAGAAACCAGCCCCCATTTCCTGAGTCCAGAGATGAGACTAAAGCCAGTGGGAACACCCTGGCAAAGCTCCCACAGGCAAGGAAGGGCACTCCCCTTCCTGCTGTCAGATCCTTCCAGAACTGCATCCCCAGGTTTCCATCACCAAAGCATCATGGCGCTGCGACTTCAAGCCCACCTTGGGGGTAGCAGGTGTCGGGTTCAGGATGCCCTCTGCACCTACAGCCAGAGGGTCTGAGCAGCACTTGAACAACAACAGCATCAGTGTGGGCTGGCTTTGCACAGGGCCACCCACCACAGCTGCCCGCAGGTCTTCTCCTGGTCCACAATGTGATTTCCATGGAAACACCCACGTCCATGAACTGAACCACAAACTGGTGGGGCTGCTTGCACGCTTAAAATTTGGCACATGGTTCGAAGTGCCATTGAATCAAGGGCTTGCAAGACATGGGGAGTGTCCCAGCTGAAAGCACCCTCACCCCACACCGTTTTGGGGGATGGAAGCACCCTGTGCAGAGAAATGAGTGCCAGGCTGAGCTGGCAGGGCCGAGGGCATCAGTCATCTCTCTGAAAGGATTACAGAGAATGGCCTTGCATATAAATAACAGAAATGCACAACCCAGGATTTTCTGTCTTTGTCAGACAACCCTCGATAAGCAGTTGTGAGAAATACAGCAGCCACACAGTAATAAAAAACAGGCTTACATTTGTCACCTCATTGAATCCAAAACAACAAGTATAAAATATGATACATCTTTCTCCAGCAGACAATGCCTTCCGTATCACCTGCGGGCCACATTCAGACCCACTGAGGCCCCTGAAGGAAGGTATAAATGACACGCACATGTACACACAGGGGTACTTCCACAAGCACCGAACACAGTGAATTCACCACCTGCCTGCAGGGGAAACCACTGCACAGAGGATTAAATGGCCTGTCCCACCCCCCTGCTGCCTATTTCTTTCTACTGCCTTTGGTGAGAGCCATGAGTGTACTCAGAGGCAGAGGCTGGCCTGTGTTTCCACCTTGCCTGTGTAATGAAGCAAAACCCTGTATTTTCAAACAAGCCAACTGTCACGCGGCATTGCCTTCTCATCACACTAACAGCTCAGCTACTAGCAGAGCTACTGGTGTGAATAAAACTATACTTGTACACAGTGACTTTGCCAGAAGAGCCATTCAGCATTTCTGCGTGAACAAGGCACTGCCAGGGAAGATGCACCTGTTGGTAACGCTATGCTTTTCTGGGTATTTTTCTACCAAATTATGTCAGGAATAGGGCAGCTCCTCCAGAACCGCAGCGGGGCTGCAGAGCTGCGAGAGCACAGCTCGATGCCCCTATGCCACCAGCCACACCAGCAAAACCCTACAAATGCAGGTATTTGTCAAGGAAGGCAAAGTTTAGGTCCCACATTTGTAACTGAAGAAGCGATGCTCAGAACCTAGGAAGCATGGATACTTTCCCCAGCTCACCAAACAAACGTTTGTCCTGGATGTCCTAGGCTCTGCCAGCACTGGGCAAATGTGAATGGCTGTAATCACGCTTACTGGGTGGAGTTACATGGCTAGTTGATCTTCTTTACACCAGGGCAGGGTGTCTCCCTCAGGGGACTGATCATCTCTGAATTATATTTGAGAACCTCCTGTGTGTGTCTAAGGCTGGTTTCATACAGGTAATGCCGAATGCTATTATCTCAGTTTGATGCTACAGTTCCCCTCAAAGAAATACAAGGGAGATGTGAAAGTGGTTTGCAGGACACTGGGTTGCGCTGCCCACCTTGTAGGTGGGTAAGAGGGTTCCAAAGCGTTGATCTGCACTCTTTGAACCCAGCCAAAACAACTGTTACAGTTTGTAATTGAGGGTTTTCCTCTTTTGTTATCTCTGTTTTCTTGTTTGAAGGGGAAAAAAGATGGAGAGAAAAGCAAACTAAGAATCAGCCCACTTCCATTCACAATCAAGGAGAAGTCTTTCACAATCTCCCAGCTTGAATAAACGCAAACCTTTTCACTTTCATCACATTTTTCATAGAAAAAGAGTTTGGATTCATTGACGATCTGTTTTAACCCTGTAGTTGCAAATGCAGCAAAATTAGATGCAGTGAAGAGATAGGACTTAGAATTCTCTTCAACAAAAATCCAAGGCTGCCCAAGAGTACCCTGAGACTGATTGATGACATCCATTGCACTCGACACCAGCTCCCCACACCACCAGGACCCTGAAAGTCCCCAGTGCTGCCGTACCTGAACGATGGGACCTGTGAGTCCCACCCCTGAGCCAGGAGTCCTCCAAAGGGCCTGTTGGGGAAGGAGAGGAGAGAAGAGCAGTCCTCTGGGGAAAAAGGGCATCAGCACAGGTCAAGGCCAGGAAGGCAGGTAGTGCCAGGCAGGTGTTCCTAGAAATTGTTTTGAAAGTTCAGCTTTCGGTTTGAGCAAATATTTGTGTTGGTCCCGAATCACAGCTGACTTTCTCAAGTGCTCCCTAGTAATGCCTTCATTCATATTCCTCTGTACTGTTCTGTGTTTGTGGTTAAGAGCCTCCACAGATGACTCTGCAGGTACCACTGAAGTGGGGTTACTTCATGCTCTAGCAGATAGATGGGATTGTGCTGTGTATATTTGCATTTTTAAAAAAGATATCACCAACGCATTTCAGTAATGATAATAAAAAAAAAGTCTTTCTAGCCATTGCAGTAATGGATTTGAGGTAATTGCTTGCATTTGCACTCAAATATGGTTCTCCCCTCTCTGACTCATTTCTGTTTTTATGGAAATCAGCTTGCTTGCTAGACTTTTAACTCACAGCTCTTGAGGACCAGTCTGACTTCCTCACTCAGGTACAAACTTACTCTGCTAACAGCAGTAGGACTGCTTAGGGAGGCAGATGCTACTTAGCGCAGGTAAAATTGCCAGAACCCGGCTTAGAATCCATAGGCTGTGCTGCAGGTGCTTCGTGCTTTCAGTGCCTGAGGAGGCATGCCCTGAGGGATGCAGGCAGCCAGGGCCATCTCCCCTGGGGATCAGCTTCCCCGCAGCTCCGCCTATTGTCCGATGACATTAGAAAATAAATAGGGGAGCTCTTCGCAACGCTCTCATTTCATGTGCTGAACTCACAGCTGCCACAGAAAGACTTGATAGTGTGGCAGCCCCTGTCCCCTCAGCCTCCTGGCTGATCCTGGCACAGAGTGCCTGGTGGCCAGCTAATTTCCATGTTAGCAGGCCATCGTTCTCCACAAGGGTCTACGTTATGTGTGGCGCAAGTCAAAAAGGGGGACCCAGGTTGCTTTAAATTCCTTTGAACTTCCCGTTTGAGAAGTCATTGGAGCCACAGGTAGTATGACAGGTAAAGATAAAGGAGCATGAAGTTGGGAACTTGCTTTGGTCCAGCCTGCAGATAAGACAGTCCCTTCCTCAACGGGTAAACTGAGACCACGGTCCAACAGGATCCACAGTGGCTGACACTCCTGCTCCAGTAACTACAGGATGATTTCTTTGCTCTTGAGGATCAAGGCAAGAAAAATATGGCTAGGACATGCATTTGGAGTCACCTTCAAGCATTTACTGATGAACACAGTGACTGACTCTGGTCAAGGATTGTCGCACTTTGTGCGTGGGAGCACAAAGCCGATCAGAAAGTGTCTGCTGCCTAAATGCTGCACAGCTGCCTCTGCTTGGAGCACACCGAAACTCGCTCAGCAAAACTGAGAGCCACGAGCCAAAAGCGAAACAAAAACTGAGACCCTGAACACACACGAGGAGAACTCCAGCTCTGAAACATGTGTTGGACACTGACCTGCAAAGGAGGGGAAGATATTCCACTGCCTCCCCATTGCCTGTATGCTCTTTTTCCACATGCAATCTGGCCATACAGAATCAGAAGGTAGGAAGGAAAAGCCGTCTGAAAGAGGGATGTATGCTGTGCCGGTGTCTTTTCTTCTCCAGAGTGATTGACAGAATCATTAACACCTGCTGAGCAGCTGTGTTGCATCTCTGCACAGCCATTGGCAAGTCCCAGTAACTAGCATGGGGAGAGGAGCTGCTCTCGAAACACCTGGTAGCGTTGCTGTCAGTGTCAAGTCTGGGCTTGAGTTCCCAGAGCTAAATGACTATACTCGGGCACAACTCCAGCGTGACTTTGGTCACATCGGGTGCATTTTGCTAGGCGCCTCTGCCAGAAAAGCAGGGTCTGTTCTGGTCACCCTCCCCTTCCATTCAGCAGCTCAGCTGTTCAGAGTGCCACCAATATATTCCCTACATCCCACTTCGCACAGACCCACGTACTCAATATTCTCCCTATCTCTTTGCATATTATTTACCAGTTCTTTCCTACTTCTCATTCATTCAAGACTTAGAAAAAGGCTTCCAGACTTTCTTCAGGCAAAGCATCTACAGGTGTCCCTAGGAACTTTGTCTGAAGGTTGCTCTGTCTGCCTCAATGCTGGACATAAATTATGTGACTGTACTCCTGAAAACTGAATGAAGTTACTTTATTACTGTGTCCTACTGCATAGATGTGGCCCTTTTTTCTCACTTGTGAACCAGCTGAGGGAAAAATTGAATGAGTATCTTATAGGTCTACATTCCCATCACAGAGCTTGTTGCTCTATGTCCGTAAATCTATCTGCCAGCTTCTATCACACATCAGGGCCCTTGCTGGAGCAACGGCTCTACCATTCTTAAACTGGCTTTCCTTGTTGGTGTTTAAATGAAAAGAGACATCTAATTTGTGAGTGAAAACATTTGTCATTTCTTAGGGGGATCCAGACACACAAAATACAATTAACATCTCTGAAGAATGTTGCACAGAGATTCAGCAGCAGCTGACAGGGAAAATTAAATGAAAACAAATAAAATCAGTTGTTCTAATACCATAACTCGAGTGGCAAGTGTAATCTTCTCCTTTTATCTGAGGTTGGAATTGCTTTCCTGCAACAGCTTTCATTATGAAAATGTGGCACTTTTCAGCACCAGAATATTAAGACAACACATGCCCACAGGGGCCCAGATCATTTTAACGAGGAACAAACAATCCAGAATGCAGCTTTTATGTTTTTTCTGAGCTAACACCTGCTTTGCAGCAAATGAACAATAGCAATGATAAGCACGACAACTCATACATATCTGGGCTGAGACGTGCATCGCTGGCATCTTTTTCTTCCTACCAGCTAAAGAAGGGCCCGGCGGCCAGTGTTGTTTTTAGGACTGCCGAAACCCTTGGCCACAGGCTGGGGACAAGGTCCGTGTTTCGTTGAGCTGTCAGTCTTGTGGGATGGTCCGGAACTCCTCAGGAGGCTGTAAAAGCAGCCAGACTACGGACGGTCCCCCAGTCTCTCAAGTAATTTATTGAGAGCTGGATGGATTTTTATCCCTATTTTACTACTGTGGCTCAGGACTCATCAGGCATTTGCTTATAGTCACAGAGTGAACTAATGACCCAGGCAGAGGAGAAATGAGGAGGCCTGATCCCTGTTTTGTGGCAGCTCCCCCAAAGGTCCCCAGCTGCATATTCCACCCCCGCTTCAAGTTGGGAGTAGGAAGAGATGGACAAAGGACGAAACTGCATACCTACCTGTAGTTTTCTGCAAGCAGTTATTTCAGATACCTTTCTTAAGGCCTGATGAGTGAATGACATCAGCACCCAGGAAAAAAAAAAAACAACCAACCACCACCTCGTAAATTTACTAATTCTTAAATCCAGCCTTATTTATTCTCTGAATGAGCAGGCATCAGCTATGGCTGTGAAACTTATGTGCCAGAGCTCCTCAAAGTGGAGTCTCCCATCGAGACCAGACTTGACATCTTGGTACTGAACCCTGCCAAGATCTACACCATGGAATGTTTCCCACCTTCCCAGGAAGTCCCTGTGTTTTCTGCCACTGCCTCTGTCAATCGGAGAGCTGCTGCCATGGGCTGTCCCAGTCCTGGCTGGTGAAGGCAGTGCGATGCCTGGCTGGTGCACCCGACCTGGAGCCAGTGCAATGCCTCCCACAGAGAGACGCAGCACACTTCAGGGAGAGGTAAGCCACCTGGATGGAAGCAACCCAAGGGCTGATCCAGGCTATGAGTTGAGCCATGCTGTCCTGTGCAATAATTTAATAATAGTGAACTGTAACCTAGTGACTGAGATCCAAGCAGCATGACAGCTAGTGAAAATATTATTAATAATAAATAGCTTTAATTCAAACAGGGATTTTCCTGATAAAGACATCCTGGCACTTACTGGAAAAACAAAAAGTATTAGCTTTGAGAATCATGTGACCTGCCTCCAGTTATTTGCCTGTTTTTCCAAAACTGTTCTGTATGTCTTGGCCTTGGTTTGTTTCAATCCAGCTTTTTCACTGCAGATTGGATGATGGAAGAGAGATTATGCTTATTAAATTTGCTAGCACTGAGCTGCAAGGGACTGCATGTAGGATGTAGGACAGGGTCAGGATTCAGATTGACCTTAACAGGCTGGAAATGGTCTGGGGAAGGAACAGGTTAGAGAAGGGGTATGTGTGAGATGTTACACTGTTGAATGACTAGCAGCACAAAAACAGGATGGAAAGGTATGGGTCAGATAGCAGTTTTATAGAAAATCAGCAACAGACCCTGCGGTACCTTAACCTGCAGCAAGAAGCATACAGGCTGCTCATTAGAAAATACTTTTTAAAAAGGAAAGCAGTGTGGTCACATAGGTTGCCTGGGAGTCTCCCATCTGTGGAATCTTCCATCACTCAAGAGCTTCAAGGAGAGATCTGGACAAATTTCAGTCAGGAATGATTTGCATACCAGTGATCCTGGATGAGACAAGGCAATGGACTACAGGACCTTCTACACTCTTCCAGCTCTGTATTTCTATGGAGCTATGAGCTAGACCTGTTGCAGGATGGCTTCGTTGTTGCACAGGGGATTCCAGCCGGGGCACGGGAGAAGGACCAGTTCATTCAAGTTCATCCAAGGTCTGGAGATGGCCAGAAGCTTGAGATCTGGGACAGCCAGGGGCACAACTAACCTTGCCACCACAACAGAATCAATACTGTAGAAC
Source organism: Ibycter americanus (assembly GCA_035590275.1). Taxonomy (NCBI): domain Eukaryota; kingdom Metazoa; phylum Chordata; class Aves; order Falconiformes; family Falconidae; genus Ibycter; species Ibycter americanus. Next base: position 16,212,923 of record JAVJGI010000035.1, read on the forward strand.
AAGCCCAGTGAATCTGCCAGTAGCATCTGCAGTGAATATAACACTAACTTGACCTAAGGATTGTTTTTCCTCTAGTTTAGGACTGAATCACAGTTTGGTATAGCCAGTAAGATGACTGTCATCACTTAGGTAGCAACTCGCACAGGATTCACAACAGTGTAAAGCCCAGACACTTGGGAAGAGTTCATTTTCGGAGGGAACTCATGTTAACAGAGCAGCCAGTCTGTGATCTAGCTCTCCCTCTGCATGTCCAGTCCCTAGAGCTTACAGGTCTCTTACAGACCTCCTACCTTCAGCTCAGGTTATAAAGAGGGTCACGCTTTTAAGCTCTGGAAGTTCCCCAGTTCAGCCTCTGGTGTTAGCTGGTGTTAGCCAGCACAGCAGCCATCCCAGTCACATTGCTGCTGCCTTATTTTTGCTCTGTGGATGAAAAGAGGATTAAAGCCTTCAGAGCTGCCAATCCAGATTCTTCTGGTAGCAGCCCACTCATCTATGCAAACAAAACCTGCAAAGCTGGAAGAAGGCCAGCACGTAAGACTTAGAGCGGAGTATGGAATTGTGATGCTGTGTTTTGCCAAACAGCAAATCTATGTGCATCTCACCAAGAAACCAAGTGGAGACCTTAAAGAAGATGGAAGAGAGCAGAAAGGGTGCCACAATTCACCCACACACATTGAAAGGAAAAGGACAGGAAGACCTTCAGGGCTTAGAACTGACAAGATAAAGAGAGAATGTAAATAGCTTCCACTGAGAACACGCTTTGAAAATGTGAAATTTTTTCTGTGCCTTCTGGTTACTTTTGTTTCCCTTAGGGACTCCACTGTAGTTGGTGGGATGGCATCAGAAGTGACACAGGACAAAGAGCACTGTTTTCTGTTGGCAGGACGCTGTTTTTCTTCCCTTATTTTCCTTGGAATGAAATAGTGATGCTTCCATTCTCCACAGCCTGCTCCACTTCTTTCTCAGAAGCAGATTTCAAGATTCTTCGGTTATATAAAATAAATAATGGAGCCTAATTCAGATACATGAACTGCAGATGCCAGCTCTGCCTCTCCCCTTCTCCCTCTCTCTTGTCTTTGTGAAGGTGAGAAGCTTATCACTCCTTTTGGAAAAGGATAGAAAAATTCTTTGCAAGACAAAGACTGTATTTCTACTTAGTCTTCAAAGAATTATTGCTCAGAAGTGAAGATCTGTTTCAGGATTACACATTGAACATTTACATGTAAAACAGAGAATATCCAGGACAGTTAGGTATTTTTCAGAAGGGTCCTGAAAGAGATATTTTTTGTAAAAAGACCTACTCTTGCATAAGCTTTGTTCAGTCTGCCAAAAAATTACTACCTTTGTCTTAGCCATCATAAGATATGATACATCAGAAAGCATAACACAGGGTAAATGAAGGGTGCTGTGTTGTACAAGAGACTGACCTCATGCCAACACCCAACTGTTTTCCCACTCCGCTCACGTCCCAGTTTTGTCTCTCTTGTTTACCAGGGGCTGGAGTCTGCCCAGAGCACCAGACTGCACACAGGCATCCACTAGCAGAAAAACATGATTGAAAGCAAACAACTACTAGTGGTTAGTACACTTTAACTTCTGTTTGGGCAAACTCAGTCCTGACAGAAAATGGTGAGAGTAACAGCTGTGGCTTTTGAAAGCCTCTCTGTAGTGAGACCAGGGAGCATAATGTGAAAGCAGAAGTTGTTATAGATTCACAGATTGTCCCAGTGCCATTCTGTGGGGAGATGGGCCTTCAGCTTCCATTCAGACTTTTAATGCTCCTCTGAGGCTACAGCAAGGGAGCCAATTAGCGCTAACGATGGCAGAGGTGATTTAGTGATATGACACTTGTGTATAAGAAAATGAGGGGTGCTGTCAGATCAGTGGAATAAAAAATCATTCCTGGAGCAGCCCAGTCATGCCAGTTAGCTAGAGGCATCAGGTGTCCAGAGACATGAACTGCAGATCCTGACCTAAATTTAGCCTGATGAGCTTTTTTTTTTTAATTTTGCTCATTACTCTGCTGTACTGCTCTTATGCAGCAAAGCATTGAGGTATGCACATAATCCAAAGCACATCACACCCTGTTGTTCATATACTTAAAAATACAGACATGCTTATCTGAATTCCTAGATGAAAGACTAGGAGCAATACATGGTTATCTCAAGCACTCAAAACTCTTCTGGTCACACATCCCACGAAGCCAAGATGCTGACAGCAGTAGAATGGGAACCGCTCACAATCCTTTGGGAACTGTAATGATATAATGATAACTGCATAGCCACATAAATAACCGTTCTGTATATCTCTGCATAGACAAATGCTAAGTACATCAGTATTTCCCAGACACATACCAACAGAGATTGCCTTCTCTGTCTCTTCAGTCTTTCCTAGGGCACTTTGAATCACTGAAATCTCACGGATGCAGCAGGATTCAGGGCAGGGGGAGAAGGAGGAATCCAGACTGGTAATTTTAAACTTTTGCAGTTCCTAGAAGAATTTGTCACATCTTTTTCTCTTCTCTGCCTTTCCTTTCACTTTTAGATCCTTCACCCCTGTACAAATTTTCAGTAGACGCTCCAAGAGCTCATGCTTTCTCTCTGGGTGAGGCTGCTCACAGATTTTTTTGCACAGACTGTCACTGTCTTTCCACAAAGAAACTTCAGTTCTTTCACAGTCCCACACTGGCACTCACAGGTACCCATCTACTTACAGCATGACTCTGCAAAACTACCTCTGTGCCTTATTAAAGCACCCTAGAAACTCCCATTAACAGCACCGGAGTCTCCATCTGAGCGTTCTGAAACTGCTTAAGACTCTGGAAGATGCCAGACTCATGAAGAATTTACGAAATAAACAGTCTATGCATAAGGGTCTGTGCCAGGCCAACAAGCAATCTCCTTTCTGGCCCACAATTGCAAGACCAGACACCTTTAATTCCCACTAGCTTCAGGAGTACTCAGTAGGACCGGGCCATGAGTTAGTACCTTTTCAAGGGGTGCTTCTGTCTAATTAGATGCCTTATAAGATAGGCATCTTATAGGGTATCTGACTAGATGCTCTATAAAAAGTACGTTCCTTCGTTATGGAAGTACATTTTGCACCCAAATCAAAAATGAGCGTGCAAACAGAATTACAAGACACAAAACGAAGAGGAACAGAAATCACTGCTGAGAGCTGTAGAGCTCCCCCTGATCTGTCATGCAAAGCTCATTTTTTTGAAGACTGGAAATGAGTGCAGGAAGGTCTCTGAGCTTTGGGCTAGAGGATATGAATACATGAAGGAGAGTGTCTTTTTATTCATTTAATTTCTCAGGCTTCTTTGAAGTCATTGCGGAAGATTTGGATAAACTGAGATGTAACTCGTTTGCTCACTCTTTCCCACAGAAAAATCCATTCAGTAGACAAACAACTATACTTCACCCTCCCTGCCTGTTTAAAAATATACTGTATTATAGGGCATCTGTAGTTAATAGGGCTGTGACGCCTCAGCCATATCAGACAAATTTAATTCAGGTACCACAATATAAATGCAACTACTTTGCTTTCAATGTGACCATCAAAGAAGCTGGGAAGTGGAGGTGTGCCTTTGTTTCTTTAGAGGAAGTCTTAGAAGGGTTTTAGAAACTAAAACTTTTTAGATTAGAATTGTTTCATGTCATTTTCTTTGGGCATTAAGAGTTAGCAGCAATTGGCTTCCTTGCTTCTTTTCTTTAGTAGATAAATACAGGACTGTTGTACAATAGAAGAGTTTATACTGACTTGGATAACAGGACAATTATGGTATTACAAGAATCAACAGAATGACAATGGGGAAACAAGGAGAGTGTTAAACTGGTCTGGCTATGTGCATTTAAGTCCATTCACTATTGGGCATTGCAGATGAAAAAGAAGGGTTCTGCTAAACATTCAGCATCACTTCAAAGGAGCTGCAGCAGCAGCAGACACGTCATGTTTACTAAGCGCATGAAATCTTCCCCAGCAAAATTGGGAACACCAAAACCAATATTGTGGCTGCTCCACACTTGGAAAATGTAATGAAAAGGGGAAGAAAGAAAAAAAAAGTGCCTGCTTTTCTTGTTTGTGTTGGTATTGGCACACATACCATTTTTCCAGCCTTTCTCAAAATACTCTGAAATTGATACGCAGAAAGGGTAAGCTTTTGTAATTCATAAAGCCTTTCACAGGGTTACCTTTTAACAAACATCAGCTCTGCAAAGCAGGACAACGCAGACCCCAGGGCATGGTCCGTGCTCAGCCCAGGCTGCCACAGCGACTCCCTGCCTGATCTCCTACTGTGGAAGTCGTGCCTCTCCCCCTCCTTCAGTCTGAAGGCATCAGGGATGGAGAAGCTTTATGTCCAAGCTGCAATCCAGCACTCTTTCCATGCTGGGCCACTAGTTTGTCTGGCAGCAACAAGATGGAGCAGCTGAGAAAAGCCAAAAACATTTACACCAGAGGCAAGAGGTTCATTTCTCACCAACCTCCACAGGTTCTCAGAGGAACATAAAGTCATTAGCACTCCCTCTACCCTAATAACAGCTCAGATTATCTCAGCACACAATCTGAAAGTCTATAGCTTCCCCACAATCCAGTATCCCACCTCTCCCTTGCCTCCCAGTCAGATGGACTCCATGGGCAAGGGGACAGATTAGCCCGGGGGACCATAGAACTCTCTTAGCAAAAGGATAGAGGGTCACCTCCCCAAAGTTTCACCACAGCCAAACTTGGTCTTTTTAGAGAGCATCCTTCCTTCAAAGTATATCCCAGTTCCATCTTCCTTTCCTTCACCAAAAAAAATAAAACTTTGGCTAAACCCAAGATAAATAATCCTACCAGATTTTTTTTCCACTTGGGAGAAAAAAAGTTGCTTCCTAAGTCTGCTTTGCAATTCCAGATGAGCAGCAAATGTGCCGCAGGAAACTGGGCAGCGAGGGCACAGAAATCCTGCAGGAGCTCGAGAGAATGAGCAATGCTGGCCAAGGGAGGGATGGGGGCACACCTAGGTGAGAAGCCAGGGGTGGCACAGGGTGAGCAGAGGCAGCGGGATGCTTGGATGGGGCACAAAGCTGAGAGCGAGGCACAGCTATAGGGACAGTTTGGGCTCAGAGGCGGCAGCCCAGATTTGAGGGAAAAGCACAGAGTGGGTGCCAGGGCCCCAACAGGCACCAGGAGCAAAGAAAACCCCTCATGACACCCAAGCCTGTCATCCAGCTCACTGTTGGGCCCCACTGCCTATTGCAATGACACCCCACACACCCCGCAGCAAGGGCATGTGCAGCCCAGGCGTAGAAGTGATGCAGCCACAACTCTTGAGCCGATTCCCAAGGGGAAGCGCTGGTCCAGGAGCAGGGGCTGTTTCTGTCCTGCTGAGCCTGGAGGGAAAGACCCACAGGCTCTGCAAACTGCAGAGCATCACTGGAAAAGGGGTGACCACCCCCCTACCACAGATCCCCAGCCTCACTCTCCCCACTGCAAGAGCGCTGGGCACCGAGCCCACCCCAAAGGAGATTTCATCATAACTCATAATGAGGTCGTCTTCTTTCATGCGAGCGTTTCCATAGTAACAAAGAGGCGATTCTAATCTCCAATATAAAAGACACAGTGAAAATGACATGGTTTGAAGTTTGGGTTTTTTTGGGGGGAGGGGAGAGGTTGTTGGTGCAGCTGCAAGCAGCCCTCCCTGGGCTGCAGCATCCCCCCGGCTGGCAGCCCCCCGGCAGCGGCATGCGGCCAGCACCACCACGCGGCCACAGCCGCCCCCAGCCCCGTGGACCACCAGCCCCAACCCCATCCCCAGCAGGGCAGGGGGCAAGAGTCACGGGCACAGCGAACCCACGACCTGGTGGCACCGATGCGGGGTCCCCCCACTGTGATCATCTGCCATCGAGGCTCCTGGCAGCCCGCACGTTCCAGGCTGCCACAGCACAGGCACTTCAGGCTGTTGGAGCGGAGGCAGGTGGGGCTGGGATGCAGGTGGGCTCGGGCTTTAATCTGTTGGGGTGCAATCCGAACAGTGATTGCTGCCCGCTGCCTCCAGACCCTGCCAGGGAAGTGGAAAGCACAGCCCCAGATTCACCCACGGACTAGGAAATTAATTCAGCAGTATAGGCTTCGGAGGACAGCAGTCGCGTGGGCAGCCTGCTCTCAGGCACAGGGGTGATGCGAAGCACTACGATTATTATTCTCTCTTTCCTGGCAAGCAACACAGGCCTATATCCTAATTCACGGCGTGCTATTTGCAATTGCTTAGCAGGGCTATCAAGCATCAAACATCCTCCCTCAGTGCTATTATGACAGGCAGAGCAGAGGGGAAAATACGCTGTGCTTCATTCACTGCGGTCTGAAGCAGTCCCTGAGCAAAAAGCCGTATGTAGAACAAGTAGACCAGCATATAAAGAGGACAAAGCTTGGAGCAGGGCTCCTAGGTGGTCTGGTGATATAAGTAGTAGAAGTATATATAAGAGGTTGCTTCAGAAATAGCACTTGCTCACGCTAGATGAATACCAATACTAGCACTGTGGTACTAATATCACCTCTGGGGCTCACCAGCACTGGCACCTGTGAAAAAGACGACTTCCATTTTCTCTGGCCACATCCTGGAATAACATTTCTTGTCTCTCCAGTTGTGACGTTAACACAGATATCATCTCAGTATTTTACTCAGGCCTGGAAAAAAAAAAAAAAAGTCTACTCCAGACCCATCCCACATAAGGGTAGACAGAATCCCAAGACCGGCCTTTGCGTTCACAGCACCACTCTTAAAAACAAACAAACAAAAAAAATCCACACAACACAACACCTTTAGGATTTCATTTCTGAATGATTTTTTAAATTTTATTTTCTTAGAAATTACGAAGAAACTCTCTCCAGGAGAGCAAGGAAAAAAACCAACCGTGAAATATTTCCAAGCAATTTTGTTTCGTATAAACGCAAGCAAAGTTACCTATTTCATTCACATGCATGTACAAAAACATTTTAAGTAAAACATCCTTCACACATAACACCTGCATTAGTCTCAGGACTGAGCGCATAATCAGATTGGCCTCAACTACCTTACTTAATCTTATTTTCCTGTTTTCTTTTTGAATTGTAAATATCTATGCAGGAAACATCTCTTTTTCCGCACAGCATTATGCACATTCAAATTAGCATAGATGGTCTTGGAATTAAATCACTAGGTAGCACAGTCTGACATACAGCTGTATACTGAAGTTGTTACACAGCGGTTTATACAGTGAACTCTGTTGGATACCAGACAAAACTCTTCAATAGAAATAAAAACGTATTGCTAGAGGGGAAAAGGAATATGATACACAACTACAATCCTGTATGATTCCCATGCAAAACACTTCAAAAGCCAAGCAATTCACAGATCTTGCTCTCCAAATTGCTATCAAAGTTCCCACCGATTTCAGTCATGGCAAAATAAATCACTAAAGACATCAATGCTACTGGATATGGACGTGGTCAATACTCACCATTACGATCTGCCATCCACCCACCTTTGGAAAGAGAAGGGAGAAGATGAAAGAACCAACAAAATTGCAGACTAGTGAAGCAGGTGGGTCAGCAGAGTGCTTTACCAGCAACCAGCAAAAAACGACAACTGCAAGAGCAGAGCTTCATTCCAACCCACTGCATAATCTCACCACGGCTTGAAATTTGGGGATTACATGGTCAATGAATTCCTCACTAGCTGCCCAAGGCTGCATTAACACCTAGAAAAATCTTATCTGATTCATCAAAGGAGCATATTGGCTGTATCTGACTTCATGAGCTAGATTTGAAATTTCACTATTTCGTGCATGAGGAACACCACTGTAAATCTAAGGACTATTAACATTCAGAGGGGAAGGGCTCACCCAGAAGGTAAAGCTTCCACATGCATAAAAGGAAACATCAAGCACACAAATGTCAGAACCAACACTTAGCATAATGGGGAAACAGGAGGTACAGATTTTACTCTGCCATCATTTTTAAATGTACAAGTGATGCCAATGCATTTCTTACCTCTGCATATAAATGCATCCCAAAGAGAATCAATAACACTTCTCTCTTACACTGCAACAACACAGCTGAATCAAAGGAGGGTGAATTTCCACTGTATTAAATATACTTGGAGCACTCAGGCTTGACTTATTGCAGAGTGTGTGTTACAGGGTGAAATAGGTGTGGAAAAGGGATGGGAAATAAAAAACCACAATTGTAAGACAGAAAATCTGCACGTGAGCAATATAAAGAAAGCATTTAAGATTGATACGTAGGAGGTTTAACCAAAGCCCTGGAGAACACTAGATTTTCTTTTCTAGCCCACTTGAAATCTTGCAAATGAGCAAGTGATGCTGGCAGCAGTCACTGTGTCTTCTACTTCCTGAAATTAGTACAAGGGACTTTGCATAGGTGCCCCAGCATCAGGTATACTTTACTAAAACAGTTTGGCAAAGTATCTATGGAGAAAGGCCCAATGACAGGTGTTCTCACACAGTGACAAAGACACAGGGCCTAAACCAGCCTGAGCTTTGAGGCCCCAGCCTAGCACATTCTCTGTGTTGTGGAGAACACTGGATCTGCTGTTTTAGGCAAGATGGGCAGTCTGCTTTTAGCCCTGTACTACCATTCGAACGGCAAGCTCTACTAAGTGTGTAGAAAAGAAAAAGCATCAGCCTAGCAGGATGAAATCTCCTCTGATTCCCATACAGGAAGGGCTAAAGTCAGGTCACTTAACTCAGATATTGATGGTGTGGATGTCTTCAGCTGAGGTAGTCAAGGTGAACTCACTTTGTGGGCACACAAAGGAAAAAGAAACATTTCTAAAAATGCCATTCATCTGACCTGCTTTATACTTCTACTTCAAGGCCAGATGAATGGTGACCCTAGAATGACTATTTATCTTCAGCTCCAAATGGGGCCCAGAGGAACAAATTTAGATCAGACATCTAAAGCTGAGTGAGAAGATACCACCTCAAATGCCTTTCTTGCACCTGGGCAGCTGAACAGCACAGTTTTACTGTACTTCTTCATGATAAGCAGTTTTGCTTAAAACCAGTATCATATAGGTCTGTAACATTCAATCTAAGCATTCTCCAGCCAGCTACACTCCTACCGAACTGGAAGAAAAGCTCACAACTCTCACAAAACTCTCCGAATGATCACAATGCCTTTTTTGAATAGTAACTAAATCTCAAACACACTTCTAAGAGGCAAATACTACTATCCTTTCTTTACAGCTGAGAAAACAGGGACATTGCAGCTTGCCTAATGGTGACTCAGAGGGAATAAAAAAAAACATTTCCTGATACACTGGTATGTTCTTCTACTACTGACTAGGCTTCAAACTGCAAGAATTTACCTCCCAGGAGAAACCTTTAGAACTGTGATGGACAATTTTAACTCCAATGTCCATAAAAGTCTGTGGTCACACATTCTTATTAGACATTGAGGAATTTTATGTTTGGCTTTCACTTTATAGAAGTGGAAGAGAAATACAGATAGGAAAAAAGAATTAAAGCTAGGCATGTTATACAGAAACAAAAATACTATGCCTGGAGCTCATTCTTTCTAAAGATAAACTTGCGATTGTAAGGACAAATGGGAGATTTGGTAAATCTCCCTCAAACATCCCAAGGGGTTACAGGTATAAAGCCAGTTTAAGTGGCTATTCATTCTTGATTCATGTTCATTCTAGCTTTTTTGAGAGAGATACTCACTGAATCAAGTTAAAGACTGAGTTGATCAACTGAGGATTGTGCAGAACAAAAAAAATGTCATCAGTCAGCTGAGCCATAAAAGCAAGCAGCAAAATAGATTCTGTTTCAGACTAAGTTGTCAAGATAACAACTTTGAATAGGAGACCCCAGCCAGCCTGAAGTTGCTGCACTCAATCCAGTAAGAGCAAAGGAAAAGTCTGCATTGCCAGGACTGGCTCACACCAATAGTAAAAGCTATTTCATTCTCTCCAGGAAACCACATCAACTTCCCTGACAGTATGACCAGGAAACCAACTAGGGAAGAAGCTCTGCTGGACTAACAAGGAAGAAGTGGTGGAGGATGTGAAGGTCTTGGCTGCAGCAGACATGGAACTGTGGTATTTAAAATCCTGAGAAATGTGTACAAGACCAAGTCCTGGACCTTTAGGACAACATATTTTAGTTTATTCAAGGAATGACTTAGCAGCACCTCATGAGGCCTCCCAAAGGGGCCCAAGTGTGCTGCCCTATCTTCAAAGACAGCTTTCTCAAAGTCGAACAGTCCTTTCTGATGAGCAGAAATTAAAGCAGGCATCGACAGAAGGCCAGCAAAGATGACCAAGGACCTCCTGACTGAGTTTAAGCACAAAGGAAGAAGTACACAGAGGTGGAAGTAAGGATGGGCTAGCCAGCAGGGATATAGAGACACAGCCCAAGCATGCAAGGACAGTTAGAAAAGCCAAAGCTCAGCTGGAGTTGAAACTGATAAGAAATGTGACAAAGGGCTTCTTTAAGTACATTGGAAGCAAAATAAAGGTTAAAGAAAACATGGGTTTACTGTTCAACAATGCAGGCAATGTGGTGACAAAGGATACTCTTCATACTTTGAGGCTGATGTACTCAACACTTTTTTTGCCTGTTTTCACTGACAAGGTCTGCCTTCAGGCCCACCAGGTCCCTGGGTCTTCTAGCAGAGTGTGTGGGAATAAAGCATTACCTACAGTAGAGGAAGATAAGAGTTAGCAAAAACGTAAGCTAACTGGCCATATGTAAGTCCACTGAACCAGATAGGATGCATCTGAAGGCACTGAAGGAGCTGGTTCATGGCACTGTGAGGCTAATCTACAGCATCTTTGCTACGTCATCATAATCACTGCCGACGGCTCCCCAACCAGTGAAATACCCTGACTTAAGATTGTCTTGTTGTCCGCAACAGTCAGCAAGCATATAGCCAGCACACTGAGGGAAATCATTATTTCTCTCTCTTCAGCACTTGTGAGACTACATCTGGAGGACGGCATCCACTTTTGTGCTCTCCCTTTCAAGAAGAGCACTGCAGCAATTTCAGTGGAAGGCCGCAAAGCTGTTTAGCGGGCTGGAGCACAAGGCATAAAAGGAGAGGCTCAGGGAGCTTGCCTTCTTCACACTTAACAAGAGAAAGGGCTAAAGAGAGATCTCAATGTATACAACCACTTAATGGGCAGGTTAGAGAAGACAGACTCTTCTTGGAGATGAACAGTGACAGAACAAGAGGCAATGAACACAGGTTGGAACATGGGAAATTCTGACTAGATGCAAGAATACATTTTTTCTTACTATGAGGGTAACTATGGGAAAATGCTGACCAAAGAGGTTTGGCATCACCATCCTTGGAGATACTCAAAACTCAAATGGACAAGGCCCTGAGCGATCTGCTCTAATTGGCTGTGCTTCAAGCAGGGGGCTGGACTAGAAACATCAAGAGATCCCTTCAACTGAAATCATTCAATGATTCTATGACAGAGCAAATCTCTTCACAACTACTTTCCACTGGCAATGTCCTCATTAATCTGCCAAAGCAAGCCATGCCACTATCAAATGCATAGGGTGATCTTCAACCTCATGAGTCAGGATCAAGTACAGAAGCCAGCAAAGACGGGAGCTGAAGTGCACTACACATCAAACCTCTCATAATAATTTTATGCAAGGTCTCTCATACACCAGGGCCAGCCCTGTTTATGAATCATAACCACCACAGTACTCTCTTAAGAGTTTCAAGCCTGTTACATACCATCAGGACTAAATAAAAATACTGTCTCTTTTCACATCTTCTTCATCTTTTTCTTGCAGCGCTGGTTGAAGACAGGCGAGGATCCCATCAGACTGTCAGCAGAATGAGAACCATAGCTGCTCTCAGAGCCGTTGGGGCTCTGTGGCATCCCAGCTTCACTCATGCCCGACATCGGTTCCTCAAAGACATCACTGCCTAGGACCCCATGGCCATGTACATTAGCCTCCTCATTTTCCTGTGGCTCCATTTTCACCTGTGCCAAGTTCCAGAGTGGGGAAGCATTCACTTCAGCCCCTAGAGAAAGGAAAACCACACAGTAGTAATTGAGTAAAAAGACAAATCACAAACAGCATGCAGATGGAAGGGACAGCAGCACTAGTAAAGAAGGAGCAAAATCAAAGCTATAGGTAAACTAGGCTGTGGGGAAAACAAAGCAAAACAACCCAAGCACTATGAAACAATAAATAAAAAAATGTGTTGGCTTTTTCTCTTTTAAAAGCCCAGTAATTGCTGCTCTAAAAAATATGATGCTATCCTTTCACAGCAATTCTCCATGCGGTTTTCTCCATGAGAAACAACAACTTAGAGAGACCACATCACTCTTGAGAGAGCATCTCAGCAGCAATGAGTACACCAACAGCACGTGGACTAGACCCTGGATAAGCAGGACTTAGAGGCAGTCCAGAAGTCATTCATGATGGTGAGGTCCCTGCAATGTCAGCAATATCCTTTAAGCTGTCAGACACTGGACTTCGGCAGGGGAAGTGAAGTGAAAGGGCAGAGGAGTAGGCAGATAAACAGTCTCAAATACCACTTCCAGCATGGAAATTCAGGGACATCAGAGCTGCAGTCAGCCACGCGACTGCCAGCCTCCTTCCACTCAACACCTGCAGGTCTCATCCCACCCTTCAGGAGAATGGAAATAAATTCTCTTGGCTCAACCTCGCAGACACCCTGGTGGGAAATAGTCCCCCTACTGCTGCCCTCCCCCCCACCTCTTTATTTTTTTTTAATTTTTGGACTAGTGTGCAACCTGAGCAGATTGAGGATTTTCCATACAAGATTATGAAACCATATTTCTTGATAATAGCAACTGTTTTTCTTCCCAAGAGCCGTAATTATAGATTGCATTATTTCTGCTTATTTACAGTTTTAAGAGAGACAAAATCCTATTAAAAATACACTAATTGGGCTCCTTGCTGAGATGGGCATAAACAGCCCAGAACTGAACAAAGGCTGAAGTCTTCTCATTTTTAAATCTGGTCCCTCTTGTGTGGGGTTAAATTCACATGGAAAATAAAAAAACTAGGAAACCAGCTTTAATAAGTTTTCCAACCTTGTGTCTTATGGAGTTTGGCTACAGTTTGAAAACACAACCCAACCTCTTGTACTGAGCCAAACCTACTATTCCCTATTATCAACACACTGCTAACAATAGTCCCCTTTTACTAGCAATTACACAGAGAACAAATCTTCCACCACATGTTTATACTGAGAATTCTCCCTTATGGAGTCAGGAACCTTTTCCAGAGCAGTTTAGTTCAAACCAGGGTTTAGGAGACCTTTGTTGTAACACAGCCTACATTAGCTCAGCAATTAAGACAGCAAGCCAGAATAAAAGTGCTTGCTGGTGTCCAGTTGCCTTAATGAAAAGTCCTTTTTATGTTAATTATAAGCAAATTTATTCCTCTCAACAACAATGGCACACATCATTAAAATATCAGTTCCACAGAGTTGCAGCTCCAGTCTACTCAATAATCAAAGACACTAACTAAACTTATTTCTTTCATCAGTTGCTCTTCCTTGCTCAGTCTTATTCCTCTCAGCTCTATCACCTGTCATTGAGAGTGTCACTAATGACTAAAAGTACTTAAGCACCTTCAAAGCACTTTAACTTCAAAGTACTTTACAAATGAGCTAATCCTCATGTTATCCTGCTGGGTGGAGCAACAAGGGCCCCAGTTTTGCCTCCATTTCCCCAGCTGCAATGAAATTAAGCAGCTAGCCCACAACCGCAATGTCAGACATATGCAGAAACACAAGCAGAACACAAAAGGCTGTAACTGGTTTTGCCCATAGACACTGAAGTCTTACTGCCCTCTCTGTGGGCCTCACACTTGTATTTTCAAGATGGTGGTGTCCTAACTGCAGCAACTTTTTCTCGCTCCCTATGATATTACACTCTCCAGCCTGCCCAACTCTAGACTGGGGCTTCTCACAGTGATGAGATTTCCAAAGGCCCTTGTGAAGTGAAGAGAGATTTTCAGGGAGGAACAGAGCACTTGTGTTCTTAATTAGAATACATGAATTCAGTATCAGAGAGGCAAGAGGCATTTAATATACAGCTAGCATGCTAACCTCTGGGTCTCAAGTGGTAGATGCTAATACAAAGCTTTCCAGATGAATCGCTTGCAACCCCAGATGGACCACAGGAGCCTGCTGCTCCCTCTCCCACAAAAATGTGAGCACTGCACATTTCAGAGGTACTCTGGAAAACAATATGAGCTTCCAGAAAAAGATCAGATGCATTTGTGCTTCTTTAAAATCCAGCAGAATGCGCTATTTTAAAAAAAAACAAATCTAATGGACTCACAGGTATACTTTTAACTTCACTATATATGCTACTTAGTTTGGGGTTAATAGAAGGACAGGCTTCACTGTTTTTTAACCAGATTTTTAGGTGAAACAGTTATTATTGCAGGGATCTCCAGACTTCAGAAGGTTCTATACAAAAATCAAAATTGGCTTTCTCTGAGAGAAGAACATCATCTTCATTTTCCAAAAAAATTAGCGCTCCTGAACGGTGCACAGAATAAAACTTATATATAGATACAGAAAAGTCACAGCAGTAGCAGATTCTCCCATATTGGCCACCAGTGTGTTTCAAATGCCAACGTCAAGGGATGAAACTTCGATGAAAAGAGTACAGTCTCCATAATGCTTGCTGCTTCATTCACCATTTCGCTTTCTCCGATCTCAGCTAACAACAGCAGGCTTTGGGGTAGACCTGCTAGAATAGGAGAGACTCCCACGTGCCCATTTCACTCAAGTCACTGATACGCTTTCATGAAACAGTGACTACCACTACCAGGATGACTTCTGAATATGGAGGACTGCACCAAATATCATTAGTATTTCCATAACTCATTCAGTGCCTAAACTATACAGGGTCTTGAATTTACTCAAGTCACAAGGAATATGGCCCTCAACTTTTCAGTAACATGAATCTCTGGGCAAGAATCCAAAACTACCAGGGGGCCGGGGGGAAGGAAAAAAATAGCCAGTACTCTCCTTACCAGAAATACAGATTAAACTCCAGTCTCTTTTAACTAAAATATATACATATATATAAACCCAAAAGTTACATTTGTCTTTGTTACAATAGACTGGAAAAAAACCTTCTGGTAGTCACATCTGCAGCAAATACCCTAGTTCAAAAAACAACGAAGCCCTTGGGCCAGCACTGGAGAAAAACAATCTACCTCACACCAATAACAAAGCCAAGAACTTTAACTATCCCCTAAAAAGAAACATCATATAAAGCATTTTGTGTTCTACAGGGTCAGCAAACGGAGTAAATATTTAACAGATCCCAGTAATTGAGATCTTTGGTTCTTTGCGTTTGTATTTAGAAAGCAAGCAAGGGTTTCACTCCCATTCAAATCTTTTTACTGAAATCTAAAAATGTCTTCTCCCTCTCCTGCCTCACATTGGGATCTGCTATTAAAAATGGAAACAAGATCACATGGAACTGCTGATGGACTGTTTCCAGGAAAAGAAAGAAACCCCTACCTGAAGTCTGTGGGGAAGCTTCTACTTCCAAGTTTGCAGAGAAGCGCTCACTTTGAGCTCCAAGGACTCCAACAGGCAAAGACTGGTCACCAGAAGCCAGATCTCCTTCCAGCTCCTCACTTATGGGGAAAGTGATATCACTAACAGGTTCCTCCTTAATCTTCACAGGCTTTGTGTCTTCTGCTGCCTTTTCAGGGTTGACAATCTTCTCATATTCTTCAGAGAGCTGCTTGCTAACCTGCCAAAGATCAGTGGGGGTGAAAAAGAGGCCAGAAAGGTCAGAGTGACTTCAGAGAGTCTGATGGCAATTACATTGCAGTGCGCTCTGTTCCCAGAATATTACTAACATCTGACCTGAACGAACAAGTAAACAGGTTACCAGCTACATAGTAAAGACCTTTTTTCCCCTTTAAGAACACCTTCTGTCCTGTAATAAGGGACTTTAATAAGAGGCTTAATCCATTAACACCTCTGCACCTTTATTTCACAGACATAGATGATGAGGCACAGAAATTTAAACAGAGCACAAAACAAAAGCAAAGTGTCTCAGTTTCTTTGTTTTACCTATAAGACTGTCCCCCATCCGCCAGTAACAAATTCACCCCAGCATTAAAAAACAAGCAGCTCAGATATTCACCAGCTCCGTTGTCACCACTGTGCAAAGACTGGACACCTTCTGTCAGATTCACAGCAAAACACACAGAAGCTTTCTCCAGTCAGAGAAGTGAAAAACACAGGAATGAGATTTAGAACTACCCTGTACTTCTAGAAACTTAAGAACTGTAAGCAATTAAATTAAAAATTTCAGATTTCATGTGCTTCTAACAAGTGCTAGTTTATACCATTGAATCCCAACAGTCAGCGAACTGTGCTCAGGAAAAGCCCAAGGCTTTAACAGCAGAAATAAGGAAAAAGAATAGCAAAGCCTATACGTTCTTTCTAGATATACTTCCAAATACAGAGGCTACTGTGGACCTCAGCCCTGCATAAAGAAAACAACAAATAAAACAATGACCAGCTGCAGGATGAGAGTGAATTACATCAGCAGAATGATGCAGAAAACCCAAATTCCAAAAGGAGACAACATCTGAACAAAAACATTTGGGAAAAAATGAACAGAACCATTTTTTTGAACAAAAATGGTTTTAATGAAGACAGATATTGATGATGATATTTTAATGAACAAACCTCAAGAGTCTATCACAATTTACATATTACCTGCACTTATAAGTGTGTCTGATTTATACTGCCTCTAAGCCACAAGGTGTCGACCCTGGGAAAAGAAGGAGCACAAGGTAGCTGCTCCAAGATGAGTAAACTGGCACTCAGATAATTAACAAGGAGGAAGGGATGGCTGGTTTTGCCTTTGGTCACAGGCTACCTATTTGATTCAGGTCTCGTTTCTTGATGAGTAGGAGTAAAATTCCCACTTCAAATCCCTGCATTTCTCTAAGTCCACAACAGGCAGTCTTACATCATTCAAACAAAATGCCTATCCGTAATTTCACAGAATACCCAGACCAAGAGAAACCATATCCTTATTCTTACAACACAACCTGCATTTACATGATACCTCTAATTCCAAGGAATTTAACAATTCCTCTTCTTTCTCCACAGAAGCACAGTGCCCTCTAGAGTGGAAGGTACCACCTGTGTGACAATTCAGGTAGCACAATACTACCCCATACTCCTAAAGCTTAAGCAAGTCACCCCTTGCTTCAGCAAACACAAGCCACTGTACAGCCTAGTAATTTTTGTTTGTCTGCTTATTTGTTTTCTGAAATGGTAAGCACCCAAATATCCTATTAAAGCAGAAAATTCAGTTAATCAGTCAGTACTGATTTAACCTCTACTTGATACTTTTTGTCTGGGCCACTCTAGATCTGAGTGATCTCTTAAACCCAGACAAACTATCAGTAGAGCATTCTTAGCCTCAGTAGGGACACAAATAAGGGGCTCTGTCTTCCAGTCAAAAAAATCCTCTTTTCCTTGATGACTCCCGTCCATACCCAAGACGTTTTCTGATCAGATTTTACCCCAGTAAGACCCAGGACTTGCTATAGGAATGAGCAACTGTACTGGGGGTACATTTCTTGGTGCTGTCAAGTCCCTACTGCTCTTCACTCACCTGAAGCATGTAGCTGTGATAATCCTTAATGCGGTGTTGCCAGAACTTCTGCAGCGAGAGCACACTGCCAATGCCCACTTCATGGAAGACCTGCTCCATGACATCAGGGAAAGGGGTGTGCCCAAGTCGAGCTTCTCGATCCACAGCAAAGCGCAGCAGTTTGGTGAACTTCAAGCAGTACTCATGGGCAATGTCTGTCAGGGTCTCCAGAACACTCTCGTTGGCACACTCAAAGCCTGTGTGAGCCAGGATAGTGGCCATTGACTGGTAGAGAAGCTGCCGGCAGGAGGACCAACTCAGCTCAGTCACTGGCTCCCCTTTTCCTCTAAAAACCAGAAAAGACAGAAATAGCATACCTCCAAAAACTTAAAGGAATGTATCAGCTGAAGAGATACCATCAATAATAAGGTGATTGCACAAAGGGAAAGCAGATTGATTGGGTTCTCCACAGCTTCTGCATTACACATGAACACTACCCAGTAAGGGTTTATCTACTTTCCCTTCTTCCCCTCCCTGCAAATCTGCACTGCCAATTCTCATTTTCCCTCTAATGCCACAAGATTCCTTGGGTGATTCATGAATGTGGGATGCAAATCTTCTGAACCCTTAAGCAACTCCCTTCCCACCCAAGAGCTTTTCTCCTGGAGATGTGAATTAAATGGGTCCTTGACACAAACAAAAAGAGGCATTTTAAATACATGAATGCAAATCATTTCCCCTCTCAATTACATTTCTCTTCCTTATTATCTCTGATGTCACAGGCCTAATAGATACAAAGGCTTCTGGGATAGACAAGATCTGAATTTATAATGTAAAAGACAAACATAAAAAGCAAGAAAAGGGATACACGCATATTTTGTAAAAGTACACCGTAGCCAAAAGACCATTCCCCTGCCCTCATTTCCAGTAGCCACTAAGCATGACACTGAAAGAAGTATCCCCATATGCAACCTAAGAAGGGAACACCAGGCTCTGGGAGGAGACCTGGAGGTGTTCTGCTGTAGAGCAGCATTCCCTGGCCTTGGGTTTGAGACCTCTCTTCTCAGTGTTGCTAAGCAGGAAGGAGTGACCACGCAGGATGGAGCAGATGGAAAACAACTGACATGAGCGCTTCAAACATCATTCCTTTACAGTCAGGTAACTAAATTTTTCATCAAGATGAGTTAACAACTAGAAATTCCACATAGGAAAAAGAGAAGATGAGGTAAGGCAAGGCCTCTGAAAGGTAAACATTTCTACCAGATTTCTCAAGTTGCAATTAAATGCATGCGATGTATTTGCCTGTATCAGTAACACAGTCCTCAAATGCCGATGTCAAAAAATCAAGTTTCCTTTCTGCTAAGTATGGTACTTATATACTTTTTTACACTCCATTCAGCACCAATGGCAGAATAAAGCTAACAATTCCACCCTTCATTTGTTTCTGATCAATTTCTCCCAACATCTTCTGCAGCCCATCCTGAGATTCGCCTTGCTCTCACCCTGCATTACTTGCATATCACCACACACTCTTTCCAGTAACAAGACCTGATTAAACAGTACACAGACAGCATTGATGCCTCGATAAAATTCTCACTACTCTGTCTCTCTGAGTGTATTAGGTGCCCTTCAGTCTCACTGAGACGCTGGGTCACAGAGCCTGAGCTCTCCCTGATTCTCAGAACTGACCCATAGAAATTCACTGAAAACCAGCAGTAAAGGATAACATTTCAGGGGAGTGAAAATGGAAGGTTAAACTTAGAGCTATCAGGACCAAAATAATTCATTTTCAAGAACACCAGTTCAGCACTTTCTGATTATTCAAATAAAGGGGGGGAATCACACTATATTAAGAGCTGCAGATGATGATATTTCTAAGTGGATATTAAGAACAGCATGTGGATCTCAGGTCATGGATTCATCCCAGTTATTAATTGCTGGAAAATTACTCACATCCCAATTCCTACTCAATTATGTAACTACTTTGTAAAGAAGACAGCAGGCGCTCTGACAAAACAAATTAAAAGATCATCAGTTCCCTTACAAACCAAGTGTCACCCATACTGTTTTTCCATCTCCCTCACTCTCCCCTCCACCTCCCAGTGACAGATTTCTGAAGGTCACAAACAGCCATATGTCTCATACAACACTGGGACCAGGAGGTTAAAACAGAAAAAAACCCAACCATCAAACAAAACCTACCAGAAAACAACCATCAAAATGAATGGCTATAAAAAACAATCTCTTCTTTTTTAGCACATTATAAAGGACATACCTAGCTGTCCAGTAGCCATCAGTTGAAAGCATCTTACGCTGCCAAAACCACCGAACACCGGACTACTATTAATAGAGACAAATAAAGAGCTGTTACTGATGCTCTGCCATTCACCCAAAACACTATGGGCAAACTGAAACTAGACACAGATTTTGGCAAGCCCAAGCAGGATACTCAGCCACTTGTAAAGTAGAACACAACAACCATTTAGCAATGCATATCACTGCTTAGAAGCAGTAGAGAATGTTAAATGTCTTTTAAACTCCCAGAGGAAAAGAAACCAATTGCCAGCATTAAAATGCAGCTAGGTCACTGTGCCGAAAGGGATATAATCAACTTGAAATCTAATCAATTACAGACAGAGAGAAAAGAACTTTCAGGTACTGTACTCAAATCCAAATCCCCACCTCTTGTTGTTGGTAAGGTCAATCAATTTTGTTCTGTTTTTCTTATGTTTTCTTCTCTTGTTTTCGTGTTTCCCACAGTAAACAATAGAGGAAGATGATTAAAATTCTAATCTGACAGCAAAAATTGAAATATTGTTGTAGATGTTAATGGAAACCAACCAAACCAAATGCTTTTTTTTCTTCATCTTCTTTAACTTTCAGGTACTGTCTGGTAAGAATGCACATAAGCAAAACCAGCCATATAGACATATTTAAGTTCAGAGCAGCTATGTTCTGCTGATGTCAAGCCTTCCCAAAAGGACCAGCAAACTTGCTGATCATAGCTAAAGAGCCTTGGTCTTAGATCTCATACAGATACACAACACCTACAAAAGCACCCTTCCAGATACTACCATTACGCAGAATGCCACCCTCTGCAGCACTTCCTGCTTTTCTGAAAGGCTCCCCATCCAGCACCTACTTCACACATTACCAGGGTCATATAGCTGCAAGTAAACAAGAGCACTTTAATCCCTAAAGTTCTGCCACCTGCGACTAAGATGACTGGCAATTAGGCCTGTGACTTGGAGGTGATCATCTGTACAGAATATATAGCATGAAATTTCTCACAAACACTGGCCAACTTGTCCCTCTTCGATTTTCTATTTCCAATAGAGTTCTAAATCTTTACCTATGGGTCACCAACACTAGATGATGTTCCAGACAGAAATCTACCTGCCAAGCCATGAATTCATCAGACCCAAAGCCCAGTCTTTCCCACTGCTACCAGCAAACCTGCGACATGCAGAACTTCACAACGGAACACATGAAAAAACTGTTTCTTTATACCAACCAGACTTCAGAATTAGTAAGGTTTCAGAACTCACAAAAGGCACATTTTTTTGTGTCAGTCAGTTAAAATGACAACAAGTCATTCCCCAAAGGCACCACAATCCATTCACCTAAGCTCCTCTCCTCTAGGGTTGTTCTTTCTTAGAGGGAAGGAGATCTCGTGGTTCATTTCCCGTACAACTATCTTCAGGGGAAAGTGTTTGGGCTAAGCCAGTACAAGGATCGACAGCTGAGGTTCACTCAGCTGCAGTAACGGATTGAAGTGCTCTGCTCCTTCCTAGGTGAGCATAAGCTAGCAGCAGATGGAGGGAGGGATTGTTTATCCTATGAACACATCAATTTTATGAAACATTACACTGTGGAGTTGAATTTCTACCAAATGAGGTGCAACAAGGTCGCTTCAGAGCCATTCTCCTCCAAACAGTAAAATAAAGGAGAACATTAGAAAAACAAGATTATACTAGTCAGAGAGTGCATCAAAGAACACAGCACACTAACTCAAACCAGAAAGTTGTTTCCTTCAGGAAAAGGGCCTCTTTCCACCTCACCCAGAGCAAGCCTCTTGTGGAATATCTCTGCTATGTCTACAGAAGGCTGCACAGGTATAAAAAGAAACTGCTCAAGAGATAATGGCAAAAAAAAATGGAGTCCCAGTGGCACAACCCAGAAGACCAGACAGTTCTGGGGCTAAGCCATAGTCCTTAGTCCAGCAGGGGAAGTATGTTCTGCTTGCTCTAATTACCACCGCTCCAAATCCTCCACAACATTAAACCTGCTATGCCACCGACACATGCACTCCCCTACTTCTGTACAGATGCTTCTTAACTTCAAGCGCTTCTGCCATGAACTGTCTTTCTATTGCAAGCTCCCAGTTTTGTTCACAGATTATCTTTCAATGCAAAGCACATATCCAATGTGGTCAGGAACACAAATGAGAGAACGGCAGAGATATCTGTTAAGAAACCAACCATGCACACACAAGAAAAAGCATCTGAAGAGGCACATAATGAGTAGGTTAGGTTTCTTTTGAAGATGGATCCATGCTGATCAGAGGAAGTTGAACAGAGAAGAAGGAAAAGTGAGCCGGCATATTACGGTAAGAGCCTCCTGTTCAAATGGTAGTTTCAAGTCTACAGTTCCTTGCTCATCATTCTTCATTGACTATGATTTAAGCTTACCTTTTGTTTCTGTACCAACCAAAACCAAATGATAACCCATTATTGTGTATTCCAAGAACTGTAACATTAACACTTGCAAATCACCAGGACTTGCAAATTACCAGATGGTAATTTATCCAGGAATACTGAAGGAATTCAATGATAAAATAGCTGAATAGCTGTGGTGAGTCACCTCTTGCTTTAAACTGCCTTGGCCCATGAGGACTATTAGACAGAAAACATGAAAACATTTTCTTTTAATAGCTTCAGAAGAGATGTGAAGAACTGCAGGCTGGGAAGCCTGATATATTCTGGTGCATCAGGGAAATTCAAAGAAATTATATGAACAGAATTAGATGACACATGGGTAAATACATTACACTCATAAAGAGTCCAGATAACTCTCGTAAATGGAAAACCTGCTTCACAAATATACTAGAGTCCTGCAAATCCACCAAGAAGCAAGTATGTAATGGATCTCCGCTGTGGAGTACAGATCTTCCCTCAGGGACCTGTGCCAGAAGCAAGGTTTGTTTCAACCTATTTATAAATAAATTGGGAAAATGGAGGAGAGGAATAGCATCATGATTAAACTGATGGTGGTACAGATGTTGGGGGGTTGAAAAGACGAAAACAACTGAAGAACAGCAGTAAATTAGTTTCTGCCTCTTCCTTATCTCAAAAAGGATGAGGAGGTAGAGGTTTCAGGTGTGAGGCAGGGTGGAAGGGAGGAAAACAAAAATGAATCCAGGGGATAACAAAACAAAAAGACAAGAGTGTGGGGTCAAAGGATGAAATGAATAACAAGGAAACAAAAGAGGACGTGTTTATGTTAAAGAAACCTGTGGTCTGGTTCAGGCTGGCTGCTCTTATCTTCCTTTCTTCCTATGTCTAAAAATACCTATCACTGCTTCTCAGACCCAGGTTACTGCCAAAGAAAATGGAATTAAAATATGGATTTAGTCAAATACTGTGACAATGGCACTTCAGAAGGCAGAATAAAATTAAGCACTACCATGTTTTATCAAGGGGAAGAATGGTCTTTCTTTAATTTGTTTCTACACACTAAGAGCAAGCATCAGCAAATCATATAACTTTATGTTTGCTACTAAACAGCACCTGCTATTCTTAACTCATCTAAGTGTCTTAAAATAGTTAAGAATAAACACACAACAAACTCAAAGCTTTCCTCCTGGAATGTATTTGGTTTAGCAAGCACGCAATTAAATTCTAGTCTACACTGCAGCTCATTATAAATCCACTCTCTGTCAGCCATAAAACATTTCATTTCAAAATTGTCTATCCAGTTTTTACAATCTAGTCCTTAAACTCCCCCATGTGGTTGACCGCTAAATAACATTTCTTTACGCGAACCCCAGAAACTCGCAAGGGACAACAAAACCAGGAAGCAGCCCCCAACACACGGACAGAGCCACAGAAAACTGAACTTAAAGCTGAAGCCACCGGGGAGGACAGAGCAGAACGCTATTCAGTTCTACAAACCATTGGGCCAGAAAGAGCAGGAGTCACAGGGCTCAGACTTTATTCTCACAGGACTGTATTTTCCTTCACCTCCAGCTAATTAGTTCTTCCAAGGATGATGGTGCTCCTCCACAAACAGCTTTAAAAAATCACTCTACTGCTCAGAAAGACTATGTTAGCAAAAGCAACATCGTTCGATAAAAAGCATTTTATAAAATCTCAGGCCATTAAAGATCTCCGTGGCATTTAACTGATAAATTCTTTCATTGATGCACATTTTCCCCATTTTAAAAACTAACATATATGATCCTCTCCCACATCATGTTCATTGGTGCACAGCCTTTAATCTAAGAACAGAAAGTTACAGCAGTGAGGATTAATCCCTGAACTTAAATGCACATAACCTACAAAGTATGGTGAGATCCTGCAAGAAATGCAGCACCTTGTGAATTTAGTGCTTGTCAGAGGTGTTGACAGGGAGGTGGTGGCAATACTATTTAATCAAAGATTTGAGGTAGAAGCAATGCAGCTTTCCTTTACGTTTTCTTCAGCCCTTGGCTGGTGGAGCCAGTATCAGAGACAAGAATTCCCTTTACCCATACTCATCGCGGCCTCTGACCAGAGTAACAGCAACAAACAGGGTGAAATATGATAGTTACTATGTCACAGGTCCTTGGCAACTGAAATCTTACAAATGTTACCAAATCATCTTTTCAGAACCTACAACTAAACAGCCAAAATTCAGTCATGTGTCTTCTGGATTTTCAGTTACAGTAAGGCAAGTTTACTTGTAAGTGACCTAAATAGAAGAGACTTCACATCCTACAACTAAACTTGTCAAACTACCACTGAAGACAGCAAAGTCATTCACAAACTTTTAGCGTAGCACTACCAAGACAGAAATCAGCACTACACATTTTATAGTCAGGAAATAAAAGCACACTTATTTTAAACAATGTGCATGTTATTGACAGAGGAGAAACCTAAATCTCTCCTTTTTGAAGCCTGCTTTATACTTTACATACAAACGTTTGACCCTTCAGCCTAAGGGAATCAACATAACTTCATATGTATTTTAAAACACTCAACCTTCCTTCGGCTAAGACCTAACTCAAAGAAATACCAACACACCTGTAGAAATCACTCTCTGGGTCACTGTGCCTCAGCTGAAATGGCATTTTGGGGGTTTTGCTATCCAGAGGAAGCAGGTCATCAGGGAGTGGCGGAGAGGCCGGACAAGATGGCAGAGGTTCGTTGTCTTCAGTTTTTATGCCCTCTGCTTGCTGCTGGTTTTGAGCCTGAGCCATGGCGATCAGGCTGCGCAGCCGCCTGTTGTGCTGGATGAGCTGAATGGTGTGAATTGTGAGGCTGCAGGGCTCCGAGGGGATGTCCAACATGGTGGTCGGCCGGGGTTTGTTTGCAGATGGCTGATGCAGTGGAGGATCTTGGACTTCCACAGTACGAAACTCACGCTGAAGCAGGTCAAAGGAGCTGCGGTTGGCCTGGTTAGACGAAACTGGAATCTCACCCCAGTATCGCAGCATTTTTACACAGGTCCTCAGAGCCTGCAAGAAGGCTACCAGATACTGTAGCACAAAGGAGCCTTGTGGCAGGGAAGAGCGCTGGGCTCTGGGCAGCAGCAGGAGTAGTGAGCTGCCGCCGTCAGAAGTGTCACTCAGGGCCTCACTAGGCACCACAGTTTCCACGATGGCCACGCTGGCGTTTAACAGCGAACACCGCTGCCTCTCCTGGGGGTGGGGACACAGAAACGCACCCGTGAGGCGGGAGCTGCTGCCGGCTGCGCCGGGGCTGCGCCGGGCCCACCGGGCCACGCTGGCGCCTCGCTGCGCGGGAC
>JAVJGI010000035.1:16239770-16270530 GCA_035590275.1 Ibycter americanus
GGGTGCGGCGAGTGCCAAAGGCGTCGCTCGGCGACAGAGCGGCGTGTGCGGGCGGCGAAGAGCCAACGTTCTTGGCGAACGAGGGCAACTTGTGTCAGGGGGAGCTTGAAGAGCACTGGGCGCGCCCCACACGCTCAGAAGCTGCTGGTTCCTCAGAATCTCCCATGTGGCACCGACGGAAACTTTTGCCGCCTGCCTTTAAAATACAGTTATATTTGAGATTGGTCTGACTACAAACACACAATCCTTTCTTCTTTTTCCCTTTGAAAAGGGCATTAAAACTGATGTATTTGGGAAAGCAGGCCGTGACAAATGGTCTAATAATTCTGCTTTTGACAGGCACTGTAATAAATTGTTTATCTTATTGTACATAATCTGCACGTGGGGTAAAAATACTTGTTTCTTTTTCTTTTAAAAAAACCACTTCTGCTAAGTTAGTGTTTCTGATGTAGGGACCCAAAGAGGACCAGGAGTCTGAGTCGGAACTAACTGTGACTGAACTGAAGGCGCTGCGTAAGCAGCAGCAAGCAAAATTAGAAAAGACAATGTTGGGAGAGGACTCTGATGAAGAAGAGGAGAAAGAGGAGAGAAGTGAGAGGAGTCGGAACAGTGATATGAGCTGCTCGTGGGGAATGGGTAAGTGATGATGTATATACATCAGCCGATACGCCTTGGAAGGTCTGTAAGCCAGTTTTCAGTGAATGCTAGGGTTGAATTTCTAGATGGATGCCAAGTGCCCCAATCCAGTGGAAGTTCTCAAGTACAAATTAATCTTTTTCCTTTAAAAAAAAAAAAAAAGTGTGCTGTGACAAGGCAGGCTTCTATCTCGCGAGGAGTATACTAGAGCTCCTTTTAAATGAGAGAAGGTAGTTTGCCTATGCCTATAAAAGGCCATGAAACTAAGAGTTTAGATTAATGCTATGTGTTTTGTTCCTGTGATGATGTCCACATTTTTGCCCCAGAGGTGAAATTTTTTGCATGACACTTTTATGCAATATAACTGTCTTTAAATTTAAACAGAAAGTCCACATCTTAAAGCTACATAAATTGTAATTAATGAGCTTTTCAGTACAAAACAAGTTGGTTTTTGAATGGAAACGTATAAGCACATAAACCCTTGAAAGTGTGGAAACTGCACTGAAGTTCATCTGCAAAACTGTGTCTTATAATGGAATAACTAATAGCAAAAAAGCAGCAGTTTTGTTGGTTTTTTTTATTGTGGGTTTTTTTTATTGGGTGAAGAAATGAATATTCAAGTTAAGGGAAATAATTTTAGGATTCTATAGCTGCTACTTCTTTCAAACTAATGAAAGTTAAGATATACTGGTGTTGTCTTTCTAACATTTCACCCTTTTTTGCACTTTGTATGTCTTCTTCTAGGGGAGGATGCTGAGGAGGATGAGGTTGAAGAAAACCCTATTGCTATTGATTTTCAGGATGTACAAGATGCCTTCTATATGAAAGATCCTAGGAAGGCTTTACAAGGTTTTTTTGACAGAGAAGGTACTTTTTTTCTTTTTAATAGAATTTTTTTATTTACCAAAGTTGACATTTGTGCTCATGTTTTTCTTTGGGAATTAAGGTGTAGGAGCTAAACTTTTCTGTCACATTATAAGTAAGGTTTTTTGTTTGGTCAAGTTTGGGACAGGGAGAGGAGTGATTGGGTTTTGTTTGTTGGGGGTTTTTTTATTAAAACTTAGCTCACCACTGTGTGTCTAAGATTTAGTTACTAATTCCTAAACTAGGAGTTGCAGAGGACACCTTGTATTCCTCTGGAGTGACACTCAAACCACACCCATGCTTGGAAGCTATGCTGAAAACTCCAAACCCATCAAATTCCAGACTGTTCTGGTTGGAGATGGCTGTGATTGTGAGATAGAATAGGAAAGTATAAAAAGACAAAAGGAAATAACAAATTGATCTAAACTTTTGATGGTTGCTAGTGAAACTTACAGATGACTCATTTATTTGCTAAAGTGAAAAATTAGTTTTGAAGATAAACAATATCTGTGAATCCGGATTGTAAACTGTTGTTATTTCAATGTCATTTACTTTAATATATACAGAGGCAAGATTGTTTGTATTTTGAACTACGTATTCCTGAACAGGCCACTTAGATTTCTTTTTTTTTTTTTAAATCCAAAAAAGCCTTAATTGTGGAAAAACAACTAAATGAGCACAGTACCAACTGAAAATCCTATGGCTTAAAAAAAGAAAAAATGGCAAATTTAGGCCTGTGATATTTAACAAGTGTATTTTATCTCTTTTGTTTAATCATGACATTCTTCTCTGCTGTGAAGATTACTCCTGCTTATTTCAATTTTGTTTACTACATCAACTTTCTTTTCCTCTTTAGGAGAAGAGTTAGAATATGAATATGATGATCGTGGGCACAATAGCTGGCTATGCAGGATCAAGTATGTGTATCTCCATTCACTTTTGTACATAGAAGCTGGCTTCATTGAATTCACAAACAAAAGCTGAAGGAATTACATGTTTTGTCAACACTTGGCAAGGAGGCCAGATGAAATCGGACCTAAGCCCTGATACTGAGACAGGAGTTGAAGGATCAGCACCTAGTGTTTGTGCTTCTTTCTCGTCTGGCAATATTTGTTTTTCCAGAGATGAAAATCAGGAAAGCAAGAGTCTGGGTTCTTTCAGTTCTCCTTGTCTTGAGAAATATGTGAAGTTGGAATAAGAGAGAAGAAAGTAGGAAACAGTATCTTTCAGCTCCCAATGGGAGAGAGGAGAGAAAAAAAATATTCTACTGTGTATTCAATTTCAGTTCTTTTATGGTATGAGGCATTTTTTGATGGGTTCCTGCAAGAGGCCACTAGCCTTCTTTTATAAGACAAGAAGGTGAGGTGGAAATTAAGTCAACAGGATAGGTCTCAAATGGGTAGGTACAACACTGCAATGATTATGCTGCTTAAGAAACCTTTGCTTCAGCATGGAAAGTATTTGTTACTGGTGTTGCGTGGATGCAGGATACTGGTGCTTAAAATGATTCAGGGATTGATGTTTAAGCTTTTAACTTCTTGTATTCCTGATGGAATGAATATAGGAAACATTATTGTTTGGACTAGTGAAATAAAAATTTACTTGCATGCTTTAGGAAATCCATGTTTGTGTTTTGATTGGTACTGTATGAAATGAAAAGTGAAAATATTTAACCTGCAAAAAATTACTAGAGTGAAATGGAAAGAACAATGCCAATGTGATAAAAGAAGTATCTGAGTAGGGTCCCTGAAAAGCTGTTTATATCTGAGCTGTTCTCTGATCTTTCAAACTGAACAGATTGCCTGTGGATGATGCATCAGGGAAGCAGCTGGTGGCAGAGATCCTCCATTCAGGAAAGAAGAAGGAAGCAATGATACAGTGCGCACTGGAAGCTTGCAGGCTACTTGATGCTCGTGGAGTTCTGAGGCAAGAAGCAGGTGAATAACTAGCCAAATGCTGTGATCGTTCTAAAAGTCCTGAATTAGTGATTTGAGATTATCTTGAATTTGTTTTATTGCTCAGTGGTATGCAAATAATCTTGTTTCTTGCCTTCTTCCTTACCTTTCCCAGTATCCCGAAAAAGGAAATCAAAGAACTGGGAAGATGAGGATTTTTATGACAGTGATGATGACACCTTCCTTGATCGAACTGGTGCTGTAGAAAAGAAACGACTGAACAGAATGAAAAAAGCTGGTAAAATAGAAGAAAAGCCAGAGACTTATGACTCCCTGGTAAGAAGAATTATTATAACATGCCAGGCTTATTCTCTCATGTGTGTATTATTACTAAGAAGGAAAATCAAAAATATTTCCTGATCTTTCTCTGTTAGCTTCAACTCTGGTATCATTCAGACCTTTAGCTCTCAATTGGGCAAGTTAGAATAAAATAATGGTTTCTTGATTTGTGGACAATATCTATAAATACCTGAAAATACTGATTGCTTTATTCTAGCAGAAGACTGCTGTCTTGCTTTTGCCTGTCTAGTATTGCCTTCTACTTGGTGAATCATGGCAGTCAGTAAAGGAAATGCTAGAGCAGGATACTTTTAAAATAGTTTTAAAGCATTAGAAAATAATTGAAAGCCTTCAAGCGCAGAGGGAACATTGCAAAGAAAAATCTCATTCTGTTTCAAAGAATAAGCAGCCTGGACTGACAGGCATATGACAACTAAAAGTCCTACACAGACAATAGGGTGTGGGGGAGCAGGGATAGGGAGGGTTGGAGGATCACAGTGGTGGTATAACATTACTGCAGAAGCATTATACATATTTTTGTATTTCAGAAATAAAGTTATTTGAACAGTATGTGAAAGGATTGATAAGTTGTTTAGGAACAATCTAGACTATAATTTTTTCAGCTCAGAAACTCCTGGCCAAAGATCAAAAGTAGAAAAATGGAGGTAATTTGGTAGGATATTTGAGTAATTCTTAAAAGGGCGTTTTAAGAAGATTAAAAGGTCTGCTAAGCATGTTGTTCTTTTGTAGGTTGCAAAGCTAAATGAAGCTGAAAGTGAGCTTTCTGAGATAACAGAGAAGCTGAAAGCTTCAGGAAAAGGTAAGGCATGAAGTTTATTTCATTGCAGTGCTTTCCAGAAAGAATATAAAGAGATGATGATGCGTCTTACGGATTTCTGTCTTAAGTGCTTTTTTTCTTAGTGCCCACTTTTCACAAAGGGGTAGGAAGATGTGCAGGTCACTGAGTCAGCTGGAGATGATTCTTACGCTATTCATCATCCAATAGTTTATGTACTGTGTGTGTATAGTCACTTGCTAATGAATGCGGCTTTTCCTGCTAATGAATGCAGAAAGCAACATCTAAGTTAAGGTAAGAAGGTGAGTGTGCAAGCTCCTGAAGCTTAAGAGCGTGAGCATTATTACTGTTTATCTGCCCATGTTAGTGAAACTGGCCCGGTTTGAGGAACACTGGTTTTTTTCCACTCCCTCCAAAACCATTTATAAGAGAAGACCAAGCAACTGACAGAAAAGACAGTATCTTTTATTTCACTTCTGTCATAGCAAATGCACCTTAAAAAGGAAAGGTGGGAAAAGAAATACGGAGCCAAAGCAGCTGACAACTTAGCCTGTATGTTCAGCGAACATGCTAGCTTATGAGGGTGCTGTTTAGGTTCTAGGATTATGCCTTTGTCTATGAAGGCAGCGCCTTTCCAGAGTGGTGGTTGTATCTGGTAGTGAGTTAGATTTACAAGCATACTATACAAATAGCTGCATTTTGCTTTCTGTTACTGATGATGTCTTGCAGAATAAAAGGCAGGCATAAAGGAAATGTGTTTAGGCTGGTTTTTTATACACAAACCTTTTTAACAGCATTGGCATTAATAAAGGTTGCAACATCAGTTTGTCGGAAGAGTTTCTCTCCAAGAAGCCTATCTGTCTGCTCAGAAGCAGTCTGGGCTGGGCTATCTTTTGTGCATCATACGGATATGTTTGTTTCTAGTAATTCAGCTCCACACCAAAACTCATTTGTATCAACATTTTTCTTGGTGATTGATTATGCCAGATCACTATTTAGAAAGCAGTACTGTTCTAGTGCACGTTCTGATGGGTCGGTTCAATGTGTTTGAAGGACTGGTTTTCAACATGACTGTTCTGATAAGTAGTTAACAACTGACTAGCAAGAGAAGCTAACGCTTTATATATTGTCAGAGACATGCAATTCCAAGCCTTTATATGTTATGATGCCTTTGTTTCTGTTGACACTGTTTTCTCAACAAGAATGTTAAATCATGTGGTAGAGGCTGGGAGAAGGAAGAATCAGTTCATTTATAGACTTCTAACATCATATAATTTGATATGTTATGATGGTTTGGTAAATTGTAACTGGTAACACAGCTAGTTTAGAGCCTTGGGAAAATTGCAATCTTAGCATGTACTGCAATACAGAGTAATTCAGTATTGCATGGGAATTTCTGACAACTAGGCCACAACAACACATAACAAATACGGCATTGTCAGTTACTTTGTGTGTGTGTTCTAGGTACTTGTGTTTTCTCTTATTTGGATGCTTCAGGTTAATTGCAGATGTTGAACATAAGTGTAAGCCATGAGCATGAGTATTGATCATGCATGATTTTTACCACTGTCATGAGCAGTCAGACAGGGCTGCTGCATTACATTCTGAAACCTTAACACACTTTTGCTTGCTGTAAATGATTATTCGTAGCCTAAGGGCAAGGGTTTAGAGAGACTGAGTGAATGACAGGCCAAATTGTAACATCTCTTGCCAAGCACTTGGAGAAATTAAGTGGTTGTCTAAAAATTGCAATAGAAGTTCACTAATTGTTCTCTGGAGTTCTTCAGGACTAATTACTGAGGGACTGACTTGGTATCTTTCTCTCATTGGTGCAGCCGAATGAAAATCAGATACACAGAGCTCTTCAGTCTCATCTTTGGTTGCCTGTTCAGAAGAAAATTGTCAATAAGTTGATGGTGCAGTAAATAGCGCTATAGCCTTTTTTCACTGGAACATAAAGTATAATAGCCATGATTGATTTACCTCCTGGCAATGTCAAATTTTACTTCAGTAGTGTGGAAAACTGCTGTAGCAGGTAGCAAATGCTAACAGTAACCCTGTAAGCTGAACTACCTGATCTTAGGCACTGTTGGTGGAATCAAGCAGAGATTTGTATTTGCAAGAAGGGGTGATCAGACTTACTGAAGATCACTCACTGACTGAAGCACTTACACTGTTCCACAGCTAAAGAAGTGAGCTGTGGAACTGTACCTTTAATTGTTCTGAATTATCTGACTAGACGCTAAACTGTATCTTTGAAATTTGATGTTTAAATTAAATGATCTTTCAGGTTAGCTTCTGCCTGCTGAGTGTTTCAGACTTACTAACAATTTTGTTAACAATAGTTTTTCATTGATGTTTTTTGTCTTGGCTCATATAAATACTTGTGAGGAAAGAGTATTTCTATCAATGTCTTTTATTACATGTTTTGTCATCATTTATATTTGTGTGGAGGCGGATGCTACAACTGTTTCTTATCTTTTGAAGCCTCTTAACTCTACATATCTTTGAACAGTTCCTGTGCTGCCTTTCATATATTTGCAAATTGTAAACTGTTTTGTTCTAGATCAGAAATACCCTTTTCAATTGAGTCCACTTGTAAACATGAGTCTTATTAGACTTCAATATTTAAGTCATGTAAAACTGACTTAATACTTTGTTTTATTTGTACATATACATTTCTATATACAAATATACATAATTTTAATACAGTATTTTGTTTATGTACAATAACCATTATTTTATTTGTACACACTTAAAATTTTAAGTGCTACTTCATTAGCTCAAGCTGAACTGAAAATAGCTCGTTGGCCACATAATTATGCTTGTGCATATGTACATAAATGCTTATAATGCAGCAAATAAATGTGGGGTTTGCCACTTCTCATATAAAAAGGCAGTAGACTGCCTGTCAAAATGCTTGTTAAAATTCTAACAACAACATTTTCCTGTGTTGGCTACCAAGTTATTTTTGAACACCATATAAAAATTTCTGAAGCATTGTTCAAGCCCGAGAAAGGAGTTTTCCTGGGGTTTTTTGTTTAGTTATTTGAAATCCTTATGTTATAATTCTGTGTTTATTTTTCTTAGTCATTAGAGCCTTAGTTTTTCCTCCTGAGTTTTATTTTAATCAGTCAAATATGCATAGAATTATTAATATTTGAAATCAAAATTTAAAGTATAGAAAGACTGTTGTTACTCTTTTTCAAGTAAAGAGCAGTTGTTACCTTGTTAGAAAATCTAGTCAAAACAAAGGTAAATTTTGTGTGATTGGCCTAACATGTGAAACTATTCTTGGGTGCACTCAGTCGTCCTGGGGTAGGAGGCAGCATCATGTGTTGATTCATTTTGAGCTTTGCAAATGTTATTACATAAACATTCCAGGAAAGCCACAATGGGATTCACCTTACAGTGCTGTGGGATTCTTTGTAGCTGTCTTTATTTTAATCTGTGACTACAAAAAGAACCTGTAAGCCACTTTTTTGAGGGACAGCAGATCTTGAAGTGAGATGAACAACCTAGAATAGAGACACTTACTCATAAAGAAATAATCAATTTTAAGAGATGCTTAGTTACATAAGTGGATTAAAGTTTACTCTCAGGCTTGTCTTAGGAGAAATGCTTTCATCTTTCCAGGGCTAAACCTCAATTTTTTCACCATCCAACAGAAACTTGCACAGGGGATAGTTGTTCCTACATACCTTATTCTCTAAAGGTAGGATTTGATGAGTATAGCTCTCATCTTCTCACCTGTAACAGTATGTATCTTCCCTTTACCTTGCCTAGTCCAGTCCCAGCCAGCAGCTCAAGATTCCTTGGAAGAATTCATGACTGAAATAAAATCAGGATGCACCTTGGACGGTGTGGCACGAAAGAAGCTTCACTTGCGGTCATTTGAACTAAAGAAAGAGCAACAAAGACTGAAAGCATTAATAAAGCTTGTCAAGCCTGCAGAACTCCCTGAGCTGAAGCCCCAGTAAGTCTTGGCTAAAGTATAAAGCAGTTACTTTTACCACTGTTGTTATCCATGGACAGTTTTGCAAGCGAAGTAAATAGATGGCTTTCCAAAAGCAGCACAGCTTTCTGAACTGCCTGGGTCATCTCTTTAAAGAGCTGCTGTGCCTTTTGGCTGCTGCAGCATCTATGGTTGAGGCAGATGCACCTCAACACTGGAGTAAGATAAGCCCACACTGGGAGGATGAGAGGGGGAAGGGATTTGAAGCATAGTGTCTGCTTTTTATATTTTTTTTTCTCCAACCTGCATCCACAAGGAACTGAAGAATTTTGCAGGTATTATATACAACATGAAAACCACGTACACCCTGTGAAATGTACCTAGAAGTCAAGTGTAGTGGTTGTTCAACTACTGCCTAGCAGTGCAGGGTACAATTCAAATCAAGAGGGTGTGTGCTGGGTTCATCATTTGCTAGTGTCAGCTTGATTAGAGGTTTAGTTACTTAATTCATTTACTTCAATTTAAGTTTGGCCTCTGAGTGTGTTTTTATATATACATATATATATATAAGTATGTGTGTGCAAATTGAATTTGAGGGAGTGTCTGTGATAGCTTTTCTTTTTTCTTGTTTATTTATTGCTTCCTGTTATGGCAAGTGTCTGAATCCTACAACATGTGTGTAGGTTGGAGGAGTAGTCTCCTGCAGCTGCTTCCTTGGAATGCTGCAAATGAGAGAGAAATTAAGGATTTTTATATATCCACTCCTAATTTGCAGATTTTTCTTGCATTTGTAAACGTAGGACTTGTTTGATACTTTGTACACTGTTTTCCTTTGTATCTAATTTTTATTAGGAGTGGGAGTTACAGTCTGCAAGCAGAGAGCAAGCCTAAAAAGATGACCCTGCCTCTCTTCGGTGCAATGAAAGGGGGGAGCAAATTCAAGCTGAAAACTGGAAGCCTAGGGGTAAGCTGGACTCAGTGCTGCAAGTCGGAGGCTATTTCTCAGATATCTTCGCAGGCTATGGAGACTGTAGGTGGCAACCATGTCTTCTCACATGCCTGGAACAGTGTGGAGGCACAAGCCTGTGGCAGTGGAAGGTGCACAGGGCAGCAAACACTGGCTGTTGGATGTTGTTTGCTGCCAGCAGTTGCCATTCTGTGCCCTTGTACAGCCAGTCTCCAGGAGCACAGCTGTGGTCAAAACGCGATGGATTAAGTAGGGGTGGTCTGGGGACATCTGGCTGAACCACAGCTGTACCTCAGCAGCAGGTCCTGTGCTGTCTTTTGTTTTTCTTGATTTTACAGCTAAGATCGTATCCAAGATTGATTCAGTTTCCAGTATCCCTCTTATGAAAAGGCTGCACTCCTTGTCTACAGACTGGACGTATTTTTTCATTTCCATCTCTACTAATAACTCTTCCTTAAAGTCTAACTAGTCTTCACCCTGAGAGTGTTTCTTGCCAGCTGTCTCTGTGACAGTAATATGCGTGCTTTCTCCTGTAATGAGTATCTGTGACATCAACTTCCATTTATCTTATCACTGATGCACAAGTCTTTCTCCCGCAGAAGTTGCCTGTTAAGCGTCCAGACATCCCTGAAAGCTTGTTAAAGATGAAAGATGATGGACCAGAAGAGGAGGAAGAGGAAGAAGAGGAAGAAGTGGAGGAGGAGCGACAAGTAGATGCAGTAAACGGCAGAGCATCAAACCTGGAAATGAAAATGACAGCAGAGGAAGAAACAGGAAAAGAAACTAATACTCCTGATGGTTCTCCTTGCAATAACAAGAATCTAGAGTCCCTTCAGGATGGTAAACCGTTGGCTTTGATTTTTCTAGTAATGAAGCTGAGTCTGTTACTACTGAATTTTTCAGAGCCATGTGAATCTCCTAACATTTGAGTTACAGGTTCTCCAGCAGATTTTCTTTCCATAGATTTTTGCCATGAGTCCAGAGACTGTGCACCAACAGCTGAATTTCACATGGTTCTGGTTGAAATTCTGCTTGGCAGTTTTTCATGCTTTTGCTGAAATAGAAGAAATCTCCTGGACTCAAGAAAGGTCCTATTTTGACAAGCCCTGCTTTCATTAGATTGAGTTTCCATGTGAAAACAACTACAATGTGTTGTTGGCAGGGAGAGTAACTTAATAAGAAAACAAATGTCTGTGTAAAGCTTCAGATCCATTTGTAAGGAGGAAAAATAATGGTAGAAGTGGTAATGGAGAGGTATTTTCTTGTATCTCTGTGGTTCATCTCCAATCCCTCCCTTTCTATATCAGCTTGATGTATTGGAAAACTCAGTAGTTGTGTGTCTCAGTAAATAATGTGTTTGATGCCAGAAGCCTAATTCTAACTTTTTGTATTAATGCTGGACAGGTTGCTTTTGAAAAGTATGTTTTAACTAGTCACAAGTATTTCTTTAATATGGTATTGCAGTGGACTTGGTGGATGAAATAATTTGGAGGACTTTGGAGACAAGTTCTTCCTGAGACAAATGTAGCCAAGAGTTCCCTCTTGTACTTTGTCTGAGGGATGCTAGCACTGTGCTCATCAGGGTTACTGCAGAGTGCTCACCTAGCTCTGTTTGTTTGTGTTTTGTTTTTTGTTACAGGGGTTCATTCTCTGCCTGAGCCAAAGGTACTAAGGAATGAATCTCGGATGGGACCCTCACAAGAGAAATCTCAAGGTGAGCAGTACAATTTAGACTATTGTACAGTAGCATGTGGGTTTAGAAACTGTCTAAAGGACTTACTGTCTTCTCTAAGTAGGAGGAAGCTTAATCTACAGCCTATAGAATCTAGAACTGAAAGTTTGTATTTTGCTTGGGAAGTGGTAAGTGTATGGTGAAGACAGGTCACTTCAGCTATGTTTCAGTTCTCCTTGCTTTTCATAGCCATTAACTGCTTTGAGATCCTTTGTTTTAAAAAAAAATCATATGAGAAGAGAAGAAAAATTATTTTAATTTAGGAGCATAAACATGGTTTTTCCTCCCCACTTCTTCTCTTGCAGTAGCTCTTAGCACTACAGGACAGAATTTTCTTTTATAGTGACAAATACTATATAATGTTAGCTAATGATCTGTTAATGACCCACATGATCCCTCTACATGTACACAAAAAAATAATCAGATCCTCAAAATGAAGATTGTTCGGTGTACTGAACATGGAGGAGATATGTATGAATTTTCTATTTTTTCATAATTCAGACTTTTACGAATGTCATCCTGTCATCATCATCTCATCTATAGACTTAAGCCACGGGAGTCTCAACATGTCACAGATTAAGTGGCAGAAAAACAAAGCATACTTCTTTCTCTTCAGTATAAATGGATTTTTTTGATTTGTGTTTGTTTTTTTTTCAAAAAAACTGTGTTGGTCCTGTACCTTTCCTACTGTTTCCTTCTAAATCAATCACTGCAGTGATTACAGGTAGATAATATATTTTAGAAAATAAACATTAACTAAAGTGTGTTACAGAATCCCAAATAGAGGACTTTACTAAACTGCATTCAGGTAGGTGACTGACAGTGTATTAAACTTAAGTTAATAATCTATGAAAAACAAGGAGATGTCCAGCAGTCTTAAGTGTGAATTTTGTTGCAGTGAGCATCTTTTGAATGTGTCTTTGTGATGTGTCATAAAACAAATCTTTTTTCTTCCCAGCATCTGAGGCAGTGTATAAGAAACCTGAAGAGACATCTGAGAAAGTTAAGAAAATCAATAGCTCGGGCAAGGTCAGTTATGAAACCATGATTCCTGCAGCTTAAGAGTTTCAGGAAATCATTTAGTAGGCTCTTTTTTAGTGAAATAGTAACAATTTGAGTATGACTTGGAGTCAGTAGTGATTTTCTGCTAAGACCCAAATGCAGAACCACACACTACCATTGGACACAGATTCTGGTGTCTCCAATGGAAAAGTAAAACACAGCATTTCAAGTGTGATAGAGACTTTCAATTAAATCACAAATTTATTTTTTTCACCTTTTCACTTGGCAGTTCGCCTCTGCTAATTGCTGGTTCTCCTGTATCACAAGTGTTGTAGAACACAGGTGCTCTCTGGACTTTGGAATGGCATTGCAAAACTTTCCTTCGAGAGTAACTTAGGAAGCATGCACTGGCTGACACAGCACATGCTGTACTAAAGTTATAGCTAGCCTGTATTGCCATTATCAAACCTCGTCCTTCTCTGTAAGATGTGGAAGGACGTAAGTCTTAGAGATTATTGTCTTTTGCAACCAAATTATTAATGAATTTGAGTGGATGTACCAGATAATGTTCCTCCTGTGTATAAGATTTGTATTAAAATGTAAAGTATATGAGCCTTGCACGTTTTGGGATGCAGGCAACTGTTGCCTTCCAGGAGCTCAAAAGGAACTTCTCTCACAGCTGCTTTTAGCCTAATGATTATTGTGAGGCTCTTCCCCTTAGAGTGCATCCCACCATTCTGCTGACTGCCATCAAAGAAGATTACTGTACTTGGTGGACCATGAGTTCTGACCATTATGATAATTTCTTTGTGGTGGCCATCTAATTTTAGCCCTGCA
The DNA here is from genome assembly GCA_035590275.1 of Ibycter americanus. Lineage (NCBI taxonomy): Eukaryota > Metazoa > Chordata > Aves > Falconiformes > Falconidae > Ibycter > Ibycter americanus. Next base: position 16,252,794 of record JAVJGI010000035.1, read on the forward strand.
CCACCTACTTAAAGAAACTTAACTCCCTGCAGCCTATGTGTGCTGTCACCTTGTTAGTCCTTGGAAACTTGGGTGAAGGACCTAAGGATTAGCTAGGCACAGCCTTTACAATTGTCTTTTGTTGCTGGCCTATGAAGCATGTTGATAAAGAAAGCAAGAGTAAATTTATACTGTTAAAGCCCAAGTTATACCATTTCTATGAATATGGGAGAACAAGGCAGCTTCTCATGCTGAGGCAGTCAAGTCAGCACCTCTCATCAGCACAGAGTTCACTCTAGCACTGAGCATTCTCCAAATTCCAGATGGCTTTGCTGTATTCTCTCTCCCATCACAAATCACTTCTTCCACATGCTGTCTCTGCCTTTGGGCTCAAATCTTGCATGGAAAATACCAACCAGAAGTCAGCTTTTTTTTTTCTCTTAATATTTGAGGAATAACTTTGAATCGTGTCAAACTGGAAAAACAATTTTAAAGTGACTGTTCACAAGCCATATTTAAAAACTGTTCAACTCTGAAGTCTAATGTTTTGGAAAACATTAGTCTTCAAAAATAACTGTTTTAGAGTTTAATTTGGGGAAGGAAAGTTTTTTTAGGCAATGAAAAATTGCTTCAACTGCATAACTTAGGACTGTGTCATGATACTACAGAGTAATGCACATCAGTGCTGAGTAACTTAGCTACATTTTGAGCTCTTAAGCCTTGCATTCTACAGTTGTATGGTGGTTTTTTGATAGCTACCTGCAGTTGTTGAAAACAAAAATTGTTGAGAGAATTATGCTGATGTGGCAAAACTTAAAAATCTAGGGACAAAAAGACGTTGCTGTGTTAACATTTGCATTGCAAGTGATCTGTTTTGGTTTGCTTTAAACATTTCAGTGATGCCAGTGAGACCTGAAAAAATTGGGTTTTCTTTTCTTTTGAAAAACTAAGTTATCCTTATGTAACAGCATGAACTTTTATATACTTCAATTTGACAGTCAACTTAAACCTGAAGTTTTCAGTGGGATTGTGCATTGAGATCAGTAAAGCACTTCTTGAAAATCATACTCTAAAGCTTTTCCCTGCATAAACAAATTCTGTGTCAAATGATACTACCAAACGTTAGGATGATAAGATTAAACTGTCCAGAAGTGGACAGTTGGCAGTGGTTCTGTTTTGAGGGAAAGATTGGACTGGATGACCTCCAGAGGTCCCAGCTAACTAGCATTTCTGTTATTCTGTGACTCTACTGGGAATAAACTGGAGCTATTTGAGGGTTTGGTATTTCTTTCCTCTGTGCTATTGTTTTCATCCCTGACTCTTGTAGAAATAACCCTCACCTTTCCATACTTGTCTCTGAATTAATGAGAGATTGAGCTGCAGTGACACATTGGGAGGCGTGTAGCACCTTAAAAATCTTTTTTTCTTTTGCAGGTCCAACAACCTTTTCTTTCCTCACAGTACCCAGATGATGACCCAGACTACTGCATATGGATTCCTCCTCCAGGTATCGACCATTTCCTTACCATTTTTAGTGTTACAACTCAAGACCTACTGAGTAGTCAGGGTGTCCTTGTAACTTCTTGAGAAAAAAGTAATTGAGGAGTACTTAACCCAGAACCTGATGTTTTCTGGCATGTTATGCACCATATTTGTTTTATGGCCATGCAACTCTTGCAGTGAAATACAGACCATATCTGTAGTACCTTCATCTCAATGGACAGAAATACCCGAAGTTCGTTTTTCAGTTATGTAACACCTGAGAGTGCTAACTCCATTCACACACAATGATATGATGATGTCGTTGAAAGACAAGCTCAAACTTTCACTAGGGATAGATCCTCCAGCAATCTTAGTGTTCTCAGTTTTCATAAAACTCTGTGAAATCTGAAAATCTTTGCGAATTTTTGCAAAAATCATTGGAATACAGACTTTGGGTCATGTGTTTTGGAGGGAGGTTGTGGTGGAACTTTGGTGAAGGCACTGAATAATCGATGAACACATCAATATATGTTAAAGTTGAACAAATTTTTTACTTTAGTTCCCAAGTGTCTTTAGCTAAGTGAGACTATTCTTATACAGTGTGATGAATTTTTGGTTTCTCTAAAATGGAAAATTAATTTTTATGCATTGAGGTTTTCGTAGTAAGTTCAAAGCTTAGATTTCATTTGGTAGGTTCATTACTACAGTTTTTGTAAGGCTGTTACTATTACTATTAAAATATATATATATATATATGTAAAAAATCTTATAATATAGATAGGCTCCAAATGGAGTAAGAAAAATTAGAATAAATTTCACTGAAGAGGACTGTAATCTGGTGAATCATCCTTCAGTGAAAAGACTGCACTTCTCTGCCATATGAATCCACTGGAACAAAATACCCAATCCAGTAACTAGAGTGTGTGATCTGGGATGGCCAAGTGAGCTCTGTCCATAAGAGGGAGCTCAGTTTTCTGTCTCTGCCTGCTGATAAGACAACTTATCTTCTAAGCTGGCTTAACGAGGATACCAGAAAAGAAGAAAACCCAACAAAACAACAACAACAAAAATTAAACAAAGAAAAAAACCAAAACAGGAATATATGATGTAATCTTGACACTGTTAGTAAGGTTAAGAGTAATTACAAGGATAAATCAAAAGACAATTTGAATTGTAATATCCAGTCTGACTTTTTCTTCTTTTTGTACTTTTCTTGACTGGTGCTGCCTAGAGACTATTTCATGCTTGGATACACATTTATCTTGGATGAGGTGGGGGGGAATAATGTAACTTTTCCTCTTTGTCCATTAGGTCAAAGCGGTGATGGCAAGACTCATCTCAATGAAAAATATGGCTACTAAGCTTCAAGTGCCCCAGAGTACGTCTGAGGTTTGAAGGACTGCTCTATTTTGGACTCTTTCACTGCACATTAAGTGGAGGATGAAAGAGCTGGTTTTTCAGATGCTGTACCAAATTCAAGAGTGTCAGCAGCCACACTGGCTGTTAGCTCTCCCTGTGTGTCCTCTGTTTGTCTTCCAGATACTTTTTTTTAAAAGTAAAAGCCCGTGCATTCTGCCGCTTCTTCCACTTTTAGCCCTGTCCTTTTTATTTGGCTTGAAACTGTAGGCTCATTTTTCCTTTTGTAAATAAAAGTATACAAAAAGGATTAAAAAAACCCAAACACTTCTGCATACTTACAGGCTTGATAAAATTTATTTGTGTTGGTTTTATGCAATTAAAATGAGAAACACTACTGGTTTGCTTCTTTGGCTGCTGTTTGAAAATACTGACATGGTAAATGCAATCTAAAACTTGAGGGTGTTGGATTTTTGTTTCTTTCCTGTGGAAAAAAACTTCTAATTTGAAAAGAAAATTGTTTTCACTTCTTCCTGTGCAGTTGCTGAAATACTTGGTATAGTGTTGACTGGAAATCGTGAGTGTACAATGTTATAAAGGTGTAGAAATGCCAAAGAAGTGAAGAGGTTGGCACTGCTGATCTTGAATCAGAGGGTAACAGAAGAAATGATGGAAGGACAGCCTGGAAAAGCTTACAAAGCCTGTTCTTTTTCTGTCACAACACAAGAGCAAAGCACCATCTTAATACAATTTAAGACATGCCTGCTCTTAATTTATTGCCAATATTGTTTTGCAGGTCTATATAATTGGGCTATGAAATTCTTTGCCATCAAAGGTTGTTAGAGCTGTGAATAGAGTAAGTAGAAAGCATGAACAGTCGTCTTTATAAAGAGTTGACGGTGCTGCAAATGTTTATGGGAAGGACCTAATCCTCTTCCCCCTGCCCTGCAGTACATCAGTGCAGGACGCCCCCTCCCGCCACAGCAATGGCAGCCTCCGCAGAGCACAGGGCCAGGCCCTACCTCTTTCCATACTGCTCCGTCATTGCCATTTAATTTCCAAGATGGTCCTACTCATGTGATCCCAGGGCACCCTCTGACTGCCTGGCCCTTTCCTTTGGACCAGGGAGTGCTCAAGTATAACAATATCGGCGTTTCTGTCTCAGATATGAGTATATCTATCTGAAGGAGGATACAAATATTTGTGAATATTGTTCATGGATGCACTTCCTATATGTACTTATATACTATTCAGTATGTATATGCTATGTATATTTTAAAAATTACCGTTTAAATATACATCCATAAAAGTGTGGATATAACTTGGATAAACACTCTTTAATAAGAGGTAATGAAATGAATAATGGAAGTTTAAATGTGACTCGAAGTTATTAAACAAAAGCAAAGGGCAGATTCATGACCCCCCACTTTCTGAGGCTGCAGATCAAACCTTGTTTGGGGTGTGGGGACTATGGACCCCTCTAAGGAGGCTACCAAGGGGCTGGTAGGGCCCTGGAGTCACTGCCAGGCCTGCCCAGCCCTGCCTGGGCTCCTGGAGAAAAATGCATCTTTTTCTGTTTGTTGTGTTTGAAGTCAAGCCTTTAACTTTTAAGCAGTGCTTTCCTCCAGACTGTAAGTAGTGGTAGGATTTGGGGCCTGGAGACCCCAACTTAGTACCATGGTCCTGAATCATCAGCTCACCTAAATAGTCACCGACTGGGGGATCTGGTCCCCTGGATGACTCTCAGGTGTCCCAGTGCTTGTGTTGTGGTAAAGCCAAGGGTCACACAGGGATTGTAAAACTCTAGGCACAAATATATGGTGGCAAGGAAAGCTGTAGAAATGCTAGTGTTGCACTCCAGGGTCACTTTGTGTCCTTTGGTGTGCTTCCGTCGAACAGTGGCCGCATCCTTGTGGATAAGTTGCAGGCGGGCATGTCAGAAGCTGGGGAGAAGGAGTAACCATACAACTCCTCTGGTTCTCACAATGGTTGTGTTGGAGCAATGGAGTTCACCCCATTTTTACCCCACAGAGAATGTGAAACAGTTCGGCAGCTTGGCATTTTGTAGGGTTTTACTTAATATGCTCAAGCTGCAAAACAGCATCTTCCTTCTGCCTGTCATCTTCAACATATTTAGCTTTTTTTGTCAGCATCTGCACACCAGGCTGGGCAGCCTGAAGCTTCCCGCTTCTGGCAGAGGTGTATCTTTACCTAATCCAGGGAAAGGCTGTTGGCCCTTCATTGAAAATGCCAGACCTCATAGGTTTCACAGACTCTCTAGCCCTCCTCCAGAGCCTTGTTTAGTTTCAGGATGCACCGGCGGTCTGCAGGGGACTTCTGCTCATCGCTGTGGGTGCAGAGGGCCTGGCAGGTTTCGGACGAAGTGGAGCACAAGGGAAACAATAGTGTGCAGTTTACGCAAGTGAGAAACAGAGGAGAAAAGAGCCCATGAAGTTGGATAGACCTTTACTTTGACCATCCCAAAGTAGACGGTCAGTAGGTGTTGAAATTCTAAAAAAAAGGCCTTCTAGGTTCCCAAGAGGATATTTTTCAGTTTTGCTGATGAAAGGATGGAGGCTAGCAAAATGATAGCGATGTATCTTTTCATCAGGGGCTGCTTTGTAGTACAGACAAATGGTATTTGTCCAGCTGCCAAAAAGCACATCTCTGGGCAGTTTGGCCCTGGCTGAGACCATGAGCTCCCCATCTGTTTCTTTTCATAGCGGCTCGCTTGTGCTCCCTTACAGATCTGATGGCAAACCCTGCTCTCTTTAGGCAGGCCATTTTTTGGTGCACTCTGTAATATGAATGTGCCAAGGCAGTCCCCACCGGATGGTTCTGGTCATTTTCATGGTCACATTCAGTACAACCATGGAAAAAGCACCCATTATATTTGAAAGTTGTTGTCATCCCATCAATGATCACTCAGCCATCCCAGAAGCAGGCTCCATCTTGATACTCACGGCTGTGTTAACACCTGACAGGTTTGAGTATTTCCCTTTTTGGCCAGGTATATATGTCATTGGCCAAATATCTCTTTTTTCTCCAGTGATAGCCATAAATCAGTATGTGGACATGCAAGCAGAGGCCACCATATTATACAGAAAGGAACTACACAGTGATAAACCTTCACCTTTTCATCACTCTCTCTCGTCCCCTGTGTGACAGGCCATCACCTTCATCTTATTTCTGTGTCATCTGCAGGCCTCCCTCGAAATTTCTGCATCTTGCTGGCAATAGTAACTCTGTTCTATTGCAAGTCAAAGATCTCCTGATCTTTGTGTACATGTCAAGAGTTGCTTTTTTTTCCCTAAGCCCCATGCTGTGCACCCTGTCACAGTCCCGCTGTGGAGGAGGGCCTACATAACTTCCATTTCCAGCAGCACTGAAAAAATGGAGGAAATAACTTTTGCAGCCCTTGATAGCCAGGACGTAGGGAAGACTGCTTAGCGTAAAAAATTTAGAGTCTATGAAAACGAAAACTCTGGTTGCACATCAGTTTAGCACCCCGGATGATTAATTACACACCCGTTCTGTCTCTCAGAAGCTGACAACTGAGCAGCCGTCGTAGCCCTTGGCATTAGAGAAGCATAGCCCCAAAACCGTGTCATTAAGCAGCTGACTGGAGTCCATGTTAACCAGTGCTCTTAACCATTCTGCACCAGTCAGACCTGTAAGCACTGTGAGACCTCCCACAAAACAGAGACAGTCATCTCTGCTGGGTTTTCGCTCAATCACACAGCACCACTTTTTGTCTGTAGCGTTGGAACGGGGATGGGCTGCAGGGTCCTGCGTACCCCACTCCCTACAGCTTTTACCACAAGGGTAGCTGGGCAGACAGGCCGACTACATCTCAGCTCTGACTTCATATGAGTGTACTGACCCAGTCTGAAACTTTTTTCTGAATTTGTGATGCTCAAAATAGCACTGGAAGACTCTAGAGCTGTGCAAAACCACCAGGATCAAACACCTGGCATAAGTCATCAGAACTTTACTTTACACCACAAATGAGCACTTTGTGAACTTCATGCAGCGATACCTCATCCAAATCAGCAAACCTGTGCTTCTCCACGTACTGCCTAGCCCCGAACCTCTGGAGCAGCCATTCCCACTGCTGTGTGCGCTCTGTGGAAGCCACGGGTTGGGCTGATGTCCCTTCCACCACCACCCTTGCATTTGAGGGTGGGGGTAAAGACAGACTTTCAAATATACACCCTGGGGACTTCGGAGGGCAGCTGCTTCTGTCGTAAGCAGTCTAACAAGACAACCTGGACTGCGTGCTGGGTTTTCTGACTTTTCTTTGCTGCACTGACCAGTAAATAAGAAAACATACCTGAAAGGCTGTATCTCAGGCATAGCTGTAAGGTCGCCCACCACCCTGGGCAAACGGAGCTCATCCCACCACCCGCCATTCTCTGCGCGACACCTCCACATCAGCCAGCTCTTCTAGTTTGCCAGGCCGGTTTTTTTTCCAGACACCCCTGGGGCTCGGTGATTTTGACCCAGCACTGTTTCATTTTCTCTCCACTTAATTTCAAAACCACAGGTTAGAGCAAACAACCTCCAGATGGAGCTCATGGTGCACAGACCTCACTGTAGCTGCAGGGGGGACCCCCGGTGTGCCTGTGGGTATGCCCCCCCTGCAGAACGCTTCCTCTTGCTTATCTAAGGAAAACTGAAGCTACGTGTAACACACCACTTTCTGGAATGGAAAGGAGCATTCACAAGGTCCTGCAAAGCATTCAAAGGAACACAACGCCTCTTTGGTGACCTACCTGTCAAACTGGGTTTATAGCACTGTAAAAAGCTACGGGACGCAGAGACGTGTCATTAACAAGTAGAGCATCCTATAGTCAGCTCGCAGGCCTTGCTCCGGCGTTCAAGAAAGGATTGTTTAAAGCTGCTATTTCCTGCACAGAACACACAATTAGTTGGTATTTTCTTTGCAACATGTGTTTACCTCATTATCATACTTACTTTCCACTGCTACAAAACTTCTAGTTCTGTATTCACCTAATAAATACTCTTAAATTTATGGGGCATCAATGTCCTAAGACCCATGAGCACCTAGTATTTGGGCAGCTGGCTGCAAGATATTTTGGTTGCAGCTCTATGCATAAAGCAATATATATTTTGATACCTGCATAGCAACACATCCTGCTGGTCGGGGGCACAGAATTATACATACACACTCAGCATAGCTGTAGACATGATATGGGGCGGGGGGGGGGGGTTAGGTTTATTTTTTACATTCTGAAAATGAAGTGCTGTCTGAGGAGTTCCTAGTTTCATTTTCAAAGTGAATGTGCGGTAAGATGTGAAAAACATTTGTTAAGTTAAAGGAAAGGTCTTTATATCAGCCCAATTTGCTTAATTACGCTTTTAAATTGTGGAAGTGTTTTGTTGATTGTGCAGCTGTGTGGTTGTATATGCAGGTGTATGCATGCTTTCAACCATGAATATATTGCTTTGTTTCTCTGCTCTGACCTGTTAAACCACTTAAAACTCAGGTTCACGCTTTTGCTGGACGCAGTCTGCTGAAACTGCAGTCTTAGGGCATTTTGAGAGACTCGCCTGTTTATGCTGAGTACCTGTTCAAACCCAGTTTCTTGTAACACCTAGATATGCAGGCTAAGAATAGCATATGATATGAATCCACCTGCAGGTGTTTGCTCAAGGGAAGTCTAATTGAGATCAGCCTTGTGGAACAGCAGATCAAAACTCACCTGTGCTGGCCCAAGCGGTGAGAGCACTTGGACACACCGTAGAAGGCTCACCAGCTCCCCCAGACTTAAGGCAAAGGCACCGAGCCTCCCTTTTTGTAGGACTCATTTTTATATCCCTGTATATAAAGATACACTCGCTGAAGCCTTGAGCATATGGTCAGCATGCAACATGTGCAGTACTTTGGTTTAAATGCAACACATGGACTCTGACAAAAATTGGTATTCGTCTGAACTGCAAAGATCCTCATGCATAAGGAAATTTTTAAGAGCTGGTATAAGCAATATGCATGGAGCAGAGTCTGCTCCGAAAGGGCAGTTCCAAAAGGGGAAGATTTACTTAATGGCTTCTTACACTTTCTCCTGCTTGGCAATCGATTATTTTCTTTTGATGCAGAAGCCAGGGACAAGCAGACACCTTTTGAAGTTATCTCTTGTCAATAGCTTTCCCCAATTTAATTTAATCTTGTATCTTTTCTCCCACCAGGCTTGGTTGGGTCTGTTTTGCTGCTGCTGGCCCTCCTCTGTTCTGCCATTGCTGCTCCAGCACATTGAATCCAGTTCAAGTTTCATCATTCCTCGTGGAGCAGAACCACATTGTGATGAGCCTTTTCCTTCGTTCATCTCCATCCTCAAGCCCACCTCCACCTTACCCGTACCCCAAAACATCCCCTTCAAAATTTTGTCCTGCTCCTCAGTGGCACAAGTGGTTTTGCTGAGAGTTGAAGTGAACCAGAACCTCCCCCAAGCAGAAACTGAATCTGAATCGGCATTTTGAAGTTTTGAGTGGGGCCTCCAGTCCCAGTGGCACCTGAACCAAATATTTTTTGGTTGGGCACCTGTCTCCCAGCTGCCCCTTTTCTTTGGGAACCTTTTTTGGGGTTCATCCAGTGCAGAACTCGATTATCTCTGGCCAAACCTGGGTTGCCTAGTTTAGCTCCAGCCCCAGCCCGAGCCTGTAGGCTGTGCCCTTACCTCTGCCAGGAGCCAGCCGAAAGGGCTGGTTCCCAAACTGGCAGCTGCCCTGGGCAGGAGGAATGTTGGCCATGCGAGCCGAGCTGAGCATGCTGCTGGGTTAGGAGCTGGCAGTCTGAAGTGGCACGACACCAGGAGCCGGGTAGCCAAGGCTCTCCCTTCTTGTCCTCCCTAATCACGGCAGAGGCAGGCAAGGTCTGAGATTTGATCTTATAAATTTATTCTGGGGAGAAATGGCAGAACCATCAGCTCGTGGTAGGGTGGGATGACGTTTCTTTGCAAAAAGCTAGAGGAATATTGATGTGAAATCGCATAACTTACTCATTTATCTCCTTATTCCCCAACCATAAATATCCACCCTGCTCCCTCTCCAAGAAACAGCAATCCAGACTGCTCCGTAACAGCAAGGCACTAGCATCCTAATTGCTCTTACATGCTAGGGTAATTATAATGGGGTCTGTGGTGGAAAGATGATTTATTTTCCAGTGTTGAAAGCACAGCTGTAAGTACACAGACCTTCTCTGTGCTTCCTCCTGAAACAGCGCTCTCGGCTTCTCAGGTGTCTCACCGCAAAAACAGATGAAACCGTTTTCTCTCTCCAAATTAGCAGATTTGCCTGAGAACTGTCATCTGCTCTTGCGAAGCAGGCAGGCAAGGCGGCGTGCCGTGAAGCGCTGATGCTCTGCAGATTCTCTGCTGCCACTCAAAACGCATGGACAAGTATTACACAGTTTTGGGTCAGGCGCAAGCAGAACCAAACTACTGAGATTGCATCTGGGCTCATTCCCAACCTCTGCCCTTCCTATGGCATTTACCTCCTGCTGCCCAATGCGCCCAGCAGTGAAATGTGGCTGATTTCACAGAAATGCAGCTGCAGCCGATGAGTGAGACCTCGATCTCTCTGACAGATGCTGGCACCAGGTCTAGGACTTCTGTGAAGAGCTTTGTTAGCTGGGATTCAAAGGTGCCATCAAGGGTCTCCTCCCCCTGAAGATGTGGGTGGTGGGAGAGAGGGGAGGATGACAGGACCTCTTTTGTGTAGGAAAAGGCAGGATTCAAGCTATGCTTGAAATGACTATGGAAAAGCTTTCTAGAGGCTTGGATGGGCCGCTGAGAGATAGCAAACAAGCAGGAGATAAAATTTTATTAGGCCAGACAAAAAAATTAGTTTGGTTAGCTGTTGTGGCACCTGGGTAATTAAAATCCTGCCTCAGATTAGGCTCAGGTTGTTCCCCAAAGACAGAATAGTGAAGATGTGCTCTTTTTAGAGTACGGAGTAATGGTTAGAGGTTACAGCCCTGACTGTATGATTGCTTTCACCTTATAAAATGAGAAAAGCATGAATGAAAAAAAATCCTTGAACATCCATTAGGGAGAGAATTGGCTGGGTGGTCCACAGGTACGATAGCTTAATCTCTTTTATACTCTATCGGAAATAGATTCCGTGCCTGTGAGCACTGGCCATATAATTCTCCCTAATCATCCTTTCACAGGCTAGATCACACCAGCTATGGTCTGTTCAGGGACAGAATGACTGTGAAATCTGGACTGGCTTCCCCAGCAAGAGGATTGTTTCACAATCAAGCAGCTTCCTCACTTTTGCCTGTATGCCGGGAGATAAATGGGCTTCATTCTTCCTATGGCTGTAAGCCCAAGATATATGCAGCTGTGCCTGAGAAGCTCCTGTATCCAGCAGCGTTTTATGATAGATCTTCTCCAGTCCCGTAGAGCTCATCTGTGGTGGCTGTATACAGAGAGCGATGTAGGGTATCTACAAACAATATTGTTATCTTGTTTAAAAATCGCATAAAATCTATAGCAAATCAGACTTCATTGTTGTACCCTGCCTGCCCTCTAGCTGGAATTTGCTGAAATGTGTCACGAGTGTAGGGTTAACCCAAACCAGTTAATTAAACTCTTTTAATAATGACTTGTCTTTGTCTCTACTAGCTGCAAAGACTTGCTTAATGTTTTGTTGTGTTTTTTAACAAGCACCCAGTGTCAATGGGACTTCATTAGAAGAGGGGTTTTTAACTGCAGTTCTTGCTCCAATTTGTATTTTATAATAAATAATCATGCTTAAAGAGGAAAGAAATGTCATGTCCCAAGCCGTGAGGGGGGTGCGTGTCTAAATAATACAAAGGAACTGGAGCTGTGCAACAGCAGGAGAAGGAAGAAAATGCCAGATCCTCTCTGCAGCTACTTGGAGTTTACTAGAAATAGGAATAGCTGCACTGGGGCAGGCCAAGGCTCCGCTTAGCTTGTTATCTCTTGGATGCACAGAGGAAAAAGCATAAGAAACCATGTGTGTGCATATGCTAACATGCATGTATAAGTGTGTATGTATATATATACACACATACACATATATGTCAGACTGTCCTCAGAGGTGCACAGTGGTAGGACAGAGGCAACAGTCACAAGCAGCAGGAAGGAAAATTCCAATTAGATATTAGGAAAAATTCTTACACCTGGAGGGGCTCAGTGCTCAAGTGGACAAGGGCCTGTGCGACCTGACCTAGGCTGGGCTGGCTTTCTGGGGATTAAATATGATCACCTCCAGAGGTGTTTTCCAGCCTGAATTATTGTAATTCATATGTATGTATGTACATACACATGCACACACACAAACACATGTACATTTTTAAAATACATATATGTATGCATGTGGTACACTCCCTCTTCATATGTAGGATGTATGGAAAAGGGTGACTTAACCTGTTGCACTGTTGGCTAGTCTTTTCAGCGAAAAGAGAGAAGACCTTCTGGACATGATCCTCCAGACATGCTTGTTCAGCAGTGTTACTCCTGCAAATTTCAATGAAGAGATCGTTCCTCCTGAATTGAGGAACTGAGTTGGGTTCCTGGCATGGGCCATTCGCATGAAAGGATTTGCAAAATCTGACTTAGAACTATAATTGAAAGTCGAACTAGAGAAAGCGTGCTACAAAACAGCTTTCCATGACCAGCTAAGCTGCTGGATCTTTCTTTTGTGAGTCTGAGCAAGTGTTTGGCCAGTGGATGAGGATGGTTGTCATGGAACTGGCAGGTCAGATATTGGGGAGAATTATGACCTTTCTTCTGTAAGGAATGATAGCGTGAATGGAGTGCTGTGCATGGGGGAGTGAATGGGCTGTTGTCTCTTAAACTCTGGTTTTAGTTCTTGCTTTAAATCCTATTACCTTTTGCACAGAAACTTAGTTTATTTCTACATTCCCTTCAGCCTAAAGAAATTTATAGGTCTTGTCCTTCCCCTTGTGAGTGGGTGGGAAGCTTTTATTTCAGAATCCTTTAAATAACCAGTCTCAATTTCACCCTCATAAATTTGATCTCCAACACACATCCCCTTACTAAATAAGCAAATATTTTTCCTAAAACCAGTTTGGCTTATTCCTAGGTTGACCTTTTGTCAACAAAGCATGAAGATATTATCGTGATTGGAAACACTTCTCTCAGGCCCATAAACCAGGCAAACAAAAAGGGGAGGGGGGAGGGGGGAAGCTGGGGCTTAAAAAACTCATTTTGGAAATGTCAACTGGGTAACCAAACAGCATGAATCATAAAAAACAGCGAAAGAGGCAGAGAAACAATGTGTGAACAGTTACTGCAGTGAAAGAGCTGATAATTTATTGTATACATAACAAATCTGTCCATTAAGCTGGGAAACAATATTTCACTTGGTCCCATGGCACAGACAGGGGTTTTCCATGTGGCAGGCTGGGTTCTGATGGCACGGCATCCCTGGGCGAGCCGGGACGGGGGGAAGCTGCCAGGGTGCCTTGCAGGGGTCCTCAGCTCACATCCCGCCGCCAACGGCTCCCGCTGGCTTTGCCAGGAGGGACACCAGGGATGCATGGGGTCCCTCCTACAACCCAGCTGTGGTTGCCAGCCTGGCAGGCAATTTTCATGTGCTGCAGGTGAGGGAGCAGCTTCTCCAAGGTGCCCGTCACCTCCCTTTGCCAGTGAAATTAAAGGTAAGGGGTGTTTGCTTTTCATTCCCCCAACAGGAATTGTCCTGGCCGAGAATGCCAGTCCTACTGCCTCCTCCAGAGGGCCTGCAGAGGTCCTGCAGACCTCTCCTGCCTCTGCTGGTCCTCAGAGGTCCAAGCACATGAGTTCGACCCATGCAATGGCAGGATGCCCCAAAGCAGCCAAGTGTAGCTGGTGGGCACAAGCTGGTCTCTGTTTTTCCTCTCCCAGTCCAAGTCCAGGCAGGTGTCAAGTGAGGTGAGTGGTTAGGCACAGCCTGTTCAAACAAGCTGCTTCCTCAGCCTAAGTAAAGATCTTTCCAGAAGCTGAGAAATGCTGTTCCCATGACTGGCAGTTTTAGTATCATTGAGAGGAAAGATCTGGGGTAAGCATGGGACAAATGGTTCAGTAAACTCCAGAGTGGCACAATTCCTGCTAGGGAAAGCTTCCTACTTGTCAGGCAGGTCTTCAGTAGCAGTGGGAAGGGATGATCTATCTCACTGACCTCTCTTGCATGTGTCCTTTCCCAGCTCTCCCACTCAAACCCCTCTCATTGCAGCAGCACTGCTGGACCAAGACGCAGCATGGATTGACAAGTATGTGGTGTTGGGGAACCAGGAAGGACATTGCCCACGGCCAGAAAAAGTCCCTTTTCAAGGGACTGGGAAGCAGCTGGATGCTGATAGAGCTTTTGCTCACCAACCGCCAACACACCGACCTTCTGGATCAACCAGCAGCTATTGATCCCTCCTTTTTCCTATGATACTGACTGGGTTGAGTAAACCAAACAAGAAGGTTTGGTGGAGAGGAAGGTCCAGTCCAGGCTATGACCTTCTGGAGCAGTCTGTGTGTCACATCTCTTCGGGGAACCATCCTCTCCTTGACCTTTGCTTGTGACTTGTCCCCTCCCTTCTGGTGGCACACGCTTGCTCTGAAATACACACATGTGAGGCACCATTGCCAGAGGATGACAAGTGAAGGAGAAGGAACGTGTTGAAGTCCGTCATGAAGTCAGGTTAGGTCTGGTCCACTGGCAGAAGTTGCACACCTGTAGCAGAGCATCGCAAGGAAAAGGCAGCTGGGCAGCCACGGGGCAGGCAGACCAGTGGCTGTTTGAGCTGGCCATTCATGCAGCTACTCTGTCCTGCTCCCGTCTTTTCTTCCTTGCCTTAAACAAGCTGCATCCTGGGCTAGCCCCTGTGTATCACCACCAGTGCTGTCATCAACTCCAAAACGACGCAGGAGAGTTGGTGGAAGAAGCAAACAGTGAGTGTATGATGCTGCACTACAGGGTCAAGACACCACAAAAAATATACCCAGGATCAGGTGCAGGGCAGATAATGCCCATTATCTGCTGTGGTCAGTGGAGCAACAGGGGTCTGTCTCTGTTTCAGTGTCTGCATCACAGTTTGCTATGCTTTTACAGGATGTCTCACTGCCATCACAGAGAGTAGAGAGGAGGGGGAGATGAGAACACAGTTCTTAACAGATTTAGGGAAAGGCTGAAGCTTTAAATCAAGATCTTCAATGCATTTCATCTCCTTCCCTTTCAGTATTTAGCAAGAAAACAAATGCATACACAGGAAATAAGGAACAGATGCGCAAGCGCATCTCGGGACAAATAAATTAACATGCGAGTAAGCAGGCAGGCGAGAGTAGCAGTAAAGGGTAATTAGACCACACAGGCACCATCAGTGTGGGGCTGTATCTCCAAATATTGCCAAAACCCAAGAGGCCCACAACAAAGCAAACTATTCCATTTTTGGCAGTGATGGTCCCAGGCCAGGACTTTGGCTATGAGTACCTGATGCTTTGATGACTGGATGGGTAGTGATGCTCCCCAAGAATAAACAATCACTAAGGTATATGGAAGAGAACCAGAGATAACCCCTTGGTTCCCTCCTTTTGGGGAAAATTCCCTCTTTTCACAGCAACTAAGCAAACCAGATAGAACTTAGGTCAGGGACTGGAAAGCCATCATACCCTGTATCTGGGTTTGAGTATGGCCAGTACCTTTTGTCTCCCACTGTATACAGAAAGAGGGTTTTGTTCTACTGGATCTATTGAGGTTGAGACATTCTTGCCTTGGCCCCAGTGCTCCATAAAGGATACCCAGCAGTGTCCCAGGGCACCAGCCTGCAATGCTGTTCAGAACATGGTCCTGCAGCACCCGCAGAAATGCAGTACAGCCTTGATGAACTCCTCAAAGGCAAACAGCAGCCCTTAGGCACTGCAGAGTCTCAGATGGCAGGGCACCATTTGGCTCTGAGCGCCTGGATCACCTCAGGACCATATGCTTGCCATGCTCCCATCTTGCTCTCCTAGGTTCTGCCCTGTATGCATTAGAACGGCATCACTGTATGTCTTTTACTCAAAGGTCTGCCCAGCCTTTTCCGAATAAACTGAAGGCATCACATGGCAGAGTCACCACAGTGATTTGTACTTAGGTCCAAGGAAAAATTAAGCTCACCTTTGAGTGTCTGTTTATTCCTTTGCATTCCCCCCAGTTCTGATTGCACGCGTGGGACTGCAAATGCAGGAAGGTTATGGTCTGTGTTGTATTTTGCACCATTCGCTGAGCACCTTTGGATGTCTTGAGAACTGCATGGACCACGGGCTGGCAAGCACTGTGCTGCATGAGAGAAGAGATGACTGCCCTGCCGTAAGGACACCTGAGGTGCTACAACTGTCAGAAAAAGGGAAAAACAGTGACACGAACACAACGGTACCTATGTGGCACTTCTGTGCCTAGTTTTTGGAAGGGCAGCTCTGCTTATCAAGCTCCCAAAATGTCCTCACTGCTCCACCATCAGGCCATGCCCACCCCTCCAGGCAGCTCCTTGCCAACCATGCTTGAGGACTGAGATGGCATTTCTTCATTCAGGTCCATTTGGAAAGTTTCCTCAAGGTGGTATTCGACCACAGCTTTTGCCCAAAGCCTGGGACGTGCCTTCTTCTGCTCCCCACCACCCGCTGCAGTGTCTGCGGGAATTCAGGGTGGCCAGACAGTGATGTCCCCTGAGCCTGGTGAATTAGAGAACTGGCAAAAAATACTAATGTCATCCCCGTGACCAGCAGGGTCCCACTCCAGAAGGGAAGGGGTGTGTGTCTTCTCCTCCTGCCTCACTTATTCCAGATAACTGCACTCTGCTTTCCAGCTAGACCAAAGCATTTGGTTAATATCTAATTTAATTCCTATTTCCCAGACAGGCAACAGATCAGGCACTTGGAATAAAATATCTGTGCGAGGCCTCCCTCCCAAGTTACAGATGACACAAACATGCTCTTTCTTTCTTTTACCCCTTCCCTCCAACCACAACACACATTGTTCCTCCTCTGCATCCTTTATCTCTCATCTACCTCCCCTGGACCTTGCTTTTCAAGTCTGAGCGGCATTGTCTTTTCTCCTGATCCTCCCTCCTCTCCCCTCTCGCCATACATTGCACAGATCACTCGACCATGCATTTGGCAGGAGCTGGGCTTCATTAGGTCTCTTTAGTTATCATGCTCTCTCATTAGCTGCCCAGAGACATCAGTGGTCAAGTGCTTTGGTGGGGTGTTGGCATGAAGGTCTTAGCAAGTCAACAGGGGCAACCTGAAAAATAAGCAGCACCAAATGCTGGCCATCTTAAGCACCGTGCAGTGTGCAGGGAGGAGTACTTTCCGTTGTCAGCAGGGCATTTTCCTCCACGTCCTCCAGTCTTTTGCTGGGGGATATATTTATTTTTCCTCTGCGTCTCCCGATAAGGACTATTGCCCCTTCCTGCCAAACAGACCATCTTAATGCGTAGGCATGGAGTGCAACAAGTCATTGTCCCACAACAACAACTGCTGAAGCTTTTTGCTGCTGTGTGGAGGATTCCCTGAGCAGCCTGCTCTGGTGAGTCTTGCTCTTTAATCACAGGACAATGCGAATGGAAGAGACCTGATGGGCTGTGTCTAGTCCTTTGTTATCACAGACAACTAGGGCATAAAATCCTCTGCAGAGACCTATCCTTAGCTCCATGGAGCTATTTCAAGGAATGTTTCGTTAGCAAGAGTAATATTAATGTTAAGCATGAACCAGAATCAAACTTCAAGCACGGGTTTCAGTTCTGGTTTGACATTTCCTGAGCCCAATCCCTGTAGAGGGTTAATCAACATTGTATATTATCAATTATATCAACTGTATATTATCAGTTGTGGGCTTGCTTCTGGGGCGGTGGGTTGGCTGATGTGGGTAATGTACAGCTGTGGCTTGTTCCTGCTAAGTA
>JAVJGI010000035.1:16278291-16352724 GCA_035590275.1 Ibycter americanus
ACATTACCCACATCAGCCAACCCACCGCCCCAGAAGCAAGCCCACAACTGTATATTATCAATGTTAATTAACCCTCTCCAGTTCCTTTACAGATGCCCATGAGCACAAAGCAGATGTCCAAGTATGGTGGGCTGGTGCCACTCTAAACACCTAAGGGCATTCCCAGGTCCTGGCTTTCATGCTCTCTGTTCAGGATCAGAGGAGCTCAGACGTTAGGGCTGGAAAAGACCTCAGGAGGTTGTTTAGTCCAACACTGGTCCCAAGACAGTATCAGCTATCCCTACACTGCTTCTGACGTGTTTATCCAACTTCTTAAGACACCTCCTCTAACGGATCTCCACCACTCCCTTATGTGATCCATTAGCAGCGATGACCTAGGACATGCTTCACATCTTGGGCAGGGAACAGAGAAAGTAAACACTGCAGTGACTTTACTTTCCAGGCTGAGAGAAAAGTCAAACAGAAGGAGAAGGATGGGAAAGCTGAGAGAAGCAGCAAAAAATCTGCAAAGATCTTGATTTGTGTCTCCTTCAAACCTCCAAGAGCTACACAAATCCCAGTCTTCCTCTCATCACATCTGGAGGCCCAAGAGGCTTCCAGATGGTCTACAAATGAAGACTCGGAGCCATGTCAGCACTCCATGAGGTCACATTACCACTGGGAGGTGATGCGTGAGAGCGTGACTGCAAAACCCTAGCCTTTGTCACAACCCAGCGCTGACCCCAGGGGTAAGATCGTGTTGGGGAAGACAGTCGCTGGCATGCGGCACTGCTCCCTCGGATTCAGCCAGCCTCTCCAGGCTGTCAGATGTTGGTGGTGCCCATGCCAGGGCCTCGACGGCGCAGCAGCTCTGTAGCAGTTGGCTTCTTTCAGTCCAAGGCTTCCAAGCGGTTACAGCCCTCTAATAGTGAAGCAACTCCACTCGGTACACTTTGACATTACCACTACTGTTGATCTTGGCATATAATTTATCCATCTTCCCAGCCATAAATTTCCTTCCTGGACTCTCTGACTTGCTTTAGAACCACACTCTTTGCACTGAGACTGCAGAGCCCTGGGGAAGAGACCTTTGCCTCCACGCTTTCTATTTAGGGCTATGCAGCTTTATGACACTAACAGAAAGAGTAACTTCCCAGATGACTTTGCAGCCGGTGCAGACATTTTTTTAAATGCTACTTTTTGGCTCCTTGGTAGGTCACCGATAAGAGCAGGGATAAATCTTAAGCCCGAGCTGCTACCGCATGGGGAGGAGGAGATCCTGTTAGAGTCCTTGCAAATACGACCTACAACAAACCGTAGTCTTTCCCCTGTTCTCCCAAACGGATCAGCATGAAAGTCCACCCCAGAGTCTCATTAACTGGCCTCTGTTTCCCAAGTTTAAAGCCTCGATGGAGGTGAGTAGCCCCACTGTATTATCGCCAGAGGCTCAGGTGCCTGCACAGGTCTTTGCACTGAGCTTTGGGAGCTCAAGCGAGACCAGGATTTGCATTGCATGTGTTAACGCCTGTCTCTCAGAGAGGCCCAGGGCTTGCCAGGCTCCTGGCTTGCACCGATGACCTCAAAAGGCATCTGATGACAGCGCAGGCCAGCATCAGTCGGCTCACGCTCTGGCCCCCTTCCCAAAATCAATCCTTTCTACCAGCCTTCTTGCTCTGGACCTCTGCGAGCAGTCTGCTGTGGGTCTCTTTTCATTGGGGCGAGCAAATATGAACAATGCTTTCCATCCCTGCCTGCCTCAGCTCAGAGGGGTCCCTTGAGTGCGCCATGAAAGGAGAGGCACATCTGGGCTGGATTACAGGGTGGTGCAGTGGCTTTTATAGCTACAGATTCCTGCATATGTTTCCGAGCAGGACGTATATACTCATACATCAAAATGCAGAGAGCCCCCAGGGTTGAGGGCTCTCATTTATACGTGTCATTCTTGGTTGCCCCCTCTTTGGAGGGCTCAGCTAAGGACACCTTGGCGGGCCAGGGTCGGTGGGAGGAGATGCTCTGGGCTGCTGATAACCAGCTCTCCCACTGGGCACGGAGAATTGCTCTCTTTTGAGAACAGAGGCCAAATGGAGGGAGTCATTTACCCCATTGAGAAGAGGGTGTAACACTGTGATTTACTGGCACATTACAGCCACATAGGCACTGACTTTGCAAGGATAAGGACAACTGTGAAGAAAACAAGGGAGGAGGCAATAAGACTCAGAGTAAATCCACAGAGATCAATAACATTACATCACATTTACTCTGGTTAGTAAACCAAAGGTTGCTGTCTGCTCTCCGTAGCATTGGTTTATCAAAGCTCCAGATTTTGCACCACAGTCCCTGAAACCAGGATCTGTCCCCTGAGGTTTTACAAGTAACGTCTTTCTCTCAAAAATCTCTTCTTTAGCTATCCATGGGTTGAGAAAGAGACAAAGATGTGTGGATGGAAAAGCAACAAAAAAGAACTAAATTAAAATTAAAACACAGCAAGGCTCCAAAGAATTTACAGATGTCTCTCCTCTCCTCCCCACCCCCCCTGCTTCTCCGTGGTCAGCTGTAAATATTTATCTGGCAGGCTGCAGTGAAAGGCATGGCCCAAAACACTTAATCACAATTTCAGTGTGGCTGCCCTCCAGAGCGCCCCGAACTTGGGGGACGGTGAGTTTCTTCCTGCAGCTTTGTTAGAGGAAGGTACCTCCGTCCTTCTGCAGCCAAAGGAGCGCTTTCAAAAGAAATTCATAACGTCTCCAACGTGAGCTGCTGGATGCTTTGTTTTTCTTCTTTTTAGGATTTTTTTCTTTCTAAAGGGTCTGATTTTCCTTTTTAACTCTGAATGAGGGAGGTGGCCAGCCCTGCCACGCCACCACCAGCAGACTCGTGCTGATTGCCAGACAGATGTGGTAAAGGGGGACATGTGAAGTTGGACTGGATTAGTCAGGAGCTTTGGGAAATCTCCCCCAGAAGGAATCATTATATTTATATAACTCACCCCAAAGAGTTTCACAAGTGTTGATGAGACACGATCCCGTCTCCCCTAGCAAGGGTGGCTGTCTCCAGGGTGGAGGCTGGCAGCTCCTGTGGGGCACTCAGCTCTGCTCGGCAGAAACTTGGGACAAATGGAAACACTGCCAAAGGCTGGCAGTTGTGGGGGCTTTGAGGATGCCCAGCAAGAAACAGCATTGGCCCAGGGCTTCATGAGCAGCAATAGGCTGCCTGCAACTGCAAGATCAGGAGCAAATCCCATGGGACCAGGGCCTTGCAAGCCTCGCTCCCTGGTTTTCACTCGTGCAGCAAGTCTAGCCTTCTGACATCTCCCCACAAGGACGTTGGGAAGATTTCCCTGCCTTCATTTGTACCATCCCTCCCTGCACATGGCAAACCATTCTTTGGGGCTCTAAACCCTGTGTATTTATATTTTTCCATACTGCTGCATATGTTTGTTCCTGCAGTGGCAACGTACTGCTGCAGAAATTTCCTTTCTGATGGTTCCCTAGATGGATCCAGTGTCCCCCCAACTCCTCACATCCCCACCACACCACATTGCCAGCAGCCAAATCTGAGGATTACTACACTTAGGGTTGTGTTCAGAAACAAAGTCAAAACACTTCCAGCAAGTGCACTTAGCATGGCTCCGTTTGCCAAGAGCAGCTGCCTCCTCCTATGGCTGTGGTTAAGGGAATGCATTTTGTGTTTAACAGGGGAAAAAACAAATAGCTACCTCTGAACCTCTCAGCAAACACTTGCATGCTTGGACAGTGGGATGCAACCCTGGAGAAGATGGGGACTAGTTTGGCTGGAGTTCCCTGGCTGAAAGACCAGCTGGACCTCCCTGGCTGATGGTGTTCAGAGATACTGACACAGGGTATGCATCACTGCCTTCAGCTAGCACCAATGTGATGTGCAGGCTGCTCCTATTTCGTCCCATCCAAACTATTCCTCCTTTTTTTCTTTTAACTTCTTCCTGTCCCTTCCTCTCCATTCAAATCCAGAGCGTATCTAGGGGCCCATAAATACCCAGCAAAATGCGGCTGTTGATTTCCCTCAAAGGAGACATTGTGCTGAGCCTCTCCCAATGGCTCACTCCCCACTTTGATGTGGAGGAACTGGCAGAGGAGAAAGGGAGGACAGGACCATAGCATGGAAAACTGTGGCCCCTGTGGGACCACCTCAAGGTCTGCCCTAGGTTTGCTCCAGCCTCACAGCAGCTCAGAGGCTGGAGTACGTAAAGAGGTGGCAAATGTTCACTTTGTGTCCCAGCTCCCAGCATCCCCAGGCAATGTGTGGCAGTCTTCCTTGGGAGAAGAACACAGATCGCTAACCGAAAGCTCTGCTGCTACTTCACCGTAATGATTATTACCTCAGTCTCCAGCTGAAGCACGAATGTATTTTGTTTCTACAGTTCTTTGTGAATTTCTGCAGGGAGCAGCACACTTTGGCAAACCAGAGCCATGTGTGACATCGTATTTTCTCATTGGCCTTCACTGCACTGCGATTGCCTCACCATTTATTGCCAAGTAGTTGGTTCACCACCTGATTATTTATCAGTCTGCCTTTATGCCTTCCAGGGCAATCAGATGCACTTCAGTTTTTCCTTCCTTGCCAACATTTCCAGTGAAAATGATGCTTTGTTGGTACATCTGCAAACGTGCAGAGCTCCTTGAAAAGGCAAGTCTGCTTCTTGCAAAGAGCTCATTCAGAGCAGGTGATCAGTAACCACACACATAAATTGGTCTGAAGTTAATCTATTATTATATCAGTGGCCCTTATAATTTTTAACACACTCTCAGAGCCCAGAGGACTGCCAAGGCCCCCTCCCTGTAAATGTAAATGTATGAGAATCTCAGCTTCCTTCAAAAAATAAACAACCCTGTCGCTCCCTTCTCTGCAGTAATTATTGTGACATTGCAATTGTGATGCAAAGGAAAGCTGAAAATGCAGCCCAGCTGTACCCAAAAGTTTTGAAAAACCCAAACAGAGGATGAGTAATCAGGCACCAAACTGCGCAGGTTTTAGTCTATTTTTTAAGCCAGTGCTGTGAGATTTGAGGCCTTATTTGGGATTTTGAAATCTCTGGGGCCGGTAGTAGGGGATATATAGTGGATAACTGTGTGCACTGACACAGATTACAGCGTTATTACCTGGGTGCTGTAGGATGCTCTGGGAGCAGCACCTCCTCTTAGGGCAGGCTTTTCCAAAAGGCTGTGTTCGCTTTGACCAAAATGGGCTGCTGGCTTTTTATTGCACGTAGGGCACTTTACCGTGAGTGACGGCCAGTCTCCTTAGTCCTGCCACCCTCTGAGCCCACCTCAGTGACTGCCCAGCATCACACCCCAAAATCCCTAAAAGTGCCAGGCCCACCCTCTCCCCTTTAATGTACTAAATGGCAATACACAGGGGCATGCAGGGAAAGGCTGCTTTTATGGCAGGGTGCCTGGGAAGAGCCAGGGTGAAGGTAAGGGAAGACTTCACATTAACTCCCCACCAGTGCCACAGGGACAGCCCTGGCAGCGCCAGGCACCACCTTTGGGGAGGACAGAGCAGAGCTGGTGCTTTGCATGACTGTGTGGCTGGGTCCCTGCCCACACCCCATGGGGTTAATACAGTATTGAGTTTACCCAGCTGTAATTCCCATCATCTGCTCCATAGTCCCCACGTCCAACCAGCAGGTGCTCAGGGTTGCTGGCTGATCCATCAGTCCCCACTCATTCAGGGCAGCCAGTAACTGCTGCCTTCATACCACCGAGGCAGACCATGGTGGGGATGGGGAGGGCATGGTGCGGGGGAGAAATATTTTTTATACTGTGACTGCCACCGAGCTGACGGCAGCCAGCCAGAGCCGGGGTTTCCCACGGTCCCTTCACCTCCCCATCAGCGCCGGGGGTGAGGTGCCAGTTTGGCCCCCGGCTGCTGGCCAGCTCTCAAGGCGTGGGGAGGCAGAAGGGGCTGCCCAGGCCCAGCCGGAGCTTCTCTGACCCAGACATCAAGTGCAATGCTGTTTTGGTGATACACTTTTGTCCCCCTGCTTTGCAAGTCAAGAGTTTATAAACCCGCAGGGAGAAGCGCCTGCTCTTCCCCCTGGCACCACCAGCCCTGCTTTCGGCCGCAGGCACGGCTTTGCCGTGTGCCTCTGAGCTGCAGGTGGGTCTCTGCTGCTTGCTCTGCCCTCTTGTCTTATTAAAGGGGGGGGGTGGGGGAGAAGAAAAGAGAAATCAAGCAATTCTTTGCTCTTTGCTCTTCCTCCCTGGGAACTGATTACGCAGTGGGAACAGCAGTTTCTTGCCTTGGCCAGTGCCACCCCCTGCCTTCCCCTTTTTTGCCCCAGATTCAGTGAAGTGGCCCACTCCAGGCAAGTCCCTGAGGAGCATGTCCCCATCTGCCTGGCATGGGTCTCAAGGTCTCTCTGCCCTTCGCAGACCCAGGGGCAAGTCCATGCCGGTGGCTGTGATGGGACTCCTGGATGCAGACAGCATCAAGGAGAGAGATAGGACCCATCCTTCTGTCCCCACGGTAGGCAGTGCCACATTCCCCCAACAGCCTGGCCCAGCTAAGCTCATGACATGAAAGGACAGTGTAAGCTACACCGTGTGTATTTCCATCCCTGCTCTTCCTGGCCTAAGCCCAGGAAACCCGGGTTATTTACCCAATACAGAGGGAGGCGACAGAGTGATTCAGAGATCAAGAGACTTTTCCTTTTTCAGAGGGAAGAAATACTACTCCTCTCTTTTGCAGTACATAAACTGTCCAGCTGTGCCAGCACCCAAAGAAAATGTGTTGTTCTCTTGGGCTACAGAAGAGTGTTGAGGCCAGGCTGCTGATGGGCTCTGCATAGGAGGCACAGCCATCAGCCGGAGGCAATGCCAGCACCTCCAAAGCGTGATAGGGGCTTTCAAACTGTACAAGCCTTAAAAGATAAATTTCTGTGTGGCTATTGTAAGGAAAGGGTTCAAGCTTTTCCAGGCTGCTGCAAGATGCCATAGGATGCTGGGACGAGGAGTTACCCAGTCTGTGGCACCCAGCCTCTTGCAATTGCAAGCAGCCATGCAGCAGGTGGCCCCCCACTGAGAAGACCAAGGTCTACTGCATGTGGCCAGAGCATTTCCTGGCATCCTGCAATGAGCCCCAGAGCCTTGGTCAGCCTCATCGCCACAGAGCAGCAGCATCACTCATAGAGCAAAGGCCTAGTTGTGCAAGAAACCCGTGGCAGCATCCCCAGCTCAGCTGCAGGAGGTGCCTTTGGTGGGCTACCCTGAATCTTGGGTCCCCTTGATTAGCCCACATTGGAGGAGCTGCATGAAGCAGCTTTTGCTCCTTCCTGGCCTGTGTTCCCAGGTTTGATCTCAATCATGCGAGGGGCTGGAGAGGTACAGCAGGACTCTCGGGCCTCATCCTGCACATCCTGGACAGGGTTGCAGTCCAGGTTCCTATAGCTCAGCCTGGCGCTGGGCAAAGCCCTTCAACTGCCCCAGCTCCCCACTCTGCTGAAGAACAGCTATAACACACTTTGGCATACGGACAAAGCTCCTTGAAGGAGCGATGCAAGGTGCGAATCCTGTCTAAATATCCTGTTCATGGTCATGCCCTCGGACAGCGCTGCCTGTGGGCAGCGGCACAAAGAGATTGGATTCCCGTGACCCACAGATTATAGGACATGGTCTTCTTTTAACTGGTGCTTCAGATGATCCCAGTCACCTGGGATTAATTTGGGTGGTTAATCACTCTGCAGTATCTACCTCAAGCACCCCAGGTAGCGCAGAGACTTCTGCCACCCACTTCACTTCCCATTTCAGCCACAGCTGTCAAGCCCAAGTCAGCCCTGGGTGGAAACTCAGCCTGCAGATGTCAGCCTGGAATCTCCCAGGCTTGGCCCCCCGTGCCCCACATGCAGCCAGCGCCACAGCTCCTCAGGAAAAATTCCTTTCAGGCATCAGGAGAAATGCGATTTCCTTTCCAGCCTTTCAAGAGCCTCTCTGCCGCACGCAGTCTGCAAGCAGCTGTGGGGAGCACAGGGCAGCACCCACTCCTGAGGGAAGGTGATGCCTCTGGGGTGGGCAAGTGGTGCAAGTCCTGCCCAGCACTCACTGTTGGTGCTCCGCAGGGCCCTCGATCAAGGTGTGAGCCCGAGGTGCTCTGCAGCGGGGAGGAGCAGTGCCTCGGCATTGCCCGGGCAGGGGAGCAGCCTGGTGACAAGCAGGACGTGGCAAGGAAACATGAGAGGGAGCTGAGGCTCTGGGCAAAACCCACGCACGGCGTTAGGCAGAGGTCGGCTGGCACATTGCTGCACCTGAGCTGCTGGCCCAGCTGCCCACAGCCCTGCCTGGATGGTCAGAGCCTCCCTATCCCCAGCACCGAGGGACTCCGAGAGCTGGGAAATCTGGTAGCAAATAACTTGTTTATGGACAAACAACCCTGGGAGTTAGGGAAGTGCACCCTGCACCTCAGAGGGAAGATGTTCCTTGCAGTGAGACCAGGACAGACTCCAGAGATGCAGGGTGAAGTCTTTATGCAACCAACAGTTTCTCTAAGGACCTAACTGTTTGCTTACTCTGCGTTTCAGCTCCAAAGGGAGGATCTTCCCTCTGTGCAGTACCACTGCAGTTCAAAAGTATTACGAAGATTCAGTATTTTGGTGTGCACAAGAAGTAAATTGTATTTACCTCGAATATTGCACCGTCTCCCAGAGACAATCACAAGGCTAGTTTGTCGAGCACCACAGTAATGAAAGCCCCAGAAATAACACTGGAGATAGAAAGGTTTGGTGATTTAATATGAACCATACGTGCTGCTCAGCGTTTTCCGAGTAATCCAGCTTCTGCATGTCCTCACTGCATTACAGAAATGATGCATTGTCTCCCCTTTTCTTGGCTTCGTTACGGGGATTGAATCTCCCCCGAGAACCTAATTGCTTCAGATGCTCTCTGCTCTATTTATATTTGATTTTACCCAGTGGTTTCAAGCAATACCGATCCTGAACGACTGTTGATCTAGGGCTGTACCCTGGCTAACATCTGCTTTGAAGGAGTTGTGTGCAGGTCTGTTTGAGTAACATTACACAGGGCAGAGAGGACTTGGCTTTTCAATTAAAGGCTTTATAGCGATCCAGTCAATACAGTGTTTTTCTTCACAAACAAGAGGCATGTGACCATGATGGTTTTCCTATCTGTGGACACAATTTCAGACTAATATGTATCTTTCCACTATCTTTGTGTTGTCTTAGCCAGTCCCTGCCTCAGTTTTCCCCTCGCAAACCATCCGTAGCTCCCCTTGCTTGGTCCAGGGTGCAGCTGAAACCTTGATAAACCCGCTGTGCCCTACCTCAAAAGGATCTTTCCTACTCTGCCTGGTGGAAATTTCTGCAGCAGGCACCACTGCTGGCAGCCCTGGCATCCAGAGGTCAGCAGAGAGGGGCGGCATCGCTTGCTGCTTTTGGGCAGAGCAGAGAGGGGAACATTTGTACCCTTCTCTGAGCGCACAGAGACCTGCTTCGTGGCCGAGGCAAAGCAATGCCTTCTCTCTCTGCTGTCACAAGGACAGCGACACGGCTCGGCTGGCATGGTGGTGGAAGGTGGGGGGCAGGAGGAGCACATAAAGCAGACAGATGGCTACACAGCCAGCCCGGTTATTACTGGAATAAATTGGGTAAATCACAGGCTAAGCAGTTGCTCTCCCTGCAGTAGAAGAGGATCTGACACCGTGATTGAAAATTAGCAGCATCTCAGAGGCAAACACTGCTGGGAAGCTTGCTGTGCTGGGAAGCTCCGCTCAACCGGGTGTTGAACTTGGACTATGTTATTACTGCACTTTAAACCACAAGAACAAAATGTTTGGGGCATGCTAATGACACCAGGAGAAACAGAAGCATTTTGATTTGGTACTAATTGTTGTAATTATTTGCTACCAGAGCAGACATGAATATAATATAATGGGTCTGATTATTTATCAGCATTCAAACACAACAAAGAAAACAATGCTGGTAAATAGCAGAGAATTTATTTTGGGGAGCTGTTTAAAGCCAGGAAAGGACAAAACGTCTCTTCAAAACGGGGCCTGTGGAGGCTCTGCACTGAGGATCTCACCAAGGCTTTCAGCATTCAAAAGAGCTGTATACGATCGAGGTTTTGCCCTGATGTATTTGGCTCGGTCCCACTGCCACGGCCAGGTCTGCTGAGCAGCCTTCCATTGGGCGTAGCATGCCAGTGTGCTCCAAGACTACCCTACACTGAGGCCAGATGCTGGCTAGCTCGCCTTGGAGTGTCTGCAGGACATGCCAGGGTGCAGAGAGCACAGCTCCCAGGGGACTCTTAGTAGAAAGCAACTTTCCTCCCATTGCGGATGGTAACCACTTTCCTTGTCAAAGGGGCTTTTTTGTCTCCCTTCGTCTCCCCACTTGGCACCCCACTCTCATGGCACTTTCGCTTCCTGCACTCATCTGACTTCAGAGCTACTATGCTGTGAACGTTTCAGAAAGGAACATGCAATCAATGCTGGCCAACCCACTAACAGACCAAGCTATTATTACAGTAGGAACTGATGTGAGCAGCCACAAAAAGGAAAACAGATTTTTGGGCTCCTCATATGTCCGGAGCTATCTGCACATCCTGTCCTGGGTTAACTGAAAACATGTGGTCAAGTCCTGCCAGGCTGGCATGCAGCTACAGCCAGAGCTAGCTCTCAAAGCATCTACATCTTTTATTTCCGCACCCCTTTTCTTGAATAAGCCCACTAAAATCCAGCTCAGGAAATGGTGAGATACCAACATGCTTAAACGTCCTCTTCATCACTGATGGTACCTCTTCCGCAGAGCCTTGCTGTTACAGCTGCATCCTCTTTGGCTGGCTCGCTCCCATGTGAGGGTCAACAATTGCTGGAGGACACTTGTCCTAACGTGTTCCTACACCTCAAAAGTATATTACATGTATAATATACATCACAAGCCCGAAACAGTGCTCAAACCAAACTCACTTTGCTCCTATGACACATGGACACTGGCCTGTCACCCAGGACAGCCCTGACCCGCTTAGGAAACCTGAGCCCGAGCTATGCCCTGGCGACCAGCCTCTGCACATAGCAACTATGGACAGTTCAGGCTGAGCCTGGCTGTGGTGAGGGATACGACGGATGCCAGGCAGCCCCAATGACCTGGGGTCCTCCTAGCAGGGCCCCACCACCCACATGCTCAGGGCAGAGGGGATCTGTAGGATGCCCATTTGCAGCCATGCAGATAGACCAGTGAGTGGCCCAGGTTTCAAGCTACTCCCTGATGCCAGCAGCTCAGCAGATGCACCGGGTCATCCCCAACCTTGGGGGCCAAGTCACCACTGAGGCCTCATATCACAGAAGAAGTCTTGGAGGAATAAAGGCAATGGGCACGCATGCGAGGAAGCGCTGGCATGGCAGGGTTATTGCTGGTGCATGTGCCGGTTTGGAGCCACCAGCCCACCCTGAACCCTGGCAGGAGCAGACTCTGCCACAGAGGAGGGTGAGATGGGACTGGCACACAGCAACCTACCCCAGAAAATCCTCCCACCTCACCACCTTCCTCAGCCAGAGGTGGCATTTGTGCATGTAGTGTTTCCTGTGGAGTATTTTTCTTTTTTTTTTTTTTTCCTTTCAAGTCTGGAGCCATGCAAATATCGAGCAGCCACAGCGTGCTGTGGCACAGGGTTCCCCAGTACAACCCTGCGCTCTGTACAGATCTGCCTCCAGTTGTTTGCTTTGAACCTGCCACCTGCCACTTTTATTTGATGTCCCTGAAGTTCCTGTCTGAGAAGGAACAGTGTACAATCACTCTCTATTTTGTAATGAGGTCGCTTTGTTTTGAGTCACTGGTGTCCAGGTGCCTGCTTCTTTTTAATCCAACGGTGAAAGCTCCCAAGTGCCTCAAGGACACAGAGCAGGCATTTGTAATTTTTTTCTTCACTTTTCCTAAACAATACTGGCATGATGCATTGCAAAAGTTTGCCAGTTGTTACTACAAATGGCTGAGACTGTAGAAACAGCTAAGAAATACTCACCACCGTTGCCTTAGCATATGTAATCTATTTGTACGTGCTCTGTGCATCACTGTCTGCAGACACCTGCAAACACATGGCCTCATTCATGCTCCTTCCCAGCACAAGCTCTTCTGCCTATGCCTCACACACACATCCTCCAGTATCCATCCTGCCAGGCCCATGCTTCCTTGCGTGTGTGCCTGTTGCCTTTACCTCTCCAAGACTTCCTTCCACTTAAAATAACATGCCATAAATATAAATGCCACAGCCATATAAATGCCACTCTAAATGCACTCTGTGTCTATATGCCTACACTGTAACAGCACATACCCCATCCAACCTGATCCACGCCCTTGAATGCATTCTTCCACCCCACGCCTTGCCACAACATGCTATACAGCTTCAGGAAAAGCAAGGGAAAGCCATAAGCTGTTTGAAAGAGATGGTCTGTCCAGCTGGAAATTCTGCTTCTTAGTTGTTTCTGTGCCAAGACGTGTTTCAGTGGCCTCCATCTAGCCTGGGGTGAGAACCCTGGCCCTAGCAGCGCTGCTGATCTCGGGCGTTTTCCTAGTCAATCTGTTAGGTAGGCAGACAGGCCAACACTCGGTACGCAGTGGGGAGCGGGGTGGTAGGTGTGTTTTCCAAGCATCATCATGCATTGTAGCACACAGATGGTGAGTGTGCTGCGTGTGGGCTTCACATTCAGCCCTGTCAAACAGACCCAGGTGAGCACAGGGCACCCTGCTTGTGGGTGACTGTAAGACTACAGAGATTTCTGCACAAATGAAACATACAGAGACATAAATATGTATCATGTGTGTACATGCATGTACATACATGTGTAAGAAAATGTTTGGACAACACAAGAAGAGCCAATCTTGTGCACTGGCTGCAAAGGGACTCACTGTATCAGGGTACACATACAACAACTCTGCCGCTGCTGTCAGCTTGGTTCCCCTCTGTTATTTTTATAAGACCATAGCATTAACCTAATTAATCTGCTTTAACTGGAGAACAGTATTAGCCTAAATGGCCCCACTCACATCACAGAGATGTGGCCAAGCTCTTCAAACAGCCGTCTGTCCCCATTCACCCTCCTGCAGATGGTAAATACAGCTGAGTTCAGCGTGCCCGGGCTGCACCCTGGCACAACAGTCCTCCTCTCTTCACAGGGTTTGTTTTCTGCTCTGAAGGGAAACACCTGCACGTCTGCAAGCGAGATCGGCTTCTCAGCTTAGAAGTTAACAGCTCCCCCACTGAGCCACGACCCAAACCTGGTGAGAGGACAAACTCTGGAGCCAGGAGCTCCAGCAAAGCATAGGTCCTGAAGGACCTACACCAAGCTGACAATGCTCACACAGTGCTCGCTCGCACCCCAGCCAGCGCCCCTGCCCGCTCCAGCAGTGGAGACAGTGTTCGCACCAAGTGTTTTGGAAGCCACAGAGGTGAACAGCCCTGCACTGCTGTACACCAGAGGCAGCAACAGGGTGCAGTGGCTACAGCAAGGAACAGCCTTCAGAAGACCACAGCTCAGCTCCCATTTCCCTTGTTTCTGCTGATGGCTTCCATCTTGATGGTCTTTGGCAAACCTTTCCGCATGCCAGGGTCTGGCATCCAAATGAGGCCAACGTCCTTAGCCCCCTTTGTCACCTACACTGGTAACTATAGCTGAAAAGTACCTCATAAGAACTTTGTGAACACCACTAACCTGCTTGCTTTTAGCTTCAGAGCTGTTGCTGTATCAAGGCTTATCACTATGTTCTACCACAAAAACTGCTCCGTTTTGTTGTTAACCGAGAGACCCAGCTTGCAGGGAATGATGAGGGGTGGACACAACTGAATTTAACCCAAACACGTGCCAGGGGTCCAGAGTACAGCCCTGTGGGCAGAAGCAGCAGCTTTACAGCCCAGCTCACCCCAGTCAGTTAGCTGACTGCACACGGCAGAGCTTTACGCCAGCTTTCTGCCATTCCACCTGCTGTACTCTGGCTTCGGCACAATAGGTGTGTCCGTACCTACAGCCTGGCTGACAAAAGTTCAGCACACACATCTCTATGCATTTATCTACTTATAAACAAGCTTGACCTGGCAGAAGCCTATAGGTGATCAGGGTTTGTGGAGCCATAGTGGCTACCCTGTTTTTGAACACCATCTAGGGCCCCAAAGGTGGGTGCGCTGAGCAATCAGGCCGTTTTAGAAGAAACATCACAGACAAAAGCAATTCTGTACAGGAGATATGAGAGCAAAGGGCTTGTAGGAGCCAGCAAGTCCATCTTACAACCCTTGCAAAATGGGCCAAGGCCAATTAACAATCAGCTGCAGCTGACAGAGGGGAGGATTTCAAGATGAGAGAGATGGCAGGAAGCCTAGAGGAGATCAGAGTTTGGAGGGAAGAGAAGCAGAGGCCTCCTGGGAATGAGTCTAAATAGGACTGCTAAGGGAATTTAAGTTAGTATCTCTCAGGGGGCCTTGGAAGAGGGGATATAGGTAATAGCCTTGTGAGATGCTGGTTGAGATACAGAGCTAGGAGTGTGGGGGAGACAGGAATTAGCTCAGGGAGATAGCAAGGGGTGGTGAACGCACATACAATACTTGAGATGGAGTTTTTAGAACAAGATTCAGAGGAAGGAGTAAGCTAGAGTTTGCTATAGAGCAGCGTGAGTGCTCTGGCTGTAAGCAAAAGGACTGCTAAGAATCTTGGGACAGAGATGTAAGACTTACTGAGGCTAAAATTACAAGCTGACAGACCAGCTGTGTGGTCACCCACTCTTCTGTTTAGGGGGGAAGGAGACCTCCAGCCAGGTCACATTCAACCCCCCAAGCAACAGGCAGGTAACTCAAAAGCCAAAACACCTTCTTGGTGAGGGAAGCACCAGTAAGGGCCAGTATACCATATCAGGGCCAGCCTCAGAGGGAGCAGCTGCATGGGGGGCTCCTCTTATATGCAAAGAACCTGGAATTCATTTAGATAAGTTCTTGCTAGTTTGTTTTCAAAGCCATTCTCTTGCAGACATGGCCTGGGATTTGGGAGTGCTTGGGTCTGGCAGTGCTGTGTCATAGCTCACTCTGCTCCATTCCTTCCTCTACCCCTGCCCACAAACACCAGGAAGATGGCAAACACATGAGACTCACCAGCAGTGTGAATATAGCAGCCATTACACTTTATTTCATTGTTGGGTTGTTGGTTGGCTTTTTATTTTATTTTTCCTTCTGATTGAAAAAGAAAAGACAAGAGAAAAGTTACAAAAGTACTAAAAGGCAACGATATTGGCAGGACATCCCTGTTGCCTGCTCCCACCCAGGGGAAGGCAGCCTGCCGCACCCGTGGGCTGGCAGAAACACATCTCTGGGGCTAAGCCCCTCAGCAGCTCTTGCTGAGCAAAGCCTGGGGATGCAGGGCCACACAGGTACTGCCACCCCAGCCATCTGCACGGGGAATGTGCCTCTTCAGACAGGTACCAGGCTACAGCTGTCCCTTCTCCTGAGCACAGGGATTTGGTCTAAGGGGCAACACTTCCTGTCCCGCACCGGTCAGCTTGCACTGGCAGCAGTTAAAAAGCTGAGGTGTGCCATCAAAAGAGGATAAGCAGAGTCTCTACAGGGGCAGGAGGAATCAGCAGAGGAATCTGCCTCTGTTGGAAGAAGGGACTTCTTGCAGGGAACCACGATGCTCTGCCAGAAGTACTTCACCAGCAAATGCAAGCAAACCCTTGGAGGTGGTGCTGGTGCAGAGGGTGGCCCAGCTGTGCCGGTCTGGAGCCAAAAAGCAGGCAGAGCTGGGGCAGCATCAGGACAGATGTCCCCTCACCACCTTGCCCAGCTGCTCTGCCTGCCTGAGAGAGGCGCAGTTGGGGAGGGAGAAGAGTAGGGGTGGGGGATTCAGATCTTTGGGCTTTCCCCAAGGGTCTCAGTGACGGGCCCAGAAAGCACAAGTGAATGCTGGTTCACTGTGTGGACCCCTGCTGGCAGCTGGACTGACCACTGGTCTCATCCAAAGAACGGCAACAAAGACCTTCACACAGGAGCAGATTTAAAAACAAAAATTATTTTATATTACTCACAGTTGCTCCTCTTGATCCAGACAAGAAGTAAACTACTTGCTCCCCCTTGCACTCAGCCAGATACAGGCTCAAGGTGGGGAACACCTACACAAAGAGGTTACTCTCTCTACCATGTGCAGCAAGGGGAAATGCCTTCTTCCTCTGTCTCACCAAGAGAGGTGAGAGCTTGTTTTATTAGCTGTTGCCTTATGGCACAAAACACATACATGCCTCAAGGCCAGATCCCAGTCAAACTCCAGTGGCAGCAAGGCCTAGCATGGTCCTAACTGCCTTAGGACTGTCTACAGAAAAACATCCCACAGCTTCCTCCAAAATCCTTTTCTTTTTCTGCTACCAACAGGTGGCCACAAAATAGAGACCTCTCTTTCCCACTCCATGCTATATCTGGGAATACCTGTTCCACTGACACAAGAAGAGCCTACCTGATTTTAATAGCCAGCATACTAGGGGAGTGGAAAGTTTGCTGGAGGCTTTAGATACGGTTGAGTTTGGTGATATCAGCTACCTTCAGCATCATGTTAGGGCAGGAGGGTATTGGAACAATGCTATGGAGAAGCGCTATATATCCCAGAACACAGCCTCAGCAGAGAGGAGACCCCAAGAGCACACAGTCACCCTCAAGTTTTTCCCTCTGGTGATGCTGAGAGGGCTGAGGGTGGGCACTGTGTTTTCTTTGATGGCTGAACACAGACCTTTCGTTCTAGAATTCTATTCTAACATGCAATCCACAAGTGGGAGGCTCATGCCTCGCATTTCAATCCCATTTTAGATGGTGTCACTGAGTTGCCAGCAGCCCAGATGGAACACACAGCTAGATGTGCCAGCTACCCCCTCCCACCCCTCTCTCCTAGGGTCTTCCACTCAAGAGGACTTGAAGTGAATGCAGTTATAACAGTCTCCGAGAGGGATCTTCTTGCTTTGTGGGGCAGCCCTGTATAGCCTGTTTCCAGTCCTGAGCTCACTTCTAAGTGGGAGAAGGGTCAGATCTATAGAAAAGCACTGCAGACCCAGGTACTCTTGGGGAACTGACTGGGCTTGGATTCACACACTGATCACTCATCCCTGCTGCCATGTAGACCACGCTAGCCCCTGAACCCCTCAGCGCTATCTTCAGCTACCACCACCCCCATGTTTGACATTGCCTTGGTGACTGCCCTCACAGTTTGTGGACCTGACTGGTTTGTTTTGCCCTGAAAGGCAAAAATCTCTCCCTTTGCCACTATTCAGATACAGCAATGGTATGAAAATGGGCACTGCTGCAAAGCTATATGCTTCTTGCTGCCAGAAAGGCTGTATTTGCAAAGATGTATCATTGCTCCCTTCTTCTCCCACTCATGCCCTTGGGTATTGCTACCTCTCCTTCTCCCTGCCAGGCAGGTGGTTGGTTGACAGTTCCTGAGGTTTTTGGAGAAACTCCTTCAGTAGGCACATGACGGTTCTTCCACTGGAGCTATCGGGCTCAGCGGCTTCAAGGTGCTGAGGGAACGGAAGGCAAAGGTGGATGGATCATATACAAAGTGGGGTGGTGGGCGGCCTCCATTGATGCTCTGTGAGGGAATAAAAAGAGGGACAAAGTCAGCACTCATAAGCTGCAAACAGTGAAGTTCTTGCCTCAAGTGCTTTGTCACATCCCTCTCTGGTACAGTTACACCTCCTTGAATGGAGGGTCACGTTTGTACTTGCAGCAAATAGCACTAACATAAGTAGTGAGGCACTTCGCTCATGTCCTTGTTCCTACACTCAAAAAAAAAAAAAGCTTGTGTACACCTCTGTCCCCAGGACTGAGGTCCCTGAGATTCATGTGCCATGGGTCCTGGTCATCTCAGTGAAACAGGATATCCATGGTGCACTTAAGAGTCCCAGAATCAGAACAGCATCACTGCCAGAAGGTACCACACGGAAAAGCTAAATTCAGATTCACTTGGCCCTGAAGGAGGATCTACTACACTTTTAGAGCAAGGAGATAAACCAAGTCATCTCTGAAGACTCATTCTTCAGTCTTATTTTTCAACAGTGCTCCAGTAAGGATTTACAAATCACCCTTTCTTAATCTAGAAAGTCCCAGACACATTGAAACTCTCCAGAATTTTGGTTCCAGACTCCACAGTTCAATGAGGAATGGCTGCGAAATGCTTGGAGGAAAAGATCCCACCTGAAGGCCTTACAGCCTTGGTTTGTACCGTGGCCACCAAAGAGCACTCTCTCCCCTTTTGCTCCTGGTGTTCAGAGCATGGTCAGAGCAGATTGAGAGTAAGGAGGGCAGAAATACCCATGCACTCCCTGCACTGCGTGACAGGACAGAAATGCTATTCACCACTAAGCTATGCTGGGACTGGTGGATCCCAGAGGGATCATGGTGCTAAAGAAGTGATACCGCTCTGTTAAAGAGGAAGTGCTTTCCTTTTACTTCTTGGGAACTTTGTTTTGTTTCTTTCCTTATGCAAGAAGAAGCACCAGTGGGGCAGCTGCTTCACAGACGCTCTGGCCAGGAGAAGAGGTCTCACTGTGCTATGGGTCAGCAGAGTGTTTAATCATGATCCTGCAGAGTTCATTCCCCAAGGGTACTTGTGAGCTGAGTGTCACATGCTGGGGAGTTCAGCAGCTCAGAAATGCATGCAAATGCCCCCCACCCTCATCTCATTTCCATGACTGCTGGGAAGGGCTTTACTGTTGTTTTCATGGAGGCTGGGAAAAAATCCAGTGAGAGATCTGGCCTTGGCTCTGGTATTACATGCCTTCTTGCTGCCTCTTCTAGGCCTTTCCTAGGAAGACCCATGGTTTCCCTTGCTCAGCCTGCACTAAGGGACTGTTCCTCAAAGAATTAGTCTTTTTTAGAGACAATTACCAACTCTACCATCTCCTCTAAGACAGAGGTTCATTTTGGCACTTGAAAATCAGGTCTTTCAGACAGCTGCAACCACATAACAGCACAGCAAAGTGATGTTTTGATACCACCTGCTTCTATCCTGGCTGGGTTTTAACTTGTCATCACAAGACAAGCATATGCAACTTTTCCCAGAAAGCTGCATAAATGGTCAGGTTTACCCCAACAGTCATATCAAATTAGAGTGCGCTACAGAAGAGTCTGAGCCAGGTCCTGGGTGCTGCAGTCACTGCAGCAGGATCTGGAAGTATCTGCCTCCAGGATCTTGGTCACTGCTTGGCCCCATGGGGCAGCCTTCATATCAGAAAGGGCCTCTTTAAAAGCCAATGTAGGCAGCATGTTCCTGCCTAGTTGGTACGTCCTCTGCAAATTAAGATGGGCACTTGAGAATGGAAAATGCCAACATGGTGCTTGGCATTAGCTGTGCCTGGAGTTTCAGCCAGCAAATCATGCCCTGCTACATCCCCCTGACACCTTGGCCAGCAGCATAAGAAACAAGAGAGGCAGATTTAAGGGCCTTTACTCAATAGCCACCTGCTGTGGGGTTATATACGGTGTGTGCTCTGGCAAGCCTCAGAGCTGGAGGGTAACATAGCAACCCGTATTCAAAGCTAAGGGGCAGAATAAATCAGCACATTTGTCCTTCTCCAGAGCAGAGAAGGTCCCTGCCAGTGCCAGGAGGGAACAGGAACAAAGAACCTGGCAGTCCCCTCCATTTTGAAATGCCAGACAGGATTAGGGAAAGCAGCTGAATCAGTTCATTTCTGGCAGATGGCAGATGAAGAAGAGGCTGGGGAAAGTCGGGTCCAGAGGACAGACAAAAGTCATCGATGAAACTCACCAGGTTTCGGGAGGGAAGGTGTGCTAGGGTTTTTCTCTGGGCCCTCTTCTGGGACCAGTGTACGGGATAGAGCGCCTTCTCAGGGCACTGTAAGGGAGATGGGCACTGAACAAGGGTTGAGGTGAAGGACAGGGACATGAAGAGATGCAGGAGGATGCAGAGATTCACAGGTGGTCAGGCAGCTGTAAGTAAGGCTCAAAGTACACCCAAATCTGCCTCTTCATCATGGTACCTCTCCAGCAGCCCTAAGATGATGGCTGGCTTTCAACAGCACAGCTACCACAACAGCAGGTGAGGGCAGGGTGAGAAGGGCCCTGTGTCCAACTGCAGGTCGTAATGCAACTGCCCTCATTCATGGCAACACCCTGACTGATCTGCAGTCATTTATAAACCCTGAGCAGTAACAGGTCTGTCTTGCACCTGCTCCATGACTGACATTGCAGCACCTTTTCTAGGGACCTTGCCTGAGGGAAGAGCGAGCGCTGGCACCAAATCACCCCACTCTCTTCTTGCAGAAGAGTGTGTTTTCTTTGGAGCTTGTATCCTGCTCTAGGGATGACAAGGCCTGATCTGTCTTAGTCCACGACACCATCTGGGATCACGGTATGTGGTGGTCTGGCTCTGATGAGCAGCACAAGGCAAAGCTCTGTAGATATATTCCCAGAAAGAAAATGGATAGGGCCAGCTGCCAGAGAGGGGAACACATCCCTCCCACCCCGTCGCTTGGGCCAGCTGCCTCCCTGCAGTCTGGGCAAGTGTCCTAGCCAGCCAGCCCATCCTTCCCCTTGGGTGCCCAGTGCCAGCCTGTGATGCCTGGGACATTGCTTTGACTACAGAAGGCTGTTAAGAGTTGCTGCTGCTGCAGCAGACCCCAGGGAGCTTGCCATAAAACTGCCTACAGTCCCTGCTGAGCAACCCCAGGCCAGCTCCTGCAGAGGCTCCTCAGAGTGCAAACAGTCCACGTCTGACATTGAAATCTGGTGTGTTCACTCTAATGGCATTTGGGCAGCTGGGTAACTCACACAAAATGGAGCCTAATATGGGCCCTGCACTAATGGCAATCATTAACCAGAGCCCTCAATTTGTTAAGCAATGTATTTACGCAGCTGGAGAACAGCCTGAGATACACGCACTCTGCTGCTGGCAGGAGGGCGCACACACCTAGATGCATGCTCCATCACATACACCCATGCTCACCTGCTCTCACATGCCTCAGGTTCTCCCCAGTAGACATGCACTTCCCTGGTCACTTGTCCACATCCCTCCGTGCACACACAGACCTCCTCCTAACTTGGAAATCACAAGGAGAGCTGTCCCCACTTGTCTGCTCACCTCATAACTCAAGCCATACAGGACCCGAACTCCACCAGCATCCACGGGACAGTCCAAGGGAACACAGCTTGTCACTTGCTCATACAACTGCCCAGAGCAGAAGGTAGTTTCAGTACCTACAGATACCCATGCTGCCTCATCACATGCCTCATTTGAGTTAAATGAGCTCCTAAGGGAGGTAGCTTGTGTTACACATGCTTCAAGCAACTATGCGCAGACCACCTCAGTCACACATGCTTGTCAGCATGCACCCGGACTCACACTTCTTCCCTTATATACACACACCTACATATACACTCTTGCAAAGCCATACTGTAGTCACCAATTGCATTATCACCATTAAATACAGGTGGTAAATAAGCAACCAGGCTTGAAACATACCTGAAGCACATTAACAAAGAAGCACACCTAAAGATGGTACAGATAGTGACTGGATGCAGGTGCCTCAAAGACGACCAGTGAGATTAAGCACCACAGAAGAAATGCAGAATTTCAACCATGTTAGTAGCTCTCAGAAAACAGAGAAATGGGCAACTGCTCCATAAATCCACCTGTAACACAATTGTACATTTCAGCAAGGAAAAAGTGCCTAAGAACATAAACAGGTAAAGGATAAATCTACTATTACAAACCCACATGCCTCCTAGAAACCCATCCTTTACCCCTGTGAAGTCTAGGAAAATATCCCAAAGGCAGATTGTGAAATAACAGTTTTGGACTCATGATTCTAGAGAAGCGCGGTTCTCTTCTTTGGACAAAGCAAAAGCGAGCACTGCTCCAAGCGTGCTTTCAGCTGTTGGAATGACAATCCCCACAGGAGGGGGGAAATGAAGTTACCTAACACAACAATATCTTAGAAGGGAGTGGTGTGCTAGGGCTGATACAAAACTAAGCCCTGCTTAATACTCTTTGGTCCTCTTTCATAAGAGCTCTAGTATCCTGGCGGGATTCAAAATCGGATCAGTTTGTGCACTCTGCCAACCCGTCCCCTACTCAGGACCAATCCAGCACAGGAGTCCCTTCTTTCCTACCCTTGGGCCCTGCTGGTTGGGAAACACTGCTGAGTTCCATTTAAAGGATGCTGCCTTCGAGTGGTGGATGCCTCTCAGTGGTGGGTGAATGATCCCTTTGCAGTCTGTAGACTCACTTGTTAAAAGTCCTTTGGGATGAAAGGCACCATGTAATTGCAAGTTGTAAAGGCGCATCCGATTCCCACCACCACCCTGTGTGGAAAGGAATAAATCCCCAGAAGAGCTTTGGCAAAGACAGATGCCTGCCTGCGATACTGCCTGTTTGTGAGACAGTCGCCTTGCCCAGGAGTGGACAGAGCCAAAGGTAGTACCAATATTCAGGCAGGGCACAGAAAGAATAAAGGCTGTCGGATTCCACAGTGGTGCATTTACAGGTACGCTGCTTTTAATTCCATTTTATCCTCCTTCCTCTCACCCCTGCCAGGTGGTTAGAAAAGAAACTGGTGACACTACAATGTGTGAAACCATCAGCTGTGAGCAAGGGAAGGGGACCCTCATGTGTGCTCCTAGCTACATGTGTAATTCCAGACACAGCCCTGACCAAGCCGCTTCCCATCATCCGTGCCTCAGTTTCTCCTGTGCATAATACATACACCACAGTCAGGCAGCCAAGATGAACTAATTAACATCTAGGTGTTGCGACCTTCTGATGAGAGGTAATTTCCTTTCAATTATAGTCTTGCCTCAGGCAGTTTTCAAGAAATAGTCGCTGACAAGCAGGACCAGCTCCTCCAGTGGAACAACAACTCATATTGAACGGCTTCTTCATTAACTCCAATAGGGCCTCTGACAATTTATTCCAGTCACAGACCTGGAGCAGCGCAAAGAATTACTTTTCAAAGGCAAATCTCTTCCCTCCTGAAGGTCTCTCCTCCACCCCCCAGTTCATACGCAGTTTAATTCCAGGGGATAGCTAAGAGATAGACCATGACGGAACTTCAATTTAAGACTACTCTTCTCCCTTCTCTTCCAAGAAAAGGAAAGGTCAACTCCAAACGCTATTTTGACAAGGAAAACAGAACTCTGCAGTTAGCACCATTTTCCTGTATTGTCCATTACCCTCCCCCCCTAAAAGGCTGGAAGGCTTGTCTTCCTCCACCAACATACAGCTGCCTAATACCTACTTCCTTCTATGCAACCACATTGCAAAGAGCAGTTCAAGAGTTTACAAACACTTCACGGTTCCTCTCAGAAAG
Organism: Ibycter americanus; assembly: GCA_035590275.1. Taxonomy (NCBI): domain Eukaryota; kingdom Metazoa; phylum Chordata; class Aves; order Falconiformes; family Falconidae; genus Ibycter; species Ibycter americanus. The sequence continues at coordinate 16,301,603 of JAVJGI010000035.1, forward strand.
GAAAAAACCAATATCTATCAAACATTTTCAAATGTGTGCGCAGAGTTGTCAGATGGCAACTACCAGACTTAAGAGAGGTGCCACTAGACAGACAACACTCAAGTTTTTTGGAAGGTACTTCAAAAAGCCTAGCAGATGCTTGCTGGTCACTTGCCCAAAAGCAGAAATAGGCCAGTTTCAGCTATGGGTCCTTGCTGGCACCAGTGTGATAAGCCTTTCTTCTCCTCCCCCTCACACATCTTTGAAATGTGTCTCTGAGAAAGCTGACTGCAAGCTTTGATTTTGCCTGCCTGACAATCTGAAGGAAGGAGGCTGCATGATGAAAAGGGACAGATGGGTCATTCAGAGGGGCAGGTTGTCAGTGCTCCCTGGCCAACTTGGGGAACTCACCACTCCAAGGTCCCAGCGAAGATCACGCTCTGAAGGACACACAGATCTCTTAGGAACAAGTGAATGAACCCATATCCCCCTACTAGTGAGCTGTGTCTTGTCCCCACTTTCTCTCCTAGTATGAAATGGCCTGTCCTTCCCCACAGATGCCTGCAGCAGCTCCTGCACACACCACAGGGTCTGTCCGTGCCCGAGCAGGAGGAGGAGCAGGCATGAGAGGAGCTCCACACCAGCACAGACACAGGCGAGGCACAGTCCGACCATAAATTTCTCAATTACATCCAAGTAGAGTCCTTAGTGGTTTTGGTCTGTACAAAAGTGACACTACCCTGTCCTCTCCTTTCTTCCCATCTTCCCCTTTCCAGCCCTCCCTGTGTGGCAGGAACATCCTCCCTCCAGAGGGATGGCAGCTGGCTGCCCTGCCAGTCCTTTGGGCCAGGAACCCCGGGTACCATGCTTCTCACAGAGCTGGCACGTGGTGTGTCCTTGGACATGTGTAGCTTCCAGTTTGCATGAGGTCAGGGCAACCCGATTCCCTCTGGCCAGGCAGGCTGGCACAGAGCAGCACGCTGCTTTCAACTTAAAGGGAACCCAAATTAAAACTGCAAAGTGAGTATTAATTACCCTGGCATGAGCAGGCTGTGAACACATGCTGACACAGTGTGCTTGCCTCTGGACAAACCGCTCCAGCCATGGAAGCCAAGCGCAGGAAGCGGGTGTATTATGGGAGAGGTGTGTGGGAAAAGAGGATTACAGCTCCGGGGACTGGGAGAGGCAACGTGTGCCAGGTTCCCACAGCCACGCGAACAAAGGGGAGAAGGGAACAACTGCAGTGGGCCTGGATGCGGTGGTAAAAGACGTGCCTGATCAGCCATCTTGGACTTGAAGCTCTGCCAGAAAACAGTGGCAGAGCCACCGTGACCCTCTGCCATCCCCTACCCCCTTCTCTCTCTGCTCCATCACCCAGGTGTGACCCAGAAGTCAGCAGATCTGTTCCCCTCTCTGTGAAACATGCCTTGCCACTCCCCAGACCCTTGAACCACTGTGCCACAAGCCACAGCCACCACTGACACACAGGGCTGTCTCAGGAGCAGTCACTGGCCTGCACCTCAGTTCTAGCCTCCTTTCTACCCCTCCCTACCCCCTATTCTTAAACCAGACCCACAACCCACATCAGACCACAAAGCAAAGACAGCACTGAAAGTAGGATGTCAGCCTTCTGACTCACCAGCCACTTACAACGTCCATAGAGCTCTCTGGATTACAGAGCTCTTGGTTATTCTGCAAGCACTTACACGATTTAACGGGTGCAAGGGCATACATGGCAGGAATTTATGGAAAGCAGGCAGCAATAAAAATTCTTTAAGGAAGCAGAAGAGAGAGACATGACAGTCCCTCTCTCCAGGCTGCCATGGACAGGCTGAAGGCTGGTTAGCCTTTGCCATGAAATCCAATAAAAACAATGTTAAATAAAACAGTGTTTGGAATCAGATGCTTGGGATAGTTTTTAACAGACAGAGGCATTCCCACCTTAGCTACACTGGATCCTTCCCCACACCGAGAAAACTCTAGACAAAATCTTTTGTAGTAGTTATTCAGACCAAGGGCTGGGGTCCTCCAGGGCCAGCTATCATTGCACAGAGACCTGCAGCAGGCAGCTCGATGACTGGGTTGGAAGGAGCATGGGGGGAGCTGGTTTCCCCAGTAAGCATATGGATATCCATGCTCTCACTTAGCAGAGGACCTTCTCCATTTTGTTCAGCAGAGGCGTGCCCATCAACAGGAGACAAGAGCCAGCCTTGGGAACTAGAATGCTAAAACGTCCATGAGGGGCCTCCCCCCAGCAAGTAACCCAAGGATGAGACTGGCCAGGGAGATAATTCTCTCTTGTTGCTTCTAAATGACAAGTTTGGGCTTAGGCACTCAGCCACATAAAGACAACCAGGAGGGTTTGACAAACTGTTAGCAAGCTGCAGCTTGGGATCTCAGCTGCCTAAGATGTCAGAGCTGTTTAGACTGCATGATATGGTATGAATAAGGACACAGCTCAAGGAATGTGGTTTGAAGATCAAAGACCAGACTTCAGTTCTCCTCACACTGTCTCTTTGGGCAATTCACATTCTCTGCTGGTTTCTCGGTTTAACTCACTCTGAAATGACAATTACAATATTTATCTCCCTCTGGGATGCTATATTTAGCAATGCTTGCAAAACACCTTGGGAGCCTGTGATGGAAGAGGCAACATATATGTGTGTGCATACATATACGTATGTATACATACACAGTCTTCTGATTTTTTAGAAATCTTTACTTTGTGCTGTGCAGCCAGAACCAGAGGTTTGCACCAGTACTGCTCTGTCACCTAGTATGCTTTACATTTGTGAATAGCTCAGGCATCTGCCAAGAAGGCTCTGGCCAGCGTATCTCCTGCTCAGCTCTAAGCTGAAAAGGTCCCTTGTTTTAGGAGAAGAAAACCCAGCATGTTTCTGCAGTGGCCTTTTAGGATGCAGACGCAAGAGATAAAGAGACAGGGAAGTCATTCCAGGCATCTGGCCTCTGTCCAAGCAGAGGGCGTTCTCAACATTGATAAGATCAAGGCAAGAGCACAAGAGGTTTATGTTCTGATTTAAAATTCTTATTTTATTTTTACATAGCATAAAACATCCCTCTGATCAGCCAGGTTATCAGATTGGCCTTGAAATCCTTACTCCCTCTCTGCCTGCTCCAACAAGAGCTCTTGAAATACCCAGGGGCTTGCCAGTTGTGTCTTCTACCCACCTACTGCTGCTGAGATAAGCCCAGCTCCACCGATCCCATTCAGAGACAGCATGAAGCAGTCTGTCAAGGAAGAACAAGAACAGGACTAGATGACAGACTTGTAACCCTCATCCCAAGAGGGCCTGGAGAACTGCAGACTCATGGTATTATAGAAAGACTCTGGAAGACTGGTCTTCGCATTCAGAGCTGGCTACAGCTGACCAAGCCTGGTCCAGGGTGGAGGCAGTTAACACACCCTGCGAGGACACACATGCATAGTCCTCCTTACGGCACCAAGGGAGTGTTTCCGTGCAACACCTGACTGCACCATGCAAACATGCTCTGGATGCAAAAATACCCACACACATGTGTGCACCTCTCATCCACACCTTGTGCCTTGCTTCCAGTTACAGACACTACTCTGGCTGACAGTTTGGGGCACCAGTGCCCAGGTCTGCACACACATTGCCTACCTCACTGTGCGACACTCAAGCATGCCCACACCCACCTCTCACCTTGCGCTGACACATGCTGTGCCACATGTATCTATTATATACAAATCCATACTTCATACACAAGCTGTCACCCCAATTTACCTCTGCTCACCTGCCCACAAGGGCTGATTCTGTTCCATTATCCTTTACTGGGGGTAACAGAAGCAAGATTTTTAATATTGTTTTCTCTTCACTACAGGCCCTAATCTCTCACAGCTTCTATTCCTGAAAACATTTCAAACAGAGCTGCTGCACATTTGGGAATTTATTAATCTCCCTGCCTTAATCTGTCTAGGTTCTTAGACTTGTCACATCACTGTTGCATCGTCCTGCTTAAGAACTGCTGAGCAAGTGGAAAGGCTGTAGGCCTAACACTGCCTGAGCTGGCCCATGGGAAGCTAAAGTACAGGGAACAACGACAAGGTGACACCTTAGTGTTAAAACAGCATGTGGAGAAGCAAAACCCAACCTAGTTCACCTGCTTGAGAAAGACTTCCAAGGACCATGAACATATCCAAGGGCTGAAACTGTGTTTCAGTCCCAGAGGGCAAAGATGCTGCTCCCACCCCCCATCTCACCTTCCCATGGGAGATTCTTCCAGCAGAAGAGGGAGGAAGAACATAGTTGGGATGATGCATGAGTGTGCAACATGTTGCATCCTAACATGCCAGCAAAGGCCTTAAATATCAATGCAACCAAAATATCAATGAGAAGGAGGGTATTTTTAAAAGCACGCACTATCTCACAACCACATTACACACTGTCCTCAGCCAGAACAGGATGAAAATGCTTCATTGATGTCACTAGCAGGTGACTGTCTTCATCATCCTCGCACAGGATGGAATAAGCACAACCCTTATTCCTTCCAGCTGCTCAGCAGCAGAACTGGAGGAAGAAAGGAGGGATCCTGGCTTCAAACACCTGGCATAAACCACTAGGTAGCCTGTCTGCTCCTCAGATCAGTTGACTCACTGCATCTCCATCCAGTTTTATGCTGTCTGGATGTCACTGTCCACCTCAGTTTTTTAGAAAGAGACTGCATGCTCTTTACGTGTGCTGAATCAGGGCTTCTCAGGGCTACAGCCACAAGCAAACTGGTTTGTGTGGTGGTATTTCCTGCTCAGACACACAGCCAGTTACCTGGTTCCTCCTGTAACAACTCATCAACCCATTTGCTATGAGATCCATCTTCATTTCTTCCACCCTCACTGCAATAGCAAAGTCCCAACACTGAACCTGAGTCACCAGACCCTCAGCAACAGAGAACCAACCTCTCACCTTGCTTCCTGCTATCATCCTTTGCAAAAGGCCACATTCAGTAGGGCCTCAGAATAGCCCTCCCAAGCGAAATAAAGTTTCTAGTATGCTCTGATTCCATTACTGAATGCTGGGCAAGAGCCAGAAGCCACAGAATGGCTGAGGTTGGCAGGCACCTCTAGAGATAGTTGAGCTCAAACCCCCTCCTCAAAGCAGGGTCAGCAAGAGCATGTTGCCCAAGACCATGTCCTGGCATGCTTTGACTATCTCCATGGTCAGAGACTCCACAGTTTCTCAGGGCAACGTGAATTTCCTGTGTTTCAGCTAGTGCCCATTACCTCTTGTCCTGCTGCTGGGCAACACTGAGAAGGAACCCTGTGCCAAGCATGTCTTACTGACTGGATTGAGAGCTCCTTTTATATGATTAAAACACAGCATCACACTTCAGAGATATTGACCTCTCAGCTGCTTCCAGAGCTAAGGCATCCCAGCAAGGTATTCTGCCAGGGACCTGCTGTCTCCTTTCTAAGCTGGGTACAGAAAAGTGAGCACTTGCAATCCCTTGAAAAATGGAAGCAAAAATGCTCCTTTACCTAACGGTTCTGCTACCGACAGACCGTGAAGTATCATATGCTATTGTCATGGAAACCACATGAGCACCTCAGGTAGCGACGCACTGTCCCAGCTTGGCAAGGTTGGCCAGAGGAGCATGGATTCTGTGCCATCTGTCAGAATGGTGTGCCCTCAGCTTCTGCTGTTTATTTTAGTGCGAGCTGACATGGGCTCAGTAGGGAGCAACGGGATAATTCTGCCTCTTATTCTCCAGGGGCACAAGAGTAAGCCATAATAATAAGCTCAAGGTGTCAGAGGAAACCACACACTGAGGCATTGCTGACACCCCAGGGACTGGGGGACTGCCACCAAGCAGCACTGGAAAAAGCTGCAGTCCAGGGACACCCAGAAAAAACAGCAAAAGCACATGGGGCAGGCACAAAGGAAGGTGATAAACAAGTTGCGCTAAAACACTGCAGCAGGATTAAGCCTGTTGGTAGGTCTGAAGGACAGGCACAGTCTGGGGAGAGCTCGCAGGGCACATGAGGAGACAGCTCTACTGAAAACAATCCAGGCGGAAGCACAAGAGAATACATAACAGATCAGGATTAATTGTGCAATCAGAAGTATCAGGTCATTGTGGGGCTGCTGGAAGACAGGACTGAAGTACCCTGGCAGAAGGCATATAAGGAGTTGGAGAAATACAGTCCAGCTCTGCAAAAGGCTCTAGCCAGCCCTACCTCCTCCTCCTCTCAGATACCAGATTCACTCACAAAGCAGTGGCACCCAACAGCATGCTCATAAACAGTAGCACTTCTGGGTACACAAAGGCATCATTCCCATTTCCTGCTGGGCAAGGTGTAAACCCTGAAGGATCCTGGTCTGCCATTCACCCCTCTTGCAAGGCTGTAATTACTGCAGTGAAAGTAGCAGGTTTATCACAAAGGATATCTTTTTTTCTTCACTCTGACCTGGTTTTGCCTGTATATTGCAAACGTGGAGAATCATATGGGGCTCAGTGGACAAAGGCACTTGTTTTGGCTGCAAAGTGCAAGGTCACGCACACATCTCCCACTACGCCACAGAGCACTGACCGAAAGAAAGCCGAGGTATCCACAAAAGAGACAGGGTGCTGGCTGAAGAGTCAGGGGATGGAGTACTGGAGACAAAGACTCAGAGGTGCAGGCATGGCATGCACTCAAGAGCAGGAGATGCTCAGACACTGCAGTGCCATTCCAGCTACAAAGCCATCCAAGCTATCTAACTCATCTGCCACCACCTAGTCCTGCAACGCGCACAGTTCTGCAGACACCAGTGCATCATGCAGGTACAGTCCCTCTTCCACAGCTATCTAACAGTACCCCTCACCCCTACCAAACACCACTTGTTATCTCAGATCAGCACTTCCCTTGGTCAAGAAGGTCCCAAATGATACCCTACAGGACAGCTATGCATAACTGTATATTTATTTATATATGTATATTTATTTATACGTTTATGCGTAACTATGCATAAATGTATAAATGGAAAAGTCAATGTATTATTTATAGCCTTGTCAGCACCTAACCTAAATCGCAACTACAGTCTATGCTCCAGACCAGTAACTTTTGTTATGCAGCTGATTAAGCTGCAGGAAATCTCCATAAATAATCTTCTGGGCATAGATATTCAAAGAGAATCACCACATTTAGATATATGTGGAAAGATGAAGAACTGCACCAGAAAAGGGCAACTTACATGAATTTTAATTACTCTAGTCTTCGTTCCACAATTCTTCTTGAGCAGCATCTTCTGAAAGAGAAGTAGAATCCAGGGATTAGTAGAAGTAGCACAAGGGAAGAGAAAGAAGGAGCTTGTAGGGAGTCTCTTTTCATCAAGATTTAATTAGCAAACAAGATGGATGGTTAAGTGAGATAGGAAAGACTAAGAATTACCAGAGATGGCCATCAAGTAATCAGCCTAACCTGACACTGTCTTGCCCAACCTGCAGAGTCCTTTAGCAGTGGCTGATACCCTGGGTTTCAAAAGAAGATACAAGAAATTCCAGAAAGAAAGAGATGGAGCAATTGCCTAAAAGGAAGTTTCTTCCTAATTTCTGTCAATTAGTGGTTAGACTTTGCCCTGAAGCAAGTGAATTTATCTTCTTTTTTATGAAGGAAAAAAATAGTCTAATGTAAATGTGGATGTTCCCATTATTTTATTTTCATTATGTTTATTTATTTAGAATTAAAGAACAAGGCAAAAAGCACCTGCCCACACTCCTAAATCCCTTTACCATATACTGTAAGAACCATTAAAGTTGTCATAACACACAAACCACACAACTTAGCAAACAGGATATACTTAAAACAACAATTATTCTGTGTAACTACAGAAATAAACAGGTGAGTTGCAGCTCACCTGAAGCAGTGCTTTGAAAGCTGGCAAGTGAATAAACTAATTCTTTTGACTCAAAGTAGAAAAGCAAGGCTTCAAGAAAGAACAGTTTTTCCATAAAAAAATACTTCAGCTACATTTTTCATAGTGAAAAATTTGGTGATGGAGGCATGTCAGGAAGAAACTTCTCCATCAGCTTCTGAAAGAAATCACGTCATTTTTCCTAGCTCCTGTCTTCTACCCTTTTACAGTTGGAAAGCTGTGTGAAGTGTGGGAAAACACTCTCCGCTCTGCACGCACACTTTAACAAAGCAACTGAAGTGTTTTTTAGATTAAGTTCTAACACAGAAGACCCATGGAAAGACATCCCACCATTTTACCAATATGGAAATAGTGAGACCTTTCTACTTCCTCTCTCTTTTCATTTGTAGTCTTCCTGCTTTTTCCAGTAGAAGACAAGACAAAAGCAACAGAGTAAAGGGAGCCTTGGAAACTCAAAAAGCTTTAAAAAAAACAAAAATATACAAACCACTCCCAAAATAACTCAGAAGAAAAAAAAAATCAACCCAAAACTGAAGACAGCACTCAGGTGGAAGTACCTATTATTTTTCCAGTAGGAAGTACTGATGGGGGGTGGGGAGAGAAGTCCCACTCCTCCACCACCTTCTGTCACTCTATGCTCCATGAGCACATCTTTACAGTCTCAATCCACACAGCTGCCCAAAACTTCGAGAGGGTGTTGGAGACCCGCCCACCGTTTCTACACGCATCAGCCTCTTTGATCTGAAACCCAGCCCTCAGCACACTCATGGCCCACCGACATGCCTGGAAAAGAGATGGGTGCTACATCAAGTCTTGAAACTTGTACGTGGGTAGTTCAGGGCCTGAGGAAAGTGCATTTCACTGTCCAAGCACACATGGGGGAGAAGGGAGGTGCTGCAAGGATCTTGAGCTTTTTCTCTTAATCCTTTAGCAGGTGAATCCTAGTGATGTCTTTGTTATTCAAAGGGCTCAACAGTAGCCCTGCCTGATGCCTCTGCCCCCGGGTTTGACCTGGCAGCACAGGCTATGGTGTCAGCGCAGCACCAAGGTTTCTACCTAAAGGGACCCAGCAGGTCTTTGCACAAACTAGGCAGAAGGAGACAAAGGGAACTGCTGAACAGAGCTAACCCAAGCCCGTGCTGTCCAACTAAACAAGTAATTCTCTGGGAATTCCTATAAAACAATGCAGGGCTCCGTTCCCCTCTGTTCCCAGCCAGGCTGCAAGGCTGTTATTTACTATAAGTTTTCTGCCTTTGAGGCTCCCTGCAACCATATAGTGAAGAAGGCTGAGGGGGAGAAAGAACTCTGTAGGGCTGACAAACCCCAGTAGTGCAGGGAAGGGCAAAGCAAGGAGTTGTGAGGTCTTGCAAAGTTTTGATCTCTCCATAAGGTTTTCTTCTAGATTGCTGTGAAACATTGGCTGGTAGGGATGAGGAAGGGTAAGCTAGATAGCTCAAGCCACAAGCCCACTGGTGGGATAAAACATGAGACAGAGTAGGGTTGAGCAATGAAAGTGAGAATTGGGACTGGATTTCAAGCCCCATCCTTTAGGGGAAGAGCACTGTTACAGTGGGACATACCCTGCTGCATTTCATTTGATGTGACTTTGGGCGAGAATCTCAGCTTCTCTAGGCTGCTGTAAAGCTGAGCTTTACAGTGGTACTTGGCTGAACCCCCAAGGATGGAACGAGGCTGTGACACCAAATTCCACAGTGCCTCAGCAGCACCATGGGATCCTCTGCTGAAGGGGGAAAAGTACCTTTAAACACAACTCTGCTGGCCAGGAAGCAAGTGCAACACCTTCCAGTACAGTCCAGCAGGGTCCAGTGCCTAGCGAGGTCCTATCCACAGATCCCTCAATAACTCCATTGCAGCACAACAAATGACATTATTTCCCAACTACAAATTAGCATGAGCACCAAGGCCTTAAATTTACTCATTCTGGCCTTCTATTAAAAGGCATAGGGAAGAACAACAGAGACAGCAATTACAAGACGACAACAGAGTGACTGAAAACTTTAAACTAGCCTGTGGGTGGATGGACAACCAGCCAGACTACCAAGAGGAATTCAAGCGCTCAGTTGTATCCCAAGTCCTACGCTTCTGGCAGAAAACAGAGGTGCTCTTTTAATGGTGCTGTTGTGATGAGCTTTAGTCACATGAGCATCTTACCACTATTTGCACTGTTGCTACAGTTCAAAGAGGCTGCGTTGTGCAGCAAGAGCAGGATGCCTTACATAATTTTTGTTAGTTAATAGTGTTCTCTCGTATGCTTCCTGATGGACTCAGTAAAACAAAAAATGATATCCCATCATCCATAGCCTGTAGAACTGGAGCATAAACCTCAGCAGAAGCAGCTCTCTGGAACTGCTGGGTTTTCCTGCTTCTACTTAGACTGGAAGTGGAGCAGGGCCACTTGCGCTGCCCTCTTCCAACTTCACTGTAAGGGTCCAAGAGATGTCTCATCATAAAAGACAAAACAGGAGGGAGAGCATGCAAGCCAGCCACATGACACTGCAGCTGAGAATGAATAAATAGAAGGCCAGTTATCAAATGTTATTCTGTTTGATCAAATTGCTTCCAGTTCACTTGCAGCCACACACACTCTGTACCCAGCACAGTAAAGTCATGCTTTACATAAAAAGTAAGTCGAAGTCAGTCAAGCATCTTTGTATGGTTTTCCATCTCTCGGTTTTCCCTTTCCTTGCCAAACCTGAGCACAGACTTTCAGATGGGGAAGCTAAAACACAGTGCTGCCTAGCAACACGCAGGGACTTTCCATGGCAGCCTCTCCTCATCCTCCCTCTGGAGATCTCCAAGTCAGGAGCCAGCCACGAGATACTCAACTCATTAACTCCTATTTACACAGACACAAGACAGAGCTGAAATAATGTTTATGTGACTACATGGCTTGCAGTAGCCTAAAGCCAGGGGGAATGGCCTATAAGAAAGGTGACACATTCAGTTTAGTAACCCTGGGATTATTCCTAACTACTAGGCCAATCTGGAAGTGCAGTTTTATTTCCTCAAGTTATTTTCTGGGAGCCATGACAGGAGCAAAGATTCGCTGAAGGTCATGGAGAATGTCAGCAGCACAGCTGAGAATAAACCATAGAGTTTGGTTTCTGAAACTTTCTTCCACATGCAGAAAAGGAAATGGAAGAAAAAGAGGCAGCGTCTGTGCTCAGCCTCCCTATTTCAATCAAAGTCCCTCCTTTGGTCTCTGACAGAACTGCTGGCATCAGAGCTGAAACCTACAGCCTGGGAGCACTATTACTTGCATGAAGGAAAGTTTATTTTATGATCTGCTGTGGCTTCTACTTAAAAGGAGGAAATGACATGACTAGGGAAACATGGAAAGTCTTTGTGAGGGCACAAGAGTTATGCTTCACTAAAAAATAAGGCTAAACTGGAACATTTTAGGGTTAAACTCACAGAAAACAGTACAATTCGTTCAGCTCAAGGACCCTCCCATCAGTCTCACCTCCCGTTATACAAATACTCTCTGCTCATAACCCAGTGACTCTCTCCAGCCTGGATGTGGATTCAAAAGGAAGCTGCAGGGACTGGAAATGATCACTTAGAGGGCCTCGTATTTACTGAATGACATGTGGTAACAAACCCCTGAACTGGCATGTGTGGCTTTGCTGCGCATCGCTGCGACATCAAAATACCACATTAAATGCAGAGATGAACCACCACCCCTGCCTCTCTTGGAGCACAGCTCTCCAGTCCAGCCTTGCTTCAGAAGACATCTCCAATCAAGCACTAGTGCTCCAAGTCCTCTAACACTGACTCAAGCAATTCTGAACTAACCCAGATGGGAAGTGGTACATGCATGCATTTGCTTATGCACACAAGCTACCGTATCCAGAATGACTGTATACAAACCACTTCATCCATATGATTGTAATATATATTAACAAACAAAATACAGGCATTCTTAACGCAAGGTCATTCTAGGAATAGTGAAATCCTCAAGGATGAATTTATGTCGTACTACTGCAGTTCAAAAATATTTAAAATTCTGGCCATGAACAGCTTAAAGGCAGGCATCACCGCTTAATTTTCAAGTATTTCAGAGTTTGAACATCTCTCAGATCAGTATACAATGCAAAATGTCAGCCTGCATGTTAATAAACACCTTTCATCTTACATCTCTTTTTATATGCACATTTCTGGTTTTAGAATGGTTTTATTTTCACTACCTCCATAGGACAAAGCAACAGCTCTTTTGTCTACTGGTGGTGTCTGGTTCTTTTTAGTTATTTAATTTTATTATCTGAATGTAGTTTTAAACCTAAGGGCTTGTTTAGAGTTGGATGCAGTTTAACCACTACCTTTTTTTTCAAGCCAGTTTAGTCTATTTCATGCAAGAGAGCACAGGAACTCTCAGTTCAACTTAACTCATCATTTAATTTACACTAAATCAGCACACTTCAAATGCTTCATTATACAGTCAGCTTGTTACAACTTAAGAATTTTGCAGGGATTTTCACGTTTAATGAAAAATATTTCAAAATTTTAAAAAAGTCTATATTCAGTAACTCTGCTGTAATTTGACTCAAAGACCAGACTTAGAATATCAAGCAGGCCAGAAGTCTGCCTTTCATTAGTTTTGCTGAAGATCCTCCACAGGACTGGTGCACTTTTACTGAAGATACAGACATGTCTGTCACTTGCTGACATCTTAAAGCTCTTGACAGGATATAAAGCTTTAAGCAGACCATGTTTTAAGACAGAATCTCCTCAGCTCCATAACTCTTGTTTTACTTCCATGCTGTTAACCCTACCAGCCAGCTTCCCAGTTGTCCAGAGTCTTCCAGGAACAAGGCAGGCCAAGCTTGAATGTCTATCACAGAAAATATAGAAACAGACTGACAAAGTTGCTTTTTTGTTTGAAAAAAAGAACCAAAAGAAGAAACATTACAGCGTGAGGATAAACTGCATTCTAAGTCATAGCAGAAGGCTGATGCGAAGGGAGAAACCATGCCCAGTGATGCCATGTCCATAAAGAGAAAAAATGACAGCAAGGCAGTGAAGCAGCCCCATGGCCCAATAAGCACAGGGCTGAAGGTGTCTCAACCAGGTGCTTCTTATGAGAGGGAGGTGAAGCGGATACCAGTGGAGAGGCAATGCCAGTGTGTGAGCTCCAGCCCAATGCCACTCCTGGTGCATGCGTCCAGCTGGCCAGGGGAGCACAGCCCCACAGCCCACCTCTCCTGGGACAGCATTTGAGAGCAAAGAGCCTGCCTGACCTCCTTCCCAACCAGCCCCCAGAGCTGGGTTTGGGCCAGGAGTAGCCGCCTTCCTCAGCAGCCAGCTGCTGATCAAAGCCCATCTCCTGCCCCACCACTGCTCAGGTAGGGAGAGCATGCAGGGGGTTAAGACACAGGGCAGGGGTGCATCTGCAGCACAGTGGACAGATTTGGTCAGGGCTCTGCACAAAGTGGCTATTGTGCCGTACGCTGTGGCTGCAAGGCTTCTGCTTGACTGAGTCCCACCTCTGTCCCACCACAGGGCACAGGGCGGACGGCCCAGGAGGCTGCAGGGGCAGGAGGCCCACAGCTGCTAGCCACCAGAGAGCAGGACACACATGCAGCCCAACCAGCAGCTGCCTCATGCTACCAGTGAAGCTGAGGATTTCAGCAGAGCCTTTTTTACAGAACAGGCTGAATTAAAGGAAGGGGATCATCTACCCCCAAAGGCAGCACTCCCACAAGCCAGGCATGAAACCCAGCAAGTCCCCAGCCAGAGCTCAGCAGCAAGGCTGAAGCTTTTGGTGCTGATCCAGCCTGACAGCTGCAGGCACCTCCAGGCTAAAACACCATAGCCCAGTGCCCTCTGCTTTTGCAGACATCTCCCACCCAGGTGACCAGTGCTCCATGCCCATGCAGCATGGCATGAGGGAGCCAAGCCATGGCTCCTGTCCTTTCACCAACTCGGTGATGGGTACTCCACAAGGGGCTAAGCTGGGTCTGCCCTCCCAACCGGTTTGGGAGGATAACAAGCAAAAAAAAAAATCTTTTAAAGCTATTGTGTATGTTGATTTTGGACTGGGATTTTAAATTCCTTGGCACTGAGCTGTGCTGCTAGGATGTGGGCATCACCTCTTAGCTCTGCAGTGCAAGAGCTGTAAGGAAGAAAGAACAGGTCACAGGCTTCTCCTTACTGCTGTAAAGCTGAAGTAACTCCAGCTGACCTTATGCCCAGCCAGGCTCAGGATCTCAGGCACACATGAATTTCATCAGCAGAGAAACAAGGGGCCAGGCCTTCCTAGCTGTCAGCTGAGCATACTCTGCATTTGCATCACCAGGGATGCCCCATGCCAGGGGAGCACCCACTGTCTGGGCCCAAGGGTGCGAGGCTGCCACCCAGAACATCCATGTGCCAGACACATACACGAGCTCCCTGCCCAGCCCCTGCAGCAGCACAGCACCAGGAGGGCTGTATTTCAACCACAGCCTTAAATCGTAATTTTCATCTGTCACAGTCTGCAGGCTGCTCCACCAGAAATTAAACAGCCTCACAGCACTTTAAAATACAGGCTAATTCAAGTGGTTTGGCCAACAGTTCCCTCCTACAAAAACAAACCCCAGCATCCAAAGACTGTAAACTGTGGTGATACTGTGGAATATCCTGAAAAGCCTCTGAATTCTTTAGAAAGTTACTTCTGTTTCAGATTCAATTGAATTAGTCAGTAATGCTTTTTCGCCACATTTATTCTCAATCTGTCTGAAACCCCTTCAAAATATCAACACATTTGGTCTCTCAACACTGTCATAGAGGGCCCCCATCTCTACCAGGCTGGGTAGCCCCAGTTTTCCAGGCAGCACCTCTGCCAGCAAGTGCCACAAATCCACAGTCTCCCTGTAGTGCAGACTGACTGCTTAGCGCCTCTGGACAAGGCAGCAGAGGAAATGCTGATTACTAAGTGTTCATCAAGAACAAATTCAAATTACAATAGAAAAAAAAAAAACAAACACTCAAACAAGGCCTTACAAAAAAGCATACCACAGGGATTTGCCTGGGATCACACACTCAGCAAACGGCAGACCATGAGAACCACAACAAAGTAACTTCTGCGGTCACCAAAATCCCCTCCAACATGGTGTCATTAGTCACCTCATTTTGTGCACTACTGGGAGGGGCTCAGCTGTCACTGCTGAAGAGAAATAGGCAAGAGCCTACAGCAAATACAAAATGGCCCTGCAGTGAGTCTTAACTGGCAGCACAGCAAGTCAATCCCACAAGTGATTGCCCTCTAAATCAGCACAAGCCAGTCACACCTCCATCTGCAGAGATGTCATCACCAAAGATGCAGTCATCGCCGCAGAGTGGCAGCAGGCTGCTGGGCCTGGTGAATGCCCGGTACAGAAGAGCACGAGTCAAAGCCTGGCCAGCAAGGTCTGCTATTGAGAGAGCATCTGAATTCCCACCACTCCCAAAGCCCAGAAAGCAGATAAAATTATTGAAATTACAGGCTGTTTTTTGAAGTTCTCCCTGAATGTCACACTAGAGGCACAGCTAATGCAAACATAGCTACTCGCTTACACAATTATGGTCTAAGCAAACAGGCTCTCTACCTGTCTGTAGGTAACTCTGGTTTTCTACTGCTCCGTCACCTTTATGGCATACAGTCTCCAGACATGCTCTGGATCTGTACAGAAGCCCAGTCCTCCCAGGCACAGATAAAATAGGCCAGATTTGCCTTGGCACTTTTACCACTAGCCCTTTGATTTTAATTCGGGGATGGAGGAAGTGAACACTCTGTATGAAGCATCTCTGGCTCAGCAGCCGCTTCCCCTGCTGGTCTGGCAGAGTCCGAGTCTGCTGATCTGCAGGGTACATCAGATGGTTCATCTATTCACTCCTCGCCAACCCCAAATCCCTCACTGAGTTTTCTTTGAGGCCAGGAAAAAATGCAAAGCTCCATTTGTGCAGGAAACAGACCTGACCGAAAACTCCAGCACCTGTGGAGTAACAAAAATACAAAGAAGGGCAAGATTCATTAATTCCCTATCACTCATCTGCACATGCCAAAGTTACCAAAGTTCAAATGCTGAGCTTGCCCCTCCTGCTCACTAGAGCCTGGGAAGGGAGAAAGGGTGCAAATGGACATGGGGGGTCTAGTTTCACAGCTGGCAGGCATGGTAGCAGCTCCTGAGAAAAAGCTTACACAGCTTTTAATTCAGGGTTGCCAGCGTGACTGTTTCCTCTCTCCATTCCTGGCCTTGTCTCCAAAGCTGTCCACAGGGAAAGTCCAGTCTAGTCTAACATATCATCTGATGTCTCTATAGTTTGTCTCACTTCTGCAGTCCCAGCTTGCGACTTAACTGAAGCCTTGGCTCAGATGTGACTCCAAAGCCCTCCCTCCTCATGGACTTTTGCATAGGCAGAGCTAGGGCAGAAGGCACACTGCCTCCTGCGACTTTATCCCATTCCCCTCAGTGCTGCTGCTGCAGCACATAGGAGGTGGCAGCGCTGGGGGCTTGAAATAAGCAGCCCCAGACACTTTTACTATTTCCTGCTTAAACACTGTCCCTGAGCACACCAAGAATGGGTTAAAACTTCAGCACAAGTCAGGCAGCAGAGCAAACAGTTTCCTCTAAGCAGGGAGACACAGAGAGGGCTCTGAAAGTCATGCAGCTGTTTACCCTGGGAAAGAAGAAAAAAAAAGTTAAAATCATGAAAGGTACAGACCCTTGTCAGTTGTGACATTACAGGGACACAGAGGAAGAGAATCCACAGATGGCTGCGCCAAACCCAAAGGACACAGGCGCTACCAGTGTGTGTGCCAGATTACCTTTACACCATTCTCAGCTAACTGAAAAAAACTACAGGACACTCCAAAGGCTCTGTGCAAGTTACAGGGACTCATGCATAGCAGCCAGAAAGTAAACAGCCTAGGCATCTGGGACACCAGATTTCCAGAAGAGACTGCATGCTCACACAGGTCTGCCCCAGCAGACGAAAGGCTAGCTCTACCCATGGAAGGCAAAAGAAAAAAGTCAGCTCAAAATTGTTTCAAGTTTAGATTTTAAAGCCAATTTCGTCGTGGTTTTGAGCCAACCTGAATGTTTCAGATGTTAATAAAAAGTATTTATGTTTAGAAGTATAAATTCTTGGCCCTGAACACCTTTTTGTCAGCCCCAAAACCTGCCCTAAAGGGTACAGTTAGCACAAGGGATTTTTCAGGAATTATATCTAATCCATCACTGAAAACATCCAATGGAGATCAATGGGTTTGTCTGGGGAGAAGCTGGAATATGCACCTTTTCAGCAGATTCTTAGCTAGAGGGTTGGTCTTAGCAGAGCTGCTCGAAAATTGGGCAACGTGGGGTATGCTCATTGCACTAAATGAGAAAAGGATTTTTCAGTGGCCTGGAAGACAGGTATGGCCTCTTCTTCACAACAGAAACCTTGAAAGGTGACTCTGAATCGCCTCCTACCCTCTCTCCAGCTGAGTGCATGGGACATTACCCCATGGGAACCCTTGCCTTGGGTTCAGCGGGTGCTGCTGGGAGCACTCATAACTAAGTGGAAAACACATAAGGTCACGTCTTCAGATGAGAACTTGGATTTGTGCACAGTGGAGAAACTTCGAAAAAGTCAAATGCAGACTGACTGCATAAACAGCTCTGGGAAGCCAAAACGAGCCTGTCTCAAGCAAACACACAAACACCCCAAGCCACTGGGCTTGCTCGGGCTCCACAGAGTCTGAGCACAGGGCAGAGTCCCACTCCTCCTCCTCCCAAGACACACACACCCACGTGTACATGTCATGTCTGCACTGCCCCACAGTGTATTTCAGTATCTTCTTTCACATGACTACGCCTATTTGTGAGATCTCATTTGTTCGCATGAGCACATGAAAACAGTTTTACATAAGCAAGTACTATATTAGAAATTACAGGCCAGAAGATGATTAACAAACTAGAGAGACCATTTTTTGTCTTCAAAAAGTCATCCGTGAAGCAGGATAGTAGAACATCAACAATCGTAGAGAGAAATGATGATGTAACCCAACTGTTCCCACATTCTCCACCCTACCACTTACCTGTCCCCCTGCCCCCCGACCCTGCTGAACCTCACACACACATTAGTGACACGGGAACATGCTGAAGTGGCTAACCTAGCTAATAGGATAAAGGCCTCTTACTCCAGGGAGTTAATTCATTTATGCAGCACATAACTAACCACTGAGCTTGGAGAATGTTCTCCCATGCTCGCACCTGCCTTGCGGCTCAATGTTACACAGCACACAGGGCCTAGGGTGGTGTTTGCAGGTTGAAGCTTGTGATGGGGTTTGACCTACTAACTTTGAAAGGGCTGGCCTAGGCCCGCACCTGTTGGAACAGCTTGCAAGGATTTCAGAAGAGCCAGTATCTCCTGCCTGGTACTTTGTCCTTCCTCTTAAGTAGGTATATGGTTCCCTTCAGCACTGGCGATCAGCACTCGTGGACTCTCATACCCTGTTGCATCCCTGTTGTTCACATCCTCATGGCTGCACGTGGCTCAGTATGGCAGAAAAGCTAGTCCAGGGAAGCCTCCCCAATGCCAGAAGCAATACAACCCATTCAGCAAACAGCACTTTTCCTTGGACACTTCAACGCGCTAGGCTTCATCATCTCCATGTCCATAGATGCCAACACTGGACACATTACTTCTGCCAGCTTTCTGAATCTCTCCTATATGAGAGCTGCGATGTACCAACTCAGAGCCAGAAGCAGGCCACTACCCTTCTGAACAGCTGGTAACAGAGCACGGCAACCCTTAAAGTTGCTCCCAAAGCTGCACACAAAGAACTAGTTAGAGAACTGCTGACCTCATGTATGCCACTCCATTGTCTGCATCAAGATCCACTTTCCAAATAGTTGGAAATAAACCTGTGAGATCCATATCAGAGCCTGTATAACACATGCCAGTGCTCATAACACACATATCAATTTTAACACACAAATCATTTCAGTGTTTCCTTTTTTCAGTTCAGGATTTTGGCCCATCTCATGCTTACGAAATGGCCATGTACTAGGACCAAGAGGGTTCATTCACCCACCACACTGGAGAAGGGCAAAAGTTCAGCTCATCTAACTAAAAGAAGAAAAAGCACAGTACAAAGGCAGAGCTGAATGTCTCAAGGCCAAGTTCATTAAGATCCTCTGTGCAGAGAAAGGTTGATAATAAAAGCAAAAATTTATACCACATTTATATGAATATTTTTGAGAGTGTTTGAATGATTTGGATGCTTGCATCTGGAAAGCAAATGAACCAGTGTCTCAACTCTGTACTGAGTTTTATACAGTGGACCAAACAACACAGGCAAGTCGCACAGCTGCAGCAGTAGCTACTGCTCCTTTCTACTTCTAATCCTACCAGGGGCCACACTGAGACAGCAATCTGATTTTTTTCAGCTTCTCGTGGTTTACCATTTCACTCATCTCTAGGGTCTTTCCATAGGCTGTTCAGCATAACTGCCCACAGTAAGAGTGCAAAATGCAGACGGGAAGAATTAGCACATCAGAAGTGCCTTTCACACTTCTTGTAGCAGTCAGCCTTGACAAGAACATTAGGAGTGTGATGAAAGAAACATACAAGAATACTAGAAAGATGTCATACTAGAAGTCTCTCAGCTCAAAAAATATTTTCCAAGAGCATCAACCACTTCCACTGCTTGTAACTATACTCATTCCTCTAACACCACTTAGAAACTAACAGAGCTGACCATGTTATTCAGAGGATGACAGGAAATTATATTAAGATGAAAACAAGTTAAAAGCTTGATTTGATAGCACACCAAATTCAGAACTACAATAGAAATACATGTATCTAACTCACTGTGCTGTTTCAACCAGAGCTCCGAACAAAGCACCACAGCTTAGGTTTCAAGACTTACATTAAGGTACGCTCAATATACAGTCTTACCTAGCCAGGTAGGTACACCATGTTCTTGTGTGAGCTGCATCTGTCTTTCCTGCACATACAGCAAACAACAGCGGTAACAGACTTTCCTGAACCAAGCCAGGGCATTCCCTGACCTATGGTGGTTTCCCCAGCTGCAAACCACATCGCCTACAATGTAGCAACTTACATGTTTCCAGCTGTGAGAAAAACAGACATCTGACTGGCTCCATTTTAAGGGTATTTCTACCTGTACTAGGAACTGCCCAGATTCACTAGCTTTGCTATTTGGAAAATGATGTGTGAAACCGTTCCTTGTTTCTTAATCATATTATGCCCGCATACCATCATGCCAGAGACTATAGGAGTATCTGATGAGCCTCTAAAGCAATATGCAAGATAGGGAGTTCCTCAAGTCTCCACAGGTAGGCAAAAGACTTACCTATGCTGTCAAAAATGAGCATGCTTACAATAAGACCGCAAAGTAACTTGCAAAGCAATTCAGGGTTTTACCCTTTGTATAACCACTCAACCTATTTTTTCCATAATCAAATGCATGAAGGTGAAATTACAGCTTCCAAAGCCAGGATTTTAGAACACAAGCACATTTTTAGAATTAAAAAATATAGCGTGCCCTAGCATAGACATGATCAGAGAGTTCATTTACATTAAGTTCCTAACACTCTAGAGGATTCCTGTTTTGCAAATTAATTCTTATGGAAATTGCATGAGCAACCAAAGTCCAACAGGAGATTGAGAAGATTACTTTCAGTGAGGAAAACCAGCAAACTTAAGAGGATTTGTCTTAAGTATCTTCATTTGCGCTTTTTTTTTTTAAGTTTACCTGTGGCCCCCAGGACACCTATGCTTTGGAAACCCTGAATTTAGAAAAAAATGTAATTACATGGTTTTGGCTTGGAAAGGGAGGGCTCATCTCTGACTTACTGGTCATTTCCTCAAAACCAATTGCAGCTCAGCAAGAAGCGTGCATGTGGGAACACAGCTCTGGAGAAGGGCAGGGAGTTTTAGAAGTGAATCTGCTCTGGTTTAACTCAGTCTCCGTCTACATGAGAAGTAGATGCCTCTAATGAGTGGCCCCCTCCTGTGAGATGAGCTGTGGACCAGTGCCCAAAACTCCCATTGACATCAACAGGCTGAAAGAAAGTGCAAGCAGAGCCCAGCAGTGCGGTTCTCATGTGAACCAACAATGGGGAGGCTATTCAAAGCTAAGGCAGAAAATCAGAGCTAAACCCCAGCCCACGCCAAGGACAGCTGTGTTGTTGACAGCCAGGCTGGCTATTCTACCACACCAAAGCTTGACTCAAAAACAGTATTTCCTAGAGTGTTTACTCTAGTCACGGGCTTGGCCTTAAAAGCTCAGCCAGCTTCTGCCTATTGAATAGTAATAGCTGCTACGTTTTCAAGTCTCAGACATGCTCCAGGACAAACTGCTTACTTTCAGTCTGCAGTGGCAAAAGTGGAGCACAAACGCCCAGCATTCATAGTTCGTCTGCACCACCATATGACTGCTCTGTTTCTGCTGTTTCCAAACTTGTGCTACCACCTCCCTCCTTCCTTTTCACTCACAGGCAGTGCCCCACGGGGAGACTGCAGGGTGCAAGCACACCTGTGTCACCTCCCGAACACCAGTGCCAAGCCGTGCTGGACGAGGAAAGTGTCCTACTTCTGAGAGACAGGGCCAGTGAAAAGCAAAGGAAAAGAAATCTCTTGCTTTCCATTCTTTGCTACCATCACTTCTCTGTAGCGCTTTGAACAAGTCCCTTACCATCTAATTTTTAAGCAGTAGCAGCCCCTATTATCTTGTGGATGCTGACTTCTATGGAACTGGTCACTTGCGTAAGTGCTTAATCTGGGAATTCAATGCTTAGTGGCTGTGATAGGGTAGGAACAAAAGAAAAAGCCTAACCTATCTCTTCTGCTCATTTCAGTTCCTTAATCTAAAGTCAGAGAAGCAAGCAGAAAACTGCCACCACCATCAGACACTCTTTGGACAACATGAGGAATAACCAGCTTGGTTCTAAATAGCCATTTACCCTTTCCAGTCCCATCAAGCTCACCTCACCAGTCCTCCAAAGCAGTAAACAGTAAGGCTTTCTCCTTTTCAGAGGTTGCTAGCATAAGCAAAAGATGTAACTTACCACGCCTGAAGAGAGATCCATTCATCCGCAGACCAAATACAACACAGGCAGTGACGGCATATGGTGAAGCCGCCTGCAAACTCTTTTTCTCCCCAGGCAAGGATGAGATATTTGTATCACAATGAGCCACATGCTGAGGGAGGAGTGGGAAGGGAGAGGTATCTGGCCAACTCAACAGCCACGCTGGGACCCAATCCAGGCAGCCCTTCTAGTCCAGACACCATAGCTGGGGGAGACGAGGACAATCCAGCCCTATTCCAGAGGACAGCACTGTAGAAAAAGTCCTGACCTTCACTTCCAAGCAACATCTACTAACTGGTCTTGCTGGAAAGTTTAAGAAGTTTTGCTGCAACCTGTTTAATCTGCCAGGCCCTCGAGGCTACTTGGGCTGAATTCAGAGAATGGGAAAGAGAATGTGCCAGCATTATGCTTCTGCACTGTACTGTATCAAAAAAGAAACAAAACATCCTTCCAAAAAGGACCCACAACAGCCAAAACACAAGAGAGAACAAGGATATACTGCAGGATGGCCACCCTTGGGTATCCAACCAGCACCTACTCTGTAACTGCCATTCACTCCACCTCAAATCAGACTAACCAGTTGTGTTGCTGCTGCAGTTAGAATCCCTAGGTTTTGCTGAGTGATGTTTTATGTGGCTTGCTGGCAGCCCACCATAAACCACTGCCAGTAGATACGGGAGATGGGATTTTCCTTCTGCTAGTTCAGCAGGAATTATTTTCTGTAGTAGCTTTGAGAGAAAAATACTAGAGGTTAAGATCCCAGCCTTGTCTATTCATGTGCAGAGATTCTGGCAGCCGCTTTCAGGTGGGAACACTTCCCACCCACCCCATCCCAAATCTGCTCCCTCCAGGCCTACCTACCCCCCAGAGTCACACAAAGAGTTCACGCCTCACATAGGCAGAAGTCCTGAGTGATGCTGGTGATACTGAGTCACACCCCAAGGACACATGCCAGTGGTGCCCATATGCCCATTTGATCCCTTCTCTCTGGTCTACAGCCAAAGAATCAGCTTTAGTCTAATACCTTCTTACCAGGCTTGAGAGCTTAGAGAAAAAAGACAGACAGCAGGGTTGGGAAGGTAGCCAGCAAGCCTGCCAACCTAAATGATAAGCCCTTGGCTTTAACCTCAGGCTCATAATTTACTGCCACTGGTTCCAGGTGCTATTATTGTCCCTTTAGGAATCTTAATACAACAAAATTACTCTCTCTAGCTCTGTCTCCACCCATTCTTACCCTCCTCTTCCCCTTCCCACCCCATAGATCTCTCTTAGCTTCAAAACATACTCTTCCAAACTTCAGCTACATCCTATTTCCTTGCCACATCTTCCTTTTCCTCAACCAAGCTTTCCAGTACACTCTAAACCACCCTGACCAACCTAATCCCCACTCATCCATGATTCAAAGCAGCACCTCAAGGAACTAGGTTTCAGATGTTCCAGCAGATGTTCTAGGTACTGGCCCATACGGTACTTAGGTTCCATGGCAGTCCAAATAGCTATATTCACCAACCTGCAAGCTCCCAGGAAAAGAAAGGCAAGTTACATGGGCAGATACCTAGGGAAAAAGAGATAGGTAAATATTTCCAGACAGAAGCACTCACATAGTGGCTCACTTGTCCATCTCCTCCTTGAACAGTTGTCCATTTGCATGTGTTACAAAACCAGATCAAAAATGCACTCAGGCAAAACAAGAAAGGAAAGAATTAAGGGATAAGAGCAGAAATGTGAGGCCATAAGAATGGACAAGCCAACACACTCTGTGCCAGGGCTGACACAATGGTAGAAGAGGTCCAGGGAGAGTTGTGATCAGAATGAAAGTCTGCTAGCAGCACACCTGAAAGGTGAACACATTATATCAACAGATATTATGGGGCAGAACAGAACTGGAGCGGACTTGCACAGACATCAATTCTGTATTTCAACAGTGTACGGAGAACATAGATCCTCACAGAGAAGCTGTTGATGTACAGGCTGGATGAGTAGGCAGCAAGGTGAACTGAAAACAGGATGAACAGCTGAGTTCAGAGGGCTGTGATCAATGGCACAAAGTCTAGTTGGAGGCCAGCAGTTAGCAAGTACCCCAGGGGTCAATACTGGATCCAGTCCTGTTCAGCATCTTCATTAATGATCTGGATAATGGGACAGCACATACCCTCAGCAAGTTTGCTCATGACGTAAGTCTGGGAGGAGCAGCTGATATACCAGAGGGTTGTGCTGCCATCCAGAGATACCTCAACAGGCTGGAGAAACGGGCTCACAGGAACCACATGAAGTTCAACAGTAGGAAGTGCAAAGTCCTGCACCTGGGGAGGAACAACCCCAAGCACAAGTATATGCCAGAGGCCAGCCAGCTGGAAAACTGCCTTGCAGAAAAGGATCTGAGGGTCCTGGTAGACACTAGATTGAACATAAGCCAGCAACGTGCCCTTGCTGTGAAGAAGGTGAATGGTATCCTTGGCTGCATTAGGAGGAATGTTGCAAGTTGGGTGAAGGAGGTGATCCTTCCCCCCCACTCTGCACTGGTGAGGCCACACCTGGAGTACTGTGTCCAGTTCTGGGGTTCCCAGTAAAAGAACAACATGGAGGTACTGGAGAGAGTCCAGAGGGCCACAAAGATGGGACTCTTTGTGGGGAGGGACTGGAATCTCTCTCCACCAGAGAAGAGAAGGCTCAGGGGGGGAATCTTACCATTGCATACAAATATCTGAAGGGAAGGCAGAGCCTGGTATCCAGTGCCAGGAGCAAGGGTAATGGGCACAAACTGAAACACAGGAGGATGTTCCCTCTGAAACACACAGGAAACTTTTACTGTGAGGGTGACTGGCACAAGTTGCCCAGTGAGGTTGCAGTCTCCATCCTTGGAGATACTCAAAAGCTGTCTGGACACAGTCCTAGGCAGCCAGCTCCAGGTGACCCTGCTGGAGCAGAGGGATTGGACAAGATGACCTCCAGATGTCCCTTTCAACCTCATCCATTCTGTGAGAGTGCTCTGTCATGCTGACTGATGCTGAAAGCTTAGGAATAGATTATCCTACCTGCCCTGCCTTTGGCATTGACAGGCTGGTACCATGGCAGCAGGTGAGCTTTACCATCAGTGGAGACATAGTCAACTCATTTGCCTCCTTCAGGAAAGGATATCATTATCCTTTCTAGGAAGCAGCTAAGCCAAGTTCTGCATGGGTTACTGCTCTCTTATGCTCCGATTCATCCAGTGCCAGCAGCACACAGTGCACACACTTCCATTACAGCATGTTTTTGCATGGATTAGATAATCATCCAGGGAACACAGAGAAAGAGACAGATACCTGCTGCTTGGCAGTCATAATCGCCTCCTTGGGGCAGGGTGGGGCTCTGCCTGCCTTCCCCTGCTGTTGAGTCTCTCTCTCTACCTCCCAGACAGCACCTTCCTTCCCACTCTCCCTCTCTACCACCATCAGACTACAAATGCCTCAATCAAACCAGACATCAGCTGGGTGGCACTGAGCCAGAGTCTTTGTAACAGACATCAAACCACACGAGAACATCTCCTCAGCTCCTCCAAAGGCTCAAAGAATGAGACACCTCTACCATGCCCCATCACCTACTCACATGGTACATGTGTAGAGTTGCAGAGCCTCCTGCCACAGAACTACATCCTTGCAGGCAAGTAGACCGGACAATCTAATCAATCACTTTCAGCCCTAAACTTTTCCATGCTAGGATTGCCTCGCAGCAGCCAGAAATAGCATTTGTTTTGCTGGCTACTTCAGTGCCAAATGCTGGCAGGGGTGAAATAGACAGGGGCTTCTGTGCTGGAGGAACAGCTGCTGTAGAATATTTCTGGGGGTGAAAAATAAAAGCAAAATTGCAGGAGGTTAACAGAAGCAGGATTTCTCATTCTGAAATGGCGCAATCAGTTTCTGCAACAGTTTCCTTGTTATATTGCTTCAACAAGCCCTCTACTGCACCCAGGGACAAAGAACTGCTATGGCCCAACTTTTCACACCTGGGAGAGAAGTCCTGGCACTGGGCCCCTTAGGAAATGGTGTAAGTCATTACACTCAGCACAGGCCCCTGAACTCTGCTCAGTCACTCTGGAAAGAGAGGCCCAAGGCAGAGACAGCGATGAAACTACCACCAGCACCTGCACCCCCTCAGCACAGAAGCAAGCTCAGACGGGCGAACAGATGATAACAATTTTCAGGAGCTGACAAGGCCCAGATTCAAATGGGAGGCTGAGAGGTGAAAAGGCCTGACAAGCTCACACATTCTCTATCTGGAAGCTATTTGTCAAGTCCTGGAAAGACAGGCAAGGGCAAAGCCCAGCTGTGCTAAGGATATGGATCTCACCCTGGAGCCATTAGCAGCCCAAAGCCCGGACACCAGAGTCCCGGGGGTCACACACTGGTCCATGGTCACGTGTGGCAAGTGCTGTCCTGCAGCCTCTGTGCAACCAGCATCAGCCCAAAGAAAGCCTTCACTGCTGATCGCCCTGCCAGGCCCAATCCAACCAAAATGCTAGTATTCAAATATTCAGCAGAAGGACTGTTGGGCTTGGTATTACACTGCTAAGCCCTCATCAGGGCTCACACTGTACCCAGACCACTCTCAGTGTCAAGACAAGACGAAGTTCCACTCACCTTATGCAGTGAGAAATCCAAATGTTTGCACAGGATGTGCTTTTCTCTTCTGTGCTGGCTTTTTTCATCCCAGCAGCTCAAAGCATTTTAAATAATGTGTTAAGCCTCTGTAAGACAACGGTATTGATATCATCTACTCATACAGGCAGGTAAACCATGGCAGAAAGGTTTCACAACTTGCACAAAACTACCTGACTTCGTAGCATAACTGGAAATATACTCATGTACCCACATTCTCTGCCTTGTACTTTAAAATGATACCTTCCTTACCAGCCACCTACCCACACATAAATAAGGACAATTTCAGATGCTCATCATGCCAACCCAAAGCTGCTATCCTCCAAGAGAGATCTTTTATGATCTCTCCCAGCAAATGCTACACTCTGACTTCTCAAGCTGCTGAAAGTAGATTTCAAAAGGAGCTCCAGGCAGTCCCACTAAACAGCACAGGAGGGTGAACCCTTTACTTCTTTTCTATCTGTTTACACAACATGCCAAGACCAATTAGTCTCACCCCCTGGGAATGAGCTCAGCAGCTCCAAGGAGTCTTTGTGACACCCTGAGCTTCCTTACACCTCAGCTGACCCTTGTATCCCCTGGTGCCTTCACCGTGAGCCATCAAAGGATGTCCCTGTTCTCCTGGACCTCATACTCTCAGCATTGCCAAAAAAGCCAAATCTGCTGAAGTTAACAGGGTGGCAGCAGCCACAGTCTTTCTACGACGTGCACAGTCTTCACTAAATAGCAAGTGGCTGGCAGCAGGGCCTGCATGTAATGACGTTGCTGTCCAAGGACCATCATCAAGGGGTGGCTGGGAGAGGGCATTCACTGCAGCAACATGGGTGTCTGCACGAGCCAGGGTATTTCTGCCCAATTAGGGGAAAGAAAGAAAGAAAGAAAGAAAGAAAGAAAGAAAGAAGTCTTCTGAGCTAATTTTCTAGTCCTTTGGAGGAGTGAAGAAAGCATGCATTGAACTGCCCTTGCTCAGCCTCAATAGGGAAGAGGCTGGGTGGCCAACTGACCAGCCAGCCAGGGTGGGAAATGCACCCGCCAACTGTCTAAACTCATGGCTGGGGCACAAAAGGACAGAATCACGCTGCCCCGTGAAGCTGGAAAAGCATGGCCTGGCACCTAACCAGAATGGGAATTTTTAAATCTGCTCCTGTGCAGCCCTTCCCGCTGAGGGAGGCTGAACTGCAAGCCCAGATGATGGAGATTTCCATTTATCTACAGACCATGAAGGTAGAAGCACAGCAATTCCCTAATGCCTTAAAAGCACTCAGATTGCCCCCGACTCACTTGTGTCTCCCAAATTTGCTCCCCTTCCTCACCAAAAGGTACCAACTCCCTGGAACACATGAAGACATTTGGACACCACATGCCACTCATCCATAGCCTTCCTGCAAAAGCTGCCTTGTCTGTTCAACCCTAAGAATAGCTTAAGCATCCCAACACAGAGCCACTCCACACCACAACTCTCTGTACCAGTTTTCCATCACCATCCAACATAAACAGGGTTTCAAGCAAAGGCAAAGCACTGCATCTCTTCATCCACCCTTGAGTAACTCATAACACATCATGCACCCAGAAGTGTCTTCTCTCAAAACATATTTGCTTCTGGCACAAGTTAGTCTGGACAGACTATCAGGCATCTGTCAGCTCCACAGAGCTGCAGGAATGGGAAGTAAGGTTCAGGGACAGGACTGAAAACCGTATCTGCTGCTCAGAAAAGTTTCCATCTTACCAAGCTTTTTGGCTGTATTCTCATGGGCAAGCACACGATAGTTAAGGATAAGAATCACCAAGCAAGAATACCTTGATGTTCAGAGCCCAGATGAAGTCCTAGAGTGGCCAGTTTAGTATTATCATTCCCCATTTGCATTGTTTACCTGACTAAAAAACACATGATGCCAGGTGCTGGCCAGGCAGTTAATAAGAGGCACTTTTGTTGGAGAATGAAAACAGACCAAGAAACACACACCCTGGTCCCATTTTACAGGTGGGGAATGGAGGTACTGTAGAAGACCTGTCCAGCTTCATACAAGGATTTTGTGGCAGAACTCAAAACCAAACCCAGATATCAGATCACTGGCCTAGGAAATGAGATTACTGATTTCAGCTAAGCTGACGGGAATTCAAGTGTCAGTAGAAGACTGAACCTACAACACTAGTGTTAATTCTACCAAGATTTTTGTAGCAGAAACAAGTAACAAGTAGCAAGCAAGAAGTCATCATAAAGCTTCCAGATGTTACTGGTTGAAAATAACCAATTAAAACTATACAAATAATACAAGTGACCGAACACTGTTATAATATTCAGACTGCGTCCCACTTTGCATGTTCCCACCACCCTCACCCCACTCACACCCAAAAAAAAGTACACTTTTAAGTTAAAACCACTAGCTGAATATCCTTTCTTTATAACAGGGATTCCACAACCTAGAAGCATTAATGACATCTTCGGTACAGATGTTAATTTAAAAAAAAAAAAACACCACACAACAAAAAACCACACCCCCACCTCCACTCCAGATTTCAACTTCTTTTGCAAAAATCTTTGCCACAATTAAGCTAGAAGTATAGAGAGCAGATGGACCAGGAAGCAAATAATTCTCACAAGGTTTCCCAGAAAAACCACAATAGTTTGGAAAGCTTATTTAAATTAGCCTCTAACCTTCACCAACACGCTCCCAAACACACTGCTGAAAGGAACTTAAGGCAGGGCAGGTAGATGCTATGCCTGGGATCCAAACCAGAGAAAGCACCTGGGCCAAAAGGAACATTTCTCCATTTACTCACAAGCACTCTGAAAAAAAGAAGGCTGGGCACAGGCTTACCAGCTTTCTTCTCTTCTCATTAGGATGTGAGACTAATTAAAGCCTGTCAGTATCAGTAGAAGATTTGGGTGATGTGAAATGCAAGACTGGGCCTTTTCAATGTTCTGTGAGCAGAAACTTGGCTAGAAGGGCAAAGAGGGGGTGAGGAAAACTGTACTGAAACCACAAGACTCTGCATTATGCATTCATGGGACGTATGCTGCCAGCAGGACTGAGAACAAGCAGCAATGTAATGGGGAAATGGAGGAGGTCTCACTTTTTAGATCTTGGAAAATAAATACATAGATCTTTCTTTTAGTGGGTCCATCTTGTAGGCTTAAAGTTAGGTTAAAACTAGTGAAGTTAAAACTACATCCAACCAATCAGAGGCAGTGAAATTATTCCCTAATGAG
The DNA here is from genome assembly GCA_035590275.1 of Ibycter americanus. Taxonomy (NCBI): domain Eukaryota; kingdom Metazoa; phylum Chordata; class Aves; order Falconiformes; family Falconidae; genus Ibycter; species Ibycter americanus. Next base: position 16,331,400 of record JAVJGI010000035.1, read on the forward strand.
AGGAAATTCAGAACTAAAATAACTGTCTTTAACTTACTGCAATTTACCAGGGTCAGCAGATGTCTGCAGATACTCTTTCAAACTGACACCACACCAGTGCAAGAAAGAAAAACAAATAACAAAAAGTGAGCTGAAATACTAACTCGACAGCAGCGCCTTTTGAAAGGGGCACCAGATGGGCACTGCACAGGGCAGCCCACCCCACCAGTACCAGGCATGCCCCATTTCCCAGCCTCTGCAGAGATCAGGCAAACTCCCAGTGTTTACACACCTCAATCCCGGGCCCCTACAAGTCCTGCAAAGTCAAGGGTAAGTGCGTCTAGAGCAAACTGTAAACAGTTTGTATTTGTAAACTGTTAAGAAGGTAAAAAGCACTGTTTTACACTGCTGTAAAACTCCTAGGAGGCATAGAGAGACCTGGGCCCAAGGAGGTCAACAAGTACAGAAAAACCTATCATCATCGTCAAGTCTACAACCACTTCCATCACAAACATTATTTCTTTATACTTCCCTAAGCAATTAATTTATTTTGGAGTAAATGGTACAGGTCAGTTCATGGCAGCAGCGGTAACTTGGCAAAAATGAACTTCAGTGATTTTGTTCCTGTGTCATGCAATGAACTGGACATGGGTGCTGCCTGCCTAGTGAGGGTAGCAAGAGAACAGCCCAGCTGTAGCAAGAGCCACTCAAACAGCAGCAGCCTTACCTCTCAAAGAGAGGTGTCTACACTTAGGCCTAGTTTATCCTAGACAGACAGCAGAAGTACTAATTATGCCCCTGAAGACGTGATCACAAGAAGCAACCCTACAGATTTACTGACCCCTGCCTCAACAACCCTCTTCTGTCTTCGCTTGCACCACCTTCTCTCATGTGATGCTGCTTTCCTCATATGAAGTTCTCCCTTACCTGCTGCATTTTTTCCAGGTCAAGGCTGGGCCTGCTGACCTTATCCCCGTATCCTTGTCGATGTCTCTTACAAGGCATGACTTGCTCAAAGCCTGCCCCAACACTTGTGAAGATTAAAGGTCTGGAGGCTGGGCTCCGCACCAGGGGCTGGAGTCTTTTGGGAGGGGAGGCACTGAACAGCACGGGGCTTGGGCTAGCGTGCAGGCCATCAGCATGCTCTGCCACAGGCCGGAAGGACATCGCGCACAAGTTCTTCACTTCGTCGTCACTGGAGGATGTGTTGTTGGTGTCGCTGCAGCAGGCAAGTTTGCTGACCTGGGACCACTTCCGCTTCTCGGCGGCAAACTCTCGGTTGATGCGCTCCAGCTCCTCTTCTGAGCTGTGGCGGTCAAGGCTGGCATGGAAGAGGGCCCGAACCTTGCAGCATTGGTTCTCCTGATTCTGGAGCTGGTTGGTGGCCAGAGGGGTCAAGGTACAATTCCGTCTTCTCTCTGGTGGGAGGAGGAGACAAGAGTGTGGCAGAGCAGATCTGTGTCCCACTCCCTAATAATCTGGGCTTGCTTTTTCCTGACCTATTTTTTTGTAATCTCATCCCAAGTAAATTTCTGAGCTGTTTTCCCACCTTTTCTTCCCCAGAAGAAACACTCCCCAGCTGAATGCTTCCCTTTGGAAGTTTCCAGACTTTGTTTAAACCAGACTGCTAGACACTCCCTTGAAAATGGTCAGCTGAAAGCCTACTTGCAGAGTAAAAACATGGACCTGCCACCCACCTCATCCCCTGAACGTGAAGACATGATCTCACAAATGTGTTGTTAGGCACTTGCCTCTAGCTAAAAACATTTAAGTTCCAGTGACCAGTTCTCAGGACAAAGGAGGCAAGTAATTTACATTACTCTAAGCAGCACATCTGTGGCTCAAATAATAGAGATCTGGTTTCTGGAGATAAAAGTCCTTTTTCTATTACAAGGCTCATCATACAAGACAGCCTCCTTCAGCCATAAGCTGGACACACTTTACCTGTTCTGCTGAGCTCTATGTTAAGTATGTGGAGCAGGAATTTGAATTGACAGGACATGTCCTGTGGGTCAGGAATTTAACTTCTGCCTTTGCATAAGAATCCGCTCGAGTTTGGCTAAACAGTAAAACACAGGGCATGCACAAATGGCAGAGACTTAGCATAGCTCAACAGATGCATTTACTACAGATCTCTCCTGCAGCTCTAAGCTGCTTCATACCAGGTCCAAACACAACAGCAGAGCGCCCATCTCTCTACCAAAGACCCTCAGCTAGATTCAAGAATAGGACTGCCCAATACCAACAGTACAGGAGGAAGGGAGTGAGCTAATCAGACTGAGTCCAGGGGAACGAGGAAAGTGAACATCAAGACTTGAAATGGCAAGGAAGAGGAAACCTAGAACAAAGGTGACACAAGTGCACAAGCGTGGAATAGAAAATAAATTTTTAGTCCCAGCTCTCCTGCTGGCCCAATTGTAGACCTTCTCAGCCCCACATCTGCAGCACTAGGGCCTTAACATGTGGTTAACAATGTCTGTCTCTGGTAAGAAAAGTGCGACTGCAGCATCTGACACCACCAGCTTCTCCCTATGAGGTCCCAAAGTCTTGGAGGTGACTGATTTAATGCATCTGATTGTGGTACACTGGGGACAGAGAAAGAGGCACTTCTCAGAGCACAAATGAAAAGCAAAATGGACTACTTCAGCTGCAGCATCCCAGGACCCTCCTATCTCATCCCTTTACCTCTGTCGATCTGGGCAAGTTCCTGGTTCTCTCCCTCAGAGTCATCGCTGTCCTCATCACTTGGGGGGTAGGAGATCTAGGGGGCAAGGAGAGAGAAAAAGCTTTAGCGTGAAGACCAAACATCACCCTGCTGCTGCCCAAGCCACTTCCCCCACCCTCCCCCTCTCATATCCTGCAGGCATCCACCCCACCTAACCACACACATCCGGACGTAGCACCTCCCTGTATACACATCCTCATCTCCCAACCTCAACTCCCATGGTATCCTTTTACTTGCAGCAACACAAAACACACAGCCTACGACCACTATTTCCACCTTACTGCACCGCCAACTCTTTCCCAAGCACAACGACCATACCCTGCCCTTAGCTCCCCAGGCATGCAGCTTATAACCATCATGGCCTACCACATCCACATCACGTGGGCAACTGAATCTCCAAAACCCACCACTGAAATAAAGACATATCCTGTCAACAGCACAATCATCTTGCAAGGTACCCACAAACGAAGTGGTATGTTAACTTTAGCCGTCCTGTGTATGTACCCATACTTCCCCTTTGAAGGCACACACACACAAGTCAAAGAACAGAACCTTGCTTTCCCTACAGGAAAACTCTGAAGAATGTAATAGAAATAAAAGAAATAGGATTTCACAGAAATGTAAACAATAACATTATGCTGTCCCTGCCAGCACAGAATCTTACAGTACCACTGAACACCCTTCAATGCTCCAGTAGCAATAACAATTCACATATTTGTCTATCAGGAATTTTCAGAAAAATTTGCTCTGGGTCAGCCAATGGCCTTCACCAAATCACCTGCAGTATACCCAAATACTCACTTACTCAAAACTTGTTCAAACACTGAACAAATTTGGTAGTTGCCTCTTGAGACAGGTTGAGAGATCTGAAACCAAGCTTTTGTAGGTCAGACAGATCCCACTGCTGCTGAGTTTCCCATGCAGAGGAAACCCTACTTACCTTGTTCCTAAAGTAACTTTTGTTCTGCTGTATAAAGCATACCTGGAAGTTATTAGATCAAACCTCTGAGCTATGCAGCTTAGAATGTGTCTCTGGCAATGGCCAAAACCAAATGAGTCAAAGGAAAATGCAATACTTCAAAAGAAACTTTTATAAGAGACAGTTCTGGAATAACACGATCACTGCAAGATGAGCTTTATTATTCCTTATACCTTTTTATTCAGAATACCAACAAACTTTCCCATCATTCTTAGCAGAGTCTCACAAGCTACTTGCCTACAACAGAATCCACTGGCAACAGGTTTCAAAAGGTCAGACGCTGTGTTTCCAGTTTAAAAGTGTTTGATGTGCGTGCTTGACTTTTATAGAAGATGAGGCAGCATGCAACCGTTACACTGATACGGACCCATTTCACCTCCACCACTGTTCCTAGGGAAACGTCCTTGGGAGTGTTTCAGCCTCCCAAAGACCCAAAAGAGCAACTACACTTAACATTGTGACAATGAAACACATATAGCTGATGCAGGCAAACAGGAATAGTGGAGAAATTCTGGCTGATACTGAATGACAGCTATTAAGTCAACACACCTATTTTGTGACTATCCTCCAGGATCGTGTTTGGGGGTTTTGTTCCGCCCAAAGCCTGTTGCCACTTCTTTTCTTCTCCTTTTTTAAAGCTACCTTTTGCCCTTTAAGGAATCAGAAAATATTTTCCTTCCTTGCTAGTCTTTAAACTACTTTCCCAACTGTCAAATGAACATGGAAAATGGCACAGATTTCTTCCCATTGCTGATATTCCTGAAGTAAATGCAGGGATTGTTTTTCCCACTGTAACTACAATTTTCTTGTACATATTCACACACATGCGTCATTTAATAAAGGCAGCTGGCACTGAGGAACACTGCCAGATTAACAGACTTCTAGTTGTCTGCAGAACAGGTATAATACCTTGTTTGTGCCATGGTTGTTCATAGAAGGGACAGCTGACTCTGAGGTGCCATTGTGCTAGCTGCTGTACAGACAGAGGTCCTGTCTTCATTACAAAAGCTAAGGCTCCAATTCTAACTCGAGAGGTACTGACCTTAGTCTGTGGCTCATTCCCACATAAAAACCTTTCATCTGGACCTGGCAGGGTTTTCAGTGAGGTTTAACAGCTCTGTGTGGGAAACCTATCAGCTCCAGTTTTTGTACTACGTAAACATCAACACACAGCATGGCACTGCTTCCAAAAAAGAGACAATGACATCTAGCACGTGCAGGCCAAAGAGCTACTGCACAATGTCACTGGCCTGAGATTGGAGTTGTATGAGTCAATGACTGACATTTTGAAGGTCTTTGCACTTGTATGGGAAGGAGGGAATATTTTGGAAGCCCAGGACAGATAGACACAATTTTGCTAGCCCCTACTGTCCTCTGCTAAGTCCTCCCCAGTTCCCCACGCAGCCCTAGGCTAATCCCCTGCGAGTTGCCTCAAACACTTCTCCAGAGGCTTTGCAGGTGCTCTGAACAGGAGAAGTCTTTCAGACAAGAAGATACTGAGTCTCTGGATTTGGTCCCATATTATATCCCAAGGAAATACAAATGGTAGGACAATACAAAAGCCTTCATGGAAAAAAGGAGCTCCCAGTCTTGCTAAGCATCCTCCTGATGCTAGCCATGGAAAAGCAAGCACGCACTTTTTAACCAACCACAATTTTTACAAGCAACGTATCAAGTGCTTTCCAAAATCTAGGCAATTAGATACACCTATTGCACCACTCTGACACCCCACTTTCCTTTTGGTAAGAACATACCAGTAGCACATTTCTCTCAACATTCAAGACTTTGTTTCTCCCATTATACCCTTGTTCTAGACAATACCTTCAGAAATTAGAATATTCTCTTAATATACATCACAGACTAACTGTAAAAAAAGACTTAAAATCCAGCAATTGTACATTTTACACATGAACAAACTAAACAGATTATAAAGCTCAGAAGTCACATTGCCTCTGATGTCCCATGACCGGCACTGTCTTTCAGAAGTCCTCATCTCTGATTTCACGTTTGTTATATACATGCGAATACTTGTCTTAGTCTTCACATCATCATTTTCCTCCTATTTGTCATTTAGCAAGGTCTTCTGTTTCAGTATTGTTACATGCTCTTTTTATTAGTAAATCCTTCCACAAATTATATCCTGGTGGTGGGAACTAGTCTCTCAAGATCCTATGTATGAGACCCTAGCCCTCATGTTCTCTAACAGAAGACCATCACTCATAGCACACTAGCTATTAATCCTGCAGAGTTGAATTTTTACACACGAAACTCCTTGGCATAACACACCACACAGGCAAAGATTAATGGAAGATCAAAAAAGGGTTGTCTGTCTGTATGGATAACAAGACTTTCCAGAAACTATAAAGATATAGGGAATCAAAGAATAATGCTCTGACTGGTTGGAGATAAATGCTCTCTCCCTTGATTCCTCCCAGGCTTTAACAGTAACACTTTCCTGTCTTCAAAAGCATTCCACTAAACACAGCGGTATTGTGTTCAGGCCTCCAGCTTCCCTTGCACAGTCCCTGTCTTACATTAGCCACAGATTTATTTTTATCTGAGGCAGCAGAGCCTTGTTTTCCTCACAAACTCAGAATTGTGGCACTGCCATAGCAGAAAACTTGATCCCCAAGTCAAAGATCCCACTAGATCACAGCTTCATTCACAGCATACAAATCACAGAACTGTTTAGATTGGAAGACACCTCTTGATATCATCTAGTCCAAGCCTCTGCTCAAGCCTGGTCAACTAGAACAGGTTGCCCAGAATTGTGCCCAGTACACTCAGTACCTTAACACGCAAAATTAAAGAGAGGAAAATCTCCAATTCACATAGATGCATGGATGTTTACAAGTCATGGCACAAAACAAGCCAGAAAACAAAGGATGGCTGCCCATCCACCCTCCAGTTTTTCTTCAGGAAATGCATCATATTTGAAGTTCAAAGACAGTAGCCTCCTGTTGATGAGGATCTCAGTTTCACCCCTGGGTCCTTCAGCTCCAGCACCAGACATGCCTTCTGTTAGGCAAAGGATTCCTACCATGCCAGATGGAACCATGGACAAACTTTCCCATGCACTTGATTTTGCGTCAATCTCCAGCAAGGAAAGATGGGTTTGTGTAGAATAACCAGATGGTATTTAAGGAGAACTGAGTGTAAAGCTTAGATAACTTTGAGGGATATTTAACATGAAAGGCAAACTAGCAGATATAAGAAAAAGCTAGAGAGAAAAATCTTTGTCTTTCTTGTCACACTGCTGCTTGTCAACTGAGTAATGATAAATAGCTGCGGCCAGAATTGCCCAGGTCCTGAAGGGTCCCATCACCCATAAACTCTACAGTCCTGAAATACACCAGACAATAAAAAAACCCACATCCTGTTAAAGTGGAGTTCCTCTCAGTTTTCCTTACAAAAGAAAAATTAACCTGCTATCATATGATCAAAAGCAATTACATTAAGAATCATCTGGGAGCTTACAAAAGACAAGGGAATCTCACTCCTAAGGCAGAACAAATCTCTCCCAACAGGCTTCACTTAATGGTTGGATTGTCCTGAAAAACTAAAACACCAACAGGGTGGTTTGGTGAAGTGGAGGGGGGGGCGGCAGTGAGGAGCAGGTAAGGTACAGATACAACTGACCACAAGCAACCCCTTGCTCCCAGCTTGAATCAAGAATGCACACAGGCTGGGGGGCATCATTCCCAATTTCCCTCTGGGAAGGAGAGAGTTTACCTCCAGGGAAGTGGTTTCCCCAGCAGAGGCCTGTGCTATGGCATATAAGGCTGTTTGTGACACTGGCTCATTCACATGAGCCCTGGCACTCCAGGGAATCTCTGCAACTAAGTAAAGCCCCTTCCAAGTGCCCTGGAAAGAAACATGGCTGAGTTGGTCTCACTCACTGGTTCCTGGCACAAAAGCAGAAAGGGATGATGAGCTCACCAGTGACTACTAATATCTCTCCTATGGGGAACTGGTTTCCATTTCTTCAGACTTCAGATTGGAGAAATGAAAACAGTGCTCACTTACCTTCTCCCTGCTGCACTGGCTACGGAGCAGCTGCTAGAGACAAGGGCATCCTACAGCACAGGGCTCTGCTGCTGGCTCTTCTCCATCCCAACTGCTTTAGTAAAAACATTTTACAAATTTCCCTAGTGTTGTTTTTCCAGGTCAACAATTGCTGCAGTTGCCATGGGACACTGCCTGATCTTGAATGAGGGAGGTGCCATCCTCCCAATTATAAGAAACTGTGAATTAGAGTGGAAAAACAAGGCAGATTATGAGACACGGAAAGGCAGTTTTGAGCCATGGAACAACATGAGTAGGAAGGAAGGAATGAGTCAAACAGACCTTCAAATTAACATCCAACTCTTCTCCCAAGTTCTCCTTTAAATTTTATTTTAGAGATTTGCCATTACAGGAAGAATTTATGCTAGTAAAACAAGGTTGTAATGCTTGCTCTCTCCTCAAGAAAAGCAGCAGAGTTAGAGATTAAATTCAGTTCAGTCTTCAAGCATCCACAAGTGAGATATGACCGCTCAGACTAGATCTGGACCTTACAGCTGGGGTCCTTCAACAGCTAAAGTTTCAGCCAGAACAGTCCTAGTTTGGAAAAGCTTTCTAAATTATTTTTTATTGTTGTTGTTATTCTCCTTTTTAATTTTCATAATAGCTCTGCCTTCAAACTCCTTTCCCCATTCCCTTGCAAATGGCTACATTTCAAACCCAGGGTTCATAACCCTTAAAACATTGTCCTGCTTGACAGAGCAGCTGTCTGGCTGAGTCAGCGAAAGCAGGGATGGGCCAGTGGGACACAGCACTCTCAGGCCCTTGTTTTCTGGGCCCGTCCCATGTCAAAAGACAGCAAAAATCCTGTTTTTGTAGGCATGCTGCACATTTAGTCAGACACGTCACCTTCTGCACGGGCCTAGATTCTACTTGACCATCAGCGGTTTCAGAGATTTGAGGGAAGCAGAGTCACTCTGGGTAGCCAAGTCCACAGTGTTTTAATGACACAGATGTCATTTGTGTTGAATGCCTACCTCACAGACACAGCAAACACGGTGACTGGCTACTCTGAGGGTGCAAGTGGTAGGAGTCATTAATGTGAGAACATGGAAACTGAGCTTCTGTTCTGGGGTACCTGGCTCCCAGAAGCATGGGCTTAAGCTGTGTTACCCAGATCTTGACAGGAAAGCATTAGGCTTACACAGAACAGTGAGGATACGGCTGGTGGGTGGGCATGAGGCGGCGCATGCGTGATCCTCCTACTGTTTTAAATCCTCTCCCTCATCCTTCTGTAATTCCACAAACAAATTAATATGTGTGTCTTGAACATACCATTTGCACAGTGAGATTATGTTTATCTAAACTCTACAGCTCCTGAAAAGGAGTTAACAACTATGGCCGAACCTGACTAGAACTACAGAGATGACAGGGCACTGCCCTAAGCTTGGGGATCCTCATCTGCAAGTGGAGTGAATCGGAGAACTCTATGCAGAGACAAGTGCAGTGGGGCTGGCACTGGGAAGGGGCACACAGACCAGTCAAAATACAGTTCAAACCAAACCCACAGAGCACAGCCAGACTCTGCATTCTCTTATCTGCCCCATATCGGTTCTCTTGCAGCAGTCAGAGGCTGCACCAAACCTCCTTTTGCTCTTCCCAGGTCTAAGCTGAGATGACTTTGCACAGTAAGACTAAAGACAAAAACACCAGGGGCCTTCACAAACTAGAAAAGCTTCACCACTGCTCCAAAGTATGGTATACAACACCAACGAGCCTACAATGCACGAACACACAGACTCCATAGTCACCAGAAACAGCAGATATTTGATGTTCTTCAATCACAGGGAACTGAATTAGTTGATGCCTACAATTGAGACTCCTATCCACCCTGAGTTTGTTCTCAAAAGCTCTGGGAAAATTTTGTTAGAAGAACAAAATCAAGATCAACTTTTTAAATTCCACTCAAGATAAACCTCCAAAAGGCAGTACCTGCAAAGAGACTAGAACAGACTCAGTTCTGCCCAGCAGAGACCAATGGTATAGGCACCCACATATACACGCACACACTCTTCCCACCAGCTATCAAACTTGTGTGACAACGGAAGACAGAAAGAATGCTACAACTGAAAAATGAGACTTTAACAAGCTTCCTAGGCAGAAAACACCCAGACGCTGGTCCTTGGCACCCAAAATACTCCAGATCTAAGAGAACTCCATTCAGTTTATTTATACTCAAAGTCACTATGAGAACCAGAATATCTCCATATAAACATAGCTGCAGTTGTGTTTGGGGTCATGATTTCACAGGTCATGATGTAGAAATTACAGATGGAACGAAGTCACTACAGCCCTCACTCAGCAGGTGGATGGGGTCTGGTAACAAAGCTGTTACCGCTGAAGTAGAGCCTTTAATCCTCCAATTTCCTGCTTGCCTTCCTAGACCGCTACATATTACAAAGTAAGACTGCTTCTGCAGTACGGGAGCCAGGAGGATGCTGCAGCTCCACACTGTGATATGTACCATCCTTTCTGGTAGCAAGAATTTTTACAAAATTCTCAAACTACCCCTACGTTGTTAGCTTAAGAGGCTGGTTAAGGTTTATAGATCTTACTACGGTGACAAAAAACATACGCTCCTCTACCTCCACTTCTACCTGCAAGTAAAGCTTCCAGATGTGTCACTTACCAGTAACTCTCCATCAAATCTCCTACTCTCCTCCCATCACTCAGTTTCTGCTCTGTACAAATATCCAGCACTGCCTGGCCTCAGCTGGCAGACACCTGCATGTGATGGACCAACACAGTAAGTTTCTCACCAGCTCTGTTACTCCACTCACAGTTTTGCTGGTGTGATAGAGTTATGGCTAATTCATATCCAGGTTTCACCTGTTAACTTTCTCATCCTCTGCAGGGAGATAGCATTTTACATACATAGTTCAGAAGTGCATTAGCAAAGAAAACAGTGGTAAAGTGTCGGGAACTACCCATCAGAAAGAAGCAGCAACCTGCGAAACAGTTGTGCTGCCAAGAGATCCCTTTGCAAAGGAGGTCAGCTCCTCCGGCAGCTCGCAGCATGGAGCCCTGGCATTTCCCTGGCTCACACCCTGCAGGAACAGTGCTATTCAGCAGTGTTGACACCACAGAGCACAGCAGTCCAGAGAGACAAGAAGGAGCCTGAAGGATTAAAGACCTTCATTACGGGGCGGGGGGGGGGAGCTCATCCACCCTGCATTAAGATACAGTGACTTAGCTCCATCTGTAATTTACAGCCCATTTGCTGCTGAACCTCAGCTCCAAACACAGTCAGATTAAAAGCAGAACTATTTATTACAGGCTGACAACCCTCTCAGACATAAGGGGAAGACAGTACAAGGGACACCTAGAACTGGAGAGGCACCTATAGCGTAGCTAATCTTATCTGTAATGCATGTACTGAGACGGGAGGATGGGAGATGGTGCTTGCATCAGTGCCAACCATTCCTGCTTCCATTCCTGCTTTGGCCACAGGGATTTAAGCACACCCCTCCTGACTCACATTCCATTCCCACTGGCCTAGCTCAGTTATTACATCGCTGTGGTGAGAAGAGGTCCCTTTGCACAGGCCAGCTTCTCTGACAGTTTACAGCAACTCTCAAGCATTGCATGGGTCCCCTCCACGCTGTACTCCAGGGAAGTAGAGCTGACAGCAGCTGGCATAAAATGCACATCTGGAAGCAGTTTTTCCATTCCCTCCTCAGAAGACCCAGAGAGGGCAACTGCCATTGCCCTGAGATACTTCATTAGCTGCAAAGCTGCCTGTGTTGGAAGACCTCACTCGACACTCACCTCTGCTCAGCCATAAAGAACTACATTAGCCAGATTTGCAAACACAAGGAACAATGCCTTACAGTCAGGCTGGTAAATGCATTTGGAGCACATGAGACATTTCAGGCTTCTCCTCTAAAAAAATCCCACATTAACCCTTCTGAGTGCAAGCTGACACAAGCCGTTTCACCTCTATAGATTTACACCAAAATTCTTGCGTTTTATCATGGAGCAAGCCAGTAATATAGAATAATCCTTCAAGGCCAGATCTTTGATCCATCTGGTCAGGCATCTTTAAAGCAAGAATTAAGACCATGTAAAAACTTACAGTGGCTTTCACTGCACCAGATCCTTTCCTGGTAGGCATTGTGTGATTCCAACTGGTTCCTAGCTGGGACAATCTGGCCAAAGACACGGTCTTTTCACCCTGCACATGGAGGGATGGGCTAAGACGAGTGGCACAAAGACAGAATTTGAACGTTTACTCTCTCCTCCAATATGAAACAGAAAACAGGTTCTAAACAAACAATAGGTGATCCTTCAGCAACATGTAGTTAAGGTATGAAACTTTTGGCTACAGTATGTTCTGGATGCAAAGATAGATGCATAGATTTGGTGGGGGGAAGCAGACAGGTTTAAGTAAAATAAGTCCACTGGTCTACTAATACACAGACAGCAGTTCTGTCTCAAGAAGTCCCTGAGACCAAAATACATGTTGTTCTTAGTTTCCCCTATGTGCCCACCTCCGGCACCCACAGGTGATACTATAGGTCTAATGCAGGCCGGGTGCTCTTAAGCTCCAGTCATGGAAGGAGGCCACACAGCACATGCATTTACTTGCCATGTCCCAAGACAAGGGGATGCACAGAACAAAAGCCAATTCTTGCAGATCCAACTCACCTCACTCACCACAGGTAGCTACTGAGATAGCGTCCAAGCACCACATACTAAATTGTCACCCCCACATACCATTTCAGGAGCAGGACAGGGGAAAAGTTGCATTGTACTGCAGTCCTCTGCAAAATATCACTGAGGGGTTCCCCAAGAGTGACTACTTCTGTCCAAACCAGAATAAAGGGTTTTCTATGACCAAAAATATACACATGGAAGCTGCTGATTTCTTAAGCCTCTAAATTCTTTCACTTCATATGCTCCCTAACAAATAACACTGTTCTCTCCTGTTAATTAGCCTCTGGTCAAAGAACTTTTATTTCTTTGGAATAATCAACTCCTATGAATAAAGAAAAAAATAAATGAAAAAATAAACCCACACACAACAACAGTGTGGTTGCAGACAACTGTCTGGAACAATCACTTGGCTTTGTGTATAATAACTGAGTGACAGGATACGGAAGGATTATTTTATATTTTCCCAGCTTACATCCCGACACACTCAGCAAACTGGAGGATCTAGCTGCCTGTCTGGCACCTTTCCTCAAGATGGGGAACTCCCTGTTCAACCAGAGGAGATTTTCTCATCTTATGCCCATATAGAGTTTGGCAGATTGTGGCCTCTGATGCCAAGAAGGACATCAGTTATATAAAACCCAGCCTGCATCACGGAAACAATGTGACCCCATCAGGAAGGAGTTAAGTGAGACAGATTTCTGAACAAAATGTGTGAGGGGATAGGATCTTTATGCCATCAGCAATTCTGTGATCTTCTTGAAATCAGTGGCTCAAAACCAGGTTTGTAGCCCAAATCAATCAGCCATGGAAGACCAATCAATAGTTTGTTCCCTAGAAGTGTCAGAAACCAAGGTCTGCCTACTCTCATTGTCAACATTAATGAATACTGAGGGATTTGGGAGTACTTTATCCAAGTATCTCCTGTCCTTTCACAAATCTAAATTCAGATAAGGACCACCGACCTTGCAGTCAGGCAACAAACCTCAGGTCAACCCATCCCTAAAATGGGAGACATGACTAAGAAAAACCTCCTCAGGACTCCTAGGCTCAGGCACTTGTTTCCTCTTTTCCTCAGAAGGCATTTCTAGCCCTGAACTCTTAGGTCTTCTTATATGGGCTTATGCTGGAACAAGGGTTGGGAGGTGATCGCAGGCAAAGCTGTAAAGGGCTTTTTTCAGGTGTGTTTGCTGCGTACAACCACCAGCCAACCCAGTCATGCCAGTCCCACATGACAGCAGCTCATCTGAGGAAGGTAATCCATAGCCTCACAGTCTACCTCCCCAGGTTTCACCATACCTCCTCACTGCCAACACTCATTTAGAAGATGCATGCCAGTGTGGCACAGGCATTGATCTCTGTTCCCAGCCCCACAGCTCAAGCCCTGGCAAGCTGAAGGGGCTCTGCAGCAGGACTTTATTTCTACAGTGAGCCTCGACAGCGGACTGGCTGGCTAAGAGTGCTGGAGGAGGAGAGAGCTTGAAACAAAAGACTGGTCTACACTAGCTGCTGGCAAAGCTTTTAGCTCCTGCCACTCCCAGATGACATTCTGCCATGCTAACCCAGAACAACTAGGAAGACCCAGGATGTGGATCGTTGCACATGCAGCTATGTGGCAGCTTCGGTGCAAATCTTCCAAGCAGGAATCTTCTTACATTCAGGTCCACCAGGAGGTTTTCATAATTGTCCACAGTATTTCGCCCTTGATGAAGCTATCAATGCTGGACTAGAGAGGCAGCCATGTGAGCTCTTCACATGATGTACCCACACAAGGGTACTCTGTTGTAGCACTGCCATTCTGCTAGGGCTATCTCAAAGAGAGAACAGCAGAAGTTCACCTGGCAGAGCACTTGGTGTGCTACAGTAATTAGAGGAGGAGAACAGACTGCTCACCATGTAAGATCTGCTCCCTCTGCTTCAGCCAGCTCCCAAGATGCCCCAGCCTCAAAACACCTGTTCTATAACACCTGAACAATTCAGTATTACATATATACTGGGGTACAGTATATGGAGGCCAGGTCAGAGTCCAAACAGACCAGCTCATGGCAGGGAGGAGGTTATAATGGGTCTGAAAAGCAAGAAGAACATAGCAAGAGAGGGGAAATTCCCAGAGGCACCCTGAGCTGTCCACTCCCAAGAAGTGTCCAAGCTGGTCCAGAAGAAACCTTTGAACTGTGCTTCACCTGTGTGCTGTGTCCCCACCGCTTGGGCAGGCCTGCGCCCAGATTGGCATGGGAACAGCTCTGTGTAGGTCACATCGGGCCATATGTCCTTTACCTCAACTTTTAGGCCTGGGTCACAGCAAAGTTTGTACTGCACAGGGAACAGTGCTTTCTGTGCAGATAAAGGTCAAAACTAATTGGCTTTTCTCTAAATCCTTGCCTGGGTGTTCATGCTGAGCAGTTGTGGGTGGTGCTGGTGCATATTCAAAAACAGCTTAGCTGGCTGAGTCTGCTGGTCAATGGTGGCAAGAGGACAAACAGGCTCTGCCCACGGCCACATACAACAGTTACTGCAGCAGAAAACAGCCCTGAGTGCACACATACCTGTGATGCTGGTTGCTAGGACGAGTTGGGTCACCCGGCAACCTGAATCCCACTGAACAGGAGAACAGGGGCTACAGATAAATGCACAGGGGTAGGAGGGGTTGGCACTGCCTACACTGGGGGTAGGAGTGTATTTCCCACTGAAAAGGGAACACAGCCCTTGGTTCCTATACTGAGGCATCCCAACAACACTTCTGCGACCCCAGACATGCTCCAGGAACAGCCAGATAAGCTGGCCAGACTGGCACACTACAGCAGAGTGGTGCCCTGACCAACCACCACTCCACAGAGATGTCCCAAGCAGATGCAAGCCTTGCTTTTTACTTTTTAAAAGAGGTGAACCCATTGTTTTTCAAGAGCCATAATTAAAATAAATGACCTGGGTCTGCTTTTTATTTGCACTTCAAATATAAACTATTTTCCTGCGCAGGAAGACTTTCAGCATCCTAAACAGTGCAACATAAAATCAGGAGCTGTAAGATGGCGCACGACAGCAGGAAATGAAGTAAAACTGCACTGTCCAGCAAAGCAAAATGGATTGATCTGTTTTCACTGAAATTCAAAAGTTAAATACATAGTATTACATTTCCATAATTCAATTTTTCATACAAATAAAAATCAAGAATTGGAAAATACAAGGAAAAGTAATGAGATTTCTTCATGACACTTTGGGGGTGGATTTATTTTTTTTAATCTAGCCCATATTTTCCTATCAGTCATAAAGAAGGCCAGCTGAGAGGATGCCTCACTGAACTATCCTAATACCAATAAACTTCCCATTATGCTGCATTTGCAGCATCTGCAATTTGTCTGAAGTCCAACTCTGGAAATAAGTCTTACAGGAGATTATCAGTGCTGAACATATGCACAGGAACGATGACAACCCTTGAAGATTCAGACCTTAGAAGCCAACTAGAAAGAATTGCAAGCCTATTATTTTCAATGCCTCAGGCATAAGTCTCAAAAACTTAAGGTTTCTGAGTGGCTGTGATGGCCTGTTCCATTCTTTGCCTTGGCTAAGTATCCATCACAGCATTTCTAAACCACTAACACAATTTTAGTCCAAATTATCACAAGTCTAACTTTAGGGGCATTCATAGATACTCCAACAGCCAAAACCACACTTATATTCGTGCAAGTGGCTTGTGCCCCTCCTGAATGAGGTTAAGACAAACCAGAAACATCTAATGTTACCAGGTGTTAACAGGAAGAAAAGCAAAGCTTCAATGTAAAACAGGGTCCTCCAGCCTTAGAGGAATGAACCTGTTTGGTGGGGTGGGCTGAAAAACCCATGAAGGAGAGAAAACCCTCATACACCACAGGAGACAGATGAAGCTAAATTTACACTGTGCCAAGCTGTCTTCAGCCAGCCTGAAGACCATTGGCTGGATGAGCACTTGACAAGCAGTCAACCTAAAGAAAGAAGGAAATTAATCTGTCCCCATTCATACAAAGCATGAGCCCTTACACAGATCTTTGAAAGCACACCCACTGTGCATCAATAACAACAATGCTACTTCACTCTTTTTTGGTCTGAGGAGGAAAAATTCAAGTAATACACTCCTGGCTCTGCAAAATAGTCAGCTACCACCTGGACAGTGACTCGGAAGTCACTGACTGCAAGCCTGAGGTTCACTTTGCACGGCTAGCTGAACCCCCTTCATATAGGAAGGATCAGAATGATTCCCACTCACTTCTCAGGACTGGCCAGCCAGACTGGAGTCTCACAGCTGATTCCAGAGGCAGATGCCAGCAGGAAATAATTGACATGACTTGCTGGTCACCAGTGCTGTGTATGCACATGTACAAGCTGCAAGGGTACGTGAAGAGAGCTGGCATGGTGGCTTTGCTAGCGCCTAGTCCACAGTTCCCTTGTAAGCAAGCATAAGGCTAAAATGACACAGCAGAGAAATGCAGTTCTCTGTCACCAGAACAGACTCACATAGGACTTCATTTCATTGATTGACATTAAGGAAATGCCCAGGACAAAAAGGAACATGCCAAGTACATAAGTAATTTAACAACTTTTGTGTATTAGAACATCAATTGTATTGCATCCAAAGTTGTTTGTGTCAACAGCAAAGTTTGAATGGAATTGCCACCCTTGAAGTACTCAGTTTTCTTCAGTTACATGTTCCAGCCAGTGAGTTTTTTCACACACCACAATCCAACTGTTTCATTCTGATAACACCTAGGGCCACTAATTAAGGGCTTAGTTTTGACTGGCAATGCACAGACTTGTTCCAACCAGATGTTCCCTGCCCCAAGGAGCCTGCTTGCAAACAAAGCTTAGAAAATACACCTACACTTCAGCCACTACACAAACATGCAAGGGCACAAGAGTTGAAGAGGGATTTGGAAGAAATGCATTTGTGTAAGAAACCCCTACCCCAAGTTGTGGGGATGAACAAGACATTTCATTCCTAGAAAGATGAGTCAGTTGGACAGTACTTCTAAGAACTCAGTATCAGTACTCTATCACGTAAACCCACATGCAACCCCAGGATATGCATTTTAAAAGCTCCTTGAATAATTTGACTTGTAGTTCAGGAAGGGCTTCTCAGGGCTACCAGTCAAAACTATGAAAGAAAACAATAAAAAAATTGTACTAGACAGCCAATGAAAAATTCAGGCCTTGAGCTGCAGGCTTCACTCACTTTCCTTATTTGAAGCATTTCACTACAGTACAGGACACCCCCCTGTTTTCATTCTCCTCTCACGTCCCATGAAGTCTGCTCTGGAACAGACCCAGTTGCCAACTGTTATCAAAGATGAGCCCTAACCTGTAAAGTCATATCTGCTTTTGGCTCTCGATTTCTAACAGCCAGCCAAAAACTGGAGGTTTCTGAATCTGGCCTAATCTCTAGCAACTAACACCAGACCATTGAAGCAAGAGGTGGAACAACAGGCTGAGACACAAGGCTCCAATTCACAATCATTTCTTGGATTCAGCTGCAGCAGCTGAAGGACTCTAGGCCAATGGGCTGGAACATGAACCACAACAGCTCAAGAGTGGTTATGCTGCCACTTCACTGCCCCTGCTACAGGGACCCAAGTGTCCAGTGGGGAGACAGCAAGGTCAGCAGGACCAGTCTCCCAAGGCTTAGGGTTCAAATTTGAACCCTAATTACCACACTTCACAGCCCAGCCACCCTTACCAGAGACTGCTGGCAGCAGGTGCTAACCCAACAGCAGGTGAAGCGTCAGTCAACCACTCCCTTCCCTTCACAGTGATTTCTGGTGAAAGGGCAATAAAGGGACAGCAATTCCCTCAGCCACACCAGCACGCCTCTTGAGTCAAAGCCCTCTGAGCAGCCTTACATTGTCAACTGCCTAACAACCAGTTCTAGTAGGGAACAAAAGAAAAGTTCATTATATCCAGCAGCAGCCAAAGCCTGCATATTTCCTGGTTTCACTTACAGGAGGCAATGACAGCCTCTCAGCTTCCCCAAATGGGGGAATACTAGGAAGACCCACCACAGCCACACTAAACCAATTCAGGACACATGATACCAAAATGAGATCTTTACAGTGGGCAGAAATTTCATCCTGAAAAGACTCCCAAAGCCTGGATGCCAATCCAAGGTTGGTCAAACCTCCCAAGCTTACAAAAAATGAGTTGCCAATTTACCCAAGGACAGCCTCCCAGGACTTTGCCTAATGGCAGTACTGTTGCAAGCCAACAACGTATCAGCAGCTTGTTTTCCCTTGAATTTGGGAACTTCCAATAAAGGTCATAAACTGCAAAAGCAAGTGGGTAATGAAGGAGAAGAGCAGTTGAGCACACTTTTTAAAGCTCAGAAAGCTCTTGGTTTGGGTGGTGGATGCAGATCAGCTCTTATTCTACCCAAATTAGTCGCTCGTTCATCACTTGCACTACTACAGACCTGATTTTATGCTTACACCTCACTAACTTTTCACTACCTTTCAATGACAGCAGACTGGACCTTTTAAAATCATGCACATTACCATACCTGCCAGAATACGTACAGACCTGCACACAGACCAACTTGAGGAAGCTGAGAAGGCAGAAGCCCAGTCTGTGCCTGGCAGCCCCACATCATCTGAGGGCAGCAAAGGGAGATGGTACAGGACACTGGGCCTGGTGACAGGGTCCATGCACAGTGCAGCCACAGGAAGCTCCCGCACCACTCAACACTTGTGACACCGATCCTGCATCCACACCTGCAAGGAGATCTGGCCCAACACCTAAGACAGGGCACTGCACACTCTGTTAAGTGATTAGTATGCTGGTACGAGGCTCAACCAAGACCAGGCAGCTGCACATGGTCCCCAAAGGCCTACAAAACATATATAAACCCAGAGTTTGAAAGTCTGGCTTTCTGCCCATACACATGTATACCACTCATTGTACCACTCCCCACAGCAGGCTGCAACGATACCTCTGATGGTCTATGCATTAGCCTTGCAAGAAACAGTGCAAGCTTAAGTCTCTCTTCTCTATTGAGCCTGCAAAAATGCAGACCACCTGTTTGCAGCACAAAACCTTGGCACTAATACGAACAAAATGGCTGCAGATACCCACTCCTGCGGGTTTTCCTACATGCCTCCAAGCATCCTGAAGGCTGTACATTACCAGAGGGCTCCTTCCAGAGATCCTCACAGTTTCACAACCTGAGGCTCCAAGACAAACAATAAAGCTAAAGAAGGCAATCACAGCCACAGGGCCCCAAGTGCAGTGTTCAAAAGAAATTCCCCACTGCCTCTGCAGAGATACTCTGCACTGAATCGGTCCACTACAACCTAAAGCATCGCCCTTATTTCCAAAAATAAAATCTAATCCTGCCTCCCCCAAGAGCCACAGAATGCGCATTCCCCACAGGAAGTACACAGACACAGCAAACTTTGAGGAAACATCAGTACTGTTTCTAACAAAGTTGCCATCAGCCTGTCCAGAGTGACTGCGCAGAAGTGCAGCCACACAGCAATCTGCCTCTGTGTAACACATACAAAAGACTCCACTAGAGTCTAGTATACGGATCCCCAGCCCCCAACTCAGGCAATGAGGGCTGCTACTTTTCCCAGATCCCTTCTTTGATTTGGGGCCAGGGGCTGCACTTCCCGCAGCACTGATGCCAGTCCAGAGTAACTCTGCTGATTTCAGGGGGCATCCCTTGGTTCACAACACTTTCACCCGATCAGGATCTGGTCATTTTTTTAACTCATTTATCATGACTCCATTTTTATACCATTGCATATGGCTCAAAAATTCCTCCTTGCATTTGGCAGGAAGGGCTTAGATATTCCTTATCCTGAATCTGTGATCCTCATTTTTGTTTTGAGCACTACGAAAGGATGTAAGCAGAGTCTGGAAAGCCATGGGCCAATGCAGTGAGCCAGACTGCAAACTTCAGCTCAGATTCCGGCCTTCAGGACCAAAAGGGAGAAAAATGCAAGTAACAAGCTGAAAGGCATTTTAGGCAAATCTTGTTTGTACAGTACCTAGCACGGTGGTGTTCTAGCCGAGTAAGGGCTGGGAGACTACAGATTACACACATACAAAGGTGACTAGACAGAGAGGCAAATACCTGTGTAGCCAAATGTGAACCCCGTTCAAAGTAAATCTAAAGGACGGATACATCTGCCTTTATCTACCTTTCTGTATTGCCTATTGAGTTGTGCAGGGTAACTCTGAGAGCAAAGGAACAGTAACAGAAATACAGCCCAGGCCAGCTCCTGCCAGCACACCGGCTGTGAGGGAACTGACCCAGCGTAACCACTCCTCCCAGTTACCAGCTTTCAGGGCCCCTTACTAGTTACCTGAAAGGTGCAAAAAACAACCTAGACAAAACCGGCTGTTCTTACCTTTAGCTGGAAAGGTTGAATTTCGTTCAAACTCTGGTTCCTGAGCTTTTTGGTGAGGATCTTCAGCATGGTACAAATCCGAGGAGCCAAGAAAGGGTTAAGCATACACACACGCACGCATCTGCAGCTGCCGAGCCGCCGCCGCTAGGCTCGGAGGAGCTCCGCGGAGCTCGCATCCAGCACCCCCAGGTACACGGCGCCGGGGGTCGGGGCGGGTGGGGACAAGGCTCCGGACAGCCCGCTTCCAGCTGTGCCTCTCTCCTCCGCCACCGCACTCTGCCCTACAGCCCTCCGCCGGGGGGGTGGGGAGAGAGGGACGCCCCTTCCCAAAGCCTGAAGAAAAAAATAAATAGCAAACTTCCTTTGCTTCCCACCCCCTCCCCCGTTACGCTTCAGAAAGGAGGGAGGTACCAGCTGGCAGCGCGCTGCAAGGGCCAAGAGACACTGGGCGCAGAGTGCTTACTGCGGGGCGGCGGAGCTCCCCAGCCGAGGCCCCGGGCCCCGCTCCCGGCAGCGCTCCCGCCCGCACCGCCAGCGCGGCTGGCTCCCCGAAAG
>JAVJGI010000035.1:16352854-16364094 GCA_035590275.1 Ibycter americanus
CCCCGCCGGCGTGATCACCGGTGCTGCCTCCACCGGCCTGGAGGGTGCCCGGGGGGGCTGCAGCGGGCCCGCCGCCGTCTCACCGGGCCCCCGACCGGGGCGGGCTCCGCTCGGGATGCCGCTAGAGCGGTAACGGCCTGTGCCGTACCGCAGCCTGCCCGCGCCAGGAGGGTGACAGGGTGCCGTGACCTGCCTGTCCTGGCCCCTGGTTCGGGGCACTGCGGGGGGGGGGGCAGACGTGTCCCACCTCGCGTCCCTTCAGCACCCAGGGGGCTTGCAAGGGGCCTGCAGCAGCAGCGGGGAAACTCGCCGCCGCCTTTTCCCACAGCAGAGGGGAGCGCGGGGCCGAGGTGGCACCGGCCGGTGGTGCCCCGGGGCGCAGCAAGGTGCGCCATGTCCGCCGCCTGTCCCTCGGCACCGCCCGGGCAGAGCCGGCGGGAAGGCCACTGGGCACTGACCGATGCGCTGCCAGCCCCTCAGCCCACAGCAAGACACCGACACGCTTGCCAGTAGTAACAACGAAGGGCTTTCACCCCCTGCCAGCTCCATGCCAGTGACACGCTCCCCGTGTCTGGCTTGCCTGTTAGCAGCCCCTTGGGGCCGGGAGAGCCTGTGGTCCCAAACTTCCTCCTGGGACACGTTCGGAAGCGCTAGGGAGGTCTCTGCTGCGTACAAATTCCAGAGGAGCACAGGCTGGTTAACGTATCGGTTCCCCATTCTCAGCCACCGTGCTTGTAACAAGATAAGGGAAGAGCACTCATAAAATGCTGACTGTGGAAAAGAAAGAGGAGAACATCTTTGCTGCCGGGGAAAGGGCCTCAGTTCAGCTCCAGTTAGCAAAGTATTTTTATGAAGGAGTACAACAGGCACAGTCTGAGCCAGAAAACGTTTCTACTTTTCAGATAGTGCCTTCTTAGAAGATGCCTGCATTTGCAAACCATCTATTAAACCGTACTTGCTCTGTGAGTTCTGCTTTCACACTTTGAACTTATTTTCACCCATTTTCCCCCCGGTTCACATCAAATTGAAATCACCATCCAAATGCACAACTCTAAGCCACCATGCTTTGTTACAAGTACTTCTAGTTTCCTTATTGCGTGAATACAGGAAAACAAGGAATAGTGCACATCAGCAGATGACTAGTCCAGCATCCTGCCACTGACAGGAGAGAGTAAAATGCCAGGCAAAAGCAGAAATCCTCCATATAGATATGTAATAATATATCTAATGTTAGGTAAGAATTACTCCTGATCCCTAACTGATAATCAAGGTATATCCCAAAGCCTGACAAGTGAGAATCTCATATAATTTTCTTACCCTAGTGAATGTCACTTAAGAAGACTCTTTTTTTTTTTTTTTTTTTAAATATATATATATAAAGTCAAATTCCCCAGGCCTTTATTCATTCCTTGTTCCAGCACTGCAGCCACTGGCTTTCCTCGTAATGATCTGTAAGATCTGACCCATAAACCACAGTCAATTTAAACTACTGGGTATGATTGCTTTTCTGTATCTGGGCTCCCTGGGTTCAAGCACTGGGACAGGCACATGCCAGGGCCCAGTTGTTTGTCTCAGAACAGATGAAGCTGAAAAATCTCCCTGAAACAGAGAAAAGCAGAACCCACCATCCCACTTGCAACACGGCACAGCCTCTACCTGAACTCACACTGCCCCACGAAGGCACAGAAGAGCAGCAGTGACCACAACCTTGTGGTGGTTCATGCTAGGGCCCCTAACCTGCTCCCGCAAGTGCCGGCGAGGCTTTGTCACTGCTTTGGTGATGTGAGAGAAAGTAATACTATAATTCCTTGAATTAACTCTGCCTCTGCAACCTTTTCCTACATGTGTTTCAGCAGATACATGTGCACAGCAGTTTTTCTTTCTCGCTTTGCATTTCATATTATGGGAACAGCCGGGAACACCAACTTCAGGTACTACCAGGTCTTTTGGGGGTCAAGTTATGCACGCTTGCTCCCAGTGTTTTCTCAGACTGCATAGCCATGAGCACCTCCATTCCAGCAGGCTCAGGAGAAACACAAGTTCCCCCCCAGCTAACCTCGCACCTTGCACCAGTAAAGAACCATGGGCCCTCTCTTGCTCCACAACCGCGATGCCAGGAGCAACTGACTGACAGATCACAAGCTCTCCATTAATCCACAGCATGCAGTATCTCCTCTGAATGAAGCACGGTGACACACTGCTGCCAGCAGCCACAAGCAACTTAGCAGACCCCCAGAAGAAAAGAAGCACTTGCAGAAAGCAGAGCTGCAACCTACTGTTGCAGCTCTTGTCTTACGTGATCCCTGCCCCGAGGATGAGGCTTGACATGTCTGATGGGTTCCCAGTAGATGACAAGTCATGCTGCTGCTGAGGTCCTTTCCAACCCTGACCATTCTGTGATTCTGTGATATATTGGAAATAAAGCTTCCTGAGGGGTCTGGAGGTGTTGCTCCTCCACACACACACAAGTTGCAGAACACTGCCAAGTAACTTCTATCCAAGGATAGCAAAATGTTTTCCAGGGTTAAGTAATAGTATTATTCCCAAAGGAGAAAACTAAGACAGATGAAAATGACTTGACATTCTAAAGGTCAGTGAGGAAAGCTGTGGAAGATCCAAGAATAGACATGGTATCTCCTGGCCTCTAGCTGTATGCTGCCAGACTGTAAGCTAGCCTGTTACTAGATCACATTGCTGGAGCTATGCAAAATTCAGTGGTTTCACTTCCCAAGCATTTCATGTGATCAATTTGCTTTGGTTTTGGTTCCTGTGGGTTTCTCATCCCTGGAGTTTTGATCTGCCTACTGGGTTCAAACCTCTGGTCACATGATAAAAATATGAAAGATACATCATATAACAGTTAGGGTAAGCCCACATGCCTGCTCCAGCACTGCTTGAATACTTCTTTAAATTCCTCATGGCCTGACCAGGAGCAGAAGGGAGGCAAGTGGCAAGTTTCCCCTGCAAGAACACATGGCATTGTGGTGACAAGGAGAGGGCAGGAGGCTGTGAGCTGAGCCAGGATCCTGGTTCACTTCCACAATACCCACATGTTCCTGCCTGCTGCTGCGATGGGGAAGACATCCCTGGAGAACTGCCTGAGCCTCTGGTGTGCTGCATCTTATTTTCTCTTGGAGACATTCCTTTGTGGGAATCCTGGCCAAACAGTACAATAGGGGAGACAGGTAGGAGGGGTGAAGACATGCAGCGAGGATTAGTTTAATGCACAGATTCCCTCTGAGCTGTGTTGCTTGTTGTGCTCAGAGGACAATCTAATACCTTCTGCAGCTTATTCTGCCCAGGGTACACCACCGGCACTGCGAGATGCAAGAACAGGAATGTGTGTGGGTGCAGAAGGCTCCATTAGGCAGGCCTGGCCAAGCCTTCTCATAAGGAAAGACACGGTATTTTCACACTTTGAAGTCACGTGGGGATTTGCTCGGCCCATCTCACACACTGAACGGCTTTTCGGCCTCCCTTCCCCGCACAATGTGCCGTGGTACAATCATGCTGCATCTGGGCGGATGCTGGTGTGAACATCCCGATGTTGAAGGCAAAAAAACCCAACCCCAACATCCAGGGGAAAAGCGCCACCTATTGGGAGTCTCCCCTCATTACACCAAAGGAGATAGAAGGATAAACTGGGAAAAAAACCATCCATCCCCTCTCGCTTTTGACCCTAACTGGGTGATGTTCGAGACAGACACTGGAGCTACAGCCAATGCCAAGCACGGAAGGAGCATCAGTCTGCCAAGGGCAATGGTAAAAGAGAATAGCAAGGCAGAAGCAGGATGAAAGCTGAGCCTAGAGCTTACCTGGAGGAAGATGTGGGCCCAAAGCCAGGCATGGTGCCACAGAGCAGGGCCATCCACCAACTGTCTCAGCCACAGACCAATGTGGCTAAAAGCAGGAGAGAAGGACAGTCTACAAAAATAATGAGAATTGTAGTCTCATTCTTAGTGACTGTATTCCAGAACAGTATGACTGACAAAACAGGCAAAGCAGCACCTAACTCTATCCCTGCGCCAGCCACCAACCACTTATGACAGGTACCAGAGGCCATTTCTCCTCCCAGTGTGTGAATTGCTGAGCCTGCAGGCTCCTCCAGAAGGGAACGTCTCTGACTTTGCCTCTAACTGCCCCTAACTGCCCTAACACAGGCCAACGTAAGCTGTCCCCACCATGCAAACCACAAACACCCCGTGCCCCAGCTGCAGGGGTGAAGCTGCAGTGCACACAAGTGTTCTCCGAGCTCTGGCTGTGTGGTGTTTATACCAGGAGTGTGGGGCAGGCAGTTGGGCAACATCCCACATAAGGTCTCAAAGGAGCCCTTCACTAAGGCTATAGGCACCCAAAGGTGAGAACTGGCTACTGTTATCTTAATGGCTACAAACTGTCCCAGAACTGAGCCAACTGCTGTCATGCAAACACTGTGGACCTTCAGGGAATATTGGGAAGGGCTGGTCAGAGATGACTGACACTGACAGCTATTTGTTCTCTTTTAGGTACATCTCTTTTAGGCATATCTGAGTGATGAACGAGATACGCATTTTTGCAGATGCAGTTTTTGACTGCCATGAAAAGAGGAAAAAGAAGCAGAAGAGAACAACAAATTGAAGAGAAAGGTGTTCAGAAATTACTGATTCCTGCTATTCAATAGAGAAACAATGACCATGCCAGCACAGGCCATGTGACAGCAGTGAGGAAAAGAGATGATCCTCTTAACAGCACTGCTGGGCAGCCCCATCTCTGTTATAACTCCCTTGCTGCCCATTCTCTCCCTGCAAATTGCTAAGGCCAATTGGAAAGTCAGCATGTGGCTAATACACCAAGAACCAGGGAGAGCAGGATTACTGAGGCCATTTGCACTGTGCTTCTCTAGGTGGTACTGCAGCATCTGTTTCTCTGCAAACGGGCCCGGAAGGGGCCCCATGACACCCACTTGGCAATGGGCTGCTTGGAGAGCACTCACGGGGCCAGCAGTTTATCTTGGCCAGCCGGAAGCTCCAGCGTAGCAGAGCAGCCTGGCTCCTGAGAAACACAAGCAAAGAGAAGTGATGATTTCTGCTTTAGATAGCTTCTTCCCTCTAACCCCTGGAGAAGAGGAATCATCTCATCTGGCTAAAGGATCTCTGGCCTTCTTTCCTTCAAATACAGTCACTGCAATTCAGTCATGTCTCTTCCTTTTCAAACACCTTAATGATAACAGTCCTCAGCTGTAATCACACAGTGGTTCTGAGCCCTGCCATATAGCTAGCCAGAAGCAGTCAGTGCAAAGATGAAAGAAACATTCAATCTATACGTCCTACCCCCCCAGAGAGGGCCAACCAACTTGTCAGCGGCTTCAGACTTGAGGTCTTTAGGTCAAAGACAAGAAACCTCAAACTACATTGCTTAGAAGGGCAGCATCAGAGGGCTTAGGTTCCTGTGAAAGTGGGAAACTTCTTAAGCAAAAGTGCTAGGAAATGAGCACACACAGTCTCTGCAGAGGAAGGGAGAAAATGTTGTGTCTGCTAGTTTGATGGGGGGAAATTCCTTTCTGGAACTTCCTGGCTGCCCAGACAGCCTCTGGGCTTATCCCAAGTGTATAAATAAAATACAGCATTCAACATCAAAGAAGTTTCCCAGTTCCCCTAGTTGGGCACCCCATCTAGATCTGTATTTGTGAGCAGTTGCAGTGCTTCTAAGGAAAATGAAAAAAGAGCCAGGTTAGTATCACCAGGGAAAGAAATTCCAGGAAGAATTTCCAGGAGGTGCAAGTTTGAGCTTGCTGCTTTGCAGCTCATCCCCACTGTGGGCACAGTACCTGGATGAAGAAAGCAACATCCAGGCCGCACCCATGCTGTACCTTGGCTGGGCCAGCCTGGGGGACTCCTAGCCACAGTGCCTCACTGTGAGCCAGGCCAGACCTCTCAAATTGCCATCAGATGATTTGAAAACACCAGCCAGGCACTGGTGATGTTTTGTGGAACTGCTAGGACTCTTGTCAGCTTGCCTGTGCCCCCTCTGCAGTTGCTGCCAGGCTCCGGTTCATCAGTGAGGAGGGAAGACAGTTCTGGGTCTGCTGAAGTCAGTGCGTAAACCTGTGCTACTGAGCTGCTCCTAGCATGGCAGGGAAGGCTGCAGAGAGGACCACGAGTACTGCCTGAGGTCTCTGCAGGAGTGACAGCACAGCAGAATTCTCAGGGAAAAGGTTGGAGGTAAAATATACAGCCCTTAAAATAACTGTAGAACTGAAAATGACTGAGCATTTGTGGCCACAGACCAGCTGAAAGCCAACCGAAAGGGTCCAAGCATCCAGTAAAACTGCACTTTGAGGAACAGAACAAGACAACCTGTCTTCACAAGCCTCTGCCTCAAAAGCTCAGATTGCTGGACTGGCCAAGGAGCGGCCTTAGATTTTGTAATAAGAATAAATCACAAGCATGTCATTTACTCCTTGCTTTCTGAACTCTTGCATCTGTACATCCCCCCGGCTCTTGTAGAGGCCAAGGCCAAATGTTGAAACCTTTATCAGTTTCTCACAACTAAGGACAGTTATTTGCAAGCTAGCCACCAGAAACCCCAGTTGGAACAGTTCTTTAGGCAGGATGGCTGTGTAAACAAGGATGAAAATGGCCTTGGGAGGGAGGAAATGAGTTTGGCATCAGAAACCGTGAGCTCTGCATGCAGGCACGCTAGCACTAAAAATGGTCAAAAAAGGGGGCAAGAGAAGACGGGCTAAGACAAAGGGCAGATGAAGGGTGGGGATGGGATATTTTCATGGGAATCTTATCATGCATCACTCTCTTATGCCTCTTTGTTTCCAGGGTAAAACCTTTCAGCTAAGAGGTGCTGTCAGAACAGAAGCAGGATCTGGCAGATCCATGGAGACACGACAGCCATGGGCCTGCTCCTGTCCTACAAACCTCCCCTATGAGGGGGCTGGCTGAAAGAACCCTTGTGAAAAGCCCTGTGTTGTATCTGACACGTTCTGTGCCTGTACTGCACACAAGCCGTCCCCAGAGGGCACAAGAGACCGCCACTTCGCCTCTGCACGGGCTCACCCCTTCCAGCTGAGCACCGCCAGGAGGAGGGTGAACGGTCCGTGCGGGGGTTCTTGTTTTTTCCCAGCTCTGTCTCTGTTTTTCCACACGGGCTGAGGGCAGAACCGGGATTACCATATAGCAGCAACGAGCTGCTTTATGTTGACAAGCACACACGCCAGCAGGAAGTTGCGCTTTATTAGCCAAAGGTCTTGGTGTCTCACGCACAGCCAGCCAGGCTGTTGATCCCGGGCTCTGCACGCTCCCTTGTTAGTGCTTAAGCCCAAGGACAGTGGAAAAGGCCAGAGTGAAAGGATCAGGCCTGCCTACAGATCTCAGGATGACCCCTCCTTGTCTGAGTGCATGAGAGGTGGACACTAGAGCCTGACACAAGTTACACCTCACTACCAGTCTCCTAGCCCTCAAGGAACAGAAGTATGGCCCACACAACCTGCCTGCATTCAGAGGCAGCAATACAGAAACAAATTCTCTCAGTCTTAGTTTCCATACAACAGCCAGCATTCCTAGAGGTATTAATGAGTAATTTTCTGGAGCCTATTTTTGAAAAACCTCTCCTCTTTCTCAGCCAGATCTACTCAGCTGTATTCTGGCTCCCCTCTAGATGGGTAATGTGCCCAGATACATAGCATCAAATCCCCTGAATTAACCTGCTCACACATCACAAAGCAGCACATATAGCAGGTGCTTGGGATTCCATCTCTGGGAGACCTGCGTAGCTGTGTACAAATTGCAAGACAAATAGGACAGACAGATTCGGTCCAAAGGATCAGTGGCTAATCTCATCACTCCCCAGCCCTCTCCTTTTCTCCGTTGTAAAACTTTCAACGGACAGCTTCTGAAGATCGAGCCAAATTCGCTGCATATATGGCAGACATTCATCATACCAACAGATAAATGGTCTTGCAATATACTTCTGCCCAGTTCCTTGCTGCTGTCACCACCATACTGTATCATCATCACAGCATCAGAGCTGTCCCAACACCCACCCGCACATCGAGCGGGCTGTGGCTGGGACAGTTGGATACTCAAGTCACATACTGCATAGTAGAGTGGCAGTCCCACCAGGCTGACCAGACTTGCACAGATAAGAAGAGACACTCATTATGTCAGTGTTCACCTCAGCCCTGGCCTACGTATTCTGATGTTAATGTGGTGAATGTGGTGACTGCATTGACAGAAATGAGGCTGAAGTTATGGTAAGAGTCAGGCTAAGAGGATAACAGCCAGAAAGAGTTAGGAGAAAGAGCCATGATTAGACTAGACAGATGGGTCAGGAAAAGTAGGTGACTTGGAGTACTATAATTAGCATCGCGACCAAAGAAGTTTTGTTCCTTTATATCAATGCTGCTATCAGTCAGACACCTTTCTGTGCTGTTCTTCAGAGGACATAGAAAAGCGAAAAGCTCAAGTACATTCATATAGTGGAAACTCGATAGCATCATTCCCAAGAGAAGTTATACCACAAGGATCAGTATAACTGAATACACTTACAGGGATGTTCCCATGCAAAATCTAGTCAGTCCCTCCATAATTTCATATAGCAAAATCAGTGTAATCATAAAATCTCCAGGTTTTACCTGAAGGCAAAGGAAGCTATTTTCTACAAAGCCTGATGAAAATTAGCCAGGCTTTGAAAAATTACATTTTTTACAGGGTTTTTTTTTTCCCCTCTTATGTTTCAAGTGA
This sequence comes from Ibycter americanus, assembly GCA_035590275.1. Lineage (NCBI taxonomy): Eukaryota > Metazoa > Chordata > Aves > Falconiformes > Falconidae > Ibycter > Ibycter americanus. Next base: position 16,361,587 of record JAVJGI010000035.1, read on the forward strand.
CTTTCTTCTAAAAATATACACAATGTTATTTAAACAGAGTTCACTGTTGTTATATGCCACTGTCATGAAGGCAGCAATAATAAAACTGTGTAATTACAACCCACTTTACCTTCTACTGGGTATCTGCTATTTAGGGAAAACACTAACGGGTCATTAACACCAGAAGGCAATAATAGAATATTTAAAGGACCAAGGTCCATGTCCACAAAAAACACAAGGTCCCATAAAATGGATCTTGGGTGAAATCAAGTATCTAAGTCCAGGCATGCAACCCTTAAAACCCTGCCTAATCCCTTGGGCTCCTAGACTATGTCTACACCAGTAAATTAAACGTGCCCAGGACTGTTCTCTGGCACTGAGGGCCCTGGCACAGGATGGCTTGCACCCATAACATTAAACTCTTTCATCCTTCAAGCTAGGCTTTTGGATCCAAGTGGTTGTTGGGAACGGCCCCTGGCCCACACTAACTCCTTCAGTCATGTCTGAGAATTGTTTGGAAGCGTGTTAACTGGCACAGGCCAAAACTATGGCAAGAATAAATTAACAGAAATCAGCTATTAATTTCATAGACGATGGAGATGTAGTGTCCCAGAATATTGGCTGATACAGACTTAACCCTAAAATCCTGTCATACGCACATCTATTATCTATATATCCTTATACACTAGATAGTACATACTAGACGTGTGTAGATATATATATATACACACATTTATGTAGAATATTATGCACTTCTGCAGTATACTTACAAGTGTCAAGTCTGGTCTGCATAGGAAGGATTTCTTGGCAGAAGTGTGGCAGATAGGTGCCTATGTTGCTGGTTGACTAGCCGTCAGCAGTCCTTACTTTCAAGCGTCTTCATTCCTCCCTTCCAGGTTAACCTTGAATTTCTACTTTCTCAGATATTGCAATTTTATGCTGAACAACTGGAAATATTTAGGGGTAATTTTCACATTTGTTTTCACAACTGGAGTGTGTATTCATCCACACTTAGAACTGTTTGTGGACTGACTTTGCTTTTGAATCTGTAACACTGTCTCACATCTATGTATGCTGCATGTGATCTGGCAGATCCCAGGAGCAGTGTAAAGCCCAGGACCCTCCTGTGACTGAGCACCTCATGTTCACTTTGCTGGAAGGGAGTCTGAACCACCAGCTCTACCTGCTCTGCACGGTAAACCACACTGCAACTCTTCAGAGCTGGAAGCCATTGCTCTGTCCCATCTGTCTGATGTCAGTCCCACAACATCATTTTGCAGAGGCAAACAGGACACAGAGGGAGGACAGGGTTGGCACAGCAATTGTGGGCCTATTCCTATAGCACATATAGGACCTTGAGTGTGTCTCAAATTACAACATACATTTTGATTTCCCCTGATAATAATAGCTGGTTTTCCCCAAAACCACTCCAGGCGAGTCATGTGGAGGCATAGGGTATTTATTAACAGGCTTAGCCTTCAGACCACTCCTGTTTATCCATGGATAGAATAGCATCCTCTGTCCATCCAGTCACCTTGCTTCAGTGGTGGAACATGAGCAGTAGCTGGTCTTGACTTTTACAGGAAAGAGCCTGAGCTACAAAGTCAAAATATTATGCTGAAAAAAAAAGAAACCTTTCATTCATATAAGCTTGTCCATATAAATCGTATCGTGTACTTGTTCATATAAGACAATACAGTGTGCACATATTAGGTGCAGGGGACAGCCACTAAACAGTCTGGACAATATTTGGATTTCAATTATGTTTCATTGTGCCAGAGGTGTCTGACTCAGCACGAGCTAAAACTTGCTGCCTTAAGACCTGACTCTGCATGGTGTGCAATGCTGGGACACTCATAGAAGCCTGTTGTTCTCTGTTGTGCAGTGTTGTGCAGTGGACCTTCCATGCTAGCAGGGCAGTCTGAGCTCGGAATGCCTGCTCAGTAGGACCCTGAAGGTGACTCGGCTGGCCCACGAGCCATGCTGACACCTTTAAATTAGCAGGGGATATATAACGGCCACCAAGGTGGCCGGGGAATAGCACCCTGCCAGCTGCAGTTAGTGCCTGATGAGTGCTAAGGGGTCCACAACACAAAAGCCCAAGACTTGTCTCCAAGCTGCCCAAGTGTGAGCAGGAGAGTACGTCTTCACAGCTGAAGACATGAGCCAAAAGCCAGAGCAATATACTCCGTGATTGATGCCGCTGAGTCAAAAGGAAATGACCCACTCCTCGACAGCGCTGCCGGAACTGCTGCAGGGATAGAGTCATACACATGCACGATCAGGCATGGCACTCTGTAACTGAAACTCTGTAAATTAAAGCATGTGCAGAGGGGCCCGGCCTAGCCGTGCCCGGGAGGGCAGCAAGGAGGGCCTGGAGGGCCGAGGGGCCAGGCGGGAGAGCGCAGCCTGCCCGGGCAGCGGCTCTCTGCCCACAGCCGCCCAGGGAAGCCTTGCTCGCCCCTGAACCCAGGCAGGCACACATATCCCCCGTCAAAAACAAGCCCTCCCGGGGCCTCTGGACCGCTC
>JAVJGI010000035.1:16364362-16383133 GCA_035590275.1 Ibycter americanus
CTGGCGGGACTGCGCCCTGAGGCGGCCCAGCGTCAGCCGGGTGCCCGCAGGGGGCTCTGGAGCCCCCCCAGCCCTCGCCCCCTGCCCTGCACCGTCACCCCAGGCAGGGCCACCTGAAGGAACCGGCGCTCGGCTACGACAGCGCTGGTGCCCGTTTTAGAGCACGCAGCGCCCGAACCCATCCCAGTCCCCTGCTCCCTCGGTGGGGAAAGGGTATCTCCAGGTTTCCTGTCACAGCTGTAGGACAGTGGCACTGAGCCTAAGCAGAGCGTGGCCTCAGTCACCTTCTCGCTTTACCCCAAGGCCTCAGCTGAACCCACCAGTCCAGGGTTCGGGTTTTACCGTTGCCTTCACACACCCTTTTGTGAGCTTTCCTCACTCCAGTGCAATCCCTTCTTGTAACAGTTGGGACATTGAGGCCGGGTGCAAGACTGCGTGTGCAAGTCCCTGCCAAGATTTTCCCATTGTCACGGCTCGCTGAGTTCCTTCCCCTTCCTCCACCCACCAAATCCCGCTGGGTTACTGGAAACACTGCAGCCCTGATGTACCAGTGTCTTCAGGCCACCTCTATGGCAGAAAGGGATTTTTCCAGGAAAGGCACTTAAGACAATCACAGTCATTCCGGATTTCTTTGCCACTTACAACTGCTTTTCCTCCCTTACTGAAAAGGGACGATAACCTATTTCGACAGCATAAGCTACTAGAGAAGGGAGAAAGAAAGAAAAAAAAAAAAAAAAAGGTGAAATCTGTGTTCTCCAAGCTCCAGGACACAGCCAAGCTGGTCCATATAAACCCCCCCCCAGTCGCTAACTGTCACTTCGTGGTGACCAGCCAGCAGGTGTACAGATTGCCTAGAGAGTATCTCCTTGTCCCTCCAACCCTTAGGCAATTTGGGGGGGGGGGTACCAACCAAAAAAACCCAAACCCTTAAGGAAGCAGTGTTGTCTAAGACTCAGAACAAGGCCGTAAGAATCCACATTTTTGAATTACAGGGTGAACTTTCATTTTCCAAATCCTTGGTCACATTTCTTAATCTCTCTGAGCCTCATAATTTTCAATATAGCAGCATTCTACCCACCTGTGCAGTGGCTGGAGCATTCTGATGAAGGTCCCTGTGTAGGCAGGCACTGTAATTATATGTGTTTAAAGTGGCAATTGGATCTTTTTATGGTCATAACCTGAAGGAAAATCAGACTACCGATTAACTAGAGGCGGAGAACTTTCCATTAATGAAAGCAGGACTATGAGGTTCTTGTTCTCTTTCTTAAGGCTGGATTATTCCATAGTTCTGCAAAAGCCAATTCGCTTTTCAATGCCTTGGCTCCTCAAACTGCAGAAGGAGGAAAATGCCTGTTGCACAGGAGCAATGTGAGATTTATTTATATAAATAACACTGGCAAAGTTCTTGGAAGTTGCCAGATAAAGCATGTCGCATAAGAACTGAGAACAAAGTAAATATGGCCAATAGCTTTATCATGAAGGAAGTAGCAAATACCTTTGTCTTTATGATGCTGAGAAATACAAGGAATGAACAGCCTCTTTTCACATCGTACCTTGCGTTTGCTTACTGAGCATTCCCTGCTAAATATCTAATTTGCTGCTGACTAGAACTCAGGACTCACACGTTATTGTCCGTCATACACAACCCTACAGAGAGTGAAATGCAAACAGAGAAACAACCAAAAGCTTTCTTGTACCATAAAATATTTAGGAAAAGGAGCAAGGAAAGGTGGCAAACCACAAAGTTTGCCCAACAGAAAGGCCAAAACAGGGGAGGGAAGCATCAGAAGCAGCCACAGGCATCTGAGAGGGAAGCACAAGTGAGTGAAAGACAATGCAATAATAAAAAAACAAAGCCCCTAGCCCATTTGGGCACAGTCAGATTAAAGGGCAGGGGCCAGCCAGACTGACAACTACCTTGGAGCTCTCCCCCAGGGAAGCAAGGCATTGGGTGCTTTTTGTGTATAATAAAAAGGCATTAGGCACTTCTGTTCATGCCAGCTTCCCGTGTTACTTGTTCCTCAGTGAACTAGAGTCTTCCCTCAGCAGCCTTACCTGAGCCATTAAGGCAAGTGCTGCATTCTTCTGCCCACAACAGCAGCAAAACACAACATCCACCACACACCCCCGCCATGCCTGCCCCACCCAACCTACCAAGGTACAAAATCTGCTGGAGCAAACTAAAGACTTCCTTGTTTTGGCCATTCTAAGTACAAAATTCACAGGGGTTTAGTCACATTTCAGGTGCTCTCTTTACTCAGCAGACCCCCACTGACCTAATGCATGAGAACCATTAAGTGATGCTGGCCAGCTGCTTTGTATCTTCACAACCGAAACAGCACACAGCAAGCCAGCTCTGTCCATACTGCAGTGGTGCAAATGGGAAAGGCAGCTAGGAAATCTCTCTCCTCTCCATACCTTCAGCAAAGGTATATGCATGGGAATACCCTGACATGCTTTATTAATGGCTTTTAAAACATTCAGTTCTTGCCCCACAATTCAGAGCCCTCTGCATCCCAGCAACACAGCACATGCAGTGTAACACGACTCAGCAAAACCTAGGTATGATATAGGTGGACTCAAAGCCCCTATCCCTGTCTAAAACTTTTCTGCAAGAAGTTATCCTCACAGCCCCACACATCACTCCTACAGAAATTCTGCTCCAGTTTCAGTATCCTCCATGCACTGCTGGAACCTCAGGACTCTTCCTTGTCTGAGAAGACCTCACAGTATAAGAGCAGGCCCTGTAACCGCCCTTTCCTCAACTGTATTTGTGAGCTTTGAAAAACTGAACTGGTGGGAGCCCCTGGACACCACACTCTGATGATGGCTGGGAGAAGTACAGCAACCCAGGAAATGGGAGAAAAGCTGATAGCACTTCAGGCTTTTTGTTGCCTCCAGGTAGTTAGGGTGTGATCCAGCCCCATCCTGCTTGAAAAATCCCCAGCCAAACTGCCCACTGTTCTTCAGTGAGATGCATGAGGCAGAAAGTATGCAGCCTGGTTTCCACCACAATCTTGGCTCACCAGGTTGATGACAGAATGCTTTTGGTGTAAAATGATGGGAAGAGCCTGAATATCAGAGCTGTTCTTTCTCTTGGCTCAAAGATTCACTAGGGAAACCTGGTCCCTTTGCTTTCCTAGATCTGAGGAGCTTGGCTTGACTCCAGAGAGATTAAAGGTGCTGAACTGGGAGGGAGGGGAAGATCCTGCCATTAATAAAGGACTGGTTGCAAGTCTGGGGAAGGAGTCTATTCCATTCCCTCTTGGAGGGTCTGAGTTCAACGTCATTCTTCAAGCAGGTAATTAAGAACGCTAGTGGAAGAAGCAATCTCTTCAGTCTCTCTTTCCTGCTCCTGTCTTCATAGACTTCTTGCACCACGAAATGGAAGTCTTCACCTGTGCACCACCCTTACCTATTGCCAAGTGTTGGGAAAGCCGTGACTTCAGGAACTGTTATGAAAAAAGTCACCAAACTGCTAAAATCTGGCGGCATCTCCATCACATCCAAACCATCGCAGCCAGTTTGCTCTCTGCACCTCCTTCCACAGCTGCAATAAAAAGCAGGCAGCCCAGCAGTTAACGCTTGCAACTCGGAGTAATTGAAATTGCACAGGGCCCAATTCCAACTCTGCTATTGTGCAAGTCTGGGAAAGGCACCAATTCTCCCTGTGCTTCCCCCCCCCCCCCCCAAGTAAAACAAAACACCCATCAAGCAGCAGGCTGACTTGTCTCAATTAATACCTGTAAAATAACCTGAGTTCCACACAGGACCATCAAAGCCATTGTCAGGAGTCTGACATTGGCTATCACCCCCTCCTTCAGAAACAATGGGCCAAAAGTGGCTACATCAGGCAATTGCAGAACGACCCAGTCTCAGAGAGAGAGATTTGACATCACGCAGACACCTAACAGCAACATTTGTCTGTCAAGACTGACATAGACTACACTTGAACCAGGCAACCTGGAGTTTCGTAGCCAACCTCTTAGCTCCTAAGGCTCAGAGCCTTAGAAGATTTAAGCATCTAAATAACGTCAGCTGCCTGAAACCTAAATACCTTTGAAGAGCAGGGCCTCAGGATTAGCCTGCTAACCAGAAGAGCCTAACTTCATGCCACTGGGAACACCAGCCCTGATGTCTCACCTGATACTTGCAAAGAGGCAATTGAGGATTGAGAACCCACCTAGTTAATTAAAGCAGTGTAGCATCTTGCTTCTTAATAGGGAGATATAATAAATGTTAATCTTTTGGGTGTGCTACTAAATATCCAAAGGGGATGTTTGTTTTGCAATTTCCCTCTTCCTTAATGGCAGCTTTTCCCTGCCCTGCATAATCAGTCACCCTGCAATTCACAGCCATAAATATTTTGGCTTGCTTGATAGCTGTAGCATTTCAGTGTCTTTTACCTCAAGCTTCACCTCATCCATCATTCACTGCTCCTTTGTAGCAGAGTTTCTGAGCTGATCTCCTCCTGTTAAGTTACACAGGCTGTGAGCTCTGTGTAGACTTTTCCTTAAGCTCTGGATGCCAAGCTGATCCATACCAGGTACCTGAAGAAGTAGTATCAAAGGAGAACTAGCTCCTGCCTTGGGCAGCTCAGGGAAGATGCAACCCGTTTGCCTGAACCACCAGAGACAGCAGAGATGTCCATCTCTGACTGAAGAAGATGGATTAGATTGGGAGGCAGGGTAGACTGAAAGGGAGAACAGAGAAGGAAGGAGACAGGATGGGTAGTCAGGAGAAGGGCAGGGGGAAGCATAAGGCAGGGAAAAGCTGAAGCAACAGAGGCAGTGGGGGAGAGGCAGGATTTCTAGAGAGAAACGGTTTGAAATAAAGGAGTGGGGTGACTGGTAGAGTGGGCATGGTTTAGTCAGACATGAAGTTTAGTTGAAGTGCCAATGTATGTGGAAGAGTGGAGATCATGTGGAAGAAGGTGGCAGTTGTGAGTATGGATGGAAAATCTAGTTATGGATATACTTGGATTCCTACCTGCCAATTCCTAGCTATGAAAGCAATTTTGGAGTTGCTATACAGTGGCCTGAGCAAGGGCCTAAAAAAATCCAATGGCTTTTTACAGTGGGGCCTGAGGAATCTCTGACATGATGTCTGGAGAGGACATGGCTAAACATGGCTAACATATGTCTGGAGAGGATGAAACCTGGAGACTTTTCCTAGGCATAAAGTTTGGGAGGCTTGGGGATAGTTGGTGAGTAAACAGGAGAAGGTGGCACTAGCATTTCTGGGGAAAGAAGAGAAGAAAGGGTGTGAGACAATATGAATGGCTTGAAGAAAAAGCAATGCTCGTACCATTGTTCCCAGCCTCTTGGGCAACCATGTGCAAGTACCCTAGATGAAGCTGGCTTTGCTGCAGGCTTTACAGCTAATGCCATTTTAATTTTTGACATGTCACTAATGGAGAAAGATTTAACATGTATTTATTCAATGTCACTAAAAATACTCCAGCAGTTGTGGGGGAAGGAGGATAGGGCTGATCGATGGGGGTGGGTGGGGAGGACCTGCACGTTTGTAAGGACTGAAATGTGATGCTTATAAGCAGGATTTGGAAAGGCTTTCTCCCAGTAACTGCTAAGTATCCTCTGCCATGAAAACCTGCTGTCAAGTGTCACGTCAAATCAGGGTGACTGTGGGCAGAGGCTGAGAGAGACCCTTCTCCTAAGTGCAGCCTGATGGATGGAAAGTAATTTCACCACTACAGCATTGCCTGAACCTGGCAGGTTCTCACTGGAAACAAGTACTGTTTCCCTGGTAATGAAGGAAAGGTTTAATCTGATTTCTCCCCAGGTATGCTCAGTACAGTGGGGTTTTTTTGCCACTGTTTTTGCCACTGTTAACGCTCACTGTGTTAGCCATGACTGGTCATCTGGCAGGTTTCAATCTGTTCCACAAAGTCTGCAGAAAGTGTGGGGCAGTAGGTCAGCTGAGAGAGCAGCTGGGTGAATCATTTTCTTCCCTCTTCTCCTGCATCGTGCAAAGCCAGGTCACTGGCTCCTGTTTTGTGTTTCTCCCTTGTCTCTGCATGGGAAGGCTTGGATCTGCAGCAAGGGGTGGCAGAGGGCTTTTTCTCTTCTTGCCCCACCCCAGAGCTGGATGCAGCCTTGAAGACTGTGCAGATCTGCCCCTACTTCCACATTGTGTGACCCAGAAGGTACACAACACACTGGGCAGGGGACCATGGCTCCCTGCACTCCCTTGGTAAACCTGCCCTGCCTTCCCTGGAATAACAGAAAGAGGATTTAATACTTCCTGGGCCAGCAGTGACCATGGTGTCCTGACTCCTCCAACCCAACTGGGCTTTTGGTCAGTAAATCATAAAGCGATAGGAGTCTTCTCTGCTCACAGTATGCAGCTCTGTCCCTATGCTTGCTAATTAGAGATGGGCTCACATAAAATGCTAAGCTTCAAGCCTCCGTGAGCACCAAGGGAATTCAGATCCAGATTAGACAGTGCTTGGATGCTTTGGTGATTGGCACCTTAAAAATTACATAGATAGACAGAGCACAGTGGAAATAGATGGGACTTTGCAGCTTTGGCTCTTCTCTGCTAGTTATAATTATTTAAGATGATGTTTCACATCACATTCAAGCTCCTGTGCAGATAGCAGTGGCAGAGAACAAGTGATCGCAGCCACCTAGGAGAGGATTATCTGGATATGACAATGTTCAAACCCACTGGGCTCTGCCACGCTGCATTATTTAAGCCCAGTAACCAAATTTAGTAACCAGCCCCTGAGGCACTGAAAGAAAAACACAGCTTCCACAGCTCCTTCCCTGCAGTCCTGTTGGCTTCCTCCCTTAAAGGAGCAACCGGCTTTTCTCCTCCATTCTTGGCCCCACCAGCCAGGCCTGACCTCCCACATTGCTCCCCCAGAAGCAAAGTCCTTTGCACAGGCATAACGCGCGACCCAGGTACAAGCCATCCACACACAGTGTGAAGCTGTGGGAGTCCAGTGCAGAGCTACCTGCATGGGGAAAACAAAAGCCGTCCCAGCTCCAGGCCTTCAGGATGCAGGGCACAGAGGCTGCATCTGTGCAGTGAGGCGTGAGCTCAGGTATAGACAAGCCAACCCTGCAGCCAACACACCGCCCGTCTGGACTACTGGCTGCTTCCCAGCTGTAGCTCCGCACTAGATACCCATGCGTGCTCAGGCTGCTAACGCTCCCCACGCTGCCCGGACCCAGGCAGCTCCAGCTAAATCCGTGCATGAATGTGCCTGCTGGTAAAGTGTGTGGACAGAAACAATTCTGGACATACGGACAGGCTCAGACTTGTGCTTGGGTGAAGATCTCTTCTTGCCTCCTTTGCCCACCGAGTGCTGCAGCTGGTGGGAAGAGGTGGGCCCAGCTCTACCTCTCACCAGCTCTAGCCTTTCCTCAGTGACGGAGCTTTGTCACTGTTCCACAACGACACAATGCCAAACGATGGCACCTGTTAACCAGTTTTTAACAGGATTAAGGCAAAGGGAGACTGGGAGGCTTGGGCAGACCCTCTTTGCCACCAGCTCAGACTGTTGGTCATCTGGCTTGTGTTCAGTGAGCAGATGTTGTGCCACAGCAGGTCCTTGTCTCCCCAGTAAGGTGGGAGTGCCCAAGTCCACGTATGTGGCCAAGCTCTCTGAAACGATCTGTGGGAAGGAGAGGTTGAACAGAGTGAATATTTAACCAGCAGTGTGTCAAATGCAAACACATGTCCACTGTGGTGTTTATCATCACAGGGCACTGATCTTGTACATACATTAGAGATGACGCAGCTTAACTCCCCACTGATTCTGGCAGAGCTGTCCTGAGAGACCCAGAATTTACCTTGGCATGTGAAGAGGTCATTTCAGTGAAACCCAAGCTCAGCCTCAGGGAGCCACGAAATAGTACTGAAACTTGCTGGTACTGTAGGTGACTCCTGCCATCATGGCTATTAACTGCAAGGCGTGTCCTCTCCACAGCAGCGATCGGACGCCACAGCCTCTTAAAACTGTCTGCCGTCTCTTAGATCCTTCCCTGGCCTCCCGCCTGGAGCCCCGGAGGCTGCGAGCTGGAGACTGGTGTTTACAAACACAGCCTTTTAAACTGTGTGTGGAATGAGAAAAAGGAGCAAGCCCAGCTGAAGGGCCCTGGGAGGAGAAGATCTCATCGGAGCTCCCAGGGAACGTCTTCCTGAGCCGCCTCTCTTGACCTAGATGAGCTACAGCTGAGCTGCCCGGACAAGGAACAACGGCAGGCCAGCAGCAAAGGGGCTCTCCAGGCAGTCAGGGCTCCTGCCAGTTCTGCCTTGCACCAGCTGGGCCTCTCTGGTTGCTACCACGCCAGGGAGCATACAGCAAGACTGATCATAAAGGCCAGTTCTGAGAGGAAAGACAGGCTTTGGGGTTGTGTGGATGGTCCACGGGCCACGAAATCTCTGCCATCTTGTGTCACTGCCAGATGCTGAACTGTGGGTATTCAGGACTGACTGGGCTTTTTAACTTCTTTGTTGTTGTTTCTGCAATAGCCTGACCAATCCCAAAGATGGGTTATTTATTACATACCTCAAATGCCATGACACATATGGCCTATTGCACCAGTTCCCCTAAGCTACCCCTACCCCACAGCCACTTTATCTGTAAACCACAGACTCCTTCCCAGTACTCCTATTGTTCCAGTGACCACTGGAGCCAATATCTGCATTGGCCTCTGGTGGACGGTCCTAGCAAGCAGGCAACGCTCAGCATAAACTGAATTCTTCTCCCTCCCCGAGCCCCTGTGCCCAGTCAGCTCCACCACACAGACACACCCCCCCCCCCAACCCCAAGGTGCTGTGACCCTGTGCCAGCAAGGATGGCAGTAGTGGCTGTCATGGGGACATCGGTCCTTGGAAAGCTGTCCTTATCCAACACATTTCCCCCAGGACACCAAACGCCTGTCAGCTGCTGGCTGGCTCCTGTCGTGCAGCTCTGGGTGTGAGACCCCAGAGTGGAGTGATTTTCTGTGAAGCCAATTTACTCGAGTCTTGTCTCAAGGGAGAAATTCTCCAGCGTTGCTGTTGTGGGAGAAGTTATTCTGCAATAACTTTTAAAACTTTTAAGATAGCTGCCCATGGGGACATAGTATGCTGGAAAAACAGTCATTTCATTCTAGTGTGATCACTCCCAGTTCGTGAGCCTGGCTCTTTCCCCTCCCTCCCATCCACTGGAAATTAGCTTGCTTGATTCAGCTGCAAGCTCTTTGCAAGCAGGGATCTGAGGGCCGCGGTTTGGCCTGCGATAGGACAGCCGCCCAGCTCCACGGGCTGGTGTGCTCTCCTTGCTGCTTCAAAACAAATGGCAAAGCGTGCAAATGTGCAAAGCTAGCGTGTAGCCCGCTCTTGGGATGTGATTCCTCAGCCTTCTCTAGGGATCCACATGGAAACTGAGCTGTGAAAATAAAAATAACGGTCCTGGTGGGAGCACAGCAGAGTTCCAGCAGCTGTGACTAACATTAAACCACTTGGCAGAGGGCTTCTCACTCTTGCTCTCTCTGCCTCTCCCACTCTCCAGGAACCTCAGAAAGGGCATAACTGGAATCCTTGTCTGGGGAAGGGGAGGATGAAGAACACGTAGCCACCCAGCCTGGGATTTCCTACAGCTATTGCTCGTACCAGGCAGACAAGAGCCACGTGCAGCAGCTCCAAAAGCAACTCACAGGAAGGGAAAGGCGTGAGATTGTTTGTGTGAAATATATACACCAGGGCTGGCTGAGGGCAGCCCAGACCTCTGCTTCCTCGGATGTATAAGCAAGGCCTGGGGCTTTGCCAGCAGCCCACCGCCACCCAGCCTGCTCTCTTACGCTAGCAGGGATGCGCCTGCAGCAGCCCCAACCAGGCAGAGGAGATTTTCAGGACAGGTTGTTTGGCAGGGAGGGAAGGGGCGAGTGGGTGTGGAAGAGGACAAACCTGTAATGTTCCTCAACTGCGGTGCAGAAGCAGGCCTCAGATTTCCTCCTAGGGCTCGAACTTACTTTGGCAGAGCTCTTATCAGTGCTCAGCCACACACTCACGCAGGGAAAGAGCCACGGCTGCCTGGCGCGCTGGGCCCTTCCTGGGACTGCAGGCTCCATTCTTCTTCTGCCCTAGACTGATGCAGTTACAGCCTTCCTCAGGGCTGACCCGGCTGCAGCTGAAAGCCACAGGAGACACGTGGATGCAGCAGAACCAGACAGGCATAAGCTGCGCTCTGGCACAGGGAAGAGGCAGTTGCCTTGGGGAGAGACTGCTTGAGGCTAGAAATCTGCCGATTGCCTTTACACAGAAGCAGGGTCAGGAGAGAAACCCTTTGTATAGTTGAGCTCTGTCCTGTCTCCTCTACTCCACAAAGCACATGCCACTGGTGTAATGCCTTTCTCGACAGATGAGTACACCGGCCATGGCCTACCGTTAGGGGTTGAGCAGCAGCCTTCCTTCCCAGCCAGACCATCCTCTCTACAACGCTAACCTCTCTGAGGAGGGGGGAGCAGGGGAATAGCACTTTTAAAGCAGTCTACCCCACAAACCACAGCCCCAGTAGTGTTTGCACTCAAGTCCAAAAGCAGGAAGATCAGCCTTTTTGCTTAGTTTCCAGGCAGTCAATAACTAACCTCTGGGACCTGGCTGCTTATGAGAGATGGAGAGAAAATTTCTAAAGCAATAGCAATAAAGAGGACGTGGGTGCAGGGGGAGGAGGAAGGCGGGGAGGGGGAGAGGAGGGATACGTATGTCACAGCTTACCTCAGAGCCAGAATTAGGAGCTGGGTAAAAAAAAATAAAATCACAGCAGGAAATAATGTGTGGCTTAAAATAGCAACATCAAATGGGAGCAAGAATGGGGAGTGGGTGGCATTTGAGGTTGCTGCTCTGTTCCTCCCTCAATGGCAGGGTGATTAATATGTCTACACTACTTGTGTTTATGTAATAAAGGGCACTAAAGGCCAAAGCTACATTTTCACTAACACTGCAGGGGAGTCTGTGAATCTTTTCTTCTCCCCATAGCATTTAGTGGGAGGATCTGCACTTGTGTTTCCTGCCCCAGAAACAACAACCCCCCCAAAAAAACCCAACCCTAAAAAAAAATGCATGCTTCAGCGCTGCACACACAGTTACATTTCCACAGCTTGGCAGGGCGGCTCAGAGACCTTTAAGGCTTTGAAGGCATTCTTCTGTCTTCATGGCTCCCCACAGAAAAAGCCTGTTACCAGAGCACACCTGTAAACATGGTCGGGCTGTCTGGCTGGAGGCTGTGCTGTAATAGCAGGCAAGGTACCACTGCATGTTACTACACATTTTCATGCTCATTCTCTGTATTTGCAGTGAATCATAGATCTCTGAGACAGGTCATGCAGTCCATTTCCTTGCCAGCGCAGGATTGTTCCCAGCCATATACTTAATCCCTCACGTTTCTCTTGAGAGACAGTGATTCAGACCGATCACTCTTTTCTCTACACACCTTGTATCCTGAGAACTGCCTTAAAGACTGGCAAGCACGTGTTTCGGTAAGGAAGAGATATTTCTTTGGGGTGCATCAAGAAATATTCAACTCACTGCATCACTGTTCACTGATGATGCTGATGTTACCTAGCAATGCGGCTGAGGGAGGTATGGCACTTGTTTTTTAGACTGCTGTGATCCCCTCTGGACTAATAAGCAGAACAGCCCTGCTCTGAACTTGCAGAGAAAGGTGGGAAAGCATCCCTAGCAAGCCCCAAGGGGTGCAGGAAGCTTGCATCTCAATTGGTCACACTCAGTACCTCCCACTCATCTGAAAGGTGGTGCGGTGCTGACAGCTCATCCCTCTCAGTGTTTGGGCCCCTCAGAAAGCAAAGGCAAGAGCAAAGACCTTCCTTCACCTGCACACACAGCATAAGCCTGCACCCTCTCACAGTCACTCCTATCAAAATATCTGTTTGCAAGGATCTGTACATGCAAATAGCACAACACCAACTTTGTCATGCGATAAAAACCTGCTGTGCAGGCCTGATTCTGATACTCTCTGACATCAGCAAATATCTTTGACATAAGTTGGGCCGTGCTGCTGTCAGAGGAAGGAGAATCTGGCCCAGATCTGATGCAAATCTTCCCACAGGCAGGCAGAGCAACACAATTTGTTTAAACATGGCATGCTGGTGGCTGCAGACAGAGATCATTCCCAGAAGCTCTGTGAACATACAAAATATCCTGCTAGTTAAATGCAGCCATGGTAAATATCTCCACCATGTTATCCCTCCAAGCAAATATAGTACCTGTATGGAAGAAATTCCTCAGAACGTTTCCTGTCTGGAGCTGAAGCTTGCCAGGGACTGAATTTCCTGTGAGGTTATAGCTGGGAATGCAAAGCAAAGAAGCTAACAAGAAAATGAGATGATACATATTTGAACCTGCTCTATGCAGATCTTCCTCAGCAAGCACATATCCCCCCCTGTTTAAATAGAATTGAAGCACTTAAGATTTTCAAATATCAGCTGGGTTATTTTTCATTAGTAATTCTTATTTTTACCCCACTGCCTCCCTTTCTGCTTATTTTTTTCCAGCTGCAGTTCTGTGACTTACACATCCTGAAAATGAAAGAGGTTGTTTTTGCCAATAGCAAAGTGCTATGCATCCTTTCAACCATCTGGAAATTGATTTTTTATTCTTCCCTTCTCCCAACCACACACACACGTGCTCACACACAACCGAGTCTTTGTCTCTTGGAATCATTTCCCGCACCAAAGCTGATGGCCATGAAAAGAATTCAATAAAAAAGTTCCACAGGCATTAAGAGGCCGAGCAGAATAAACAGGGCGACTTCCTGGGCACTTGTTCTCATCCAAACTGCCACCTCATGAGGAAGTGATGAATGCAATGGAGCGTATGGCTCAGTGGTTAGAGATTAAGAGAGGTAGTTAAGGCTCCTGTGTTTTTGTCCTGGCTCTGCTACAAATCTCCTTTGTCACTAAAAGCATGTTGCCTACCTGCTTAGTGCCTCAGCTCCCCCCAGCTATAAATTGGGGTACACATACTTTCTAACCCTGTGTGATGATCAATGCGTTCCGGTCTGTAATGTGAGCTTATCTCCAGAGATGAAAGAAGTAATCTAAAGTGAAAATCGCCATGATAGCTCTATGCTGAGACTGATAGAGTCAAGTAGGACAGTCTAGGAGCCTGAGACTAGACTTGATCATCTCTTGCCCAGAGGCAAATGGTAAGTGAGCTATGTCACCGTGCTATCCAGATGACTGCAGGTCTGCAAGAGGAGACAAAGAAGAGCCAGAGCCACACTGACTGGTACAAACATGCTTACAGTGTCCAGCTGAGAATGAGTAACAGCTGCTTGCTCATCATCCTGATTTCTGTCACTACTAGTGTTTCTGAATGCTGAAGTGTCCCAATGCTGTGACTCAGGCCTGTGAGTCATGGGCTGTATGTCTCTACCACATGGAATCACTCACTTGCTCGCTCTGATGAGATTGCAGAAATCACAGATCATCTTGGGCCTCCTACAGTGGTAAGTCTTAAAAATATAGACAGATATTTACAAACACATCCAGAACAAAGTAATTCTGTCTCCAGTGACTGTCTATCTGGGATTCGTAATTACAGCTCAATTTCACTTAACACTCCCTCCCCACCCCCCACCCCTAAATCTAGGTAAAGTAGAAGTCTTTGTTTCCTTCTGTGGACATTTAATTCCTATATCCCCAAAGCTCTAGTAAATTTGGACTAAACAGGATGCAGTGCAGGTAGCATTCAACGTTTTGCTTCCCCTGCTTTTACCAGTCACATATTTAGACCTGAAATGCTGACAGCAGGGCGACACAATGATTTTTGGCACCGGATCTGCCTCATCCTTGTCCAGGCTCTCCAGCCTTCCTGGTAAGGAAGCTTTGATCTAGCAGCGTCCTCTTAACCTCAATGCTAGGCTGCAATTAGTTGCACGCAGGGCTGCAGCAGGAGCCCTCTCTCAGCTGGCTGGCAAGACCTCTGAGAAGACACCAGATATTCCCGAGGTATCATCAAGACCTGCGCTGACCACATACGATGCAGCGGACAATGTTCCCATCTACAGACTGTGACAGCAACCAGCTGCGCCTCCAGTTTATATAAATTCTCTGTTGATACAGGTGCAGCTGAAATGGCTGCCGCTTCCTCTTGAGATGAGGGAGCAGGGGCTCACCTCAGCACTGAGGTGCAAAGCCCTGAGTGATCTCACCGGCTGGGAACCTCCTATGCTGCCTGCCCATACAGCACCTAATCGGTGAAGCAGAGGCCCCACGCTGACAAGAGCGGGATTGCCGATACTCCTCTAGTGGCAGCGCGGTTTGTGTTGGCAAAAGAGTGTTTCTGTTGGCATATGCCTCTTCCCTGAATTGATTAAATCACGCCTGTTTTTGCAAATATCTCTGCAGCAAGGTGTTTCCCTGGTGTAAAGATGTGGTAAGGAATCAATCCCCTGCTCACAGCCCCTCTCAGTCCTTCCCCTAAAAGTAGATAAAAGACTACGATGGCAATCTGAGTGAGCTTTCTGTGTGCCGAGACAGGGTGAGTGCACTTCTATGTCTGAACTAATGCAGACAACAACGAGATACATACGAGGAAAGCAAACACAATGCTCCAAGCACAGGGACTCCCAGCTGATAGGAAGTGACTTCAGCACACCAATTCCTCTATTCCCGTAACTCTCTGTGGGTTTGCCAATAATCCTTATCGTCCTTGCTGAGAAAGGAGTGCCTTGGCTAACTGATTACATCCTCCTTTCCTTACTGTGGTCAGCCAGTTGCTGCATGCCAGAAACAGCTGGTACGATTGATAGATAAGCACACATCTCAATGTATTTTCCTCTGTCTGCTGTAACCACATCCATCCCTGCAGCCACCAGAAAGACAGTTCTAGAAAGGAGTGAAACAACACAGAGCAGTTCTGTTACCAGTACTAGTTTTCTAGAAACACGAATCCAGGAAATCTCAACTTTTCCCATATTTTCATGCAAAATACTGCAGGTCTCCATGAAGGAAGGCAGGATGGTCCCAACCCTCCCTACCACCCCCCAACAACAGCACGTCCCACAGCCCAACAAAGCCTGCAGACGAGGCAGTTCATCTGCTGGACCAAGAAAATGCAGGGCTCAAGACCCCAAGATACCAGGACCGTGAGATACTACCTCTCAGCTAGCATCTGTACCCTGCACTGACGCAGGGTGGGGTCTAACACCACAACCTAAGACTAACCAAGAAGTTTACAAGACCAGGCTCTTTGAGGACAAGCATGAATGCTTTTGGAATTTCACCCCTTTTTGATTAAGGCTCTGTGTATCTTGAGTTCAGCATTTTTTGATAGCCTGAAGGCATTCTTTGAAAGCAACAGCACAGTTAAGTGATAAATGCTTCAGGATCACCTCTACTCCAAGCACATCTCTTTTAAGCAGCACATCATGACAAAAAGCATCTTGGGTGGAATTTCTCTTCGATTTGAGTCACAGGAGTGACATCAGAGATGGAGTTAGCCCAGCTAGTTAAGTGACTAGAAGATGGCTGATTTTATTTTGGTTCTTTTCCGTACTAGTTCCTGGAATCTGGTTTGTAGATGTGGACCTTCCCTTGCTGTTAGCTCATGCCATGAGGTAGGCAGGGATGTTGAAATAGCATCTTCTTTGACCTTTCTGGTACTGAGATGATTGTTGTTGCTGTTTTGGAGGCTTCTGAGAAGCTCCTGCAAGCCTCTGTCCCCCATCACCTGAACTGCATCTGCAGCATCCAACCATGGCCCCTCCGGAGGGCAGCATGGCTCTCACAGTGACGACACCACACTCTTAATTTGTTCCAGCCTGTTTCACACTGACATTTTAGCACTGACGTCATCAGCTGCTGAAATTTCATTGCTGCTGCTAAGAATAACAGCCTTTCTCATCCCCCACCTTACACCAAATAATTATTTTAATACAGTAGGGATCTAGGCTTATCTTTTCTGACACAAATCAGGTTCTGGTGGTTAAAAGAAAAAGTAAGAACAAAGCACTGAAGATGCTTATATGTTCTGTCAGCCTGGGACCAAAAAAAAAAAAAAAAAAAAAAAAATCAAGACTGTATTGTTAAGTGGTAAGAGTGCTATAAAAAAAAAAATGAACGGGAAAAGTTCAGACTGAGTTGTTTTAAGGCTTCCTTGCTGGACAGTCATAGGCACTGAGAATTGTTCAAATAACCTAGGCTACTGTCTGCCCCAGAAGTCCCTTACATAGCCCCTTCCAAATTCTCCGAGGCTTTGTACCTTGACTATTTGCTTATACTGGTGCAGTGTGGGCATAAAATACTGCCAAATCAGAATTCCCCATTGACTTTGGGGCCTGAACCAAATCCCATTGATTCCCGTGGGAGGATTTCTATTAACTTGAGTGGGCATTGAATCAAACCTAAATTGGCAGCGCTCTGCACCCATTTGGCATACTGTCGTTCTCTGCATAAGGTGGAGAATCAGGTCCAAAGACACTGAGAAATGCTTTAATTAAGAGCACTACTGAGGAAAGCAAGCTTTTCCATCATTAAGCTGATACACTGAATTTGCTCTATACTTTTAATGGCAAAGGGTCAGATTTTCAAAGATACCTGGTCTAAAGATGAAGCTGAGTGCTTACAGGATTTCCAAGAAATGTTTAAAGGCAAATCAAGTGCTGAGGAGCCTTTCAAATCAGCGGGTCTTTTCACATATTTACACGCTTTTGAAAATCCTGGGAGGTACCTATTTGCATTTTTGGTAGCCTTATAAATCTGATCATAAGTTGTACGATGACTCATAAGCGCACTGAGCGGCAGACAAGAGAAACTGGCACCAGGAGCAGTAACTGCACAAAGTATTGCCTACAGGTACCTGCCCCCTGGGGCCCCTCCTCACAGACGGAGACCGGCACCTCTGTCAGGCGCAGGAACTCATCCGCAGTGCCTCCCGGTCAGGGGTGACAAAGACCTTTAAAAACCAGACACACAGCGGTCCTGGGTATGTTATTTCCAACCACTGCTGGGGAAGTCAGTGGCTAGCACAGCTTCCGCGCCAGAAGCAGAGCTGAACCTAGACGGACTAGCATCCTGTCAAGGAGAAAATTCTCAAAACTTCTTTGTTGCTGCTTTCCTATCAACTCTGTGGTCTCCAGCAGCATTTCCTATGTTGCTGCTGACCCTCTCGGGCACCTTCCACTACTGTTTGATCTTTAGAAACTGCCACATTCATTACCTCCGCATGTCCCTTTACTGCAGAATAAGGGAAGTTTTAGGAGCTGGCCCTTCCAATGGTTCCTTTGGTTACTCGGCTGGAGTATTTTGCCTGGCTGCTATTTTTCATTTGGACTTGAGTGTGTGGTGTAGTCTTTTTCTGGAAAGCACAGGGAGATTGATCACGAGGCATGAAAAGACAGACATCTCTGCTTAAAAATCCTAGAGGCCACAAGAGAGAGAAGATGAGAGCAGCATTGTCACCCTAAGATGCCTTCCCCTGAAGTGCTGCAGGGGAAGAGATCCAGGAAAAACAGACACTAGAGAGGAAAGCAAAGAGAAAGTGAAAGTGTTGTTAAAGCTGATCCTTGAAAATGAAGTACAGGAGCTAGGACTGTCTCCTCCAACCCCTGGCAGCCATTCTTGTTCAGCCTGAATCGGTCAGCGAGGTCACATGCCACTGGGCCGACAGGAGCATATCTCTGAGCTGACGTTCTTCTCCCAGCAGACGTCAGGACGGGCTCGGCTGGAAGCCGGAGGGATTGCTGCGGCCACCTGATTTCCTCAAACCCCCGCGCTAACCTCTTCCTCCCCATGACTAATTTCCCCGCACCTCCTCCCACGCACGCCCCCAGTTCCTCACCCCATGCATTTTTATGCACAAAAGAAACTTGCTAGATTACACCACCTGCTACTGGGATAAGTACCAGGTAAAGAGACAGGAATGTACTGGGGAACACGACTTCTGTAAACCAAGGAAGGGAAGAAAAATTCCTGCCTGGCATTGGCAGGCACAGGAGCAGCTCTTCAACTAGCTCCTGACACAAACCCTGTGTCTGGGTTGGAATTAAAAATGTGCTCCAAAAAACACGTTTAAGTTACTAACAGAGCTGTTCACTATGAACATCAAGACCTCAGGTACACTGAAGGCTGTGTTGGGGCATCAGCGGGCCAGATGACACCAGAGCTGGTGCAGCTCCAACGGGGTGAAGTCACAACTTGGAGCCACGCAGTGAAAGCAAAGCTGTGCCCAGCAGTGCTGCAGTGTCCCCAGGTGCGAGTGGGAATGGCGCTGCCCCACCATATATTTTTCACCTTCTTTTGCTGACGCCTACAAAACTGCTCCTAGCTTTGGGCTGTGGGCCTGGTTCTGTTCTGTGGCAGTTTTACCCTCCCCGGTGCCGCTCCACTGAGGCCCAGCTTTGAGCCTCAGCTTCCCCAGGGCAAGCAAGAGGGGGAATGGGCCTACGGTTTTATTTGTTGCTTACACCAAAAAGAATCATCTAATTAAAAATCACTGGAAACCACATGCATTTGCAAAAATGGCTCCACTTCAGAGGAATCTCTCCAGGCAAGTTAAGTGAGTAATTTTTCAAGGGTTTAGACATTTATGAAAATAGCCTCTATAGTTACACTCGCTAGGATAAAATTACAAGTGTTTTCAATCCTCATACTTCAGGGCATAAGTTGATCCTCAGCTGGGGGCCAGGCAGGAATTTCCTCCCAGAGGATATTATTGTTCTACGAGGTATCTCATGGGAGATTCACATCCTCCAGAGTATCTGGCATCAGCCACTGCTGGGGAAAAACAAGAAAA
>JAVJGI010000035.1:16383599-16399141 GCA_035590275.1 Ibycter americanus
GGGGGCGCCGCCAGGGCCGCGGCCCCTTCCCGTAGCGCCTCCCCGCCCGCCCCGCCCTCGGCAACAGCCAATCACCGCCCTGTTATTTGCATACCTCGCCCGTGGCCTTCTGGGCCGGCAGTGGGGCTGCACTCACCAGCTCCTCTCCCGCCAGCGCGGCCTCTCCACCCGCCGCGGGTGCGGGCACAGCGGGAAGGGCGGGAGGCGCGCCGGGACGGCCCAAGCCGCCCTCACCTTGACCTCGCCGTCGGGGAATGCTGGGGCTTCATATACGGAGACGATGGGCGCTTGTTAGTTGCCCGGATGACCCTCAGTGGTCTGGGGTGCAGGCTTCAAACCTGTAGCTGTCTAGCGACAGAGTGGTTCAATTCCACCTTTCGGGCGGGGCGGGGCGCCGAGCTTGGACCTTTTTGCCCCCGGGCACAGCCCGACCGTCCCCGGGGCAAAGAGGCAGCGTCCGCTGGGGCCTTATCGCCAGGTATAGGGCTGCATTTTGCCTCCTTCCACCTCAGCACACAGGGCACCTTCCTGGGGCACGACAGGGATGTCCCACCCATAGCCGTGTCTCCACCAGGCTGGCAAACAAGTGTTTTCCCTTTATGTTTCTTTTGACCATCCCCTTGGAGCACCGCACAGGACCGATGAAATGGGAGCGTGCTGGGCACAGCCGGAGCAAGGAGGATCTCCCAAGGGTGCCTGGGTGGGAATTCAGATTTTAATTGGATTCTGCTAAGCAGGTCTTTGTTAAACAGCATCACACATCCCACAAGAACAGAAAAGAAATAAATAACAGAAGCCATTCTCTAGATCTCCTCCATACTGACGATAACCCATCTCCCACCCACGCCACAACAAACATGCTTCACTTCAGCAGTAAGCACGGGTGCTAATAATGTCACCCAGCCCCATGAAAAATAAAGGTTAGCATGAAGCTAAAAAACATATTCTTCAAGCAGAAGGCATTTCTTTCATGATATCCTACTGCAATGACTCCAGCAGATGATTTGTGGAGCCTCTAGTTAGGATGAGACCCCAACCACCCCCACCGCAGGGGAGAGCGAGGATTTGAAGGGCATTTCCTCATCACCTCCTGGTCCCACCGGCAGGAATGGCGATTCCGCTTGGTGAGCCCCCAGAGAGAAGAAATGCCGAGTGAATTATCAGGGTTCCAGTGTTCCTGGGTGCTTTTTGAGGGGTGCAGTGCCATCCGGAGTTCAGTCAGCACCCCTGAGGATCTAAGCCGGAATGACTGTGCTTCCTTTACACCAAATGACTCATCCCACCTGAAGGCCTGGGAGGAGAAGGGAAGGGTGCGGAGGGCCCTAACACCACTCCTGCTAGCTGCTACTGCTTCCAGCCGCAGAGCCCATCCAAGGGGAGCAGCCGTGGTGCCAGCAAGGCCCATCGCTCTGGGAATACACTGGCCCAGTTTGGGAAATCTGGGGGGAAAACCCCCTCCGCGGCTCACACAGCTCACGCCAACTTTTTTACGGCCTGGCAGGAGGTGTGCGTGCGCTCTCCCCACAGCAGCTGGCAGCGCCCTGTGTCCCAGACGGCTATCTATCTACTCCGCGCTGCTCCCTCCACCAGCCATCCTCCTCTACCCACAGTGAACTTTCAGTGTGGAATTTCTCTGCGGCCTCAGGAATTGGTATCTGTGCCGCAATTTGGCTGGGGGCTTTTGTTTGCGACGGGAGGGGGAGTGCTGGAAAGGCCTTTGCCCAGTAGTGGGCAGCTGAGAACGTTAACGTTCAATGTCAGTTACCAAGCAGAACATAATACGGCTCTTTCATGTGGTGTTTATAACTGAACATGCTGTTTTGTGTCAGCCTGGTGTTTTTTTTTTTTTTTTCCTTCCAAGAAGTAGTTTTGGATTAAATTATGACAATTACATTCTTATATTCACCCCCCCGCCAACCCCCGCCCTTGCCCTGCGTGCACACAAGCACAAATGGGAATTATGTGCTCTGAGCGCGATTTGAGCTATACAGCCTGGGATCTGTGCCTGGCATTGAGTTCACTTTTTTTCCTCCAGAACAAAAAAGGCCACATCCACTCCGCACTCTTTCATCGCCTCAGGATAAAGCAGGATGGTCAGATTGCTGGTGTGGGTGATTTGTCCCTCAGGGAGTTCATGGGGAAAACAGACTTTCAAGTGTATGAGAGAGGAGGCTGGGGAGCCCTGGCTGGGGAGGTTGTGGTAAGCAGCACGGGGGGCTAGGTTTGTGAAATTCCGTGTGAATCCCTACTCCGAACTGCTTACACACCCCTGGCTGGCTCGCGTACCTGGGCAGTGCCTCATCTGGTTGGTAATGGTGGCACCCGGCGGGAAGCAATGCCGGCTTTTGGGGCTGTGCCCTCCAGGGCTGCACCTCCAGCACACAGCTGAACCGAGGGAACCGTGGGGGTTCGTCAGGACAGGAGACACAGCAAGGCTGCTCTTGCGGCTTTCAGCTGACACGGTAGGTGGGACAAGGCCCTAGGAAACAGGGTGCCCTATATTTTGGTGCTACTTTTTAAACACTGGTTGGAGGAGAACCCCAGCATGGAGGCCTGTGTAGATGATCTGGCTGTAGGAGGGACATTTTGCACAATGTCTTGCCTATCGGCTTTGTTTGGAGTCACTCATTAGTCACGTAAAGCTTTCAGCGTTTGAACCTGAATGTCACTTTCTTCCCTGACAAAGGGCCAAACTAAGAGGAGCCGAAGGCTTCTCCACTGGTTAGAAGGCAAGCCAGGGGTTACTCAGAGCCAAGACGCACGCGAGCCTGGCTCCTCAGCTGAACGTAATCTGCCTGCTGTTGTTTTCCCCTCGGAGTCACAGCTCGGTGAGGAGGATGTGCTGGTGACAGATGGCTGACGCGACTTGGTAAGTGTACGGGTGACTAGGCTGTGACTCAGCAAGTGTTTGGTTACAAGAGATCGGGAGCATGTGCTTTTGCACTGGTAACAGTGGCCCTAGGTGGGTCTCCTGGAGGACTAAGCACAGGCTGTCATCTGAAGCCTGTGGCTGCCATCCTCCATGGGAGAAAAGCAGGCACACGTGGTCTGTTAGAGCAGAAAATCAAGCTCCTAATTACTGTTTACATTGGTAATGGGTAATGTCCGAGGGTGTATAAATATATGACCTGCCAGTGGTGCTCAGATGTCCTACTGGCCTTCAGAAAGGAAACCATTGAACATCCTGGCCTAAATTAACGACCATCTTTCTTGGAGGGAATAGGACTCAGAAAACCTCTTTTGCAGTCGGGTCACTAGAGGGGGACAAAGACCTAGTCTGGGTATGCATCCATCCACCAGCTCCCCCACCGCAGCTGTGGGAGACACCTTGGAGAGGTGGAAGCAAAGATGGCCCTTGTCTTCCTGAGATTTGAAGGTGCCCAAGTGCTGGGACAGCTTTCTGGAGGTTGAGCACGCAGCTGGGTATCAGCAACGTGTTAGGGGAACGAAGCCACTCCTTTTCCCCCAGAAGCAGGATGGCGCATGCATGTGCATGTGTAGTTTAGCAGCCTTTACGTTGGCTCTTCCAGCATTTCTCCCCGCCTAGAGCCAGCCTGTCCATAGCTGTCTGGGCTCTCAAAGGCTAAATTCCAGCCATTGCACAGCACAGGACAACATCACCCAGGTGGAGGACCCAGGCAATCATGTATGGTTACAGGCACATGCCATTTTAATCCTTTCTCTTCTTTCATGATTGGGGGAAAGCTGAATTTGCAGGTCTGGATAGGTACCAGAGGTTATTGTGGTCTCTGTCAGTTAAAGACATCACAGAAATATTGGAGGGCTTGAACTTGAACAGAGTGTACCTGTGTGCATCCCACACGCGCACAGAGAGCTGAAGTGGCCATGGCAAGCAGCAAGGCAGTGTTTGCAGCCCTTTGCTGCATATTGACCTAAAGTGCTTAAAAGCCACTACACATGCTCCCCTGGCGAAATGTCGGCCGGAATGACTCATACAAATGGATCGTGATATGCAGCCCTCAGCCCAGCCAGGCTGTGCGTGGAACCAAGACACTCCCATTTTCTTCCCTCCAGTGTACTTCCCTGACCAAATCCAGGACTGAGCCATTTGGCTCTGCCTGGAGCTGGTCAGAACATGTTTTTCTTTTCTTCTCTTTCCCCCTCCTTCACCCTTTGGAAAATGTTGACATTTCAGCAAAGGGCTGAAAACCCAAACCCTGAATATTTTCCATTGGAAAACGCTGGGGGGAAAGGGAGGGGAATAATCCCCAAACTGCCAACAATCAAATCTCTTTTAAGGCTTTTGGGTTTATGAGAGGGGGGCGCATTTGGAGGACAGCACACACTTTCTATGAAAATATCTGTTCTCTCAAAACCCATTTTTTCACTAGAAAAGTGTTCCAACTGGCGTCCTTTTCACTGGTGATGGTTTGGACACTCTCTACATCTAATTTTGGAATTGACCTGAAGAAAACGTATTTAATTTTATTGGAATATAAGGCACAAATGCCACTCCCACAGCACAATTGATATTCATTTGGTGTTCTCAGTATCATGAGAATATATCCTGATATACTGTCTTTGTCAAAGGTGCTGTTTATACAAACATCTCAAGCAAGTTTGGAACCTGGTCTCTGGAGAAACCATGCTCCCAGAGCTCCAGCTGACTTGCCTCAGACCTCAAAGCATATTCCTGAAGGGAATCTACCTTTCACAAAATCACATCAAAGGCTGTAAAGGAAGCAATATGTACTGAAAGGCATATTATCTGTAACTGTCCCTTAAGTAACTGATAGCACAGAAACACTTACAAAGCATTTAGTTCTGATGTCTTCAGCTGATTTAAATTTCTGTCTGAATTGTAATTTAAACCTGAAACATGTTTTATCTTGTCTTTGCATATTATTCTGCTTTCCTGTAAGGTAAAAATAAAAAAAGGACAATGTTAGCATAACAGAACACTCATATTTGTAGGAGATGAATTATGCTCTAAAACTTTTACTAAATGTGGCTAATAGCAGGTTAGAGTTTAAAAAAGGAAAGATCTTAAAATGGGCATACACTGGTCATAAATAAATTCAGGCTGAAAACTAGCAGAAGCTTTCAAAACAGCAGCAGAGTGAAGTTTGAAGACAGATCTTTATCAGTTGTGGGATATCATGACAGCAGAGGAGTAGATTCAACAAGCCAGGGGTCTCTTCAAATTTGTTGTGCCTCTTTCCCCATTTTTTTTTTCCACATTGAAGCTTCCCAGTTACTCTTTGCATTCTCTCTGATATGATTTAGCAATTGTGCTGCTGCACTTCATTCTGATTTAGTACAGGTCTCTATCCCTTGTCACCTCCTGGTTTTTCTGAACAAGCCACTTGTGTTTGAATTAAGTCAGCCCCAAAGAAGGGGCATATTTGACTCCATCAAATTCATGGTTTTTATTTCCTTTTCAATTGACGAACATCTCTCTGTCATTGTTAAAGCTTATAAAGCAGTGGGTTTAAAAAGATAATAATGCAAAATCTCAATTTTAGACTCACCTTTGTCAGCTGGGGACAACTAAATTGCATGTTGATAAGAGGAAGAGGCACTGAATGTCTCTGATAACTCAGTGGCAGGAAACACAGAGCTCCTAAGGACCTGAATTGGTGCTGTGTGTCCTTTGTCATAACTTTTCAAGATAAATAAGCAATTTTTCACTTACAGAACTCTATTCTTGAGTCAATACAGTCAAAAGCTTTAGTCCCTCACCTTGGAAACACAACTGCATGCAAGGAGCCACAGCAGAAAGCTGAGAAATAGCTATCCACAGATGCAGAACTGTAACTAGCCATTGGAAACCCACACACGCATAGCTTAGCTGTAGCTATATGATCTGCCAGAGGCTGAGCTGCCCTTTCTTCCATCAGTACTAAAGGGGCAGATGCAGAAAAAAGGAGATCCCAAGAAAGAAGGTAAAGGGTCAAATGAATCACCCAGTCACTGTGTGAAATGTAACGACTGGGAGACCAAACAGATTAAGCCAGGGCTTGTGACTGTTATTCACGGAAACATGTTCCACAAATCCAGCTTTCCGAGAAAAATCAGATTCTAGCTTCCTTCTGGTAATTTAAAGAGGCAACAGTCTGTTCATATGACCTTCAGATCAGGCTGTCACAGGGACTGAATCCTATAATAAAAACTAAAGAATGGCCCTTCTGGGCCAAAGCAGTGGTCCTCCCCACCCAGCACTCGGCTCCCAGCTGGGGCAAGGTGAGAAACTATCCAGGGGGAGCACATGGGCCTGGATATTTCCCTCTTCCTTGGGTTGCCTCAGCATTTGCCTTTGTTGGATTGGGATGTTAGATCGTACATCTTGCCTGTTTCCTTTAGTGTCCATTTATGGACCTGTTGTCTGCAACTTTGTTGAATCCCATTTTGAGCCTGCTGATGCTCTCTGCCTCTGCACCCTGCTGGGCCAGCAACTTCCAGAAGTTCTCTACCTAATGTGATGTAATTTCTTTAATCTGTACCACTGAGACCTCCCTGTTCTGCTGTTGAGGGAATTGGCTACTAATGGCTCTGCATTCACCTTAGCCACCACGATTTTGTGAACTCAGTCCTTAATCACCAGAAAAATAGCTAAGAATTGCAATATTGGGTTGCTCAGCTCACTTCCGTCCCTGTTGCTTGCTGACCTGCCCAGAGTGGTTTTATGCCTGGAGCACTCTGGCTGTTACCAAACTCAGAGGGGAGAAGAATGACAGCAAAGCAAATGGAGTGCAACTTCCTTCTAGTGCTCTGCTCCCCACGCAGCTGTTCACTGGTGATGCAATGGGTCTGTTTTGTGGTTAAGAGCTGGATGCTGATCTCCCTGTCCTTCTCCTGGGGCTCAGCAGTTCCCTGGATGCTGATGGCCCTGTCCTCCTGGGGCTCTGCAGTACCCTAGATGCTGATGGCCCTGTCCTTCTCCTGGGGCTCAGCAGGTCCCTGCCCAGCAGGGGGCTGCAAAGCAACAAGCAGGATTTCGGGGAGGGTAGGCTGGCAGCCCCGGCGGGGGTGTCAGGGGCATCTTCCAAAGTGGCTTTAATTAATGAGCACATGTGCAGCGAGGAGAGTTACAGCATCCCACTCAAATTGTTGACTTGGAGCCGCTTCTGGAGACAGCCGTATTCTGCTCATTAGGAAAGAGCTTTTTTGCAATGCCCTTGGATTGGATGGCTCTTGGATTGTACCACGAGATCAAGTCCACGTACGGGCTGCCTGCCTTTCGGCTGCCAGCTCCAAGAGGGTTGTTTTTCTTGTCTTCTCATTCTCAAGGAGTGCTCAGCCAGATGGCCTGTTTTCGAATGCACTGTGCGTTGGTTGGATGTGTGTTTGGAGAGTCTGCCAGCTTCACGAGAAGGAAGAAAGAGCAAAAGAAAGGGAAAAAAGCACCATTTGGTATCTATCTCTGGGACCCAGCCAGAGTTGAGGCTCTGTTTGAAGAAGGGGGGGAGTCTTAAGAAAGAAACTCTAGACAAAATTGAAAGCTGGAAAAACTTTCAAGCTTGACAGACTGGGAGACTGAAGTTCTGTACAACATCCATCCACTGCCTGGCTCCCTTGCAAACATGTAGCAGACTCCCTCAAGAACAATAGTAAGAGCAAGCACAAGCACCAAGTGTCTATCTTGCTGCCCTCCCAGTGCACCTTACCTATGGGCTGAGAGGTGGAGAGGTGACCCAGCCAGCCTGCCCACCGAGGCTAGGAAATGCTGCCTGTGGCTTCTGGGATTTTACTCTCAGTTCACTGAAACCTGAAATTACAGCATGCAGCCTGGACACATCAGCCCAGGAACAGGAGCCATAACGGAGCAGTACGAAATACCCACCACTGCAGCCCAACTCTCGAAGAAGCTAGCCTTAGTTTTACTACAAGCCGATGTCATTTTCTCGCACCCCCTGATGTTCACTTCCCAGAAATACCTTCTGTTGATTTTGGGCAGCAAATAAATACAAGCCACACCAGAGCAACGGCTCTTTCCAGCACTCATTGGCAAATAATTTGAACCTGACGAGAAAAATCTGTTGTTGAAGGGAAGGGGGAAGTTTTGAAGTTTGGGTGGATTGTGCTTGGCTTTCTTTTCTTAACTATATGTCATGTTGTGGTAACAACACATTGTTCCAAGCAGCAGGAGGAGGTCTTGTTAAGCAGAGCCGGAGAAAGCCACGTTTGTAACCATCCCCGCTGGCTGACACGCCACTGTGTCTTACAAGCAGAGTTGTCTGCTCTCTTACTGAAACCATGGCACAAAGAAGATGGTCACAGGAGCGTGTGTATCTGTGCGGGTGGGTGTGGTAACTGCAAACCCCACGTCCCTGCTGATTGCATCAAATTATTTTCACTGAAGTGATCAGAATTCATGGGCCTGGGGTAGACAACGTGACCATGGCAACACCGGCTGGGCTGTGGGTTGCAGACACTCTGCAGACAGCCAGGGCAAAGGGGGGTCTTCTCACTCCTGCTGTGGGCCACACATCTCGGGCAAAACCTGCTGGTATCTACAGCATGGCATAAGCACCTGTGGCTTCCCAGGGCTTCCTGACTGTCACCTCACCAGGTCCAAGAGGTACACAACGTTCACTTCACAGCAGTAGCAAGGATATCATTTAGAGTCCCCAGCAGGTAAAGAACAGGACCCATCCCTGAACGCAGGGAAACGTTGTCAGCTGCTGGCAAAAGAGTGTCTCTGACACTGAGATCGAGTGGCGCAGATGCCATCCCAGCAGCGGAGGATTAGCCGGTTCAAGACGGTGACTACATCAGCAAATATATTCTTGCACAGGCAGGAAGGCTGCACGATGAGATCGCCTCCCCACTCCGACAGGACCCAATTGTGGTAAATAACCCTGGCATAAAAAACCAGGTTGCAGTGCCTATACTCACAGTTAAGATCATTACAAGAGATTTGATTTTCTGGCTGCCAGAAAACAAGGTTGGAAAATCCAACAGTAAATTCAACCATTCTCTCCAGAGCTTTAGAGGGTTCATTAAACCATTCAGGCAATTGCCTGATTGTCACCGAGTGCTGTGTCATGGAATCGGTAAAGGAAGGATTTCTGTCTTTAACTGCATAGAAAATCCAGGGGTCCAGGAGTCACAAGGCTGAGCTTTGCCACAGCCTGATGAACTGCCTTAGGTTAGTTACTGCACCTCTTGGCAAATGGAAATAATAATTACCACGATATTCATGAGTACTGTTGGGAGGAGCTAGCTGCACATGTACAAAGGTCCTCAGCGCACTTGGGGTGGGAGATCAGCTAGAAACAACATCCAGCCATCCACTCACCCGAGCGGCACTGTCTGTGTGAGACACTGATACCAACCTCTGCATTTTTCACCTATGGTAATTTTCACATCCTTATTTCATTGCTGTAGTGCTGCCTGACTCCTGGACAAGTGCATCTCCAGCACACTGCCCACACTCAGGCTTCAGGCACGGGTTGACAGGCCAGGCTGAAAAAGCCAATTTCCTCTAAGTTATCTGGCCGTGTGCCATTACATAGCTAACACTGTCCAAGGAGGGGAAGCTACAAGAGTTGCTCGAACATGGGATTTTGGAAATTTATGTACTGTAAAGAAGGGTGAGGCCTGCCTTCTAGCACTAGTCCTGGCCGCTCTGCTACCAGCTTTTGCGTATAACTTTTTTAGTCAGTCAGTACCTGGATGGGAGACCTCCAACAGATGACGAACCAGAGGTTCAGAGTGTCTCCTCTCTCCAGCTAAGCAGAGGTCAGCACACACATCAGCATGGCATGGGTGGTATCGTGTTCTCCATTATGAACCACAGCCTTGGGTGCGGCTGTACCCAAGTTCAGTAGCACCCACTGCGGTACTGCAGAGGGTGGCTCCAATTCTGCAGCACAGCAGCTCACTTAGGCACCACCCTCCTTCAGTGGGTCAGGGCTTTGAGGCATGAGCTCCCCAACCCAGTTAAAAAATGGCCACACATCTCCCCTTCCTCCCTGTGTGCCTCACTCTGCACCTAGAAGCCCTCAGAGCATATTCTTAACTTCGTTAGAAAAATAATGTTGCTAGCAAGAAGAGACGAAGAGAAGCACACACAGCTTCTATTTCCCAATGGCTGGGGAAAAGACTCTGCACTACATCTCCAAACAACAGGAGATGAGATGACAGGCACAGGACAGAGCTGAACATCAGTACCAAGGACATGATGATTGCAGCTGGAGATCTGGTTTAAGTTTAAAGCCCAGATATACACAGAGTGGATGGCGCCCGAGATCCATACCACTTATGCTGACAAGGCTACACAGGCCAGGCATGGAGCCAGTCCTGTTCTCCTGGAGTGTCTCACTCACATCCATTCTCTCAGACCATGAGCTTCCCATGATTTTACTGGTGGTCCATATCTCCTGTAGACCATATGTTTGACATTACTGGGGAAAGCAGAGGTTAAAAAGATTAGAACTCCTTTTGAAGTTAGGGGAATGAAAAGCTTTAGGGAATGACTTATGGCTAGAAGTAGCTCCAGCATTCAAATGCAGAGACTCGTTTGACTCAGAACAGGAATTGGACGTAAGGACAAAGATGGTTGCTTTAAAAAATCCTGGTCAAAGCTAAAATGGAAAACATGTTCAGGAAATTGAATTGTAAGACATAAATTCACTTCACTACCATGATGACTGGCTTTTAGACTGTGACCGCACTGTAGTTCACAAGTCTGTTTTCAGAAAGTGCATGTAATGCACACAGAGAGGTAAATATCATATATGTAGCTATTATTCATACACTATTTCTTGGCAGGCATTTTACTGTGACTTTAGTAAGGATTGACCCTGTCTACCACAATATTCTTGTATTCAAGTTAGGATGTTATGGTCTGGATGCGTGGAGCAGCAGGAGGTAAAAAACTGGTTTAGATGGTCAGGCTCAGAGAGGAATAGATATATGTTGTACTCTACCCAGAGGCTGGTAACAAGTGGG
Source organism: Ibycter americanus (assembly GCA_035590275.1). Lineage (NCBI taxonomy): Eukaryota > Metazoa > Chordata > Aves > Falconiformes > Falconidae > Ibycter > Ibycter americanus. The sequence continues at coordinate 16,394,517 of JAVJGI010000035.1, forward strand.
ATACTGCAGGGGTCTACCCTGGGGCCTGTCCTGTTTACACATCTTTAGCAGTTGTCTGGATGAGGCAATGGAGTCCCTGCTCATCAAGTCTGGAGACATCAAAGTAGCAGGGGGAAGCTGATATGCTTGAGTGCAGGGCTGCCATTCAGAGGGCCCTGGACAGAGTGGAGGAATGGGCTCGTAAGAACCTTATGAAATTCAGCAAGGACGAATGCAAAGTCCTGCACTTGGGAAGGAAGAGCCCCTGCAGCAGTACAGGCTGGGAGGGGGAAGCAGCTCTGCAGAAAAGGATCTGGGGATCCAGGCAGAGAGCAAGCTGGGCATGAACCAGCAGCGTGCCGTGGCAGCAAAGGTGGACAAAGGCATTCTGGGCTGTATTAAGACACTCACCACCAGGAGGTTGACAGATGTGTTTATCCCCCTTCCCTAGGTACTCACGTGGCACTGAACTCAGTTTTGGACCCCCAGTGCAAGGAAAAAGTTGACGCACTGGAGCAAGTTCAGCAGACACCACCAAGATGATTGGGGGCTAGAGCCCTGTGAAGAGAGGCTGAGGGAACTGGGCTTGTTTGGCCTGGAGAAGAAATGGCTTTGTGGGGGACAAACAACAGCCTGACAGTTCCTACAAGGTTATCGAGAAGATGGAGCCAGGCTCTTCACCATAGCGCATGGTGGGAAGACAAGAGACAATGGACATAAATTAAAGTGAAAGACGTTCAGGCTGGCTATAAGAAAAAGCATTTTCACCATAAGGACAGTCAAATATTGGCCAAAGAGGTTGCACAGCCACCATCCTTGAAGATTTTCAGTACCCAACTGTCAAAAGCCCTGAGCAACCTGTTCTCACCTTATAGCTGACCTGCTACTCCTTTGAACAGGAGGTTAAACTAGAGACCTCCTGAAATTCGATCCAACCAGAACAATTCCGTGATTTTATGGTTTTGAGCGTTATCTACTTAAAGAGTAGACACAATACTATGTAAGTTGATCGGCCAGTCACTCTTCACGAGTAGAAACTACTCAAACAAAAGTCACAGTGAATCATTTGCAACAAGATTTGTTTGCATAAAACAATGGGAAATTTTAGATTAACAAATAGTTGAACAAAAGTCTTTCTGCCTGTTCTTCACAGCCTAAGAAGAAATGCAATTTCAGTGAATTTATTACCCAGTTACACACCAGTTTTCCTTAATATCCAGTCACCAGTTAGTAGATTGAAAGCCCTGTTCTCTCTGATCGAGGGCTGTCATCTATACATGAAAAAGAATGAGAATGCCAATTACCAAAGCAGTGAGAAATATTTCTTTGATTATTACTATGGCATCTTCCAACTGAAAACTCAGATTGCTTCACTCCTGTTAATTAATTAAGCCTAGAAACACTTATGCCAGGAAGTTCAATATCATCACCCCTTTTTACAGACGGGGGGAAATGAAGATATAACATTCACTCAGGGCCACTCAATGAATGAAGGGCAGAACCAGAAATAAAACCTGGGATTCCTGGCTCAGAGGCTCCTCTTATAATCTCTAGACAAAGCTTCTTTCCTGTAAAATTCCATCTAAGCTCTTCATAGAATAATTAGAGCCAATTTATTTCCTCACTCGTTAACAATGAAATCTGACAGGCTTTGTACTCGGGATGCTGAAGCTCAGTTAGGGAACCAAGGCTCTTCTCCATGAGGGGAGGCCTGGAATGTCAGTCTTTAGGTGGCTTAGCAGGGGCATGGTTCCAGCTGCCAGGTACTTGAACTCCTGCCCAAATCCCTGTGGCAAAGCTTCAGGGAAGAACTGGAACGTAAATGACCAAAATGATCTACCACAAATGTTAGGGCAGGATTTTGACAAACAGCAGCTGTTTTTGTAATGATAATGCTTTGCCTTCAGTGGCACTTAAGAAATATGAAAGAACATTTACCTGCCGCAGTATTAGGCTGGTTTCTCTTTTCCTTCGATTCCATTTGCCTATGAGCTGCACAGGCAGTTTTTCAAGTGAGTGAGCTGAAAAAGCTCTGAGACACAGGGAGGTTCATGGCAGTACTTCAGATGTGCCCCTCAATTCTGCCTTCTCCTGTTTCATCAGATCCAGAGCACACCAAATGTGCTTAGGAAAGGGCTTACAGCTCACTAGCAGTAACTTGCACTACCTTTGGGATGTGTAGGAAGGTCATGAGTCATGGACTTCTCTACCTTCCCTACCCAGGGCAAATGGCTCACCATCTTCTCTGTCACCACTTCCAAGGTTTCCTCAGAGGCCAAGAAATTAAGACAGGAAGAGCTCCAGAAGTGCTGATGATCTAATATTTTGAAACTAATGACTCTGAAGCTTGCTCAGCACCTCTTAACGAGAGGCCATTACATTTGAAGCTGGAGTATCCTAAACTAGGGGATGCATTTAAATATGTGCCCTACTTGCTCAGCATCACATGAGGCAGGCTCTGGCAGAGGAGAGGCAGACTCAAGATTTCCACATTAAAAAGCCTGTGCTTTGCTGCTCTGATATATTTTCCTTCCACAAAGCAATACACGAAGGACTTCTCCCACAGAGCTCCTGGGGAAATTCTGCATGCCCTCTGTCTTGCTGTCTTCAGCTTTTGGCTATATGAAAGCTTTCTGCAGAGTAGAGTTGAGGACACTGATCATAAACTCCAGAGAGCAGAAGAGGTGAGGGATGGACCATCTTTTGCAAGAAACCCTTGGGGAGTGTGGAAGCTCATCTTTCCTGGTTTTTCAGTGCCATCTGCTCCATCTCTACCAAGCCTCCAAGCTCAGGTCCAGTAGGTGGCATGTTTGAATTGACTTTGAACATCTGGAAATAGTTTGCTATTTGCAGTCCCCTCCCTCAAAGCTCCATTTGTGGCTACACGTGGTTAACAAATTGCTTCTTCTTTGGCCCCAGATGTCTGCTATGGCCCTTCCCTTTCCCTCTCGGGCATTTTTAGCCACCAGGACAGAGTGTGCATCGCCTCCTGCAGCGAGGCAGACTGACAGAAAACAATGGCAGAAAAGCCCATTGTCTTAACATTTGGGGCCAAATCACCTAGGCTCTGCTTGCCCACCTCCCTTGGTCCAGCACTGTCTTGGTGACCTATGAAGCAGAAGTTCATACACACGTTCTCCCACAGGAATGATAAGGTTGCAGACTTCCAGCCAGGGTCTGGGGAGTGGGTGTGTGTGTAAAAAGGGGGAACAGAGAGAAGAAGGAAAGCACAGAGAAGAGCACTTGTGTCTGTCAAAACAAAACTAAAAGGTCTGGGGAACAAAGGAGGTTGGCTTTGGCTTTGGCTCAAGATCAAAGCCTGGAGGTGGCTGTGGCTTTCTGAACTTCTAGATGTGAAAGGGGCCTCTATCAGAAAGAGGCTCTCTTTTTTTGATGATACTGATGGCACTGAGAGCTGCTTCCGAGGGTCCAAAACTGCAGAAAGAGAATGGGACCCAAGGATGTGAGCTTTCCCATCACCCTGATTTTCACTTGGAGGGGGGGAGGTTGGTGCGATTCAAGTGTCATGTAGCAGGGAAGAGAGTTTAGGCTGTACTGCCTCAATGGCTTCAGAGATCAAGAGCAACCACAACCACAACTGCCTGTCTGGTTGAAGGAGGGTCAGGGAGGCTGCAGGATAGGGAAGGGGCTATTTCTTCACCAAGCTGTGTGTTCAGTGGAAACAAGCACTGTCAAGAAAGGAGAGTTCAGCTGAAGTCTAGAACATGACATTGAACAAGCGGCTTTCTTATGAAAATCTAAAGGGGAAGTTCCGCAGCCTGTTTCACTGCAGCAAATGACAGCAAAACACTGCGGCCAAGGAGAAGTGAGTCAGGTTCATTTGTAATTAAGAAGGGACTTGATACTCTGCTGAGCTAAAATTAGTGTAATTGTTGTACAGACACAGTTTTCTTACAAGCATCTACCTCTTTCAAATGTAGATGAGAATGACTGAGGACATTCTCAAGAAAGGATAGCCTTCTATGGTGTTGAATTTTTGCCCAGCCTTCTGTTTGTTCACAAATACCCCAGTATGTCAGTCACTTACCATGGAGCCTGGTAATCATCAGGAACAGTCAACATGGATTCACCAAGGGGAAATCATGCCTGACCAACCTGACAGCCTTCTGTGATGGAACAACTGGCTGAGTAGACAAGGGGAGAGTGCTGGATGTTTTCTACCTTGACCTCAGGAAGGCTTTTGACACTGTCTCCCATAACATCCCCATAGGTAAGGTCGGGCAGTGTGGGTTAGATGAGTGGACAGTGAGGTGGATTGAGAACTGGCTGAATGGCAGAGCTTGGAGGGTTGTGATCAGCGGCGCAGAGGCTGGCTGGGGGCCTGTAGTTTATGGTGTTCCCCAGGGGTCAGTGCTGGGGCCAGACTTGTTCATCAGTGACCTGGATGAAGGGACGAAGCGTACCCTGAGCAAGTTTGTGGATAATACCAAACTGGGAGGAGCAGCTGATACACCTGAAGGCTGCGCTGCCATTCAGTGAGACCTGGGCAGGGTGAGGAGCTGGGTGGAGAGAAATCTGATGAAGTTCAACAAAGGCAAGTGTAGAGGTCTGCAGCTGGGGAGGAACAACCCCAGGCACCAGTACAGGCTGGGGCTCACCTGCTGGAAGGCAGCTCTGCAGAGAAG
>JAVJGI010000035.1:16399375-16411149 GCA_035590275.1 Ibycter americanus
TCAAAACCCACCTGGACATGACTCTGTGCAACCTGCTGTAGGTGAACCTGCTTTAGCAGCAGGCTTGGACTAGATGATGTCCAGAGGTCCCTTCCAACATTGACCATTCTATGATTCTGTAATTAAGACAAATCACTGGGATTGATAGGTTAGGAAGCACTACATAGAGTAACTAGCACCAGTTGAAGCAGCCCCTTAAGAAGCTTCTTGGAGTGATAAACATGCCCTTCTTTCAGGAGTTCCACAGTTCAGGAGTATACTCCATGTATAACAACCTTTCCCTCTCAGAATTTCTTGCATACCAAAGGATTCTGGCAATCTGCAGGAAACAAGGGGAAGGGCTGAGCTAACCCAAGAATGGCTGGTTTTATGTCGCTTTCCATCCTGACGACATGGGAACATTTTTACACGTTAGCATGTTGGTGTCTCATTGTGGCTCAGCTGGGATTGATAGCAGATGGCATAGTGGCTTGTCCAGAAGAAGGACTAACAACACATGAAAATGTCTTCCATGGCCAGTGGAGCTGTAGGATAAGAGACCTCTGCAGCTGTTCATGTTAACAACTCACAAATAATATAACCAACTGATAGTAAGGTTACTCTAAATTCATCAGGCAAATATTATTCAACCATGTGAAGAACGGCTTGACTAATGAAAAGGTTATTTGTGAATAATTCCAGAAGGATGATGACACATTGGAAAAAGTACAGAGAAGAGATACTGGCTGATTAAAGGGCTAGAAAGCATGCCTTACAGTGAAAGACTCCAGGAGCACAATCTGCCTGAACAAAGATCAGGTGAAGGGTTGACTTGATCACAATGTCTCAACATCAATATAAAAACAGAGCTTTGATAATGGAGGGCTGTTCAAACTGGCAGACAAATAAAATAATGATAGAGAACTGAAATCAGACAAATCCTGACTAGAAAAAAACCCCATGACCTTTTAGAAGTGAGAGTAATTAACCAGTTTAGGTAAGGCTCCTGGTGGATGTCTCCATTCACTAGCAATATGTAAAACAAACAATAACGAATAATTCCCTGAAAGTTACTCTGTATTTCCAAGAAAAAGCAATTCAGTATGATCCTGCAGCCCATAGTATGCAGGAGCTCAGAGTAATGATGCCACTGGCTCCTTCTCACTTTGTAATCTCTGAACCAACAAGCAAATTACTCAAAACTGATAGTAGAAGGTAAGGTGTTGAACATACTGATGTTCAACCATTCATGAATGTTATTCAGCAAGCTCTAATTATGACGTTTGCAATGACTGAGATCAATGGAAAGACTCCACCTTGAGTAAATCACTGTCTACAAGTCATACCTTCACTCCATTTGTTCTTCAAGGAGCAAAATCCTCTTTGCAGATGCCTTTTGCCCCTTACTGTGCTTATCTCACTTTGCCTTCCACCAGTGAAAGGAACTTAGCACTAACTCAGGAAGGATTTGTGAGGTTCAACTCACTAACCATTTCACAGTGCTTTAGGAGCCTCATCGGGGAGATTCAGTCTACTCCTGTGTGATCCCACTCACTTATTCCCTTAGACAAATGGGGGGAGGCACTTGCCTCCTCATATCTGGCAGCTACTGCAATAACAACTTTAAAAATAGATTTTGGCAGAGAATTAAAAAAATTAAAAGTGTCCCAACTTTAAAGGCTAGAACAAGGATTAGACAAGGCTGCTTGATCTGGTAATTCACAGGGAAATGAAAAGTTCCTTCAGTCATGACTGTGTATCATTTGTTGAATAAAGAGAGCCACTGCCTGAAACATTCCCAGTTCCATGTAGCTTAAAAAAAACAACAAAACTAACTGCTTTTCTTGTGGCCAAATGTAAAGTCAGTCTTTGGATCATGGGATAATGTCATAAGGGTTTGGTCTGATTCATTTTAAGAGAGGAGGTTTTCATATCAGTGATGAACAAGACAGTTCAGAAGCTCAGTTCAGCCTCCACCCCATCAGCAGATTTCACATCTAAAATCATAACAAAAGCTGCTAGAAGGGAAACAGGCCGGCTGCCCAGCTGCCATTCTTTGCCCGTCTACTTGAAACCAATCTTGCAGAAAGCTCTTAGCCCCCAGACTGAACGCTAGTTGGAGATGAAATAAATATGAATGGACAATGGTTCGGACACTCCAGAACTGACAGTCAGTTGGTAATGTGGTAATGTGGTTGTATGAGAAGAGAAGAGAAGAGAGGGACTGGTGAAGACAGAAGTCCATGTGTGTGGATTCCTTTGACAGTGGGCTTGCTTTGATGAAGTATAATAGTTCCTTGTATTTCTATAAAGCTTTCTTTTCTAAGACCTCCAACTTTTTTATACTTGGGGAGATAAAACTGTCTTTATCTTAGAGCTGCCAAGAGATACAAACAGGGAAATGTAACTGTCCTTATCTCAGAGCTGCCAAGAGGTACAGAGAGAATTAACCGCTGAAGACCACACAGGAGCACTGCCTAATGTAAGGTACTTAACTAAAAGACCTAAACTGTAGTTCTTGTGCCAACCTACTGCTAATGGAAAGAGAGACAATTTCATCTGCTCTCTGGAGTGGCACTTTACCCTAGTTGACTATAGCAGCCGATGAGACTTAGAAGTATCTAAGGTTGGGATGAGGTTAAGACCTCATCCCGACCTCTTTATGCTTTGTTTTAGCTGAAACTCCCTCCACAAAACTCATTGAAATCAGTGGGAAACCTCTCAAGGATGCCAGTGAGCTTAGAAGCCATGTAGCTGAAGATCCAGACCGTGGTTGTTACCACTTTCTTTTGGGAATTTTAGCCTAGATTTTCAAAACAGTTCAGTTGCTGGTACCAACCCGTTGCCAGGACTGTTTTGTTCAGTGATTGGGAATGGGTATAATTTCCTGCGGGAGAGTCAAAGGCTGGGGAGATGCAGCATTTCCCCAAGCCATGTCTATGGGTCAACTGCACATGTTTCCGAAGTGGTTGAAGTCCTGGATGCAAATGCAGTGGAAAATGGTCTGTCTGTGTGCGCTGTTCCACTTCCCAGGATTTCTGGATAGCCACAGTCATACTGGAAAATTCATAATTTTGCTCAAAGACCTCAGCCACTTCTTAATTTCTGTTGATCAGTCAGTCAGTTACAGGCTCCTTCTGGAACAGAGACAACCTCACAGGAAGCAATGGCAAGAGCAGGTAGCTACTCCATCCTCTCTGTTAACCTGAGATTGCAGCAGTTATGGAAGATCACACCCCCCGCCCATCGTGGACTGTGTTGCCAATTGCAAGTTGTTCCCTTTCTCCAGAAAAAAATCAGAATCAATCGAACAGCCTTTGCTCTTTGTTGTACTTCACACTATTTGACCTTTCTGCTCACCAGTTCTAAGAATGAGGAAATGAAGCCAGGATTGGCAACTGGTAGATTTGCTTAAAAAGGTTAAATGATAAATTGCATCTGACTGAATGAACCCAGGAGGCCTACAGCAATTCAATCTCTCTAAATCTTGGGATTTTGTTGAAAGGGGTATAGCTGCATGTGATATAAACATATGCAGTGGGGAAACAAGAATGCCCTATTTTTAAGCTTACTCTGGTACTACCAAAGCCCTTGGATACATAATAATCAATTTGGGCATACTGTCAAATGGAGGGCGTACTGTCCATACAGCCTGGCACTCAGGAAAGGGCACTGGCCAACCTGGTGTCGCTCTCACTTCCACTCAGAGCTGAGTGTGTTTGACCAAGAAATCATACGACTTCTTGTAAGCTGAACTCATTACTGCCGTATCTGAGCATCTCCATGCAGGGCCAAAATGAGGACCTCCAAGGACTTGCTGGCAGTAGGGCAGAATTCGGTCACAGCAGCATTTCAGGGATGTGCGCCCCAGAGGATCACCTAGGCTCTTACAGAAAGACCGACAGCTTGTGATGTCAGTGATACCCAGCACCAGATTTAACGGGAAGAGGGAAGCAAACTGCAGAGGGACATGAGTGGGCAGTGATTTTTTAACTCTCTCAATGAAGGAGACCTTTCAGCGATTTGCTCTGAAAGTTTGTTCTTGTATCATTCCTGGGAGGTACCACGCAGAGCCCAGTCCTGGGGAAAAGCCACCCAAAGCATGTAGAGCAGCTGGAGATGTGAGATACTATTGTGGCTGAAGAATGGGCTAGGATTCTTGTCAAGGTACCAGTTAGTCACTGGTCTCAGTGTGCTGCTCTCTGAAGACAATGCAGCGCTGGGTCCTGACTTCACATAAAAAGAAAGAAAAAAGAAACAACCATAAAACCCCTACAGGGGATATTTTCTATAGGCAGAACTTAAAAAAAAAGGAAATGGTCCTTTTTTGATGAAAATCTGAAATCCATAGACTTATCTATGTAAATTACTTGATATTTTTTAAAAGTTGAATTTAATTAAAAAAAAACAACTCAGTGAAAAATGTTTACTCTTTTCCTCATCTTTCCCTTCCTTTCTTTCACTTTCCTCCTGTGCCATCACTGAAAAGGGGTAAGGGGAAAACTGAAGGCAAAGCCTGGGTCCCCCAGGCTTCTGAAGAGAGTGAAATGTTCTTTGTAGGAAAATTTTTGAACAAAGGACTATGAGCAACTCCACATCTTGACATTTGACATGTTGAGCTCCCCTCTGCATAATTTCTGTGTTCTTCAGGGAAATCCATTTGCCCCTGGGGCTAAGTGCTTTAATCATTAATCCAGGTATATAATCAGGGCTGAATACAACCACTATGTGAAGTGTGACTGCTCTCTCATCATATGACTGGGAATATTCACAAAAAGTGTAGAGAAGGTGTGACCTCTTCATGTTCCTCTGTAACTCCGCTCCTAATTAAATTCCCTAAAGGTGAGTTGGTCAGCATGAGACCTCCCATAGGACAGGTGAGTTGGTACAGAGGGTTCTTATTCTCCCTGCTTCCAATTACTATTTCACGAAAAATACAGCAGTTATAAAATGTCTGGAATGGATCCTGAGCTACATATGGAAGCGCATTGTGCCGGATGCTACCGTAACATGTACGTCACCATGCCTTTCTCAGTTGGTGACTACTAGTTTGCAAAGTCTGGGTGAGCATGGAGTGATTTTACCAGACATGAGTGAGATGCTATGTAAAAGCAGTCGCATGGTGTTTGAGGTTTGTCTTTGTAACTGGCTCCAGCATTCAAATACACCTCCTCCCAAGCTGTTGTTTCCTACTCTGCACATAAATCTTCCATCCACTTAGCTTGAATTTTGGTTTTTGCTATGAAAGACCTTATAGATATGAGATATGATTGCCTAGAGAGGGCAGGCAGATAATCTCAGTTGTAGAGTTATATTTTTCAGTGTTAGCTTTCTGGGTTTGCCCTTTAAAGATATGACAGTTGTATATAAGTGGAAGTAATTTAGCCCTGGAGGGGTGAAATTCTTTTTTAAGCTCTTCATGTAATCTTAGTTTGTTATTGCAAAAAGATCTCTAACCAGGAGCAACTGGGTCCAATCTGATGCTGAATTATAAATAACTAGAAATCCTGGGGCAGTTCTCTGCAGTGCCAGAACAGTTGCCAGATGCAGTTGGCATCAGATGTACATCTAACTCAAAAGCATTTGCCTGTATTTCACCCACAGGTATCGCAGACAGGAGGGCAGCCAGGGAGGTGTCCTGATGACTGTCCTGCAAGTGGAGGCTCACCAATACCATCATACTGGTGTGGAGGATCAGATGGGGTGGCACCCTACAAAACTAGCAGCTGTACAAATATGGAGTGGAAGACAGTCCCTGCCTAGAAGAGGTACAAGGCTGCAACTGGCAACAGAGAAGTCCAGTGATTGCCTCTGGTTGTTCAGCGGCTCAGAAAACCCTTGGAATTTATTTGGCTCCACAGACACTTTAAAAACAAATCTAAACCCTTTCCAGTAAATCCTTCTCTTTTACTGCTAACGTGAAATGCCCTGACCACCATTTTACATACAAGCATGAGGTCACTACAGTCAGTACTGGATCATGTGCAGTCTTCAGTGGGAACATCATGATTTCAAAATGATGCAAGAATATTTTTGTACTGAGGAAGCAGTTAGATCTTCAGATACCCAGAACTAGGTCATCAGAAGCTAGTGCAAGGCAGGGCTGGGAATATCAACGCACCAGTCTTCTTCCGCTCCATATGGAGTATGGACTGCGTTGTGTGAGCAGGCAGAATATTAGGACAGGAATTTATCTAAGGCCAGGTGCTATGGACCAAGTCTTCATCATGTTTACATATATGGTCCTTAGGCAATTATGGTCTTTGGACATTTACTGAGGTTAGACTAGATAGAAAGGCACCCTTAAAGAACTGGACTAGAGTTACGGGATCAGTTACCTTTAGAGCAACACCTGGTCTCTTACTGATCTTCACAGTTGGAAAAAGCAGTTTTTCCTGTAATGGTGAGGTTAGAGCCCATGTTGTAAGAGTTGGGGAGAAAAAGGAAGGTGAATGGTTTTTCTGGTTCCTGGGTAGGACAACTTTTGGCAAAAACATGTAATTCAGTCTGGCTTTGTTTTGTGGGTAGTTCCAAGAATACCTAGGTCTATCTAATGATGTGGGGAAATAGCTTGTTCTTTGTCAACAAGAACAAGACAAGGAATATTTCCAGCCAGCTAGCCTGAGCTATCTTTAAATTATTTGATCTCGTAGTTTGGCAGCACTGAAGAGTTTAACATGGGCTAAAAGGTGACTGGAGTGTACATATATTTTCCTTCATCAACAAATCCCTTACAACGGGCCACCTGTGAATATTGTTATAGTCCTTATCTTGTTAACCTAATAGACTGCCTTCCCTCTACAGGAGGGAGACTGTTTCTTCGTATACAGGGATGTGAGAGGGCAGGGCCAGATGGACAGTGCTTATGAAATAGAAAGAGGAAAGACAATCCTTTTTTGCAGAGACTATGCAAAGGTCACAGCATACACACAGTGCGTCATCAGGACTTTCAAATTGCTTGTATGTTTTTAAGTAAAATGGGTCTAAGGGGACTACAGCAGATGAAAAATGTTTAGGGAACTAACCAGAGACAGTTATGCAAGAGCCTAAGACTTCAAACAGATTTCTACATATGTTCTTGCTGAACCTCATTTCTAGTACTTGTTCCTTTATGATGATTCCTATTTTTTCTAAGTATTCATCCCAGGTCTAGCTCGAACCTGAGCTAAGCAGACAGAAATGAATGGAACACTGCCCTGCTTAACTCTGTTTTTCTGCTATCCCGTCAGGTGTAAATGAGTGACTGGCTTCAGAAACACAAATGCATAGAAAAAAGAGCGATGATGCATTCAGTGCTTGCAACCATGAAGCCCTGGGGCCTTGTCAGCCCGTGGTTCTTAGACCAAGCAGCCATCAAACCACATGACACCACAAATTTATGTCCCTCTCCTCCTTCCCAGCTCTCTGCCCTTCATAAAAACCACCAATATTCCTACTCCAAATTCCCCAGACACACACTATTACCAGATATAGACAGCCAGCCAGCCATCAGTTAGTGAGGTACAGCTCATATGTAGCTCACTAAAGAGCCTGCTGGAATAAGGGAGGGAACTGATGTGGGTGTATTGTTCCAGTCCCATCATTTCCCAAAACACTGAATGAAATAATCACTTGTTTATAATGATGCATGACATCAAGGCAATACTACATAGCAGCACTTGAGAAACAGCTTTGAACCCTATGACCTTCCTCCAAGTGAGAAAGTCTTTAGGGAGGCCACGGGATGCAGAAAGTCCTGTCCTCCTTCCGGTTCTCTAGAATGTTTTTGGGTTCTTCCCCCCCCAAATTAAAAAATGGTCAGGACCACATCCACTTGCCACACTCGAACCTGCCTGTTTTCTTTTCTCTTAGAGATGATCACTCCAGCTTAAAACTGAAGATACCCCTTGCCAAGAAGTGATGGGAGTGATACACCAATTCATTCCACAGTAGATTTTTGACGTAAAATGAACGACGTGCAAGCACTTGAGCCATCCTCCTCCAATAAGCTATAGAAGGAAAAAAATTCCATTCCCTATCTGTGTCACACCATGTTCACATTAGATAGTTATCTCTCCCTTTGCCTTTACCTACCCTGCTTAAAAGTAACTGGCCTTAAGGCTCACAGCTTTGGTTTTGGTTCACTCTTTGCTACAACACCAATCCCTTTGTGCTACACAGCAACCAATCCCACCTTCCTTTGATGGTGCACTAGGTAGGCTGCCTGGCTGAATTCCATGTTTCTAAGCAATAGAGAGTGTTTGCTGACCAGTTAATGCTTGTACTTTCCTCTTTTTACGGTGTAGTAAAAATGAAAGCAATCCAAAGTTTAGAGGGGAAAAAAAAAGCCAAAACAAATGAGAACTGATCCTGTTCTCCGGAGAGATCTGCTTTACAGATGTAATCTAATGCACCTTCTATCCTGTCCTCCCCCTAGGCAGCTTCTTCCAAAGAAAGGAATAATGTCTTCAGCATAAGCGTGGGTGACTTATGTCTGGGGGACTAAAAAGTCTCAGGACTGAGCCCTGCTGATGACTTAAGCTGCTATGTGTGAAAACCCCCATGCATGGAAGGCAAAAGCCTCGTTTTGTTGCCCCAAAAAAGGAAGAAGGTTTAGAGGCTTGCTAAAAACAACCTTCAATCAGCTGTACACAGCTAGACAACGCTGTCTTTAGTGTCCCAGATGGTCCCAGCTGTTGGCGTAAGCCGTGACAATGACATTCATTTCTTTGCACATATGTCCCATGCGAGTCCAGTATTTCAGCTGCCTGCTGATGGGAAGTGAAATTCACCCAGAGAAAAGCTGTCCTTGAGGCCCACAGGATCCCAAATCCTGTGGAAAAAGTCTCATTGGGGAGGATTAGTTGTACGATCACTTCCGGTTACCATCTAATTTTATCTGTGTATCACTGATATTGAACGTCATTCTTTTTATCATGAGAACCCCTTGACAAACAGGACTAAAAATAAAAAGCAAGAGCTCGGAGTTGGCACAAACTGTGCTACATGGACTCCAATTTGTATAGCAGGAACTATAATCACTCTGAGACGTGCCCAAGCCCTCAGGCATCCCACGGGATTTCAGTCACTTGTTTACAAGGTGTTTTGATTTGCAGCTGTTTGACTACTGTGGCATTTCGAGAGGGGGCGGTTTGAAAGGATGTTGTTACTTTGGATGTCGGGATTGGGAAATGGGTATTGAAAAATCACACAAGAAAACAGGCAAGTGCTGTCTTTGTTCTTCCCCCCTTACATATGAATGACGTCAGTGCTGGGGAAAGGAGCTCCAGGAACAGATCCAGAGACCAGTGCTCTGGAGGGAATAAGCAGGGAACAGGTAAAGCCTCGACAATGGAGCTGTGCCCTAACCTGCCACACCAGAGTGCCCCGTATCTGATCTGGGGGGACTGAGCTCCGGAGGTGAGAAGGCAACCGTCCAAGTCCATCGCTTTTCTGCCTTTTCTAACAAGGTTGCCAGCAAATAAACTGATAGTGTGCCATGGTCACACCTAAGAACTGGGCTAAAGGCCGTCACCAGCTCACTTCAAAGAGGCCAGCAGCTGAAATGGATTTGGTCACTGGCTCAAAGTGATTTAGCAATTTAGATGGCTCTTTCCATCATTCCTGCTCTCCTGACCTGGACAGTTCCTCTTTCAGAGCTGCATTAAGCTAATGCCCACTTTCTTCTGGGCCCTCTTAGGAGAATGGATTCAGATATGCAGAAAGAATGCAAAAATCCATCTGTTATCCGGGATGAGTGATTTGCACAATAGTGCCCATGAGTGTTTGCTTAACACCGTGGACAGCAAGAACCCTGCTGAGTTATAACAGCTGAGAAAGAGAAAGCAAGAATAGAGGTGAAAATAGCTTGGCTGTTTTAAAACTATGTCCACCGAGCTGTGTGCATTTTTTGGCTTAGTTAGCTGTTTGCCTGTTTTTTGTGGGAAACCAGGAAGGACACGTGGAGCTTTTCCCAGGCTTTAGAGTGTTATTCTCTTGTTTCCAGCATTGGGTTTTTGTATGCATTAATTGACAGTAACTCATGTAGAAAATACAGTGCCAAGAGGATATTTACCTTGCAAACATTTCATCTGCTGCCCCTCTCTCCTTTCCTGTGACTTTTTCAAGTGATGACTGACATGAAGTGCCACGCGCACTTGAAGAATCATCACCCCTGCCAACCTTGGACACAAGCCCCTTGCCTGCTCTGTGTGTGCCAGCAACCTTACCACACTTTCTTGGCAAGGAGCAGCCATCTCCTCACTTCCTGGAGGTAAAAGAGGTCTCAGCCTAGAATGTAAAGCATAAAAATGGAAAGACTCGGCTAGGTTATAACATGACAAATTGTTGTTTTTCTAGCTGAATTAAAACCCACCCTGTGTTTGATTCTGAGTGACACTGATCGGTTTGGCATCTGCAGCTTCTCCACTGGAGACATGAGTGACTTCTCTTTAAACAAGCATCAGAATTATCTCGGCTGGCATTACAGTTCATCGCACGCCTTGCTTTCTCTAGGCAAAGTTGAAGGAAAAATCTGCATTTGCACTGCACATGCCATCGAAGATTTGGAACTACGCAACTTATCCTAGCCCACACAGCAAATCTGCATTGGAGTCGGGGTCAGAAATCCTGACTCTCTCTCCTTTCCTCCAGCCAGGATGCCTTTTCCCCAAGGTTAACTATGACTCTTGCCATCAGGGGTGTGCTATACTGTCACCACGTTGCCATACATACCAGTTTTAGACTCCCTGTTTTTCACCCATAGCTATGGAAAACTGCAGAAGAGGCTGCTACAAAGGAAGCCGAAGATTGCTGGTCTATTCTAATCCATGGTGTCTATATTTATGCAGCCCTTGTCACAGCAGAGCAGAGAAAATGTCACTGGAACAGTTTTCTTTTTGCCAGCAGGCAAGAGGTTTAAAAAGAGGCAGTATAACCTCTATTTGATGATGTGTTTGTACAAATGTTTAACTTGCTATTTCATTTAAAAATCATCTTTAATGTTGATTTATATTCCTGGCAGTGAAGTCAGGAGGTTGGCAATCCCTTTCCATTTCAGTCTGTGCTCTGACTGAGGCAATAACACAGATCAAAGAGAAGTCTTACAGCACTCACATTTTACCATCCTGCATGCCTTCAAGTTCTCACTCTGATATTCATGGGCAGATTATGTAACTACTAGATTTATCCTTCTGAGAGCCAAATAGTAAAGATTGAAATGTTGTATCATGAAGAGGGAGTATTTGGAAATAATTGAATTGAAACAAGGAACATCATCTCAAGTGCAGACAGGGGCAGCACCAGTTTCCTTGAGATGTCATCTTGCTCCAGCCTTTTATAGGGTCAGCCATTTGTTTTCGTGCACAGTATCAAATAAAGTGCACGTTACTATATATTCTAAGTCTTGCTATCCATCTAAATACGTCAAGCTGACATTTTTATTGCCTTACTAATTGCTAAATATTCAAGGACTGGAATTCCATGATTAACAGTTTACCTAACTGGTGGGAGAGGGAGAAGTAAGCGGCGCACCTCCCATGATTCTTTTAAGGGTAACAACTTACAGTTAATGATCTAACCAGTCAGAAGAACACGATCACTTGCCATAGTGTCCCCTTCCAGCCTCCCTGCCCACCACTTTTGCACAGTATTTCGTACATACTGACAGGTAAATACCGGTGGGTTTCGTTGCCCAGCGCCTCAGGGCCTTTGGCGCTATGGCTGCACCCTCTCCTTCACACAACAGGGCTCAAAGCCAGGCGGCAGTTTGCAGACGCGCCAAGGGCCGAGCCCGCTGTGAGGCACGCCCGTGAGGC
>JAVJGI010000035.1:16424168-16488571 GCA_035590275.1 Ibycter americanus
GGGCTGGGGGGGAACCTGCTCCGGCGCCTGGAGCCCCCCGGCCCCCGCCCTGGCCTGGGGGCTGCAGGGCTGCTGCTCTCACGTCTGCTCACTCCTCTCCCTGGCTGCCGGTGGTTGTGCAGGTGTGAAGTTGTGCAGCGGCTGAATCAGTTATAGAGCTTTCTTTTTGTCTTTATTTTTATGATTTCCTTCTCTCTGAAAGAGCCCACGTTTATCCTCTACGGGATGGAGAATGGTTTATTTCTGGAAATGTTACTGGCTGCTTTTTTGACTTTTGCATTTATTTGCCTCTCCAATAGTTTTGGGCTTTCTTTATTTTTGGGGTGTGTGTGTGTTTAGTATTTTTTTCTCCCCCATTTTTCCTTAATGTTTCACTGGAGACATTTTGGCAGTTTTAATTAAGTCAGTTTTTAAATTAAACTGACTCCACTTTCTTGAAACTCTCCTGAAATTAAACTAATTTGACTATCTTCAAACTATTTCCTCAGCTCCAGGCCTAACAGGGGTGACTGCTCCCACGGTGTCGGGGGTTGCTGCTCCTCTGCCGAAGGATGGCCACCTTTGCAGGGCACCCTACAGGCTGGGGCTCTGCACAACTGTGCTTACAGGAGCAGACCTTTGATCACAAACCTCTAAACCCTGAAATATTTGAAAATTATTAAGGGATTTTTCACTAGCACAGTTATGCCTATATTTATGCATGGAGTTTTGAGCCAGAACAAAATGCTAAAAAATCCTTAACATGGAACTACCAAATTTTGCAATAAAAAACAAATGAAACAAATAGCAGGGCTCGCCTTTTGACATCTTCTGGTTAGTTAGGCTTCTGGTGCAGACTAGAGAGCACTGCAAAGCTACTTGGGTTGAAGATAAAGAAGTACTAGGAGAAGCATATTGTGCCCCAGATCTGTAGGGTCTGGATTCACAAGTGAATTACTGTGCTTAATCTGTGCTTTGGTACCCGCGTGTTTCTGCAGTCTTGTCACAAAGACAAGCTAGAACATGTTACCCCAAGCCAAAGGAAAATATATATAGAGAATCCATGGTAGCGGTGCTCATCTGTTCCTCTCCTCTTCCCCTCTGCTTCCCCCAAAGACAGACCAACGCCGCCTGATGTGGTCTGTGCATCCCGACCCACGGGTACCGTTGGGGAACTGTCATGCTGCTGACCCACCACACGCTCCTTCCTCCCAGCCACGTGCAGAACGGCTGTGTTCAGCCACTGTTTTACAACGGCGGGAGGTGTAAGCTAACACATTTTAATTTGCATTCCCTGTAGGTTGACAGTGCACGCTTAATTCCAGTGATTCAGACTGCAGTTTCATAATAGGCTTAAGCCAATCCATGGTTATGTTACTGCTGAAAGGCTCAGTCCCCACTCATGTTTTCATCCTTGTCTCATGTTCCCACACCCTCCCCTACATCAGATCTAGCATTCGTGTGGCCCAGCAGCGAGGCAGATCAGTTCTCTGATCCGTCTGAAGACTAAGCCAGCCAACACTGACCAAGAAACATTAGTTTCCACTCAGATCAGCAAGCTGCTGTATTATCTATCACATGATAGCTAGTTCAATGCAAAGGAGAAAGAGGTTAGAAACACTCCTTTCAGCAGCAGCATGATCTTGGATCAGCTTAAGCTAACTGTGAAACTTCACCCTCGGACAACACCAGGCAATTCATTAACTCAGTTTTGTATCCAAGTCCTAATACTCTGGCTCCTCACTGATCCAGGGAAAGCTGCCTATTTCACTCTTTCCCCTGTACCCTGTGGGCTCTGAGCAGAGGAATGAGGGAACGATCATGCTTCCTTTCTGTATCTTTTCCAGACTCTGTTCTGGGAAGCCGTGGGAAGGAGCAATCCCTGACTTTCTTGCATTTATGTTGCATCGTACTTACACAGCCATGCATGGGGAAAACTTCTTGCTTGCTTACTCAAGCTGAACAAGGGCATCGTGTCATCTGGTCCTTCACACGTCTTGAGAACTTCGAGGTAACTAAACTACACCCACTGTAGACTATCAGTTGGGAAACATCAAAACCAAAGCACACCACACAATGCTTCACATCAGCTGTCAGGAATTTTTACCCACTTCCTGACAGATTTCCTGAGGGTTCATTAACAGTGATTAATCAGCCTGACCGTTAACCCCCTGCATTCCTGAGAGATAAATCTTGATACAAGGCCTCCTGCATGCATTTTATTTCCTTTCTGAAACATCCTACTACATTAAGTTATTCCCCGTTTCTAAAAAGATCAGCAACAAGCATTACAGATGCATGAATTCCCCTGAAAAGTTATCTGGTTCGTGGTGAATGTTGGAAACAAAACATACAACATTCACAACTCTGCAATTTTTAATTTGTATGTCATCTAAAAAGCACAGCTGAAAGTATCTAGAGATCTGGCAGTATCACACAGTCCTGCTTTACATTTCAAAGCCCCTATACAGCATCTGTTTTGAAGGCAGGTAATAGTGCTCTCATTTCACATGACAGGAAACAAACCCAACTTAAGATCAAGGATGTTAAGAACACCCACTTTGAGACAACTGTGGGCTTAATCCAGAGCTCCCGATCTTGCATGGACTTTAACAGGAACCATGAGCTACCTGTCCTTCGAAAATGAGGCACAGATGTGGAACCCCAAAACTGAGGCATCCAAAATTACTAAGTGGACCTCCACGAGTTGCCCACAGCTCTGCTGGACTCTCAGTCAGGATCAGAACAGAGGAGCTTCCGTGTTGCTGTTTACAAGAAAAATATTGCAATGTATATGGGAGGTGATGGCTTTCTCTTAGTGCACATGGATGAAATCTGGGAGGGAGCACCGGAGAGCTTTGTTCTGCCAGGCAATAATATTCCAGTATGCCACGCAGCATCGGGGAAGAAAGTTATTCTGTGTTACAGACTGACTGCAGAAAGCCAACAAAGTATTCACCCACAGGGAGCACTCTGAATCATCAGACCAATTCAGTGTGATGATGCTCATATAAACTCCTTTCAACTCCAGATAGCATTAATGAGAGGTGATGAATTTATTTCTTTCTTACACAATGGTGTAAGAGCACTGAACCAGGAACTCCACACGCCGTTCTGAAAACAACAGATCCATGTTGCTGAACCTGTGAGATTCCCATCAACCAAACAATTCACCATTACTTTGATTCCTATGCTACCAGAGCCACAGATATTTTGGCAAAGCATTATTTCAATTTAGGATACACTTCTGAGTAAATTTTCAGTTTAAACTTCATTTAGCTTTTGCCGTGGTACTTGCTTCTTCCCTGGTTTCACACTTGCGCTATGATCTGTGACCTCCTTTCATTTGATCTGAAAGTTCATACCTCACAGAGAAACTCAAAACCAGCTGAGGAAACCCTCCACACTTGTTTTTTTGCTGGAGTGCATATAAAAAACTTTGGACATATGACACACAGTACTGGAAAACTCTCATTACACTTCAGCTGAGTACAAAACTCTCTCCAGTGGCACTCTTGCAAAGAACAACATATATTAGAAGATGTGTCAATAACAGGGAAGCACACAAACACTGCCACTAACAGATATAAGACGGACTTTCACTTGAACATGCTACAGGAGCTGTAGCTACCTTTCCCGAAGTTTGAACTTGCGCAGAAACAGAGTCGTGGTTGAAGTTCAGCACTAAATATAGCAGCTCCTCAGAAGGTTGATTTGTACTTCTCAGACTGGTTTATCAAGCCTGAACAACGTGCAGCTACTCTCCTACTCTAATCAAAAGCTTCACTTATCTCACTTCCTTGAGAAGTACTTCACTCCCTTCATTATTCACGTCACACTCATGCCAACTTGTAATTTCTTCCTAACAAAGCTCATGCTTATGTGTTAATTCACAAATTTCATTTAATGAACAAATGAAACTAGAGCCAAAGCCTTGCCCAGAATACATCATGTTATCCTGACAGTACGCTGCAAATACTGGCAGTGGGTTTCCCTTCCAAACAATGAGCTCCCCAACAAGGAGAGAACTGGCCAAATTGCCACTGACTGTGTCACTTGGTATCATGTCAGGGGCTGATTTGGCTTCAGGACCCCATAATCTAACAGCCAAGTCAGAAGGGGGAAATATCCTTGCTGGGCAATTTCACTAGCCACATGTGTTTTCTTTTCCTCTCAGACTGAAAATGCCAAAAGACTCTTAGTGATCCCATCTAATCTGACGAGATGCACTCAGAATGACACAACTGCCATCTCGCCTGGAATTGATCAAAAACCCATTCTTTTTTTGCACGAAAGCTCCATATGCTCGAGTGCCTCTTTCAAAACCACAGTATCTAGCCTTTGTTGGCTGGCCACTGCTCCTGCCTACCTCTGAACTACATATCCTGGAAGGGAAAAAAAACCCCACCAAACTTCAGGAGGTTTTTTTTGTCTGAGCTCACTCTAGCACTGTCCTCTTGCCAGCTCCCTGCATTCCTTTTCCTACTGAGTTTGTCTAATCAAAAAATTAGACATCAAAAACTATGAGTACTCAAGTTGAATCTCCTCTCTCTAAGTTCAGCCAGATGTGACCTACAAACCAGAACTGCTGCTCCGCTCTATTATTCTCTGCTACCCACCTCCATTCTGTTGCCCTTAACCTTTGGGGGAGGCATGCAGGAAACAGGGCTCCCACACCTCGCCCATGGTCTTCAGCTGTAGGTGAGCACCAAGGCACCGCTTCTGACAGAAAGGCGTTCTGCAGGATTCCCTGTAAAATGGATCTTTCCAACAAACATACTGCCTATTTAACGACTTCAGTAACAAAATGACAGACACCAGCAACGAGGCACGAGCTTCCAGAGACTTTCCTTACCTTTTCCCTGTATTTCTGTGCCTATTTGTGCTTTGAAATGAACAAACCCAATCCTCTTCATAGTCATTTGGGCAGTTGACAAACATTGCTGCCAGAATTCAGGAATCTGCTTTTCTGCAGCTGAGTTGTTCTAGAATAGCTGGTTTTATACCTGTAAGTCTATCTCTACACACACATACACAAAACAAAACCCTGAGAAAAGTGACAAAATCATTACACTCAACTGCAAACTGGCTATTAAAGACATCCCTATATGTAACTGCCATCAATCACCAAAACTTACTGGTTTAGCTTCCTTCCATTTGTCTAGTTGAAACTGTAAAATATATTCAGTCCATGGGACAGGCTATTAAAGATTAACTCCTTTATTCTTGATAAGAAATAAAACTTCTAGCATCTTCTGTGGTTAGAATTTGCAAAAGCAAGAAGCCTGATTTCCCCACTATTCTCATTTCTCTGTTTTTGTTCTTTTGAAAACCTAATTATGCAATATCAGCGATCCAACACCAACCTTTCTGGTTTCTGTAGTGACCAAATTACTTGGCAATGAAAATTTTGTTAGGGGAAATCAGGTCTTAGTTCAATACCAACATTACTGCAATTGGCATTTCTGAGTAATTAAGTAGGCAAGGGGCTCCCGAGCCAGGCTCGCCTTCTCTCTCACTATACCCAGAACTGATGTGCGCAAACTGAGAAGCGTAGGTTATGTTCCACAGTAGCCTGGATGGTACCTGGTTCTGAAGAGACTAGCTTTTAAGCAGAAAAGGAGGCATATGACATTTGCAAGCTAACCATACATGCAAGAGGTAAAAAATGATGAGGAGTTTGGCCAAGAATATGCTGCACTATTACACAGCAGATCACATTTGCAACTTCCTACGGCTTAGGCCAGAAAAAGATACTTGAGAAGGTGACGCTCTGGATGTGCCAGAAGTGCCAGCTTCCACTAGCTATTTTTAACTGCAGGAATTTAATTAGAAAGGATGGCTGCACACAGTTGGTCTTCCTTCCTTTCCATCCTTGGTACAACTCAGATATCCCAGAGTGCTCCGCACCATTACAACTGACACTGTCTGCTGCGCATGCATTGGCAGCCCAGTATCTGTTCCCAACACAGGGTGAGCTACATACCAGAACTGAACATCCCCTTGGAGCAGACCCTGTGCTGGCTTCATCATAAAGACAAGGGGAGGAGAACAAATCAAGAAAAGGGATGCGGCACGTTCTGCTGCAATGATTTTGACTTGCGTTGCAAGCCAAAGAGAGGCAATAAAAGGTCATTTCCTACTCTGCTCCCAACCTGTAGAGATGATACCATTGTTTCATTTACCAAAGAAACCCAGAAGTGAGAGGGCACAAAGACAGATTCAAGATATTTCTGAACTCAGCCTTCCTAGACCTCATCAGAATGTAATCTCAGACCTAGATGCTGGATGTGTATCTTTCATGTGTTCTGGCCCCCAAACAAAACATCTGAGTTAGTGCATAAATGCCGCCAGTGTCCCTACTTTTTTCTGTCCAGACCAATCAAGTGGGTTAACTTCCAAACTGGGATACTTCTCAGTATGACAGTAGTGGAGCCAAAGCACCTGCCCTCATAGCCCGTTTCCACAAACCCCTTACAGCCTCTTCAAGGAGTACCCAATGCAAAGAAACTCTGCACTGCTACGTGCTTTCTCATTTATGTGGACATCTACAACGATGTCCAGTTCTGAAAATGAGACAGCTGATATCCTGACAAAATTTTTCATCCAGTCCTAATTCTCTTTGAGAGAAGTATAGAGAAGAAGTTACAGCTTTATCAAGAGAGGCAGGTTCCCTTGCGACTGACAAGCCAGTCCCTGCATGCTTTTGCTCCCCATACACAAAACAGAGGTAAGAATAGTACTTTACCTTGTGTTGTGAGTACAGAAGTAGTGAGTAAAGTAAGGTGCTTAGCAGCTTTACATAATGTATACACATATATGGAACAGAGCTGCAGAATGCAATGGGACAAAATGCCGTGACCTGATACCGATGGTGTGTAGCAAACCCAAACAATTCAACAACTTTTGGTATCACTAAAGTAACTGAGAGGGAAATTCAGTTTTACTACAAAGTTTTTGTTGCCTGGCACTCTGCAATCTCAGAAGGGGCTTACAAAACTAAATACTGGTTTTAATCTTCTTTTCATTCTACATCTTCATTAAGTATCCCCTTAAGTAATTTAATGCAATTTGTGGCAAATGCTAACACTGCCTTGGGCCCACTTCTCCCTGTCAGCTGTATCTCTGTGAAATTATGCATTTCCATCTGGAAAGAAACTGTGCAGGACTGTAAGCTCTCCTCCACTTAAGAGTCAGGAATGGAGAGGGATTTAATTAGATGCTCCGTGGTTGAGAAAAGGACTAGAGCAAAGCCTGGGTGGTCTGTGGAATCTTCCACTGGAAAACAAGGCTGCAAATTGTTCTGTACAAGCCTGCTTCTGTTTGCTCACTTTGTTTACATTGTTTGTTCTTACAGATTAAAATAGACAGTTACTAGGCAGATAAATAGTGTTTCCTTCCATGACAATGTTGTCTAGAAGTTAAGAGAGGAGCATGGGACAATATAAGCCTGTGCTTCATTTTTGGCTATATCACCCCAACTCTCTGGGTAACTCAGAGCAGGACATTTTTAGCCAGTGCTTCAGAGCACCTAATTGTTAATGTTTTACATTCCTTTTTTCCTATCTGTAAAATGGGGATAATATAGCTCTCAAAGGGGAAAGAGGGTGCATCCAGCTTGTTCCACCTTTTCTCAGTTGACTGCCAATGCAGAGGGACGCAACTCTTGCGGTTCTTCTCGTCACTGAATACCTGTATACCCTGAGGCCACTGATCAAGCCTTCAAAAACTGAAGTGTCTTTAGAAGGCTTGAATCAGAAGCAGAAACTTCTGATTAGCCAAGCAATTCCCATCTACACTTAACTGTGAGTCAACTCAAATGCTGTGATTTCAGTCATGTGCCCTTTCACAGTTCAGCTGAACTTCAGGACATAATAGATGCAGCTTTAAATAGATTTACAGTGCAGATTGCTGATTGGAGTGTCTGGCAGATTAACTTATTCCTCATGGTTTTTCTGTTCCAAAATTCAATGGATTCCATATTTGTAAAAGAGGGAATGCAGAGGGCTAAGTCAAAAAGCGGGCTATGACTGGAACTAAACTTATTTATTAACCTATTTTGGTTGCATGTTAAAGAAAGGAAGCTATTATGCTGTCATTTTGCGGGATGCTAATGGGAGCTCTGGGCATAATTACTCTGTGTTGGTGTGTGAATAAACCCCACTGACAGATAAGCTGTTTGCCCGATAGTAACTTTTTCTCTTTCCTTGAAAAAGAAAGGGAAGATGAGAAAAAGAAAAAGAAAAAGGAAAAGAAAAAGGAAAAGAAAACAGAAGGAAAAAAATAAAAGGAAAAAGGAAAAGGAAAAGGAAAAGAAAAAGGAAAAATAAAAAATAAAAAGAAAAATAAAAAGAAAAAGAAAAAGAAAAGAAAAAGGAAAAGGAAAAGAAAAAGACGACCTTGCCTTTTGTGTCACTTTACTCCTCGCTATGTCCTTGGGTAGGAAAAGGTTAAACACTCAACGACATTTTTCTCTTCTTAGCAAGTTAGAGAACTGTACATCAGACACATTGTCTGCCAAATGCTTCATTTACTACCAGCTGCATTTTTACTTTGTTGAGAGATAGCTGAAATAAAATCACTGTTCTTTGTGCAAACGGCATGCTAAATAATGTACGGCTACAAGATTATTAAATAGCAAAGGCATTTGATAATATTAGAGTCAACCACAAGTCCCACTTCTGCTGATGCACAGAATTTTGAGTAATTAGTCATTGCACAGAGTGTTGTATTTATATCCCCTTGAGCCTCAGACGTTAGGCCACAAAGTCAGGAGACAAAGAATTGCTGTTATTAGGAGGACTGTTTTGGATTTATTTATATTCTAAGGCTTTATTTCAGTGTCCATCTCACTCCTCTGGCTCAGGCTTCCTCCAAACCAGAAGATACAGCTAAGTCAGAGAATTTTAGTGTAAACCATATTTTTACAGACAAGACCTCTCAACTTCAAGCAGAACTTCAATGAGTTTGCAAAGCCCCCAAAGAAGCACAACTGGCCTGAGGTTATATGACAAGTCTGGGAAAAAGGCCTCCCAGGTTCTGTTCTGATCTCTAACAGACTTCTTATGGTTTATATGCAATACATTAATAGCAGCTCCAATTTATAGATAGGTAAATTGGGATACAAAGAAGACAAGTAACTCTCCCAAGGATTTATACCAAGTCCTTTGCAGAGCCTTGGAAGTCTTACTCAGTCCTTTGTTCAAATCGCTAAACCACACTGCCTTCTTTAGACCACAATTACTGGACAGGCCTGAATACTGTGACATATTTAAAATTATATAGCTATACACTTATATGAGGTGTTATTAAAATAAAGATTGTGTAACATCTTCAGAGTTCAATACAAAGCTGCCCAGTGAGCACTCTACTGCTTAAAGACAGCCTTTTTAAATTCTCTCCCACAGTAAGAGAGCCAGAACTAATATATTGTAATAAGAAATCAGAGGGAAACTTAATAGGATTTGAACACAAAACATCTGATGACAAATTCATATTGTAGCAATGAGCCTTCATTTTGCAGAACTGACATGAAAAAATAATGGTAACATTTATGATTACGACAAATAGTCTGCATCATCTGTCTCTGAAAATGTTGTACAGAGAAGGACTGTATAGAATAAATCATACACTTGTATCAAATTTTGGGCATAACTGAGTAGATTAAATTTTGAATTTCATCATGTCTCATAAATGAGCTTCCTGTTCATAAGCATGGCACCTCAACCTGCGATGTCCTTAGCTTTCATCAGCAGGCTGTGCACTCTCTGTATCCAAAAAGCACAGCCAGAGAGGGAAAATGCTGCTAATGTAAGGAATTGTATGGGAAATTTAATGGTTGTTCTTAGAAATACTGTGAAGCTAAACATTCTGGGTTCTCCATGAGATTTAGAAGGGAGACCATGGACTTACTGTTATTACTAGGGGCACCATTGTGAAAAGTGATTCCAAATTTTCATTTAAATATTGCGTGCCCAAGCGTCTCCATCTGCCTTTACAGAGAATACATCTGTGCCTAAGCCAGATATGCAGATGCCTGAGCTGATTGTGAGTGTGCTAATGCAGGACTTCTGTGCATGACAACACCGGCACGTGTAAACCTACAAGTCAAGTAGAAGCTGATGAAGAGATCCTACTTAGGCAGAGCAACTGTACTACGGATTTAAAAGACCAGATAGGATGGAAATTAGAAAGTCACCCTAACTGATGCAAGCATGTATGGACATTATTCAGCATCTTGATCCAAACTGGGCTCTGGGGCAAACCAGAGGTTACAAAAGCTAACCCTAGAGTACTGCCCAAAGCGACGTCCATACTGCAACCTGGAACTGGGGGCGGGATGGGCGGGTAGCAGGGCTGCTCAGGCTTGCTTAGTCAGACAGCATCCTGTTTTCCACTAATGCCCCCGCACAGGAGAGATTCTGCCTGTGCCGACCCTGCCATTCGAAGCACAGACCCTAGACAGGACACCCCACCTTCAACTGCAAGGTGCAACCACATAAAAGGCAAAGCCCCAAGCCCCAGGGTGCAGCCTCAGAGCCAGCAGACACGTTCCAGCCTGCCGTAGCCACTGACCACCAGACCGCCTCAGCTCCAGAGGAGGCCTGGCATGGACAGCTCTCTGAAGCCCAGACCCCAAGTAACCTGGAGCTCCAGACAGCCCGACTGCCTCCGCAAAGCCCACCTGCACATACCAAGCCCTGTGCCAGCCTCCAGCAGTACTTCAGGGGCTCAACTTGGTCCCCAGCTGCCACTTGAAGCGCTCGGCTCTGTAAGATCCCATAATGCTTTTTTGCAAAATGGAAGGGAACTAATCTCACTGCTGGCCAAATTCCAGCTTTGAGTAATTACATTCTTCTGACAAATTCTCCTTGACAGTTTCAATGGAATATAATTAGTAAATGTAAATAGATGTAAATAGTGCTGTAAATTACACTTTGCGTGATAGTCAGAAGCAGAGGGGGAGAGCGAGGGTGAAGGGGCAAAAAAAGCAGAGCTTTGTTCCCCAGCATGGATGACACTGTGGCCTCCTCTGCCACCAGACTGCACATGTCTCTGCCAGGACGGTGCGTTCAGGGCTAGTGCAGCAGCAGATGCCACGATCAAGGATCATTATATGGTTCATCACACAGATCATCCACTTCACCTCAAGTACAATTTTGACCTGACGGTGTTCGGTCATGTCCCACAGCTGTGTTCGCATGCAGCTGCCGTGTTCCACCTCAGCTGCGCTTCTGCTTCAGCAGCAAGCAAACTGCTTCACACACACACACACACACACAACTGCAAAACGTGTGTATGTGATACCATTGTTTTCTGTGAAATGCTTATCAAATTTGTGAATGGTTTGTGAAACCTTCTGCTACCAACTGAAGAAGTGTCATATAAATGGAATTATATAATTATCCTTCACAGCTGTTTTAATGCAACTTCATATACTAGTTTCACCTAAAGCGGTAATAGTTTCTTCCAAAAACAAAGTAAATGCATATATTTAATTTCACATGGTCAAGTACATTGAAAAGCAACTATTTAAAATAATGAAAATTGGATATAATGTATACCTTTGTTATATTCGCTACACATTAGTACTTTTTAATGTGTCAAATGTCTTTTACGTATGTCATCTGCTTCAAATACAAATAGATATGGCTAGTGGGCTTAATCAGATATTTCTTTCTTTCATATGGAAAATCTGAGGGTGATTTTTGAAGAATTCACTTATTTTTATTCAAAATCTGCATATGGAAAATAGTTAGCAGAAACTAGTAAAATGAAGGGAAAGTTTATTTTGTTAACAAAAGCTTGTGGCACTATTTAGCTATAACAGGAGAAACAGATGTTTCAGCTTTACAATACCATGTCTTGCAAAACTTCCTTCTAAACGACTATTCGTGCTCTACATGTTTTGGACTGTGCATGGAGAGCTCTGCTAACAGTCATGGGAAGCATTGCATACATTAGTAAAGCCCACATTAAGATAATTAGCTCTAAAAAAAAATAATCAACAAGCCTTTTTTTTTCCTTTATAGTACTGATTTAGTGTGGGTGAAAAATGCCAGATTTCCAATCTTGAAGATTCATGTTCCACCACAGAGCAGGAGATGGAGCCAACTTTTCCCAGTGTTCTGCCAATAAACTCTTAGATTAACCATCTCAACGGCTAGAAGGAAGAGCCAGGCTCTATGGTCTATCAGCCCTTAGCTCTCTGATAAACCTATGAACATGGAGAATGAGCACACTACCAGGGACAGGGAACACAAACTCTTACTCTTTGTGGCTGTACCCACCCAAGGATTTTCTCATTAAAAATTTTCAGAATTGCTGTGGACAACAGAAATGACCAGGAGGCAGCTGCACTGCTGCAGAGAGGACTCTGGGCAGTGGTAGCAGCCATGGGAAAATTTCTACAGTGAAAGAGGCCTTTGCAGCTCATTTTGTATTTTATATGTCTATCTTCTAAATAGCGAACTCTGTTTTAATACAGACTGTTTTCATAAGGGCTCTGTAACCTTTTGCAAATCCTATGATGGGTTATACACATCATTTAACTCTTTGTCCGGCAGTAACTTTACCTTCTGCAGATCCAAACAATGTCAGGATGGATACAGGCACATAACCAGATGTGACTGGATTATGGCAGCTTAAAAAATGACAGCCTGGTCCCTCAAGATGCTGAAGTTAGGACAGTTTAAGGTAGCAACTTTTGTTTAGTATGAAATGGCATGCTAAGAGCATGCACGTGAACAGCTCTGAATACTCTGTGGATAGGTGGCTACTTGCTAAGTCACCTTACAGCTTGAGTTTATTCCTCTGGGGAAGGATCCACTGCAGACCAACCTCTGAAGAGAATAACATGTCCTACTAGAATATTTAGTATTTATTTTAGTAATATAGCTATCCAGATTAGTTGAGGATTACATTATTTTGCTTAGTGTTTGGAAGGGTTGCTTTAAAACCACTTGCTTTCAGGCAAAGTGATAATCAGTCTGAGCACTGTAAGACTTTTATAGTGGAAGGCCAACACATCTTTTTTCATTCAGTCTGCAAGAGCAAACCAAGCACAGCTGTTTTACTGAAAACAACCCACTGGTATTTAAGTAGATTAACAAAATTAACTGTGAAAATTCTCTGCTATGTGAAAGCCAGTAACCTGTTGGCCACAAGGAGGCAGGGCAAGGATTCAGTAAACTCAAAAACCCAGTTTTATTCAAAACATAAATAAAAAAAGAGGAGTGTTAAATTAGTTCAGTCATGAAACTCTGAACTGCTAGGCAAGATAAAAAACACTTTTCAGCCACAGAGTGTGGTTTCAGTATTGCTGTTTTATTCCAAGAGCAGCAAATATCTTAAGATACCAAACAATAGCTGATCTGGCAGCAATTTTCTGCTTCTTTTGAAGAAGCAAATCACACATGCTTCTTCTTCATCACTTCTTTGTGATGTAGAGAAAAACTCTAACACTCAGCTTTGATAGCAACAGTGGATTTACCAACTCAGAGCAAGAAATCGTACTGCCAGGTTCACAAGGTGTTTGTTGCTCTCAAGCTGATGAATCCTGCTTCTGGGCAGCTTTGGGAGCTCTGCCTTTCACTCCCTTGGCACATCCAATTCTGGGCTAAAAGCAAGCAGAGGCAGTTTGGTGTCTGTATTCCCCTACCAAGAACCTTATGCACAGTACAGTAGAGTGATGCTTCCCTTAACCAGAACTATAGGACATTCCAAAATCAGCACTAACTCCACGTGAAACTTCTAAACGGCAAAGGGGTAAAAAGAGGTAAATAAAGCTAAAGTATCTATGCTTCAGAGTTAAACTGAGAAAGATTAAATGTAACAGTGAAACAAAGCCTTTCATAGTATCAGCACATCACAGTCCAAATCTATGAATGATGTTCTGTTTTGCACGAAGTGACTTTACTCCTAGCTCTGCCACTGCATGCTACTGAGCTAGGTAATTTCAGTCCTCTATGCCTCTGTTTCCTCATCCTTGAAGCAGTTGCTTTCCTTCTTTGTGAAGCAGTATGAGGTCCATGGATAAAAAACATGCTACAAGAACTAGTTATTATTAATGCAATTCAGATATGGAATGCACCAGATGGTAAAATCTCCAGGATTTTAATGAACTATTGTAACAGAACATATGTAATATGACGTTATTATAACAGGCATTTAAATGTATAGTTAGTACATACAACGTGACCTGCTCTGCTCTCAGTAACTCCACTGGAATTATTTTGGATGGATGTCAGATAATACTAGGAACACAAAATAGCCCCATATGTGCAATGTGGTAAGGTTTTCATAGCAATGCTGTCTTAACTATTGCCTATCCTGTTTTTATTTTTTGCTGAGGGTATTGTATTTAGTGGACTGTTAGAGTATGCTTTCTGCATTTAATTCTGAGCAGGAAGTAAAAAAAGTACCCTTGTGTCAGACTGAAATGCCTCTGACCAAGTACCTCTTACCTACCATCATAAAATAGTTGTCATGAAGCTGTAAGAACTTTTTGGGTTTTCTCCACTGTATTCTGTAAAAATTAGGTCTTTAATCACCTTATACTAGATTTGTTAAGTAATTCATGCTTGTGTCAGAAGAGCCAAACGTTCAGACAGTGAGGGCAGTAGTATCTCCTTTCTCCCACAGCATTTGAGTTCTGGACAAGATGAATTCTATGAATGGGCAAAGGTGAAAAAACAGGACTGCAGCTCAAGCCACCGGCATCACACATTACAGTGAGAGACAGGTACTGACTTCAGTAAATAAGGAACATGAAGATACTATCAGTATGTATAATAATTCTAGCTCATCTACAATACAGACTATAAAACTCAAGTGACCTGACATTTAATATAAGAGAGGCTGGAAGCAAGATATCAATTTCACATCATAAATTAGCCTTTGTGCTAGTGCCCAAAGATTTGGCTGATTACTCATTGCTTTCCCTTAGTGCTTAAGTAGTCTTTTCCAAAGCAAGACAGTTAAACCACAAAAACGTACCGTAGTGTCCACAGCCCTGACCTTCCCAGCAGGAACGTGCTTTGGAATGGGTTCTTCTACTGATATCATCATGCAGCCTTCTGCTCCAAGAGTAACAATTACGAGCTTACACCCTCTTTCTAACAGCATGCGTCCCACCTTTTCAGCATCTTCAAGGTTGCCAACTGGGATGCCCGTTAAAATTTCTGCCTGGAAAATAACCCACGCAAATGAAAATCATAATGTGACAGCATTCATTTTTGGACAGCAGTTGCACTTGAAAACAGTATTTAATATCTTTCTAAAATGTGTATTATAGGACGATCATGAAACCACCTCCTACGCTGATATTCAGCTATGTCTTGCTCCTCGTTTGAAATCAGCATGTACTTCAGGCACAGCAGACTAACGGAGAGCAGCCTAGGCAAGAGACACAGGAGGCATGGGTTCTGTTCCAGCTTCTACAGCTTACCTGGCATGCAACCCTTAGTAAAATCACATTTCTCCCACATGCCTCAGTTTCTTCATCTGTGAAATGGACACAATGACACAGCCTTGGCAAAAGCATTTTGTGGTCTAATGTGAAAAATGCTACATGGCAACTCGGTCACTACTGCTGGAGGATATTTGTCACTAAGTGAGAAACTTTATAAATTCTTTTTTAAATTCTCAATGTTCAGCTGGAGGGAAATCACAAGGGAAAATCTCTTCAAGGAAAAAGATAATTGCTCAACTCTGACCACGCTGTTTACTTTACTATATATTTTTAGATAAGAATACCTAAAAGTTAGCTGAAGCCTTCTTTGGGCAAAGGACTATTACAAGATCATTATATATTTCTGTTATGGCCATGTCCATCGGCCTCTGTCAAGACTGAGGCTCTTCTGTGTTGGCTCTGTACAAACACAGATAAACTCTTCTTCTAACAGATGGTGACCTTAAGTCAACTTCTCCCAGTTGGCTCTTAAAATTCATCTCTTCTAGTTCCACCCAACTAAGAGCAAAATTTCCCAAAAATGTCTAACGAAAACTCCAGAATCAAGCATCCTTTTCGCCACTTCATACATTTTCTTGATGGCATAGCACTGTCAAATGTTGTGTGCTTTTTTTTTTCTTTTGGCAGGGAAGGGAACAAGAATGAAATCGGAAGAAAGGGAAGAGAAAATATAGTGTGTTTTATCTGAAAGTCTAGCAAGCAGTACTCCTGTATAATACAGTATGCCTTCAATTATAAGTAAACAGACATACTATGTTTTGCTGTCTTTACTAAATCTTGTCCTGCTTGCCTGAGAAGAGGGAAGTCCTACTTTATATCTTGCACTACAGGGTTGCTGCTGGATCCTGAAAAACGCAGTCTGAAGTATTTTCAGATAACCGCCTAGCAACTGGGCATAGCTTCCACACTCTCAGGGCTTATTTTCAGTGGAAAACTTACTTTGGAACCTATTCACCAGCTACACTTCCTGACCTCTGCTGCACGGGCAGCTTGGCTTCTTGGGAAACAGCTGCTGAAATATTTCAAACTACCTTCCTCTGCATTACTGAAACTTGAATTCAGTGCGCATACTTCTTGATATAACAGGCTGTAAACTATAGTGATTAAACAACTGCTTCATGAAGCACAGGCCGTGCCTGTAGTGAGGAGAGGGAGGGCAGACAGCTGGGGACAGGAACTACTACAGCCATCCCAAAGTAAACCGCCCCCAGCTGTGAGTCAGCACCCGCTGCTCGCCACTGCCATTTCCTGCGTTCAGCCTGACCCAGGAGAGAGAAGCCACCCTTAGGCTCTGGAGGGCCAGATTATGCCAACACACTCCCTAGAGCTTATAGTATCATTAGTAGAGTGCTCGCTGGTTTCAATTTTCAAACTTACAGGACCAAGTTCTGCAGTCCCCACTTAGACAAATGCACAAATGATTTCAAGCTTTGTTGATCTGATTGCTACAAGGCAGAATCTAGCGTGGCAGGCCTCCGGGGGTAAACTTGTGCACTGCAGGGGCAAGGTCTGGTTGCCACCCACACACAGTTTAGAACTACTTTTTTTAACCAACCTGATCCCAGACAAGACTATGGTAAGCTTTAACTTACAAGAAGGCAACTAAATCTATCCGATCTTCCCTTTAGCATGTCACCATGCTGCTCAAACTTCTCTTGCAGCGCAAACTATTTAAGCAAATTAAAACTATTTCAGTTTTTGAAAAGTTATAAAAGTATTTTCAAATAAGAAAATTTGTTTCAAAAAGTATCTCACAAAACCTTACAAATTTATTTTATTGCAAGGTTTGCAAGAACTCAATACACCAATAATGGCTTTGGAGTAACTAAGGATAGGTAATAAACAGTATTAAAATATACATATTCTAATATTCAAGCACCTAAAGAGTCTGTGTCTCTTCATAAATGTTAAGATATCTGGAGCAGGAACTATGCGTTCCTGTATTCAGAAGACCTAGCACATGTTGTTACAGGAATAAAATGGATTTACACAAATCCTTGAATGAAACTGGCTAACTAAATTTCCAATGTACTTTATGAGGGGCAATAATTGCAAACATTCTACCTATGTTGCAAAGTCTACAGGACGAAAGTGGATTTGGTTTTGGTAGAGAAACAGTAAATCTGATTTGGGTTTATTTACTTGGTATTTACACTTCTGCAAACTCATGAGCAAGGTAAATGAAGTGTTTAAATATAATATTCTTCCTAATGAAACATACATGCTGTATGCTTAGCATTAGCATTGTACCCCTCTCTTTGTGCTTGCTGTGTCCCAAGTCAACAGGATTTTTTGCTTGGGTAGTGAAAGAATTGTTCTGGGACTGATATGTGAAAGGTTTTGTAGTAATCTGTCTTTTCATCTTTATACTGCTTATACCAATAAACAAAATTACATTGAACAGACAGAGTCTGTATAAAAGTAGATCTTCAGCTGCTTCAAACCACTATCATCTAACTCATCTACAGCAGGATGGTGAAACTAAAAAACACTGGAACAAGCTGGAAGAACCATAAAAGCAGCAGAAGCCAGACAGATTCTGTGCCAATAATTAGAGATTGCAGTAAATGTCAAATGATGTTAAATACTGTGGTGAGTTTCTAAGTTCCTCCCTTCAGTAGAATCTTATTTAAAAAACAAACCGTAGTACAATTGAAGGAAATAACTAATGGTTATGTAAAGAAAAAATTAAATAACAATACTAAAACCCCAATGTGGACATTTGCCATAGTACTGTACAAAAGAGCAGCAAATTAAGAATTTTATTTTTCTGCAGCTAGTCTCATAAAATGCCTCAGTTAAATGGACCTATAAAGCAAGGGAACATTCCACAAAACTGCTGTCAGAATAAACCTATGACGGATATTATATACTTAACCTACACAGAATTTTCTTAATTTTGTTTACAAAAGTGGAAGAGAAATTTAACTGAAGCTTTTAATTTAACTGATGTGATCTTGGCCATAATTCTCACTAACCTTAGTTAACTCTCCATGTCCCTTTAGACTGTGGAGTCCAGCCACAGTAAGCTGACAGAAACCAGCATTGCTACAGAAAAAAAATGGTCCTGCTTTTTTCCCTTCCACTCCTGTCCACATGGCCCATTCTCCTGTGCCATTTGTGTGGCCGGGAAACAAACTGAATTGCAAAGCAGATCTGTGTTAAAATTAACACCACCCCCAGTTCTACACCACCCCCAAAAGCCAACGCAAAACAATTAACTACTTTCAGCAGCAGTACTAAATTACATTGGCTAAAAGTGAGAACGAAAGTCTGACATGAACCTTTGCCAAGTGTTCCAAGCCGTGGTGTACTTGGGGCAGCCTATGGCTTACATGGGCGCTTTCAGGGAGATACTCTGGATCCTCTGCGTGGCATTTGCAAGAGCAAATCTGCAGCATGGTATCTAGTTTGGGGATCTCTGGCACAATTAAGACCCTGACGTACTACTGCATAGTAGAGTGAAAGGCCATCAATACAGTCTAGGGGCCAGAGACCGGGACATAAAGAAAAGGCTGGGAGAAGTGGGCTTGTTCAGCCTTCAGAGCACAAGGCCAAGGGCAGATCTAATGGCTGTCTACAGCAATATAACGGGTGGGCACAGAGAAGATGGAGACAGAGTCATCTTGAAGGTGCACAGGGATAGGGCTAGAGACAACAGGCACAAGCTGGAACATGGGAAATTCCGGTATTAGAACAAGGTTTTTCACCACAAGGGTGATGAAGCAGTGGAACAGGTGTCCAGAGGTCACGCAGTCTCCATCCTCGGAGATTCAAAACTTGACTGGACAAAGCCCTGAGCAATCTGGCCTAAACTGGCCATGCTTCACCAGCAGGTTGGACTAGAGACCTCCAGAGGTCTGGTCCTAGCTTCTATGATCGCATGATCTTCAGCAAATACAAACTGGTGAAATAACAAGAAGAGTTAATTCTTTGGGGAGCAGTCCATCATTTGGACTGCTTTTTGCACACCTAGCACCATAACAACTTCGCAGATGTTGCCAGATACTGCTGGAACAGAAATATTAAATAATAATAGGGAAACTGTGTCAGTTTTAAGGTTAACCCATCTAAAATGACACATGATAATTTACAATATTTTTCATTTTAAATATTTAAACAGAGTAAGCCAGTTGACTACAAATTTGGCTTGTACCTTAGGAGATTTCTTTGAGAATGACAGAACAAGATCTCAACCTCATTAATTCTAACACATGTGAACAGTCCCAAAGAAGTAGTGAGACAGATTTGGTGTATAAGCAATTGCAAGAACAGGCCACAAGCCAAGCTAGTTCCAGTTGTTTCAAATTATAACGTTTTTACATACATACAGGCATAAATACTTATCGTGCTAGAATAATTAAAAACTGATTGAAATGAATTGGCTTGAAGCTATTCACTCCCCTCCCATAAGTAACATCTTTCATTTTAGACTAAATATGGGAAATTTCACAGTTTCCAGCAACTGATAAAATGGGGTTCAGAACAAAGTTGGAATTAAAATATACTGTCAATTGCTGGCAACTTCTACATAATGGTGCAATTGTAGCTTTCCATCACTTAAAACAGAAAAGGCAAATTCAAGAGATGTTCTGAAATATTTTGACTACTAGAGACATCAACTATTTTTTCTTAAGAAACACTACCACTAGTATTAATCTCTCTATATTAATAAGAAGTGTCTTAATTGTCCTAATCCAAGACTCCAGATATAGTTTTATGAACCTGATATTCTCTGAATCTTGTAGAAGTCAATACTGTCTCTTGATTTTGGACGTATTAATACGAATTTCCATTATTAGTATTTCTTCCAAAAATTACCCAGCCTCTAGCAACAGACAATAACACTTAAAAAGAAAGAATAGTATAGCATCTATTTTGGCATATTATTTTTATACATCTTGCAGCTTCATTTAACAAAACTAACAATTAACTTATATTTAGTTGTACTGCTTTCTACCATTGAAGCCCCAAAGTATTCTGTCAGCAGGTAATTAAATCTTTGTTAGGCCTTTCTTATTTAGAAGTCTGATACCCATTTTACATTACGGAGAAAGCAGTTCCCAATTTTGCATTTAAAACAGCTTGACAAACTAAATCATTTGCTGTAACCATTTAGGAGTTCTCCTTCTCCTGAAGGGCTCCTCAGTATTCTTCGAACGGAGAAGCAGCTGTTCTTCAAAACGTTTAGGACCAAACTGAAATCGCTGATGTGCAATATATTTTGGTTCCTAACCTGCAGGGCTATGTAATTGCATGCACACACGAAATAAGAAAAACAACACATGAACTGTATTGACATTGTGGTTGTGCCTAGAGCCATACTGTAGCAAGAAATCACATAAATACATGGGGGAAAAAATGGTAAGTATTCCAAAGAGCTCATCTTGTATAGGGTTGTCTCTTTTTCAACATTTATAGACAACTGAAAAGAACAACAATTGGTTTTCACTAAGATGACATTGGATACATTTATTTTTCATTAGAAGAATTAAGGGAATGGAGAACTAGCACATTCCTGCAGAAACCTCAGGGATTAGGCTGTGCTACATCTGGGAATTAACAAACTAGTCTCAACAAGTTTGATCTTTCTGGGAAAAGATAAAACTGAACTACTGGCTAAGCAAAGCAAGAACTGATAACCTTGCAAGATTTGTTCTGAGTTTTTTTGTTCATGAACCACATAAAAAGAAAGTAATGTCAGACATTAAAAAAAAAGTATTATTGCAACAAG
This sequence comes from Ibycter americanus, assembly GCA_035590275.1. Taxonomy (NCBI): domain Eukaryota; kingdom Metazoa; phylum Chordata; class Aves; order Falconiformes; family Falconidae; genus Ibycter; species Ibycter americanus. The sequence goes on from JAVJGI010000035.1 coordinate 16,445,354, forward strand.
CAAGAGTGAAAAGAACAGCTTGTGAAGAGCCTTCTAGACAAACTACTGGTAGATAATTCACTGATAGTATAATTTTGTTTGCTTCTCTCTAGCACATAAATCCATAAGAACAAGCTGTGCTGTTATACCAGATACTGCATTGATTTCATTAAATTCTAAAGCATTTAATGAAGGATGGAGTATAAAGTGTGATGTTATATTTGATATTTGCATGTTTGGGACCCGACATCTCATGGCTGTCTGAAACTATAGCTGACATTTTTAAAATTTATTCTGTGACAAAGGCACTGCAGATCAAAACTCCTGACCTTCACGGCAGTAAATAACAGAAACTTCTTACTCAGTAATAATTCAACTAACCACAAGGACTACCCTCTTTTTCTCATCTTTATCAATACAAACACTCCACATAGTGTATCAGATGTCCTAAGCTAAATGGCTAGCATTCTGTTCTACAGCTAACATAATCTTCTATCACAAACATATCACTCACATAATCCTCAAAACCCACAGGATTTTATCATTTAAAGGTATTTCTTGGTGAACAAGAATGATAAGGACATTTTGGTAAAACTGTGTGATAAATACTTGTGAATTTGAATCACTAAGAAAGCCAAACCAAGCAATAAAAAAAAAAAAATCGGTGTAAATCTAATCTTGTTTTAGCATATACATCTGTGTTAAAAAGAATGTTTCAGAAGCAGTTCAATTGGATAACTCTGCATAGTTCATCTTTAAACCCAAGACAACTTACTAACTAAAGCAGAAATACTTTTTTTTGTTTTCTTTCTGGTAGTACCTAAAAATCCCAAATGAAAAATAAAAGATCCCAAAAGGGGTAAGGCTGGAACATAATAGGATTTTGGCTAGAAGGAAGTTATTTGAGATGTAGAAATACCAAGGAGTGCAGGCAATGGAGATGGAATAGAACATCTCAGGAAGGCAGCTGTAAGCAGCACATTCAGTAACTTCGGCCATAGAGAATAATACTTAAAAAAAAATACCCATAAAATAAAAGTGGCCACAGTGGGTCAGAGTAAAGGTCCATCCTATCCAATTGCTCTTTTCTGATTGACTGCTAGTAGATACTGCAGGAAATACATTTTTTTTAAAAATAGCATAAAAAGATCTTTTACCAGTATATATTCTGAATCATCAAGTCTTAGGTACTTCCTGATTTAAGAAGATGAAAGAAATGCAGATGTAGTTGGCTGAATGGACAAAGTTAAAAAAATTAGAATTATCTTTAAGATTTGTAGAATTAACTTATTGCTTTTAAGTGCCATAAAGAGATGTGACTGGTAAACTTTATTTGGGTATGTAAACATTTATCTCTATACCAGACTTCTCAAGTGCATACATTACAGGGATCTGAAACTAAAGAAAGTCATTGAAAGAAAACAGAAAACAGATGGCATATGAATATATAACAATTACTAAAAAAACAACTTTCAAACTTGTGACATAAGAAAAACAAATGTTTCATTTTTCCTCTTTTCTCAGGAAAAAGAAAGGAACAATGGCAATAGTTCATCCCTGAAAGTCAATTCAATAACAAATCAGACACACAGGGAGGATGAAATCAAACTTAATTGATTATCACAGTCGTGCTAATGTAACTGATTTCATTGCAAAGTATGAAAAGGTTATTGTTAAAAGCAAAGGTACTTATGTGCCATTCTTGTTCTCAGAACACGCTTGTAAGAGTCCCACACTTGGATCTGTGCTCCCATGATGTGGCTGGCAGGAACTTCCATAGGTCTACCATTTCCATAAATTCAGAAGAGAGAAGCCTCCTCAACAGTATTTGTGTGCCTAACTGTGAATACAGTGATCCCAGCTATCTTCAAATGGTAATTACTTTTTAAAAGAAAATACCAGAAAAGAATGCAAACTGTACCCCCAGCTCTGCAGGAAACGTAGCTGAGTGAGCAGGGATCTATTATAATTATACACCTGTATTTCTTGTTCTCCAAATAGAAGTAATTTTCCTTTCTCCATGTGGTGGTAATAATAATACATCCTGGCTCCAGCAAGCGAAGCTTCTCAAAGAATGTCCCTTTCAAGACTGTCCTCTAGCAATAAAGTATAACAAAGGGAAAACTTTAACATGTGTGTTGCAAAGAGCAATGAGAGAAAAGTCAGGAACAGACAAGTAATGAAAAACAAAGTTTTGTTTTTAACATATGGGGGATAAGTTTTCACAGGGAAAAAAAAAAGTAACTAGTGACATTATGAAAAAAGCAAACAACGAATGACATTTACTAAACTGGTGGGAGACTATGGGTGTTCTCAGCCCAAAACGTGCGCTGTTGCACTGTTCAGCCAGTCCAGGGGCACAGTCCAGGCATAAGTGCTTTCTGAAAGCATGAAGAAAACACCATATGGGTTTTGTGCACATCCCCTGAACAAGAATAAATACTTTGCCGTGGCACTCTCTTCATCACATATAATTGAGTTCTGATATCTGTTGGACAGTGTCTGAGCCACAAACAATATCACTGCCAGTTACACTGGAAACTTTGCCTTCTGGAGGCCTGAGGCGCCGTGGCACCTCCCACCTGGCTATTTTGCTAATTCCTGAATGCTCTGGAGTATCTGAATTTGGCAGACTCATAGTGAAACATCCCTGAATAAAATTCAGATGTCCATTTGGATTACTTAGACCAACCCTTAAAAGCTAGAAGTCTCGTGAACTGAGAACTTCTGATATGGTTTGTGATGGGTTTTAACAGAAACTTCAAAAGAGGGTAATTGAGTCTCGAAGAATGTACTCTAACAGACATGGTCACCAGACGAAAAATTCTATAAGCAGGGACATGATTTTCTTTTAGCTCTTGCCCCACCTCTTCATCCAAAGGTATCATTTTCATTGCAGAAACCATGTCTGTTGGAGATAACTTCAACTATGATCAAGGCACGGCTTCTATCCACTAGGTTACTTCTCCCACATTCCTGTTTATATAAAGAGAGGGTGAGGGAAAGGAACACAACATGCATAATGCTAATAAATAGGAAATTTAAATGAAGGCCTTATGAGATGAGCTTAATTTGTCTCTTGTGACAAAAATAATTTCCCTTGGGAGAAACAACACACTTGAATTAGAAAGGAGAGGGAAAGGAGGGGAAAGGAAAAAAAAAAAAGAGAAAACATACAGTTGAAAGGCCAAAGAAACAGATTCACTGAAAACAGATCTGACAGGAAGAGGCATATGAAGCTACTATTTACCATCAAGTGCAGCATGCGTGCATCACCTCCTGGCAAGCGAATTTAAAACTGTCAGAACACTATGGCTAGCGCATTCCTGCTAATCATATCAAGGGACTGCAGAACAAGGACAAGGATCTATTTTAATATTTACCACTCAGTGATAACATTTTGAAAGTATCCTTTTACGGATTTATTTTACTCATCTACTCGTAAGGATGGCTGGACACAACTTTCCCACTACAAACAACTAATTTAATTTTGAGTGCAATCTAAAGGTGTTCTAGAATACTCCTCTTTGCTCATTAGGTCAGGGATTAAACTTGTCACCTCCAAAAGTCCTGTGTAAGAGGAGCATGCCTCAGTTTCCCTGTTCTCTATGCTGCATTTCTAAGAAGAGAAACCCTCTGAAATTTTACTGCTTAAGGCTCCTTCTTTAACATGACATAAGACCATTACCTCAGTTTCATTGCAGCAGAAGATATCAGAATGGGTATAAAATTGTGGATCTAGGTCAGCAAGGGCTGGAGCTGGATTAAATAAAGTCTTTACTGAAAAAAAAAGAGAAGAAAAATAAAGTCTAAATCTCTAGTGTTTTAGATTTATAAACCATCATCTGAAACACCATTGTGGTTAATTCACAGCCCCCAATGTTTCTTACTAACACACAAGTGGCTCTCAGTTTCTGTGTCCTTGTTTTATAGAACTACTAGAGTTTTGTTTATTAAAGGTCCCTTCTAATTCATGTGCAGGCACCTGTCATGATGGGAACATGACAGAAGAGTAACAGAAAAAACAACCAAGAAATCATTAAATTATAAAAAAAAAAGGGGGAAAAAGCCTTAGAGAGTAATGCAGTTTGTTTTCAGTGTTGTTATCTGCGTTCTGCACATGAAGAAACAGGGGTATGGAGTAATGAAGGGCAAGTCCAGACAAAGAGTTAAATGTGCTTCTGAATGTGTTACCTAACTTGTTCAAACTGCCACATTATAAAACTGTTGTGTAGACAAGGCACTGTATATTTTTAATATGCTATCTGGCAGAGCTAGACCTAAGCTTAACACGTGGTAGAATATGTTAGTTAACCTAACTTTAAACTGTAGCCTAAGGCCCCGTGTAACAGCAGAAAAGGTTTGTCATGAGGACAGTGACTTACTCACTGTTAACACAGGAAGTCTGCAGACTTGGTTTCTCACTTTGCCAATTTTATGATTAATACTTCTGTGTCTTAACCACAAGGCCATCATTTTTATATAAAGCATACTCTCTTACTTTAGAAATATTCCTTATAGTAAGCGATCAAATCTTCCAACTCGGATGCCCAAATTTTCAGTTTTAAATACTTATTTAGATCCTAGGCTATAGCACATAATGTTCAGACAGCCTGAACACTTCTGAATCCCAGCTAATTCCCTAAAAGAGAAAGATGCACAGAGACTTCTGAAATCTGGGTACCGAGAACTTTAGAAGATTACCTTTTTGATTAACACTCTGAAAGCTTTAGTCTTTGACTGTAGAACTTTATCATGCCTCTCTACCTGCCTCATTAAAAAGAGTATTAAAGCAACAAAGACATTTACTCAGAAGTCCGAAAAATGCCAGGATTAGGATTTCCAATGAAATCTTAATTTGACTCCCTCATATTATTACAATACAGTATGTATTATAATAAACTCTTTAATTATATGATCACGTACCACTGAAAAACAGCATGTGATCACATAATTAAAGACTGCAACATAATACATATGCAGAAAGGAGACAAATTAAGGTTTCACAGGCAACCTTAACTCTTGCATTTCCTATTTTCTGAACTGCAACCCTAACAAAGTTTATTTAAACACAAATCTTTAAGGTATACTTTCTTAGGTAAAACAAACAAACAGCACATATTGGAAAACAAACTCTGTCATGTGGTATCATACCAACATACACATGGGTCAGGAGCAGCACTGGAAGTGTTCCAACTTGGGTTTTAAGTAATACAGAGTCATCATGAACAAGGCATAATACATTACTATTAGTTTGCTCCCATATTTAGTATCTGCTGAGTGAGGGGGAGATCACATCATACCTCTTTACACCCCCTCTCAATGCTTTCTTTTTCCCACCTCCAGTACCCACAGCCTACTCTCTGATTCTACCTCCATATTCCAGTCTCTGTTCAACAAATCCTGTTCTCTGCTCCAATTTTGTTCCCCCTTCAGTTTCTCTCTTCCTTCCTCCTCTGCCACCCCCAAAAATCAAGCAAACCCCTCCTGTACTTCCCTTGTCTGAAATCTGCTCTCTGTCCCCATCATTCCCATCCAGCTTTGTCTCTGTATTTGCATCCAGCGAGCTCCTGCTCTGCATTCCTGGGCCTACAAGAGATCTTTAACAGCATAAAAAAAGTTGCCTAAAACCAGGTTCGGGAATTACACTGAAAGTCATGCTGCCCAAATGGACAACGGCCTGTGTGGACAGACCCTCAGCGGAAGCTAGCTGTGAAGCTCTAACAATTTTCTCAAGTCTATGTGAAAGGTAGTTATTTTCCAAAGGCAGATAATACAGTGAACATCAGGTAGATTTCCATAATGTTGTAAAAGCTTATCTTTAAAAGAAAGCTCCCTTGCTACCAAGTCGTCAGTAAATTTTAAGGTAGCTGGTATTCATATTTAAAAGGGGGTAGGGTGGGAGGTATTTTCCATTGCCTGGTTTCTGCAGCCACTATGCTTTGGCAGAAATTACAGAGTTTATCCACAGACAAACAGCTGACATGAAAAATTGCAGCCCAAGATTAAAAAGTTGAAGCACCTGAAAAATAGATCCTTTACTTGCAAGTGACATGGAACCTTAAAAACTGAGGCAGCTCCCAGCCCATTCTTCACTACAATATTAATAGGTTGGACATTATCAGCATCTTTTACGGAGTTTGTCAATACAGAAGCCCTAAAACTGCTTTACAGACTTTGATACACAATAACATTTTGCCCATCAATGAAGTGGTCCCCCTCTTGGAAGCAACAGCAGCTTTACCACATGTGGCCACTAGAAAACCCTAGAATTTCCCAGTCAAATTTCCACTACAATTTATACCCACTTCATATAATTATTTACAACCTTCCTTCCCTTCCTCCCTTCTCTCCCTCCCTCCTTCCTTCTCTCCAAGACTGTCACAAGATCTTTAATAATCAGTGCCACAATGACAGAATGTCAGAATATAAGAAGTCCCTCTCCAGCTTACAGATCCAGGTGATGCTCACTGAACAGAAGCAAAGGGTTCTTGCCTGTGTGTCCACATTCTTTTGCCATCTTATCGTTTATTTCTTTAAGAATGAAGAAAAACAAGCAAAAAACCCCTTGAAACAGAGGTTTGAGGCATCTGGATATGCATCTGTTTTAAACCAAAATAGTCTAGCGCACATCCTAACATGCACTACTGCATTATACATGAGGGTATTGCAGGCTAAAAGAAAGGAAATTGCATTACCAATTTACAGTTGGCTAAGGATAGATTTTTACAGTGCTACAAACTCAGCTGTTTACTTAGATTTGAATGCACATGACATTTGAACATGTGTAGCCTGCTGCTTTAAAGCAGAAGCAACCAAAGCTTTCCTGATAGGAGAGCTGCCCAATGATAGCAGACTGACAGCACAGAACTATAGCTGGCCCACAGTTACCTACTATTTCTCCTTGATATATAGTGCTGTCTACAGTTGCTAAATGCTTGCATGTCTGTTCCATGCATCAGGTTTGGATTTTTTTAATTGCCTTTAAAATATCCTATCTTTTCTTCTGTCACGGGCTGGCATCTTGTCATATGAGGGTGACAAAAGGGTGACACATCTTAACAAAACTATGCATAGAGTTAGAAGTAGACAAAATAAGTCATGGATAGTGACTCATGACTCAACTATAGTCCATTAACCACTAGGTTAAGAATGCTTTTATCTGTTTTTGCAAAACATAATGAAAAAATACAGTAAGCTTTGTTCCAGCCCCCCTCCCCCCCATATTTTAAGCATTCCAGGTGCTACTGTTTTCTAAAGTTTTTAGTTTTTATTTAGGTTTGCATGAACCCACTTTTGACATTTGAAACAGAAGTTATAATAATTTTCCCCCATGTACAGTTCTCTTTATAGAGTTTATTGCTATAACCACCACAGTTTAAGAGCCACTCTCTCCCAGCCTCACATCTAATACAGCTCCTCAAATCAGCACAAAATACATGAACATGATGCATTAAGTGCTGCTACATCTAACGCCTTCACTAGTGCATGAAGACTAGTGATCACAACAGGTGCACAGCAGATCTCGGTGCAGAAGGACGACTGAAGAATCAACAAACCCAACATGTTATGATCTACTGGAGCAAGCCTGGGCCCAGCTGCAAGGAACCAGTTCCGATCCCAGTTCCATTCCTGACCTGCTGCGTGACTGGCCACACTATGAGCTGTTCCCTCCCAGTCTTATCTTCTGGATAGGTGCCAACAACATATTTTTAATCTCATATAGATGCCTCACTTGCATAATTATTTACTTAGCGTTCAAGTACTGTGGTAATTGTGCTTGAGTAACTGAAAGCATTATAGGCACTTAAACAACAAAAACCATCATGTCAGTAGTGAAACCCCATCCTGTTCAAGCAAAATGTCAGCTGTTATCTATGTATACGCTACACTGAAGGAACAATGGCCTACATTTAAAAGTACAGCACAGTAACAATTTACGAATAATTTCACAGACCATGACTCTGTCTATCCAATGGCAGCATGCCAAGTCACACTCGAGGAGTTTTGGTTAAGAAGACAAAGCATATTCTTTTACTTTAAGCATGTTAACTTCTATATAGAAAACCACAGCCATACCTACTGCTATGCTGGAAGAACAAGGGCATAAGTCTGTTTTTGAGGTCATTTCATTCACTTTATTGTCTGTGGAACTTCACTGACTTGCATTCATTGTGCTTGTTCTGCTCAGAAATAATACCAGAGTCAGGCCCATAGCTCCTGACCTAACAGCATTATACTGTATTTAGTCACAGCATGAAAATAGGACGAAAGGCAGCACCAGACATATACGGGGAGATTATAAGGGTATGGGTTGATTTGCCATTCAAGGTAAAGACTGCAAAATTTTAAAACTGAATCCAGTTTTCATTAGTGTAGCATGAATTTTTTGGCTATTGTTTCATTTCTAAATAAAACTAGTATGACAGACACCAGAATAGACCACAGGATCTTTATTTAGAAAGCATGATAAAGAATATTTTTCATGCAACAGAAATGAGAGAAACAGAATGGCTTATGTTAAATTACCTCCACTGGCACGTGCCATTTTCAGAGCTTCAAGAGAAACAGCAGGGGTTATTTCTAGCTGGCAAACAACCACTCTGGCTTTCTGGATGACATCAGAAGCTCTCTTCAGGTCTTCAAAATTTAAAAGCAGGTTGGCTCCTGGGACTATGACAATAACATTCTGTCCTAAAGAGAACATATTGTGTTTTTACATTAACTTTTGCAATAAAGTATGTAAAACAATTCCTTGCTTTTCTACAATACATTTCAGATGAGCATTTCAATTTGATTTAAAAAAAAACAACACTAAAAATGTACGCATTGCTGACATTTTCAAATACCCACAGATTTCAGATGATAATCAAAAAGATGGACGGACTAATGAATGCTACACTGCACAATAAATGCATTATATATTTATTTGGGAAAAGTCATGTATGGGCTTTCCCCAGCCGTATTTTGGTGGTTTCTATGAACTCTAGAGAAGCACTATATTAGTCACAGTGGAGATGGGGGATATACACTAAAGGTAATATTTGCATTTTCCTAAAATATTCCAGTAGCACTTGGAAGAGAAAAGCATCAATGTGATTACTGTGTTCATATGCCAAAAATGCCATAATAATTTTAATTTTCCCATCAACTGGGAACAGAGAATATTTCACACAGCCATGAAAACTATGCATGTTCTTTAGATTTCACAGAAGCAGGCTTGCTCTACTTGCCTGCGATACTTCACGCTAGGGCCCCTAACCATCAGGAAAACCAGAATCAGCTTGTCACCAAAACCCATAAAGGTAATGCCTGTGTCTAAGGAAAGCTCTACCAGAAGTAAGTGAAGAAGGTGGGTGACATATTCTTCTTCCTTTAAAGCTGGCCAGTAGAACGGTCTAAACAAAGCTGTGTATGCGGAAGCACAGCAGTATCTCAAAGTATCTCATATCTAAGATTCTTTTCATTCTCACAGTTTGTTTTACAGGTGAGAAGGTTCATTTACGTAGGTTCCAAATATTCTTTTGTTTTAATTCAGACATACAAGTTACTTTCTTTTATTGTAGTCTCTTTCTCTCATTCTTTCTTTTTTTAATCTATGTTACAACACCTCAAGACCTTCAGGCATGGGTGCCTTCAAATTAAAATTTATTATTAATCACTCAGGTATTAAATTCAATAAGTCAGTTGTTCCTTGATTTACAGGCTCAGCCCGCCCCCGCTGAAGATTCCTTTAAGGACTGCCAATCATTAAAGGCTACCAATTCTGTAATGAACTGAATTACTCTGTAAATAAATATTTATGTTTTTAAATACATTATTTTTGTTGAATGCGACTTCAAAGTCCTTTGAATAAGAAACGTGCAAAGCTTGTCTCCCTAAATATGTTCTGAAAAGAAAGCAGGACAATGGAAAGAATAATATAGTGATCTCAGAGGGAGGGGCCCAAGCTTTCCAAAGCAATTCTGCTGTCAATGGTTTGGTACAGAACAGCTGCATATGAAAAGCAAAACCTCAGCATTTAAAGCCAACGCCCTGCTTTTCAACAGACAATGATGGGCATCTTGGATTAAAAAAAAAAAAAGAGAGAGAAAAAACCTTTGCAACAAGTAAATGCTATCAAAGATATCTGAGTCCTGTTGAGGAAACATTCAAAGGCAAATTGCACCTATTTTGCCAGGTGTATATTCTGAAAGCTTATAGGGTGTAGCAGTGCAAACAGTAAAAGGCAGGGAATCAGTGGAACAAAAATTTATTTCATTTCTTCCTGGACTCTGTGCTACCTAGAATCTCAGACTCTATCCACATGTCTTGCTGCATTATCTTGCTAAATTATTTAGCTGTACTGACATGTATATTATTATTAGACTTCAGAGCTAATGGCCCAAGGCGATAAGGAAGACTGTTTGCTTAAACCCATATGTACAAATTCAAGGTAGACCATGCTGCACTGGATCACAGTCAGGAGCTTTTCTTCGTAACTACAAAAGGTCAGAGATTTAAAGTCTGCTTTCACACCTGCCAGGGAAATGCAGTACCTACTGTGGTGTAACAGTCTGGATGGGCTTAACCGAAGGTGGAGAGAGAAAGCCATATATACCCCACTAACTGAATGACAGCAGTCACCACAAACTTACACACCAGCACACACGAAAGCAGAACCCGGACCCATGCACTCCCAATCGATACCAGAATTTTGTATAAACAGCAACCATTTCGTTGAAAGCAAGTATTGCTTGCCAGGGAAATCAGATGGGAAATAAGCACCAGGGACAACAGAGTTAAAGACAGATGGCAAAGAGGGGTGGGATTCAGCTTGTCCAACACTGACTAATATTTAGAAGTTTTTAAAAAATTCCTACATTCTAGCAAATTCTAAGAAAACTAATTTCTAATAATGAGTTTTCTAGGTTCCTTCAACAAGGAGGAGAGATGAGTATTTTCAGAGTTTTTTAAATCTTACGTATCTTAGATATTTGTTTGAGGGGGAGATATACTAGTCTGGAAATGCCTATGTATCTCTGTTAACTCTAGGTGAAGCCTTAAGCCATACACGTAACTTCGAAACAGCTCAAGTAACATAAAATGTTACCCACACTAAGAATGAGAAAAATACACTTACTGCATTACCGATAATTCTAACATAACTTTACTTAGGTTAAAATTCTCAGTTTTGAGGGAGCATCAAATTTTAAGTTTTGCAGACATCAGCTAGAATATTAAGGGCCACATTCAGAGTTGCTATAAACTAGAACAGCTAAAAGAAGCTGATAAGCTTGTCCAAGCTTACACCAGATGGGGATTGGATCCAATCAATAGTTAAAAACAGTGTGAATGTTGCATATACAAATACTGTCCCCAGTTGGGCTTCTAAACCTGCTACTGTCACTTCTTAGAAAGATGGGCAACTCAAGCTAGATTTTTTTTTACAAGTGCCATTTTATACATGCCACCAGACGAGAAGCGTCAGTGGAAAAATCAAAGGCAAACCAGTAAACACCACAGTGCAATAACCATCACTTTTTAAAATGGGACGATGAACCTAAAAGCATCAGTAGTGCTTAGAACTCACCAAAATCTCAAAACAATGCAATTATACCAATAGCTGCAGAGCTTCTGCATACAATTCATAGGGAAAAAAAGATGATATTTGTGACCAGAAAAGAATGTTATGAGAAAAACATTTGCTGCCAAATCACACAGTTCGTGAATATGAAGGCAAGTTTTGGGTGTGTCATGGTATCATAATTTCTATGCAATCGCCTGGTAGAAGCATAGTCTTATACAAAAACCATTCAAGTTCGTGATGAATGCCAATACACAGAAATTCTATAAAAATCCAGGTGACTTTTCTTCATAACCCTGAAGGTTCAAAACACAGATTTTCTCTTTGGAAAGTGTCATTCAAACAAGCTGGCACATGTATTCTAAGTTTGCCTTGTTTATTTAGCCTTATCTAAACATATATTTTGAATGTTTTTATACTAGCAGCACTTTGGTATTGAAGGTACACTCACTTACAAAATAACACCTATTCACTGTTCATGAATGATTAATAACTATTATAAAGTCAGCACAATGCCTATCTCAAGTGACTGTTATCTAGCAGTGTTCTGTGTAGGTGAGCTTCAAGTCTTAACTTGCAATAATTAAGAGCACTTTAATCATGACCTGTCAACCTCTGTTGTCCCTCCACTGCATTTTTGCAATGAACGTGGAAATTGTCACACTGGTTCAAACTACTGGTCCAGTCAGGCCAGCTTAATGGCACCATCAACAGCCAGTACCAGACATGGACAAAGCTGCAATAAAAATTCACAGGTAATCATGTAAAAAATCATCCATAAAGAGGGTTTTTTCCTTCCTATATCTATATGCAAAAGTACAACACACATCATCACTTTATGGCATTCTTACCTTTCAATTGCATGCTGTTAGCAGGTGTGCTAAGTGCCAGAGCTAGTGGAAAGAAGGCAGGCTGAAAGGAGAAACAAAACCTGGGTTCAAAGTGGTGCGGTGCACCTCAAAGAAAACATATTAAGAAAAGCAGCTGGATGTACCAGCTTTTCTCCTTAAGAGAGGAAGTACAGATTCAAAGCGCACAGGGTTCTGGTAAACTGAAGCTTGTGTTTAGTCAAAACCTATCCGAAGAGGCAGTTGCATAAAAGAGAACAACTGAAAGGAACTCGAAGTTCCAGAAAAATTTCTGCATGGGCTTCTGAGACCAGCTCAGAAGGAACCTTTGCAATGCTTCTGGGCTGCATGTTTTCCAGTGCAGCACTATAAACTTGTTGAACATCTTTCCACCATTTTGCATTAAAGCAGGGATTTAACCTCTCTATCTTTTACTGAAACTATACTGTATTGTCTCAGAATATAATGCAACTTTGAGAATGTCAAATGTGCCTGATAATTTTCAAATTTTTGGTGCTTTGCCAATTACACTAATGGGTGAGTTATAGCTGTGCAATTCAGTAACCAGTAAAAACCTTCCCAGAAATTCAGCAGCATCAGCTAGACAGACACAGGTAACTTCAGAGCCTCCTCTGACTCTGCTCTCTACAGCTTTCTTTTCCTCTGCCTTCACTCATCCATCATAGTCTTCTCCTCCTACTTGAGTATCTCTCCTACTTCTGCCTGTGATTTTACTCAGTTGATTGGAGTTGGTATTTTTCCCAGGTACTGGTAGTTGCATTTGGTAAGACGAAGTGCAGGTTACGTATGTGACAATACAGCAAGTAAAACGTGGCGATTTAAAGAGATGATACCTATGGTTTTTACTTGTCCCTCATTGTCTTAACACAATACACCATCACCACCCCCAATTTCAAATGCTTCCCTTTTAGGTATAATTTGAACTAGCAGAAACTACTTTACAGCAGTGCATTGAATGCTGTGGTGTTTCAGCTATGCCAGCACAACTACTGTGGTAAAACATGCATGTGTAGACAAGCCCTTCGAAAAGCGCTGTAAAACCTGTTTAGGTCAAATCAGCCAGGTTTCTACAGGGAAAAAGAAAGTGTCTCTTGCAACAGCAAAGCATGTAAGTACTGCTATTTTATTGCAATTTACTCAATTCAGGCACCAGATGGTTTTAGAAAGAAGTAACAACCCGAACCATTACCAATTCTGTTCATCTGTTTGCTTTATAGCATAGTTCTGACCAGGTTTGCTCTTCTACTAGATTTCAAATGAAATCTGAGGCCAGTGGTAACTTAATTTAGGATTTTTCCATTTCTGAAAGCAACAAACTACATGACATTATGCATTATTCATCTCATTACGTGAATCACAAGAGTATCGGAGACCCTTCACATTGACACTAACATGTAAGATAGCCCACTGTGAACCTCGTGGCACTGAATCAGTTTCGCTTTCCTGGTGCTTAAAAAGGTTTAGATCCCCAAGATGGTTTTGTCCCTTATCCTTCAGAAAAATTCATGGTGTTATAATTTTAGTAGTTCAACCTCTGTTCATTTAAGTTTAGACCATGTTTATCTTAGCCAGCCATGCACATGAACTGGGAAGCAATAAGACTGCTTCCTACCCAACTGTTCTGGACAGCACACCTAGTGCAAGACACGGTTACATGTACAAAATAGTGAGCCCTGGGAGCGCTACTAGATTCTTACTGTCTCTCTTATTTACACCGGCCAGAGTTTTGACTGTATGTGGCATAAGAAAGAAGTTCTTCAGAGTTGCTGTGGTAATTTACCTGCTGATCCAAACCAAGAGAAGGAGGCGGAAGTAAGAGGCAGGTATCCAGTTTATTCAATGCATTAGAGCTACCTTATTTCTGAATTAGAGCTATCATGCAAGGCTTTGATTAATCTTACTTAGGGAAAATTAAACTCACATCTCCAACTAATTTGCCTAATTTTCCTGAATATTCCTGTGTAGACTTGCTTTCAGTCACAGCTCCTTCCCAGGTTTGCTCCTGGAGTGAATAGTCATGTTTCCTTTCCCATTTTGAGCTGTAGCCCAATGTACTACCATCAGGTTACACAGGAACTTGTCAAGTTGATGTGTCAGCTAAGCTGTGGTAACTGTTCAGATGAAGGCTCTTTGCTGCATCAAAAGTGAACTAATCCAATCACAGTTAATTTTTATGTTTGCAAAAACATTATCGGTCCTAAGCTCCAAATTTTGATCCAGGCACACATATTTCTCCTAAGAGCTCTCAATAAAACAACTTGCTTGAGGAAAAGATAAACAGAAGGTTTTCAGAGGAAAATTTAGCAATCTTGAAGAATATGAAAGCAAGCCAAACCTCCTTTTCTTCTTCCCCTGCAATATGAAAGCGAAGGCATAGGCTAAGGAAAATTAACACAGGAAAACTAAATAGGCCATTTCACTGTGTATTCATCACTGCAGATGCAACTTGGGATCAAGAATTGTGGTAATATTACAAGATCAAGATAAATATTTCCACTTATACTAAGGACAATTCCTTTTCCTGATTCAGAGCATAATGACTCAGTGCGCTGAGGAGGCAAACCCTTTCCTCACAGGACAAGAGGAAATGGCCTCAAGTTGCGCCAGGGGAGGTTTAGATTGGATATTAGGAAAAATTTCTTCACCGAAAGGATTCTCAAGCATTGGAACAGGCTGCCTAGGGAAGTAGTTGAGTCACCATCCCCGGAGGTATTTAAAAGACATGTGGATGTGGCACTTAGGGACATGGTTTAGTGGTGGACTTGGCAGTGCTGGGTTAACAGTTGGACTCAATGATCTTGAAGGTCTTTTCCAACATAAGCAATTCTATGATTCTGTAGTAAAAGTGCTAGGTAAGTTGTAGTGGAAAAGGAGAGCTTTAACCTTCTGCTACACTGTGTACTCTGGCCAATGTAAAACTAGATAGATCAGATGGCTGATTGAATTATGGCTATTGCACTTCTAATCTAAGCATCTGATTCTGCTGCTTTTAAGCACCTCATCCTACAACTTTGCCTGTAATAAAAAAGGAAATGCAACGAAGTGTGAGTAAGTTCATGAAAAAAATGAAAGATATAGAAAAAATAATTCCACAATTAACAGTGACAAGGCAAAGGTTTCTTTTATGGCTGTAGATGCAGAACAAAAAGGACAATTTGGAGCAGAAATATGTACCTTCACTGTTGACAATTATTGAAGCAGTTCCAGTAGCAGCATCTGTAGTCTGACCTACAAATGCTAAGAAAGGGAAAAGTTACAGCATGCATTAGTTCAATACATTACTTTCAACCAATAGCATGTGATGCAGTTTAATTGAATTAAATCTAAAATGAACCCATAACCTCCAGCAATTTAAAAATGCTAATTACTCTTTCATGTGCAACAATGCCAGAGAAGCTAACAACAACAAAAAGTGTTAATTTACACCCACAAAACAGAAATGCGAGTCCAACATTCTTTAATTTGGCTACATCTCTGCTTTAGAGAAAGCATGTTATTTATACAGCCTTCTCAGGCACTCTACTCCTACATGGAAGTATTTCTTTTATCCAATGAAGCAACAGAGTCAAGACTGGAGAAAATGAAAATATTAAAACAACACAGCATTTAATTCTGCAGATCTGCATTTCAGCAGTAATATCAACACGTGCCATGAAGGTAGTGGTGAGGCTGTATATTTCCTCTTTGGGTTATTATTCAGATAAATTAACTAGAAGTGAGGCTGGCAGCGCTGTCTATTATAAAGATTGTTCGATATATACTACTATAAGAACCTGTTTTCAGCTGTCAGCAAATTTGTCAAATATTAACCAGTGGTCCGAAACTTTCTACGACAGGTAGATTTTTGTAGGTAGAACCATAGTAGAAAACTGCCAAAAAAGTTGAGTTTGGGGTTTTTTCCCCCCAAGAACTGTATTTGAGAAAAATCTACTACTTTATGTGAGACAAATTGTGGTGACCTTTTGTTTAAGAAGCTCTGGTGTTCTAACATTTTAGAACATGGAGTTGATGCCTGGCAAAAGTTGGCTTCTTTCTCAAGATGTGCCTTTTGTGGCCAATTTAAATATCTGCTCAAATTTGAACAAGGCTAAAAAAACAAATAACATCATGCTCATTCAGTTTTGCTAAAGTATTGCAGGTACACGCCCTGGAGGTACCAGTATCTAGTTCAGAGTTACAACAATCCAAGCAGAAGTTTCTTTGCGATTATAACCTCATCATGGGCTCAGTCTAGACACTGGAATTGAAAGCAGGGAACTTGTGTCTTCTGTGCTCTCAATGCTCTTCCTGCAGAAAACAAGCAGCATGAGCTGCAAGCTGCCCAGTTCAAATGTGGGACAGAGAGTAACATAACAGCCAAGGTCTAAATGGTCTGAACAGCACTGGCGGCTGGTAGGTTGTGGACGACAGGAAGACTGGGAAAGGGGAAAATTATGAAACAGATTGGAATTGGAAAGAAAAGGGGTAAGGTGATATGTTAGGAAATAGAAGAGCAACGTAAACAAAGACATACAACCAGGATCCAGGAAATGGAAGTTGGCAGAACTGGCATTATGGCAAGGATTTTCATCCAGTACCCAGTATCCTTATGTATAACATCAGGAATAGGCTAGACAAGGATTAAACTGAAACGAAAAGCCAAGGTCTGAAATAAGACTGTGCTAAGCAAAAAAGGTCTGTGCACACTGAATCACCCTTGCCTCCAAATCTTGGAATGCAAGTTGGGATCCTGGACCAGCCTCACCAGCAGTACAACCTATCTTTCTCCAGGGCTGATCAATGTAGAGGGGTGACAATCTAACACCATTCTGACATATTTTTAACTCAATCCACAGAAACCGATACCTTGGACCTAAAGGTTCCAACCCTTCAATTGATCTATCTAGTTATCAATGAAGTGCGATATGATGGAATTTCTGAAATTTTTCTCCTACGCTTTTCTTTAGCTGCTATAAAGATTATTTAAAAATGTATGTTAAGATTGCAAGATCAATCATTTAAATCTGAAAACATGAGATTTAAGGTTCCTTGTGGAATATACATTTCCGCTAAGTGGTATGCATTATAATAGCTTTATTTACATGATCAAAGACTTTATTCATAAGGTAGGCATACTTGGGAGAGATTTAGAACTGTACACTAACAGACACTATTTTTATAGTATCCTTGCTTGGTTTCTTGCCTAAGTTGGAAGATATGCAATGAATAAACCTGTATACATATTTGTGAAATATTTAGATGCTATACTGATAAGCATAATAAACAAGCCCACAAAATACTGATAGTTCTGTCTTTAAAGCAGAATTTGAATAATGCAGTAAACGAAGCTTGTGGCTGCACATTAAACAGAAAAGATAAACAGAATACTGAATTGGCACTTAGTGATTGCATCTGTCCATCCTTGTCCACCCTGAAGGAGACCAGAATCATGTAAACAAAAATGCGATCATGTAGTTAAGCAGTACACAACACATTTACATGAGAGAGAATTAGGGTTGCAGAGGTGCAAAGATACTAGAATATTGTGAATGCTTAATTTTCCCTTTCCCTGAGAGCCTTTTAACATTGATTTTTGTCTATATGTGTGTTAACAAACATCAGCTGCAGTCTCTAAAATGACTGCACCTGACATTTCACAAAACAGAGGTGAAATAGACTGAGTTGACAAATGCTTTTCCACTCTATCCCTCCCCTCCCAACATGAAATTGAGAATGAATAATCAGACTGGATTTTTCAATTTCTCACCAGGCATTACCATCACTAATGCCAGCCTAAACAATTGCATAACAGCAAGTTATCTTCACGTGCCTTGCACTGATGTAATCCTCTGAGATTTACAGGTAATAAATTACATTTTATTTTTAGTGGTACAGCTGATTTCAGAAGTCCTCACACTCTCACCCATATTCACTCAGTCCTGCCAGCTACGTTAAAACAGCTATTCATAATTTTGAATGATAAAACATATCCAATAAGGCAATAAAATAAGAAACCCTCCCCTAGCAGTTTTTAAAGCTTAAAAATAATACAAAAGGGTTTTTCAAAGTAAAATTTTACCTGTAGAAATACCATTCTTCTTCAAGTTTTCAACATAATCATTGCCAAAGGAATCCTTCCCAACCTACACAAAAGATAAAAGGATAGGTTTTCTCTACAGAAAGGTGAGAGGACAGATGGATCATCTTTAGACAACAGAATGCTATAACCTAATTTGAATACAACACTTTGTGTTGCAGCACTTTTCCTTATTAATACACAAATAATAAACTAATAAATAATAGTAAAAATGTATTAATAATATTAATAAACAATAGGAATAGTGTTCTGCAGTTTTCTCCTCCTTTATTACAAAACTCCCCCTTACACCCATGTTGCTATATTAAAGTTTCATCCTCTTCCAACCACTGTGTTCCCTTGCCACTGAAACCTTCTGGGAATTGTAAAATCTGGACGTGTACTGAATTATTCAGCTTTGAATTAAAAGCGCTTATAGCAACTCTGGTGTCCATCTTAATTGTAGCTCCTATTTTGTATTTTCTACCTGAAGTTTCGTTGGTGGAAAAATATCAAACTGTAGTTATGGAATAGAAAGTGACAATAAACATGCCATTGCTGGTTTCTATAATTCTCAGCACTAAATGTACTGTTTACAAATTCAACATTTTTTGTTTGCTTTACCCAGCAACAGCAGATCAAGTTGAGTTAGGAAGTCAAGCTATGCTCTTGTTTTTCTAACAGCAAGTTAAAAAGCTTGTAATTTCAGCTCCACTAATCCTTTTAGATGAACCGAATTCTGCTTGCTGTTTATTCAGACTAATAAAAATTTCTTTTTGTTACGTTACACAAGCTGAACAAAGGAAACGAGGTATATGGAGAAAAAAATGGTATAACTTCCTTAACGTCAAAATAACATTTAAAATATATTTATAAAGCCAACATGGCTTTGAATTCACCTCTTTTAGCCTACGTCTTCAGCATGCATAGTGTGTGCTCCCACTTCCAAGAGTAAATTGTGTGTATCAGAAGTATCAAAGACTGACCAATGCTACCGGAAATATCTTTGCAGGAGAAAAAACACCATCTTTCAGATTGGAAGCCAAATCAAGATCCTGGTCATGGTCTAGACAATGAAGAAATTACATGAGGAGTCCTAATGATCCATCTTCTCATAAAACAGCACTAAATAGCTAACGGTGTATTTGAGTTACCAGAAGCACAAAGCAGTTGCCTCTATTGCCTGCTGTTAGAAATGGGTCTATTTACAAGCTCAGTCCTTTAGAAAGCTCAGAAAAGACCCAAGTACTAGCTAGTGATCACAACAATCAAACCCTGTGTTTCAGAATTCTAAACTTCAAAGTGCAATGGGTGGATGATCCTTCCCCCCACATATTCTATTGCACAACCATGTTTTGAAACATACTTTCATTTCCTACAGCCTCTATAAGGGATTTTTCTAAAGCATTATTAGGGATGGTCCCAGTCTTACCAAAGTAGGACAGCAATTTAGGTCAAAACAGTCTAACCACATGCAACATTCCTCCGGCACATGGAAAAAAACCCCTAACAACATTTACTTTGGTCACCGTGTTATTCATTGTTTGCATATTAGAATATTTCTGTATCTCTGACTACTCCCAGTTTGCCAGACAGGGCGGGTTGTCAGAAGCTGCATCTTCCTACTGCTTTAGGCTGGATGACTGCAGCCATCTGCAATTTAAACGTGAGTCCTGCTCACCTCTGCAGCCTAACAGCTGTACTAATGGAATGCGTTCTACCTGATGGTATCACTTTCTCCTTCCCTTGCTGCTAACAAAGCTTCTACAACAAATCTCAGGATTTGCTCAGTTGTTTCAGCAACAAAATATTTCATAACCATTTTCCAAAAGCTCAACTGAAACTTCCTTCCTTCAGCTCTGGGTCCTACACAACTGACAGACAGCCATCCCTTACTGTTCAACTGTCATAACAACTGAAATCAGCTGTGATACTTTTGCTCACAGCAAGACATCTCAGTGCTGGAGGGAAGCCCTTGGAGGGGACTCCATGGAGGTCTTTTTCCTCTGGAAACTTTTTTCCATGTTAGTTCATCTGCATCCAACCCAGTTAATCCTAGCGCGTTTGAAAGGCTTATCTTTCCATTCAGGCTTTACCCGCAAGGAAGACAGAATATTGGACATCAGACTCGTTCTAGATTAAAGGCATATTTACTGACCATGTCAAATTATATAACATTGTTTTAAGTATCCTCTGCTTGTGCACAGACCGTGCTAGATGGACTATCGGGTAAACAGAAAAATAAATGTCTTAGCCTGCTGACCACAGAACATTGTATGTGCTGAAATAGCATTTCTTCTTTCTTCAGTTCTTAACAACAGCAGCCACTTGTACAAGCATTATGGTCACATAGTTTGCATATTAGAATGAGTGGAATTACATGAGTATTTTTCAATCAGAGTTTTCCCTGCTTACTGTCATGTTTTGCACGTGGAGCTAGGGGAGCTAGCTGGCATGATAGCAGGTAAAATTCTAGCAGCTCAGAGAATCAAACTCACCTGTACCTGAAATACAACAAAAACGTGTAACTCTTGACAATTGTTTAATCTATTCTATATGCTCTTTTGAGTGTTCACTTTTTCTTCATGAGGTAATGAAACAGGTACTAAAGACGAGTATAAGATAGTAATACAAAAGGAAAAAACAATTGAATATATCCATCATATTGTGGGCTGCATCATGATATAGCTATGTTCTTACAATGAAGTGAGGATTCAGGCTTACAGCACTTCAACAGAAATTTGGCTTAGAGATCATCTAAAGAGAAAAGAGTACATAGCATGGTAATACATCACTTCCTAGTTCCAAGTAGGAACCCAATGCAGCTGAGGCTTAAGTAGAATTTAGTATATGCAGTATCAGGCTAGTGACATCAACATCCAGGGAGGATGACTCCAAATAGTTTATCAGAAGTAAAGCAGGACTTTTTTCAGCACATACAATATCTTTCAGACCAACATCCCTCCACCATCTTAAAATAGGATGTTTACCATATTTTTTTAGTAACAGCCACAGCAAAAAAAAACCAACCCCAAACCAAAAAACCAACAAACAAACAAAAACCAACCAACCAACCAAAAAATACTTTGGAGAATTTGGACTCTCAAGACCACTGTGCAATTTTCAGTACTGCAACAGGGTTCTTGTATGAACACCAGCAATTAATTTAATCGCTTATACCCTTTAGTTCCCTAACAGTAATCCTGTACCTTTCTCTGAACAACTGTCTTTCTTGACTTTTTGAAGTGGCAACTATTCCATCAATATAATGTTTTACTGTACTGAGCAAATTAAGGAGGGGAGTTTAAGACTACTACTGCGATACATACTGATAACCCAGAGTAACAGCAGCCACTTGCAGAGACATCCAGGCACACAGTACAACAGTTCGAATTTCCACTAATCAAACTCAGTACTTCAATTTTACACTAAAATCCACAGCATTCTACGGCATCTCTAGTCATAACTGTAAGTCATTCTAAAACTCCCTCTCTCAAACCCTCACCGGATAGTCACTGGCTCTCTTTTGCGTTTTAAAGCTCTGAGGTATGAAGAATGCCTTGTCACTTGATCTGAGATGTCTACCTCTATTCTTATTAAGGACATCCTCTATCTAAATTACATTCCATATCAGAGGATGCCACACTCCAGCAGAATGTCCCTCTTCTGGAAAGTAATTTGAAATTATAGTAATTGCTAAATTTTATTAGGAAAGCAAATGTTTCCAGAAACATGGATGCACTGAGCAAAGGCTAGATCATTAAAAAATAAAACAAAATTCACACTTTGAGTGAAAAAAAACCCCTTTAACATTTAGAAGGAAATGTTAGCAAGGAATTCATTGCCAGTTCATCTTGTACTTGAATCTGATCATTCTTGAATGCAAAGGTGATCAAATATACACACTATCACAGAAGCACAAATATTATCAATAAAAAAAAAAATATCACACTGTAGAACAACTAGTGATAACAATCCACAGCAATGCTTGCAGGTGTAATTTAGATTTATAGCTACCATTCTTTAACCTAAATATTGGACTGGAGAACCTGAGAGAAAGGCTTCCTGGAGATGTTTCCAGTACTTCTCAAAAAATCCCTGACAATAATCCAACAAATTTAGCATCCTCCCCAGCTATGGCAATAACAAAGTATGTCCAGTCAGTTTGAAGTTTCATCTACAGTTAGCACAGGATAGACAATAAGGCTATGGAGAGAGAAAATCTGATCTTAACCTTAGTAATTATCACTCAAAACTTGTAATGTTTAGTGACAAAAATAAAAAAAAGCATTGTAAGAACATAGCACCTGCCAAGCTGAATCAGCCCGATGGTCTGTGAGCCAGTCTTTAGAACTGCTGTACATCAGATATTTCAGAAAAGTGGGCAAAAAAATCCCATAGCATGCAAAAGTGCTAGAATTTGGAAGCAAACATCTCATCCTGATCTCAAGTAATGAGATAATGATTTAACCCTTGAAGCACAAAGTTTTACATTCTTTCCCAAATTTGTTACTGGCTTGTCAGTGTCTTGACTTTCAATCAGCTACAAAGTAAATTTCAGAATGACTACAGTGCCTGGCACCTGAATGTCATCAGTGAAGCCCTGATCATTGTAACAGTGGGGAACATAAAGAGGGAGGGCTAATCAAGATTACTTGAATTTTGAACATCTCAAATTCTCTCCAATTCTCTTTTCCATGGTACATCAATCTAAGTTTTGCAGTCCTTCTTTACATGCAATTTCTGCCAGATCTCTAGCCAACTAGTCTTTGATTCTGGCAGTGTTCTTAAAAACAGCCTCCTCCATGCTTAAATTTTTAGCAGAAATAAGGAAAAGAAAAGGGAACTAGAGAGGGATTTAAAAAAAAAACAAACCAAAACCCCAAGAACAAAACCAAAAACTTTTCTGTAAGTCACCTAAAGGTTTACTGGAATTTGCATGAACATTTAGTTCAGCTGTAATCCAAGAGCAAGTCAGTGCTTACCTTGCAGATCAGCGAGGTCTTGGCCCCAAGTCGAGCAGATTGGACACACTGGTTGGCTCCTTTCCCACCAAAACCAACAAAAAAATTATGTCCAAGGACAGTTTCTCCAGCTCTTGGCAATCGCGTAGTAAGGCTATTCCAATTTAAAGCAATATTTACATACATTAGTGACTGAAAATAATAAGAATCTTCAAAATAAGAATTACATTCTTATATTCCTAAATGGTCCAACAGCCAGCCAATAAGACTGAAAAAGACTCGAAAGACCTTTTAGGGTCTCTATTCCACATCCCACCAGTTTAAGTTTATTCCTTATACGCCACTCAGTCAAGCTTCTTGTTTATTACTCAAGAGAGGGACTGCATTTCTTTTGTTCATGTTTCTTGTTTCTACAGGAAAAGAAGCCCTTGATCCCTGACTGGGATTCCCCAGTGCTAACTCAATATAGATAAATAATAGATCTATAGGTCTCACTGCTCATGTTGTTTTATTGTAACATTCAGTTCAAGTTTACATATTGTTAATTTAATTTCATTACATCTAATTATACCTTCTTGAACCACCCTAAGTAATTTTTCACTTTGTTGGTGTTCACACCCCTTAAAATTGTAGATTGTTATCAAGACCTTCCTCCCCTTTGCTGTCACTCAGGCGCACTGTACGTATTTAACTTTTTTCTTTTTAAAGTTTTTCTCTTACAAATCAAGGTTTACAATTTCTCAGCAATTTGTTGTTTCTTGAACACAGTCCAATTATATCTACATCCTTCTGGGGGTGGGTGCCCAGAACCAGATGCACTAATACAAGCGGAGACTGATCAGGAGTGTATCTGGTTTAATTTCCATTTTGGAAAAAACAAAACAAAACTGTAATTTTGTTAACCCTACCAGATGCTTTGCTATCTCCTGCAAAAGTTGAAGGGAAGAAAAGACACCACTGAGACTGTGTGGATGAATTTCTCCAAATGCAAAAGGCTGTCTTACTTTTCCCCCTTCTAATAAAATACCTAACTCAAAAGTTGTGTTTACAACACTCAGATTACCAAAATTTCTGTCTCCTCAAGCCATACATTCCAGACACAAGGTTTAAAAATGTAATTCCTTCCATCTCTTACGCTACAAATGAGTTCACAACACGTATGGAGGGAAGGCCTCCTACGACGTACTAGCAACCTGTTCAGTCAATGACAGTTAGCTCAGCCAGCTTTCCAAAAGCCTGCAGGAAAGAAAGGGAGAGTGGGGAAGGGGAGTCTGAAAGAATGCAGAGGAATCTGCCCTAATGGGGAAGAGATTAACTTCAGCTCTGTTTGTCAATTCATAACATTATTTTACCAATAAATCTTACAGAAACTTCAAAATTGCCATCCTTCCAATTCAGAAAAAAGGTGACATGCTTCTGCATCAGCAAATCCCTACAGAGTGCTTTTTGAAAAGGATGTGAAGGATACACGTATATTATTTTCTGAGTTTATGCTGCAACTTCTGGGGCATATTGGTGTTTGCAAAATCTTACGGAATTAATGACAAAGCACAGCCCGATTTACTGAAAATTCTCAGGAAAAAGCAAACATTTTTTCCTACTAATTTTCAATTCTAGCACCCATCAGTCCAAAGGTTTAGGATCACTAGGAAATCAAGAAAACCTAAAATTAAACTAGCAAAGCCAGACAGGTTCTGAACTCCCAGAAATTAAGATTTTTGCTTTGAAGGAGTTGTTACAGGTCTGTGCTTCATTGGTAGTTACAGTTTCCAGACAGGCGCAGATACAGAGGCAGACGCTAAGTAGGGATGCTCACTAACAGAGCACCCCGGATTTTAGTGTGAGGGTATGGTACCCAGCCAGCAGGTTAATTTTGTGTGGGTGACACAGAGAAACCCCAGAAGACTCACACATACCGCTAATGGCACTCATTTTGTTTCCAGAAAGACAGAGCCAGGAACATTCTGTTGGGAAATGCTTAAACCATTTGAAATAAAAATGCATCAGCTTTTTAGAATTATACTTATAGTACCTTACATATATATAGAAAGGGTTGCTAAGTTAAAACTGCCCACAGCAGCATCTGGCACATTGTTTACAACAATGAGTAACTGTAAGGTTTCAGGGAACAAGGTGTAATGAGCGTAGATAAATGTTTATCGATGGTAACATCTATAATTTATCGCTATTTTCACCATGGGAAGCCAAAGTAGGGATGGTTGTGGACCAGAGAATGCAGGTCACAAAACTTGGCTGAGGAAGCTCTTGTTCGGCCACTGCCAGGGTACTGCACGCACACTTCTAAAATTATGTGCCATTCAGTAAAGAAGAGTTCTACCAGTCTTGGTAAGAAATAGTAATAGCAGCTCTTGTATAATTCCTTTCATCCACAGATCTCACTACACTTTAAAAAGCAGAACAACATCATTATTCCTGTTTTGTGGGTGTGAAACTTAGGCAAGTAATTTTGCCTTTTTGTGCCTCAGGTCAGCCAAGAAGCCAGTGGCAAAACCAAAAATAGAGATCAGCTCAATCCACTAGCTCACACTGTCTTCTCATTTAAATTCTGCAGTATGAAAATGGTATCAAGTCTCAATTCATTTTCCTTCCTTAGGGTGTTTTTCAGAGATTATAGCTTATTCTAAACAGAATTTGTTTCCACAAAAAGCTGATCTATTTTTAGACAAAGATTAACAATTGCAACATCCCAGCAGACATCTGCTAATAGTGCTGCTCTGAGTTCATATGCATTTTCAAGAAGTATGTTCAACCATACATACTCTTGTTTTAACAGTGACCAGACCATGACTTAATTATTCCCTCAGTTATGTTGGCATCAACATGCAGCTCCAATGGATGCGTTATAATTGCACTGGTGAAAAAACAGGCTTGGTGAGATGAGAATCTGAGCCTCAGTGTTTCAAGCAGCATGGCATAACAACTGCCTGTGGGAGTCAAATAGCTTGTTGAAGACGGGGAGATGACCTTTTTTATTGTTTTGATGGAAAGGTACAAGGCACAGGGCAAAGGATCAAGTTGGAACAGTGATTTATAACTAGCCAATTTTAAAAATAGGCTAACAGACTAGGCAAGAACATGTAGCAAGTTCCCATAGCTCACTGTAAACAAAACCCCCACCTTATTACATTTCAGACATGATCGCCAATCTTTTCAGACCAATCCTCCACTTCAGAAGCCTATTTTTATTTTCCATATTAAACAAATTCAGAGTACTGATCTATATATAAGCTTGGAGGTTTCACTTTCACTGAAACAGGTATCCAAGAATATTTTTTTTTTGCTAATAAAATGCTGTTCTCTTGTCATTAATTCTGCAACTATACTAACTTTTGGTTCACATCAGACAATTTTAATGAGCATTTCAGGCTTCTGTTATGAGAAGGCAATGATGAGTAATCTGTATGATTACGGAACTCTATAAATTCTTGGCTTATTGATGGTGCCACAAAGAATACTCAAAATAGTCTAAAAGTGATGAAACAGCTAATGTTACTCCAAAACTAGGCTAAATAAGTTAATTAGAAAACCTGTCACACAAGCTTTCAGAATTGTTACATAAAATGTTTTGTAAAGCCATTTACAACTTTGACATAATTTAAAAACACTGACTTGAAAAACCTAATATAAGTTGCTATCCATCAGACTACTCTTTGTTTATGTGACAAATTCTGCTCAGCTTTGAGAAGATAAATGGTACAAAGGATATTGAGCTCTCCCATCTTATGAATGACCAGAAACTAAACTTGAAAGACCCTCAACACTAATTAGATGGGAAATAAAATTAGTATATAATATGTTTTGGAAATTGTGCATTGTACTACTGAATCATATTTATAGAGGAAAGCTCAGACTGAAGCATCCTGAAATACTTTGGACATTAGAAACAAAGGAATATAATCACTCAGAATTTGAACTCAGTTTTTACAAAACAGTATTTAAATGTAAAGCACACGGCAATGCTGCCCACATTCGTTCATGGCAAATGAAGAATCTTACATCCACTTATGTTTCAGAGGTTTGGGATGAATAACGTACACACACAAGAATTTCACCATTGCAGTAACTTCAACACTCTCTTCCAGTAAGTGTGTGCCACAACTTCCCTTAAAGGCTAGTGCTGATTAGCATTTGTATTTTTAGACTGACATCCCTTGGTAAGGATGGCATTAGAAACAGAACAAAAGCCTTTACTGCTGTGTTGAAGCACTGAATCAGAGGTGAAAGTGCAACTTATTGAGTCATTAATGTCCCTTTCCCTGGTATTCTGGGTTTTCTTGAAAAGTTCCCATCTGAGCAGTGACTAGATCACATTCAAAGATAGAAAGTCTGAAGAAGGAAGGAGGGGAAAGGGAGAGATCTATATTAGCAGTTTTTGCATAAATTAATCCTGAAATGAATCATGCTTTGCTTCCAATTCTTGACACCTAACCAGTGTCTATTCATTGTTTTCAACACATGAAAGGGCTATAAAGACGTATGAAGCTTCAGCTGATGTAAAACCATGCCCTCCCTTAGCAGCATTTTCCCCACTGTTTCTCCTGCATTGCTTTTATTGCTCACGGAGCTTCCTAATTCAAAATATTTTTGTTCCAAGGGTCATTTCAATTTGTATCAGCAAATTGGTCCAACTTACTATACAGCAGCCAGGGTGGGCCAGAACTTGAGGAGTAGGTGAGTAAGGGGAGAAGCAGGAGCGGTTTGCTGGCAGCAGTACGGCCAGACTGCCCTTAACCAATGTGGAAACTCTGACTTGATACTACTTCGTATGTTGAAAACACTGAATGCTATGTAACTAAGGTTTAAGTAGGTAATACGGTATACTTAGCTCATTAGATATATTGAAGAAAAGCATAAAGTATCAGTATGTTTTTGAGAAATGATGTACATGAGAAAGGAAAATAGAAAAGTACATAAATACTTTTCTCTAAGAAAACCAATAGTCTCATCAAGCAACTCAGAGTGGAAGAGAATTTGTATGTTAGATTAGATACCACATTATCTAGATGACTGTCATTTACATAGTATCAAAAGAAACATTCAGACCTTTTTTTTTTTATTCCTAAAGAAACATGAAGATCATCAGGAGTATCGAAATGGCAGCAGAAATACCGCATTTTAAAGTGTCATAATAAAAAGGAATATAATGTAAAGGTCTAGAATTTAGCTTTGATTCTGTTCTCTTTGAATCACTGAACAAAACTGGCTCTTCTCCCCTCCTGGGAATTCCCTAGAATGGGGAAAATCCCTGTGAGATTAGAGTAGGTGTAACTAGCCACTGTCTAGTACATACAATTTACTGGGCTTTCATGATTCTCAGAACTGAACAAACACAAAGGAGAGGACAGTTCTTGCCACTAACTAGGAATATTAGTGCAACATTGTGGTGAAAATGTCTCAGACCTCTTTTGGATCTGGCTTAACATTTCGGTTTAGCCTTGATCTGTTTTGTCTAGCATAATTTTTAAAGATTTGAACATGTGCTACGGGAAAGAATCCCTAACAAGGAGACAAAAAAACCACAATTCTTTTCAAAATCTGATATTCTTGACTCGTCTATGCTTTCATCCCTTTCCATAATCCACTAAAACATCTTATTGGAAGGTAGAAAACTTCCAAGATGTATAAAGAGATTACATCAGGAATTTAGTTAACTATAGCTTGGTTTAAGTATGGGGCTATTTGGTTCTAGGTTCTTAAGACTCACTTCAGATTTTTGATGACTGAAAAAGTTGTTAAGAAGCAATTAGAAATCATAGAAAATCTCTATTTTTTTCTTCTTCCTATGTCTCTGAACAAGACAAGTTTTTCTTTAAAAAAAAGTAACTTTTCAGACAATTCAAATAATTGGTTATTGCTTGGATGTTTGATGGCCTGGGTTCTCTCTCTAGCCAATAGTAACGATCAGTGTAGAAATAGAAACACTACCCAAACTGGTAACAGGCAAAATAATTGATGCTTAAAGAGCAGTCCTTTCGAAGGACAGTGCTGAAGCACCGTGGCAGAGATGCAAAAGCTTTACCCCATCATCCAGAGGTTTTTTTCAAACCTGTTTGATTTTACACAATATACAGTTTGTTGCCACAACACAAACAAGTGAATGATGAATTGGTGCAGAGCAGCAGGAATCTTTTCAGTCAGTTTTGCCATGAGAGAAAATATGTATTTTATGAAACAGAAGTTACAGATTTTTTAAAAGACAAACTGTTTTATAGTTTTATAGACCTTATTACTGAATGGTAAACAGCTTAACTGAAACAACTGGCAAAAATCTCTAGCAAGGGAGAAAATTAAATGAACGGCTGTTACTACCAGTAGGAGGGCCACAAGAGTGATATCTTCTTATATGTGCAGTCACAACCTCAGTTTAAAAAGACCAAAATTTGTAACATGTAGAGTGAGAACAGACATCCACAGCTCTTCAAGATCTTCAATGAACACTTCTGTTGACCCTTTGCGCAGAAGATTTTATCCTCATAGATATTAAAAGATGAAACAAATAAGAAGGCATACAGATGAATGTCCTGAAGCATTTACAGTAGCACACTGTACTGCACTTCAGTGAAATGACAGCATCACCAAGAGATCAAAATTTCTGAATTATGTTAGGAATATGAAACTTCTGACACAAAGAAATTATTTATTTGACTAATTGACAAAAGTGAAAAGCTTTCTTATGGGACAACAAACCTGTGATATTTCCTCACATCACTAGCAGTTAAATTTTGGGAAAAAGTGGGCACAACATTGATGAATTCATAATCTATGGAATGTTTAACTCTGAACTTGAAGCTCGCAAAAAGATTACAAAACCCCAAACAAATACGAATCTATCTTCAGATATTTAAGACTCAGCAAACATTCTATCATTCTTACCAATCATCTGTTTTGTATTTAAGAAAGATTGTGGAAATTTTCAAAATTGCTACTCTCGAACTTTATTTGCCTCCCACGTTGTTCTTCATTGATGTCTCTCGATTACATTATTTTTGGAATTGCAGTTACATAATTATTTTCAAGGCAATCTGATGGTGATGTTAGAATAGACTGTCTCTGAAACACTGTGCTCACCCAGAACTGAAGAAGGCTGCCTACGGTTCCTATGCCGAACAGAACATTGTATCACAATGAAGTATGAGGGCTAAAGCAGAAAAAGCGACACGAAACAAAACAACCTCTGCAACTCAAGCAAAGAGTGATCTTTACATGCTCAAGGACAGATTAAGATAAACAAGACATATGTGAGCATTGATCTTTTCTCTGCCTCTTAAAGAAAGGATTTATCAGACAACAATGAACAAAGTGGAAATAATATGGTTGAGTGGATAGGCCACACGGTCCGTGTTCTTGTCATTGCCATTTTCTATATAGTGGTAAATCAACAATGTAATCTGTCCTTCTGCTTTACTATCATGCAAAAAATAGGGCACCTACTGACCCCCCTACAAATCTTGTCATCAGTCTTTTCCTGGTAAAAAAACCCCAAACCACACACCAGTAAGTATTGACATTTTGCACACAAGCATATTCTGCTTTATAAACTACAGTAGTAAGAGCAATATCATAGATGTGTTCTCACTACACAGTCATCAAGATGAAGTACAGTGCAGTCCAAATATTAATAATTTTCTTCAATAAAATGTTGCTCTAAAAGCTCATTACCCAGGGCAGTAATTTTGACAAGTATGAAATTTTTCATCAAGTTTGTAACTACAGTGCTTCCTACAGAATCCATATGAGTCACAAATGAAAAGTATAACCAAAACAGCTCTTAGTGTACATATACTTACTCAATCATAGATAATTAAGGTAATCAATATATTTAAACTTAATATGAGAACAGAAAATAGATTAGAATAGTTCAGTTGGAAGGGACCTACAACAGTCCAATTGCCTGATCACTTCAGGACTAAATTCGTAGTGCCTTCACTAGACAAGCTTTTACTTTGAAACTATCTTATCCTTGATTCACTGATTAAAAAAAGCTTTATCTTAAGTTCAATCTAATTAGAAAGGCACCTAATAAATCCTGGATTACACTAACATTAATGCTTGTGGGGCAAAGATGAGAATAAGCAGAGTGTGTGGGGGGGTTTGCCTGGGCTTTGCTGGCCAAGGTTAACTCTGCCATGACAGGTAGAAATCTCCTCTAGGCAAGTACCTTTACCTTTGTCACGATTTAAGCTCTCTTGGGAAAGACAGATCCCTAAATAGCAGAAAGGTGTAATTCTGTATAATGCTGGTTTGTGATGTCTGCCAATGGACAACTCCCATGACTCCACTAATGCACAGAATTTAATAAGCAACAGGGAATGAAAACTGAAAAAAATCTGCTCATTTTTGCTGCCTCTATATGGAGTGCTATGAGTTCCAGCAAAACCACCAACTGCTTTTTCCCAACAGGTCATTTTTTACTTTGTTCTTTCGGAGGTGGGGGGGGGGGGATAAAAAAAGAAAGATAAAAAAAAGGAAAACAAATAAAAGATTGAACA
The DNA here is from genome assembly GCA_035590275.1 of Ibycter americanus. NCBI lineage: Eukaryota > Metazoa > Chordata > Aves > Falconiformes > Falconidae > Ibycter > Ibycter americanus. The sequence goes on from JAVJGI010000035.1 coordinate 16,477,297, forward strand.
ATAGTAACAGGATATTCCCAATGAGTAATACTAACAGGATCAATTAGAAGAAGGAAGGCAGGGAATATTTAGTTGTGCAAAATGTTGTATTGCAAGATAATTCTGAAGGTTATGTTATATACTTGGGCACTCTCTGGCAGTTGGCATTGCCATTTTTAGATCAGATATTAGAAATAATTTCTTCACCAAAAGGTTTGTCAAGCATTGGAACAGGCTGCCCAGGGAAGTAGTTGAGTCACCATCCCTGGAGGTATTTAAAAGACATGTAGATGTGGCACTTAGGGACATGGTTTAGTGGTGGACTTGGCAGTGCTGGGTTAACAGTTGGACTCAATGATCTTAAAGGCCTTTTCCAACCTAAACGAGTCTGATTCTATATTCACTCTCATTACAGCTGAGAACATGGAAAATGCCTGTCTTTCCACATGAGTACTGAACTTGGTCTGCCTATCCTTTATTTTCAGTTCTGATCAGTATGCTTTTTCTTTTTGCTGTTTATACTATGAAAGTTTATGCATTTTGTATAAACAGGGATCTGAAAGAGCATAGGAAGTACAGCAAGTGATGGATAGACTAAATTAGCAAAAGGGAGTTATGATTCTTTGGAAGCAAAAGTTATTTTCTGAAAGATGAGAGGCAGGAAAAGAGCAATACAGAAAAGAAGTGCACTGTAAGAATGTGATGTAGAAAGATAACAAGAAGTGAAAGCAAATAAGGGGAAATCACAGGTAGTTCAGGGATGACATACTGTTGATCTAGTAGAGGAAAAAAGGAGAAAAAATGGACTAAAGTCAGAAATGAGAAGAAGAAATAATAAAACCCAGAAGAGAGCACATGACTGATATATTCGGGAACATTACCACCTCCTTATTTTATAATTAGTTGCCATAAAGATCAACTTGTTCTATAAAGCTGCACCTACTTAGGCAACGTACTAGTGAAAAATAATTTGTCTTTTCTTCAGGCTCAAAGTATATGATACTAGCCTTGAAAGGAACCAGGATGTCAGCATCAAATAACTTACTGCAGTTTGATATAGGGGCTAAAAACTGAAGCCATGTAAGACAAGCAAACAAAACCTTACTGGTAAACTCCTCTGGAAAGAACAGCTCAGACAGCTCCTAGAGGCAACATAATATATATGCCTGCTCAGAGTGTTTTTACACAAATTTGTTACCATTGACTCTGTACAATTTTTACTGCAGCGTTTGATTTGTGCCAGCAGCTCTTTACTGTCAGGAGTACTAAAATTCACCCAAAGATATGTCTAGAAATGCAACTAGGAAAATGGTTATTTCCATTAACAGTACAGCCAGCAAGTAATTCATTAACAAGACAGAACAGAAGTATTAATCATATCATTCTGTGGCTCATAAAGGGGGAGAAAATACAATATTCTCAGTGTTGGGTATTAAAATATAGTGCCTAACAACTGTTTATTGTGACAAATATTTTCAAAAGAGTTCCTTTAGACAACTTCCCCTTTGACTGTAGTGAATCTTGTAGGTCAAACACCTCCAGGCTGAAAAGGCAAGACACATTTGTATTTTAAGTAGTCAAAAAGAATTTCCAATATAAACAGGGATGATAACAAAAACAATAAAAAAACCTGTAAGAATTATGTGGTGAAAGAGTATTCACTGGGGCTAGAAATTACAGCTACATTCATAACACAACAAAATATTCAATCCATATCATTGGGATACAGCAGAAGCCCGAGGAATACCCTGAAGTACTGACAATGGCAATGCACAGTGTATTGCTGTTTTGCATGCTACTTACTTGGAAATGCACAGATGTCCAAGAACTCTACAGAAAGCAATATGCAAGAGTTGTGCTATCTGTAAAGTGGGATGTTATAACATGAAGCAATAGCCATATGCTATGGTGCATTGCTGAGATAAAACGGACATTTTTCTTTAGCAGAAATGAACGCAAACCCCTTACCCCTGATGTTGATACTGGACAATGGGTAAATAAGCTTTTATCCCAACAGCCTCTTCCCTGATGATAATGTTACTACTTCCTGACTTTTAATTTTCTTCAAACAGAGCTATCACTGTGGTTTTTCAGAGATAGTCAATAGGAAAATGAATTTCTTTCTACTGTAGTCACTAATATGGTAATAATTTCAGAAAGAACCTTTTCACATCCTAGACGTGTTGTGAAACTGGACACATGCAAGTCCTGTGTCAAAAGGGCACACCATTTTGAGATTTTTTTCTAATGTCCTGACTCAGATTATTTAAACAGATAATTTATGAGAGTTCAGTTCTTTTGTGTGGCAAAACAGACAGGCTGAAATGTGCACAGGTTTAGTATATTTATGTAACTAAACTACATTACCAAAAACGCCTACAAATTCTGTCTCATGTCACAATACAAAGACCAATGATGTTCCTTCTCTATACACTTTTATCTAACCTCTTTTCCCTTTCTTTTCACGCTTGTTTGGAGAAGTCTACTTCCTTGGCTTAAAAATCCAGAAGTATTTGAAGGGATGAAATAGATTATGTTGTGAATCCATCGTTTTTGTCTTGCAGTATTAGCAACTGTCCTAACATTGGACACATTTTAAATCAATGACTTTTCTTTTGCCATCACAGTGCTGAAAACTGGCCTCTGCTGTCACCAACCCATGAGAACGCATGTACATACTTAGGAAGGTTCCACAAAGAGATTCAGCTACTGATAGGTGGCAAATAGGGCACCCATTAAAAAGATGAAAAGACTGATAACCACATTATTTTACTTTTGTGTGTGGTGTATAATAGCTTACTGACCTCCAAAGGGGAAAAATCCCAGACTAATGAGACTAGAAAATTGGGATACTTTAAGTCAAGCATTTAAGTAGCTCTGAATAACAAAACAATAAGGAGCACCATGGTGTTTCAGACAAGTGTTCTTTGTCAAGTGAAAGAACACAAGATGGAGTAGTTGATTTTCTTCTCCCATTAGGAAAACATACCCCCAAAAACCTAACACCTGCTAGGATCAAAATGTTTCTGGATTCATTTACTCCATTACCAAAGTGAACTCTCTGGAGAATTAAGCAATAGTTTCCCAGCCTCACATGGACTCAACCTAAAAGCTTGGTAAACACTAGTTTTATCTCACAAACCATAATTTTTAATTGCTAACACACATAGGAAAGGCAAAATCCTCCACTGATGATATCATAGTCTACTGCCATGGAAATGACTGCAGTATCATAAACACAGGTTTAAGATGACCTCACTTTCGTAGGAAAGAGGGAAATTTCACTGGAATATGAATGACATTGGGAATAAACACACATACATACTATACTGTGAAAAAACTCTTACTAGTCAGTTAAAATATGGAATATGAAGATGACAGCTAGACACGCAGCTGAAGAGTAAGGGGGCTCTCCTGTCTAAACACAGCATTACTGCCTATGAGCCTTTGAACAGAGAGAGCCCTCTGAACCCCTGTCAGGGTTCCCCTCTGTAAGTTCACTACACCAGACAGGAGTGAAATCCCTGCCCTGACAGGCTTACAGTTTAACCACAAGAACACGAACAAAGTATGGCTATAAGAATATAGTGTAGGATCACAGAACAACATTGTAGCTGGAATGCTTCCTAGAATGAGTAAGTACTTCAGAAGTGGGAGGAAGAGAACTATACAGTCTCTTGAAGCACACAAAATAACATGAAGTCAGCCACAAATGCAGAAGTACGATCTCAGTGTGGCAAGTGCTAAGTATTTTGGCATCAGCTCAGGAAAATACATATATTTAACCTTTAGCTCTGAAGTACTCTGAGAGGCATCAAACAACTCACAGACTGAAAGTTGAAATTTGTGTGCAAGCTTTGTGTTGCCATGAGCTGGGAATGTTGAGTACTGTGTGGGACCCCAAGTTGAGACGAGACAAGAAGCTTGAGTTGAAAACAGGGAGTGGAAAAATGTGGAAGGCGATAACGATCTCACTTAAGTAGAACCTTTCATCTTGAAGGATCTCAAAGCAATTTACAAACTGAAACAGACCAGACACTGCAGCTGGTAGGAACAGAAGCAGACAGGTGGGAACTCATTCATGGGATGGAGGAGGTAACAGAGGACTTACTGGTTGCCATATCTTCCAAAATGCTGGTGCTGGGAGAAGATAGCAGGACTAAAACAGAGCTTCTCCCTGAACCTTGCCATGCAGCCGTGTGAGAAAACTGCAGAAAGCGAGTAGGCAGCCAGAGCTGGCATAAAAACAAGCAGAAAAAGAGGGGGCCTCTGGATAGGTGGGGAGCTGTCACTATTAGGACTGTAATTTCCCTCAATTCCAATCTCAACCTCAACTCCATAGACTCTTCACACTTTCTGCAATTATTATTATTTTTGCCCTTTTTAGCACCTTCCTCCAATTTCGCTTCACCTTTTTCCTATTTTTTTACAAAGCGAACTGCCCTTCTTGTCCTCCTCTAACTCCAAAACGTTTTCCAAATGCGTAGTAGGACAAATAGTGCTACCTCTTGGTTACTGGGAAGCCAAAGAAATTACTTAACTGTGGCATTCATTTAGTACAGATGCAACTGTAGTACCACAAGGGTTATTCTTTAGCTCAAAAGCACTACCAAGTACATACTATTAAAACTGAACTAGATAAAGAAGTCTAAAAACCAAGAGTCATATTAGTTATTGCTGAAATGGAATTGCTTCTGGAAGGAAAGACAGTGCCTAATTACAGTACACAGCAACTTAGGACACAAAATGAAGACACCAAATGAAAGGGCAGGGAAGCTGCAATTAAATAGAATCCAGAAAGCAACACTTTTGTTGCGCTTAAGTTAAAAAACATTGTGTGAGCAGTTTCACATTCATATTTTCCAAGATTTTTAAAACTTCTACATTTCCATTTAGGAAGGGGAGAAAAAAAGTTTTCATGGATAAGAGCCAAAGACAAGTGTTGAGCAGGTGTTCTAGCACCACTATTCCTTCTCAGAGAGGACCCACAGCATCCTCTGTTACACAAACAACAGTTTCTTTCAGAAAGTGCCAGCTGGGATCAATGGTGCACTGTCTCTTACTTAGGGTTTGTAACCTTGCTTGCAAATGCAGCTCCTGTAATGGGTTACAAAAAGTAATTGCTGGCCTTGCCCTAGTTATTTGTATTAATTTAAGAAATGCCCAATCAAACATTTCCCCTGCTTTTTCCCCTCTTCAGTATTTTGTCATTTTTTGTTAAAGGAACTTTGTTGGAAGTTTTTCAGGTCTGGAGTATAACACCAATACTTTTAAAACACTAGAACATTTAAACTGTGTCTCACCCTGAAATAAACTGAACACTCAGATTTTGCAGGGGGATGACAATTTACAGCAGCAAAAAGCTTCTTTTGATATGGATAAGCTTGGATCAGGCCCCACATCAAATGAGCATTGTCTGGGCCACTACAGTGATTCAAAAGCTGTATATGAACAGAACACAACTTTCTTACTGAGGATTTCATCAACTTGATTTTTATCCCATTTTTCTTTTTGGGCCCCTAAGACACAGCTTTCTTCCTGCCAGGCAAGAGAAGGCAATGGGTAGTTTTCTCTAAACCACATTTAGGTCCCCTAAAATCAGGGCAGAGCAACAAACCACTGAGCCTGCGCATTCGGCGTTTACTATACACCCAAGCTTTGCTAGGTCAGAGAAGGAGACAAGGGAATAGTACTGGCTCTGAAATCAAGCCCAGATTTTTCACTATTACATAAACGAAACAATTCACAGATGACACATTCTCTCATGCCTTGATGCCTTTCTCTGGATCCAAAAGATTAATTTCCTCAACTGGACTAAGCTTGTATTCCTTCACAGTTGTGCTTTCCCATGCTGCTGGCAATGGCACATTGACTAGAATGAGGAGTGGCTGCTGCAGGGGAAGCATTACAGATAAAAACAAAAACACAAATGAAATGGATTTGAAGGATTCTAGAACACTTTTCTCGGCTGCTAGGAGAAGCTGAAGAGCAAAAAAACCACTAAAGCAAGAAAAAAACATAAAAACCTTGTGACTGCGCATGCATGAGAAATGGTGGAAATGAGAACACTTGTGAAAGACCTGGAAACAAAGCTAAGAAGAAACTGAAGTCATATGTGAGACTTTCACTGCTCGCTCAAGAGAAACGTAAGAAAATTCCTTTCCATATCCCCACAAATAAAGCCTGAAATTATTGTCCCAAATGTTGCTCTTTAAAAAACAAAGTACAGAGATAGCTTTGGATCATGGACGTTTCCAATGAGCCAAGGAGCCATTTACTTCAGATGACAATAACCACCGCTAGAGACCTAAGAGGAAGACAGAGAAAGTCACTAATGGAGATACCTTTGCCATTTTGTACCAGCAGAGATTGTGCTCAGTTAGCGAAGATGATTCGATGTGTCTCTCAGGCTACTCTGGGATGTTAATTGCAGATGTGAATTTGTCACCGCTGTGCACTCCAGTCTGGCGACATACTACTTTGTAGCTCAGTGCTTTCTCTGCCATGTCTTTCTTCTCTTGCTGAATGCTTTTGATCAGTTTAGTACTTGTAATAATTATTAACAATGGTTGTTACTGTAGGGGACTGGAAGCAGAACTTTTAATTCTACTCCCTACAGGGGATGAAGCAACCTGAGGGAAGGAAAGGGGTCCACAGAGAACTAAAACTTCAAATTTTGAACATCCTAATAAACACAGTTTTCTAGTCTCATTCTCTTGAGTTAAACTGAAAAACTGTTGTTGTTGTTGTTGTGACTGTCCAAAGACTCTTTTTCCATCTTACATTTTGTTCTTTGCTTCTGCTGTTTTCAACTGCCATGCCAAAGTTTCTCCTGTTTATTCTAATTGTTTTAGTGTGTCTGACTCTCATTGGTTTATATGTTTAGTCTTGCCCTGATTTAATATGAATTAAAATGCCAATGCCACGACCAGTCTGCAAATATGAGTCAGAACAGAAACTATTTAAATAATACTATGGATGGTACTCGTCTGGTTTGATATCTAGATCATATAGAATAATGCTGGTTTTGTTTTCTACTACTATTGCCTGCTATTGCCTATGAAGTGTTGATTATGATTGTGACCACAAATATGTTTTGTTCCTGGTCCTATTAAGCCACAAGCGTGTGGTTTACTGCATGTATGTACGTGAGGTTGTTTTGATTATACTAAATTCACTTTAGAAAACCCACATTCTGCCACTGCAGCGCTACAGGACAATGAGAAAAGAATTTCCAATGAGAACAGTGTCTTAAATGCAAACCACTGGGTCCCTTCCCTTTAAAAGAATTTTAAGACACACTACCCTTTCTTCTGAATTTGATTATTTCTCAAAATTACATCTGAATACTGTCTTCAACAGAAGGTCCCCATCCTTTTCCGTCTCAGCCATTACATAAGACATAGCAAACTTCACATTATACATTTCCATTTCACACAGAGGTTACGCTTCTTGAAATCATTAGTTTACTGTATTGAGTACAAACATTATGTGCTAACTTTTTTTTTAGTGGTGAATCTGGCTACCATATGTCCAATGGTAGCTTGAAGCTTATCCTTCTGATTTTCAGTATCTTGCCTGTACAGACTTGGGAACATTTATCATGTAATCTCTGCCCCTCTGAGCTTCTAGCTTTCCAGACAGAGGGCCAAGATTGTATTCTAAAGGACCAACATGGTATTTTATCAGTTTGAGTTGTAACACAGCATTGTCTAGCTCTGGCAGAATCTCAATCAATATGATTATCTCCTAGGAAAGATAGGCTTTAGTGTTGAGTGGTGGACACAATGTGTCCAAAAATATGTCTGACCTCCTCTGCGTTGACTCTCACTCCTAATTCAGTTTATTCAGTCTCCTCCAAATGGGTGATAGATAGGCATTTAACATCATCACTGCTGTCCATGTCTTTTGCAAACAGAAACATTAGCATAAATGACAGACACACTTGCAAAAACCTGATGCTCTTTCATATCAGCTGAAACGAACCCTAACTTTAAACCTAGACCATACAGCCCCCTCTAAATCCCAGACACACAGTCAAAAGATACCCTCCTGGCATCAGTCCTAATCCTAACCTAGCAGTTTTTACCCCATTTAATAATGATTGCTTATCATTCCCCATTTCATTGTTCCCTCTCCACCTAGGCGCATGCCATCCTACAGTTTAGTGCTATAGTTTCACTGCCAGGATTTTTGTAACACAGGATACATTCAAACTATGTCCACATGGGTACTACATGGAGATTTCACATTAAACTCTTGCCAGCTAAATTTAAATGCACTCTTATTATTTTATTAAGTGCCTGAAGTCCTGTGCTACCAACAGAAAGAACGAGGCTGTCCCTTCTTTTTCTGTTGAAGCAAATAAGCTTATGACTAATAGAGAGCCCTTCACTGCTCCTTAAAGTAGAGGCTAATAATGGCAAGTAAGATACATTCTTGTGATAGCATTCGTACAATTTAAGAAACCCTCTCAGGTGATTGAAAAGTGAAATGGCTTTTCCTCAATCACTTAATCTCAGTATAACAGCATCTATGGCTAGAACCTATGGTTTAATCTCTGGTTACAGTATGGCCAGTCAACATGGCTTCAGATAAATGACTGTATTTCTACCATATCAAACTTGCAGGGGAAAAAAATATATTCTTGTTTGTTTGTTTGTTTAAGTGTCAAGAAAAAGCCCAAAGCTGTGACTGTCAGCAGTGCTTAAACTGGTAGACAATTTTCTAATTATTTTTTTCCCCACATTTTAGAGACACAGGAAAAGGAATGACTTGAGGTTAGAGCACCATGTTTTCTGTTTCAATATAAGACACAAGCATCTTATAGCTCATTCATGCATAACATCAAGATCAGTTCTACAGGATCTTACTCTGACTTACAAGACAACTATTCTTCTTGAAAAGCTGCCAGTGTGTTCTGCAGATTACATAAAACATTAAATCTTTCTGACACAGTTCTATGATTATTTAAGGGTTTTCATAGTTTCTGCATCATGTGTCTATGCCTAAACTGTACTTACTCCTCAGCATATTCTTCTGATCATGTATTCTACGCTTTCTTGACCTACAGGCTTTGATATAATTGTCTGCTGATTGAGGAATTGGTTTTGTACTGCAGAATTCTCAGCAGGACAAGCTGATGCAGTCCAGATACATATACTTTTAAATCCTATTTTAACGAAGTCTGCAAATATAGCTTAAAAGCAGATGTGTTTAAAATAGTGCAAATCAGGGACTGATCTGCAGTTTTACTGGGGCTGACAAGGTCAGCCAGTTTAGGTTAGTATTTGTATCGTTGCCAACTCTTGCAATTTTGCTTGAATTCTTCTGATATTTAGTATTCACTGTAAGACCCAGGCTGTCGGAACCAAGAGCTTTCATGAACTTCTGTACTTTAACTTTCAAAAGTTTCTAAACTTCAACTGTGTACAAACAAACAAAAAACGACAGAGACCCAAATACCTAATTCTAAAAGCAAAATGCCCCAAAAAATGAATAAAAAGGAATCAAGACATTTCTTTAAAAAAGGATTTTCCACTGTAAAAACCGGCTTTGGGGTGCAGAGGTGCTAAATTGAGGGTTTCCTTGGGAGGCCTTCTCTCTCTCTCTCTTCTTTCAGTGTCACATAAAATGTTGCCTGCAAGTAAGCAATTTATAATCTACTTTTTCACAGAGCTAACTTGCTTCTTTGCAATATTAAGCCTTCCGTCTTGCTCTTCCAGTGGCGACAAGTGCTTTGAACTGAAAACGTCTTACAGTTGACCAGCTTTATTTACCTTCATAAAATCATTTCAAAGTCCTCTGCTGATAAAGAGTATCAGAGTTCAGAGCTTCCCATGCGGGTTACTATAAAATGCTGCTTTCCTGGCGAGGCTAACGCCGAGCCACCTAGCGCAGCTGAAAACACAGAGCCAAGCCTCTCTTCTCGCTAAAGTTACAGACAGCTGATCAAAGCTCCGGCAGACAACACGTTCAAACTTCGCCCGTTCCCACAGCCTCCTTTCAAGCCCTGTTTGCAGGGCTGACATCACGCGGGCCCGGCCGCCCCCACCGGCGGCTCCGCTCCTTCCCCCGGCCCCCGCCGCCGTGACGGTGTTGTACAACTTGGCGACCTTATTAACTTACACGTTAAATCTAGAGCCTGCGTAGACACGGCCTTCTTAGTGCTACTGCCCTGGGTTTTTCCATGTGCATTTTAACGCTTTGTGTGTTTGTGGGCTTGGTATTAGCGGGGATCGTAAATACTCACGTTTGGTATTTTCAGAACAAAATATGTAGAAGGGCATTGAACGTCCCTTTTCATGCTGGAGTACGTTTCTGTTTTGTTTGAGTTTACAAGAACACGCACCCTTGGAAGTGACATACCCTGTGTGAACATCTAGGGTTTTGTTACACTCCTAAACAAGCCAGCTTGTCTTCTGTTTGCAAGAAAGCAGCAGTGCTTTTCAAGTAGTTGATGTAACTTTTCCCTGCTTCATAACAAACCTGCACTGAGTGACTGTGATGCTCTTATAGTTTAATGTGGCTTCTTTTAATGAGTGGCAATGTAAGAAAAACCTGGGCAACACCTGGAACTTTTTGATCAAAAGAATTTCCTGGGTTATATTTTCAGTTAATTGTACCTACTAAATAATATACAATAAAGAGGTGACTGAATACAGTTTATTACATGTATGTGCTAGTCTTTGGAAGACTCGAGGTGGGATGTTCATACTTCTGATCTGTTCACAGTCAAAGCAAATTGCAAATGATGGACCTGTTAAAGGTTGAGTTACAGTAATAACTATTATTGGTGAGGCAAATGTATGTTCTCTCCTCTATAAATTCCTTGTTAATTTCTTGAAGCAAATTGTTAGTACTGTTACAACTTTAGAATGTACAGGTGTGGAACGTTAACCCCAGAAGAGTTCAGCTTTGGGGATATTTCTTCAAAGGAGAAGATCGAGTCTTGTATGTACTAGGTTACTTCATAACTGAGCAAAAGCATAGTTAACCATCACCAAGATCCTTTTCTGCTTTTCTACAACTATAACTTCGTATCATAACCGAACCTTTCCAAGGATGGTTCTTTTTTCGTTGGTATTTGGATTGCCAGCATATAAAGTGATCATGTAGAAATTACTCTGAGGAGACACTTGAAAGTAAAGACAGGCTGAAGAAGGGGCGGGAGGATTTTAGAGTGATACAAAGGAAGATTAGATGGATGTTTGTTAAGAGAAGGGAAGAGGTAACATTTGCTTCACTGGAATAAAGAGATTTAGCATGGGAAAGCAAGGTTCAGCTCATGGGCTTG